>JAUIMM010000450.1:5547500-6147500 GCA_031769625.1 Taudactylus pleione
GCTGTAACCCCCGAAAGTACACTCCAGTCCAAACCAAAAAAAAAATTATTTTCTGTGTTTGTGAATTGTGTGCGCAGTAGCCGCACGTGCATCAACAAAGTAGTGCCAAGAGTGCGCCTGTGTCATAAGTAAAGGGCCGGCTGGCTTGACCGTTAAGGGTGCTGTAACCCCCGAAAGTACACTCCAGTCCAAACCAAAAAAAAAATTATTTTCTGTGTTTGTGAATTGTGTGCGCAGTAGCCGCACGTGCATCAACAAAGTAGTGCCAAGCGTGCGCCTGTGTCATAAGTAAAGGGCCGGCTGGCTTGACCGTTAAGGGTGCTGTAACCCCCGAAAGTACACTCCAGTCCAAACCAAAAAAAAATTATTTTCTGTGTTTGTGAATTGTGTGCGCAGTAGCCGCACGTGCATCAACAAAGTAGTGCCAAGCGTGCGCCTGTGTCATAAGTAAAGGGCCGGCTGGCTTGACCGTTAAGGGTGCTGTAACCCCCGAAAGTACACTCCAGTCCAAACCAAAAAAAAATTATTTTCTGTGTTTGTGAATTGTGTGCGCAGTAGCCGCACGTGCATCAACAAAGTAGTGCCAAGCGTGCGCCTGTGTCATAAGTAAAGGGCCGGCTGGCTTGACCATTAAGGGTGCTGTAACCCCCGAAAGTACACTCCAGTCCAAACCAAAAAAAAAATTATTTTCTGTGTTTGTGAATTGTGTGCGCAGTAGCCACACGTGCATCAACAAAGTAGTGCCAAGCGTGCGCCTGTGTCATAAGTAAAGGGCCGGCTGGCTTGACCGTTAAGGGTGCTGTAACCCCCGAAAGTACACTCCAGTCCAAACCAAAAAAAAAATTATTTTCTGTGTTTGTGAATTGTGTGCGCAGTAGCCGCACGTGCATCAACAAAGTAGTGCCAAGCGTGCGCCTGTGTCATAAGTAAAGGGCCGGCTGGCTTGACCGTTAAGGGTGCTGTAACCCCCAAAGTACACTCCAGTCCAAACCAAAAAAAAAATTATTTTCTGTGTTTGTGAATTGTGTGCGCAGTAGCCGCACGTGCATCAACAAAGTAGTGCCAAGCGTGCGCCTGTGTCATAAGTAAAGGGCCGGCTGGCTTGACCGTTAAGGGTGCTGTAACCCCCGAAAGTACACTCCAGTCCAAACCAAAAAAAAATTATTTTCTGTGTTTGTGAATTGTGTGCGCAGTAGCCGCACGTGCATCAACAAAGTAGTGCCAAGCGTGCGCCTGTGTCATAAGTAAAGGGCCGGCTGGCTTGACCGTTAAAGGGTGCTGTAACCCCCAAAGTACACTCCAGTCCAAACCAAAAAAAAATTATTTTCTGTGTTTGTGAATTGTGTGCGCAGTAGCCGCACGTGCATCAACAAAGTAGTGCCAAGAGTGCGCCTGTGTCATAAGTAAAGGGCCGGCTGGCTTGACCGTTAAAGGGTGCTGTAACCCACAAAGTACACTCCAGTCCAAACCAAAAAAAAATTTATTTTCTGTGTTTAGCCGCACGTATATATCAAATCGATATAACATAAATGGAGGACCAAACTTTCTCCGATAAAAATAAAATAGAGAAAGATCAAGAACCACTTCCTCCTAGTGCTGAAGCTGCTGCCACTAGTCATGACATAGACGATAACATGCCATCAACGTCGTCTGCCAAGGCCGATGCCCAATGTCATAGTAGAGGGCACATACAATCCCAAATGGCAAAGTTCAGGAAAATGACCTTGAAAAAGACATTTAAATCAGCTGAAGAGAAACGTAAACTTGCCAATATGCCATTTACGACACGGAGTGGCAAGGAACGGCTAAGGTCGATCCCTAGTATGTTCATGACTAGTGGTTCAGCTTCACATGACGATGGAAGCACTCCTCCCACTAAAAAAATCAAAAGAGTTAAGCTGGCAAAAGCACAGCGAAGAACTGTGCTTTCTAAGAAGATATCACAAATCCCCAAAGAGAGTCCAAGTGTGGTGGTGGTTGCGATGCCTGACCTTCCCAGCACTGGACGGGAAGAGGTGGCTCTTTCCACCATTTGCACGCCCCCTGCAAGTGCTGAAAGGAGCACCCACAGTCCACTTGCTGATATGCAAATTGAAGATGTCACTGTTGAAGTACAACAGGATGAGGATACTGGTGTAGCTGGCGCTGAGGAGGAAGTTGGCGAGGAGGATTCTGATGGTGATGTGGTTTGTTTAAATCAGGCTCCGGGGGAGACAGTTGTTGTCCGTGGGATGAAAAAGCCCATCACGGTCATGCCTGGGCAGAAGACCAAACATTCCACCTCTTTGGTCTGGCAATATTTCTATCCAAATCCGGACAACAACTGTCTTGCCATATGTACCATATGTAAAGGTGAAATAAGTAGGGGTAGGGACGTCAACCACCTAGGAACATCCTCCCTTATACGGCACCTGCAGCGCGTTCATAAAAAGTTACTGTCAAGTTCAGAAACTTTGGCTCAGACCGTAAGCAGTCCAGGGACACCTAAATCCCGTTGTCCTGTTGTATCCAAGCGCCTGCAAACCACACCGTCAACTCCCTCCTCGTCAATTTCCTCCTTAGTCAGGATCGGAAGTAGTCCTGCAGGCCATATCACTGGCATGACTGACTCTCCTATCCGGGATTCCTCCGGAGGATCCTGCATTGCTACGCCTACTGCTGCCGCTGCTGCTGTTGCTGCTGCTGCTGGGAGTCGTTCATCATCCCAGAGAGGAAGTAGGAACACCACTACTTTTACTAAACAATTGACCCTCCAACAGTCCTTAGCGAGGAGGATGAAGTACGACAGCAGTCATCCTGAAGCAAAACGTATAACTGAGGCCTTGACTGCTATGTTGGTGTTAGACGTGCGTCCGGTATCCGCCATTAGTGCAGTGGGATTTAGACAATTGATGGAGGTAGTGTGTCCCCGGTTCCAAATCCCGTCTAGATTCCACTTCACTAGGCAGGCGATACCGAGACTGTACAGAAACGTCAGAAAAAGTGTCCTCAGTGTCCTGAAAAATGCCGTTGTACACAATGTCCACTTAACCACGGACATGTGGACAAGTGGAACAGGGCAGACTAAGGACTATATGACTGTGACAGCCCACTGGGTAGATGTATCACCTTACGCAGCAACAGCAGCAGCGTCACCAGTAGCAGCATCTCAGAAACGCCAGCTCGTTACAAGGCAGGCTACGCTGTGTATCACCGGTTTCAGTAAGAGGCACACCGCCGACAACCTCTTAGAGAAACTGAGGGAAATCATCGCCCAGTGGCTTACCCCACTTAGACTCTCCTGGGGATTTGTGATATCTGACAACGCCACCAATATTGTGCGGGCATTACATCTGGGCAAATTCCAGCACGTCCCATGTTTTGCTCACACAATAAACTTGGTGGTGCAGAATTTTCTGAAAAGCGACAGGGGCGTGCAGGAGACGCTTTGGGTGGCCCGAAAAATTTCTGGCCACTTTCGCCATTCAGCGACTGCGTGCCGAAGACTGGAGCGCCAGCAAACACTCTTGAACCTGCCCCGCCATCACCTGAAGCAAGAGGTTGTGACGCGGTGGAACTCAACCCTCTATATGCTTCAGAGGATGGAGGAGCAGCAAAAGGCCATACAAGCCTATACATCCACCTATGACATAGGCAAAGGAGGGGGTATGCACCTGACTCAAGCGCAGTGGAGAATGATTTCCGTGTTGTGCAAGGTTCTTCAGCCCTTCGAACTTGCCACACGTGAAGTCAGTTCAGACACTGCCAGCTTGAGTCAGGTCATTCCCCTCATCAGGCTTTTGCAGAAGCAGCTGGAGAAAGTGAAGGAGGAGCTAAGACGGAGCGATTCCGCTCGGCATGTGGGACTTGTGGATGAAGCCCTTCATTCGCTTTGCCAGGATTCCAGGGTGGTCAATCTGTTGAAATCAGACCACTACATTTTGGCCACCGTGCTCGATCCTAGGTTTAAAGCCTATGTGGTGTCTCTCTTTCCGGCCGACACAAGCCTGCAGAGGTGCAAAGACCTGCTGGTGAACACACTGTCAGCTGAAGCGGAACGTGACACGTCAACGGCTCCTTCTTCATTTTCTCCCGCAACTGGGGCTGCCAGGAAAAAACTTAGGTATCCTAAGCAACCCGCTGGCGGTGATGCAGGGCAGGCAGGACCAAGTTTGGACATCTGGTCCGGACTGAAGGACCTGGCAACAATTTCTGACATGTCTACTGTCACTGCATATGATACTGTCACCATTGACAGAATGGTGGAGGATTACATCGGTGACAGCATCCAAGTAGGCATGTCAGACAGTCCATACCTGTACTGGCAGGAAAAAGAGGCAATTTGGAGGCCCCTGTACAAACTGGCTCTATTTTACCTGAGTTGCCCCCCCTCCAGTGTGTACTCCGAAAGAGTGTTTAGTGCAGCCGGGAACCTTGTCAGCGAAAGGCGTAGGAGGTTGCTTCCACAGAATGTGGAGAAGATGATGTTCATCAAAATGAATTATCAGCTCTTCCAGGGAGACCAGCCTCCAGAAGGTACAGAGGGACCTGTGGTGGTGGATTCAAGTGGGGACGAGTTAATACTTTGTGAGGATGAGGATGTACACACTGAAGAGGGTGAGGAATCGGTGGATGAGGAGGATGAGGATGACATCTTGCCTCCGTAGAGCCAGTTTGTGCAGGGACACATTAATTGCCAGCTTGTTTTGTGGGGGCCCAAACGAACCAATCATTTCAGCCACAGTTGTGTGGCAGACCCTGGCGCTGAAATGATTGATTTGTTAAAGTGTGCATGTCCTGTTTATACAACATAAGGGTGGGTGGGAGGGCCCAAGGACAATTCCATCTTGCACCTCTTTTTTTCTTTGCATTATGTACAGTTTGGGGCCTAGTTTTTCTAACTGCCATCCTGCCTGCCACTGCAGTGTCACTCCTAGATGGGTCACGTGTTTGTGCCGCCCACTCGTGTCGCTTAGCATAGTCATCCAGCTACCTCGGTGCAACCTTTTGGACATAAAAACACTATTGTGAGGTGTGAGGTGTTCAGAATAGACTGGAAATGAGTGGAAATTAAGGTTATTGAGGTTAATAATAGCATAGGAGCAGAAAAACCTACAAATTCTGTGATTTTAGCTGTTTTTATGCTTTTTTTCAAAAAAATACAGATCCAAAACACAAAACCCAGAACCCAAAACACGGAAGGGTGGTTTTGGCAAAACCAATCCAGATCCAAAACACGAAGAAAGATCCAGATCCAAAACCAAAACACAAAACACGAAAAGTGGCCGGTGCACACCCCTAATTTAGAGGTACAGAGAAGCTGCATCACTTACCTGGCTGACAAGAACAGTAGATAAAATAGTCTAACGAGCACCAATGGAGGTCTGCACCGTACACGAGACGCAACGGAACTGGACAGCTTTTACTGTTACACTGCTATCTGGATGTGTGTTTGGGCACGCCCTCCCAAATCTAAATCTTTCTGCGCATCTTACATCAGCCCCACCTAGGGTTGTCACCTCATCCTATTAATAAGGGACACATATGAATCACAGAGATTCTATGGTTGGCTGACTTCAAGGGATCTATTTACTAAGAGGTTAGGAGACAGAGTGAGAAGTGATAAGGTGCCAGCCAATCAGCTTCTAACTGCCATCTCACAGGCTGTATATGAAAAATGACAGTTGGGAGCTGATTTGGCTGGCACCTTATCACATTACACTCTGTCTCCTAATACTGCTTAGTAAATAGACCCCTAAGTCTCATTTCACCTGGTTTTAATCAGCGACGGAGCCTGTGTAATTCATATGTGTCCCTTATTAAAGGGATGATCTGGCAACCCTCCGACAACCAGAGCAACATGGTTTTGCCAAGGTGCAAGGTTACTGCCCCAATGTATCTTTCAGTACCGGGATTGATTACTCAGGAAAACTTTTGGGGGGGTTTGACTATTTGTTTTATAATGTTAAACATTTTTACTGTTGAAAATTCCCAACCACGCTATATAGAAGTTGGTCTCTGTGGACTTTGTGTATGCAGCCGTCCATCTTGACTTTATTCATACTACTTATTAAGGGGGGAGATTTATCAAACCTTGGAGAGATAAAGTGGAGAGAGATAAAGTACCAACCAATCAGTTTCTATCAGTCATTTTCAGTCACAGCCTGTATAATGACAGGTGGGAGCTGGTTGGTGAGTACTTTATCTCTCACCAAGCTGTATTAGTCTCCCCCAAGTAATATATCAGTGTAATATAGTGTAATATAGCAGTGTAATGTATATCAGATTACCTGTTATTTAAAGAAATTTTAGTTTCCATGTCCAATACTGATAGTACACACATGCACTTTGCATTTTTCCCAGAACCCCAGGATACACAAACATAATAAAGTCCATTTATGAATATAATACAATGACACACACACAAACATGTTGAAACTACCAACAATT
Organism: Taudactylus pleione; assembly: GCA_031769625.1. NCBI lineage: Eukaryota > Metazoa > Chordata > Amphibia > Anura > Myobatrachidae > Taudactylus > Taudactylus pleione. The sequence goes on from JAUIMM010000450.1 coordinate 5,553,930, forward strand.
TTTTTTTACTTTATTTACAAAAAAAAAACATGACACAGAAATTTGCAACTTTATTATAGGGTAATTAAGTTCACATCATCAGACATATACCATTTTAAGAGGGAGAGGTATCAAATTTTGTAAAGTGGGCAAGTGGAAAATTTGACCATAGCAACCAATCAGCTTCTAGCTATTATTTATCTAGTGCATTCTTTAAATGATAGATAGCTAGGAGCTGATTGGTTGCTATGAGTAACTTTGCCACCTGTCTTCTTTAGAAAATGTAATACATCTTCCCTTAAGTAACATTGCTAGCATTGGTAATCCCTTTGTTACTGAAGGTTTTCTCACCGATGTTCTGATCTTATTTTGGCATCCACATCTGTGACTTGTTTAATGCAGTGCTCACACAAATTATACCTTGTTTTTTTCCAGAATAGTTACAATTTTAAGTACATACCTCTAGTCTGCTTATTCCTTGAGACACAGCAAATAAAATCTACCTGAGATGGTAAAAATTTATTTTTTTTTTACTTTTTTTTCGGCATCAATCCTATTCTACAAATACAATAGGTTTTCATAATAAAATTTGGACTTAAAAATTATATATATATTTTTGTTGTTATTTGTCTCTGTCTTGAATTTAATTGCTTGGGGTGTGTAGGAATATTATGATATCCCAACAAGGGATCAAATGAGGGGCCCCTTGTTTTTATATGACCCCTGATTCGGACGAGCTGGGCATTATAAACCCCCATTCTGGAAAACAAGATGTATTCCGTAGTGTACAGTAGTCTGTGTATGCCGGGACAATGTATAGGGACACCCGGTTCTCTGCACTTGTACCTATAATCACTGATTGTGATGTCAGCGATGCCGATTTTATATGTGGGAGTGGGTGCAGGGAGCAAGGTGCTTATAAACATTGCCCCAGCATACACAGGCTGGCAGAGGGTCGTCTATCTGCTACAGGGGCACCAAGTTTGGAAGAGAGAACTCCCTTGTAAGATAAATCCAGTCCCCTTCAGCAGGGCCGAAACTAGGATATCTGTCACCCGGTGCAAGGCAGCAATTTTGCGCCCCCCAGTGTGCGTCTCTTGACCCCAGTGCGTCTCTCAGCCCCATTTCCCCGGCCCCAGTGTATCTCAGCCAGGAATGCTGTGTGCATTGCACTGGCCTAACAGACACTAGAGGTCCAGTAGGACCTCTAGCATCTGTTGCCTCTTTGGCGGCGGCCATTTTTGGATGGCCGTTTTCTGAGTCTGCAGCCCCCAAGCCACCTCGAGTCAGCTTTTTTCACCCTCTGCAATCCGGCACCCGGTGCACCTCTAGCTCCCCCCTAGTTGCGGCCCTGCCTTCAGGGACATCTTCAAGCACAAATATGATGATGCCATTAAAGTGCCACCTCCTCCCCCGCTCCTCACTGGTAGTAATTACTGGGGGTCATGGTAAATCTTGTTTGTGCTAACTATTGTACGGCATTGCTGAGCTATGGGCGACAGCCGAACTCAGGGCCTGATTCAGCAAGGATCGCAGTTGCTTATATGCACGCAATCGGATGATTATTTCGCACTGCGTATGCGTCGCAGTGCACGTGCGAGAACCAGATGCTGCAATCAGAACTGCGATCGCAGTGACTACACAGACCCATCGCAGAGTGATTGACAGGAAGTGCCGTTTGTGGGTGATGGCGGGGAGGTGGTCAGGCGAACGCAGACGTGCCAGTGCGTTTTAAAGGGCGTGCATAAATTAGTCACTGCAATACCATACGCAGCCTGAGGTCTCATAGCGTGCGCTGAAGTTAGCAATTCCTGAGTGAGGTCTGACCTGCCTTAGCTGTGCGTATGGGTCCAATGTTACACGATGTTACCGATTATTTCGCCGTGTTGCCAAAGTATACGGATGTGAGTAAGGGGAAGTGGGCGTTCTTATGATAGTCTGCGATCGCAATGCGAATGCAGACATTTACATATCACCGCTGATATTAGCAACTGCGTAGCGAACTGTATAAGCAGAATAGCGACCCTTGCTGAATCAGGCCCTCTGTCTTTTTTATACAGTACACATAGAATACAGAAAGCTAAACCTGTGCTCCGTGGTGCCTACCTATATCCCCTTAGCAGGTAAATTCAGAGAGGTGTTCTATCATAGGATATATTATAAAAAAGGGGGTCAGAGAATGTAGTGCTATGGGGTGATAATCAGATAAATAAGTCTATGGATGGATGATCCGATACATTGTTCTGACGCGGATCAGAATGATATATCATACATATCGTACAGCATGTATGCCCGATACGTCGTTCCCGCCTATTGTCCATTGAATCATCCTATCTGCTGTGCTGCACGGCCAAAGTGGTGTTGTTACATGCAGCATGTAACATTATATTGCGCCATCGTACGGTGAATCGTGTAGTGCGTACAGCGATGCGATGGATCCTTAAATTGCATTTCTGCATCACACTGTCATAAGGTGTGTACCCAGAATACGTGATTAGTCCGCTGTTTGAACGCCAGTATACACGATGTACATTGCATTTGATTGGAAGGAGTTCACTCTTCGGGCTAATCACTTAGGGCCTAATTCAGAGGTAGGCGCAGTCCGGTCGGTGCTGCGTCTATGGTCGCGGCGGAGCTGAGATGTTGTGCAATGCTGCAGGTGGCGTCTTGTGTAATAAGGTGCCCACCTCCAACTTCTCAGATCCGTTGCATGCTTCTGAAGACACAGCATCAGATCAGCATCGGGAACAGTGAGCGGACCTTTGGACATATGAGTAACCCTAAGGTTACACAGAACATCCACCGCAATTAAACTGCCGAGGCCGGTGAATCTGCGTCGGAAGACACAGTCACTGACTTCGGCACACCTCAGAACAGCGCCCTCCTCCCCACTCCCAAACGGCCCCAGTGTGTCATTCACACTGCGTGAAAAACCACAGCGAGACCGGAGCCGCAACGCCATCACAGCACATGCGCTGTTTTATATAAATATATGCTGACACACTTATCCTTCGTAATGTTGTAGTAAACTGCAATGAGGAGCTTGCATGCAAGTGCAGATTTTAATTTAAATGTTGTGCACAGTGCATAGTACAGATGGGTGATTGCTATAAGCACATAATAGCGTGTGGGATGGGGACATTAGGCTGTATGAGTTGTATGCATTGTGAGTATTTGTAATCATAGTTAACACTTTAAAAAAAGTTTCCAGGGACATGTACTGTAGCTGTAGAGCCGATGCTTCTAAGCGCATCACATGCAAAACTGTCTGTGCAGAGTTTTGGAGTAATACAATATCTATCATGATAAGGTTACAGCGTTTTTTAATATGATCATCATAATAATACCTGTCTTCAATACATATTAGCATTTAAAACCCAGTACAGGAATTGCATTTGATATGCAGATAAAAAGGGAACACTTAATGAATGTCTGTAACTATAGACGGTGCAAGGGGTATGCTTGCTGTGGGGCCCAGCGGCTTAGGGGGCCTGCTGGTCCAGTAAGCAACCTCCTGCACCCTGCCAAGTACAGCGCCAAAGTCATTTTTAATCAGGCACCGGTCACAAGCCAATAGGTACTCCAGGACCAGCAGCCAATCAGCAGAGGTTGCTGGTCTGCGAGTTTCGATTGGCTCGCAACCGGAACCTGATTAAAAATGACATGGTCTCTCCTCTGATACATCTCTCACTAGAAGCTGAGAGGAGGCGTGGCTATGATGACATCCCCGGACCACGGCCATGCCTCCTCCCAACTTCAGTGCTGGGCTGGAGGGTGGTGCTGGGCTGGAGGGTGGTGGTGGTGGTGGGGGCGATGGGGGCCATAGCTAGACCTATGGGGACACTAAGGAAATTATGCAATGGTGCCCCCATACCTCTGGTTACGCCCCTGTCTGAGATCTTATAAAGTGTCCCTATTTGTCAATAGTGATGACTTTGAATTAGCTGTATTATTTATTACAATTTACAATATGCAGAAGTAGAGATCTCAGCATTTTTAAGTCTCTAATATTAATCAAACTTTTGCATTTTTATTTTAGTCTTGCCATTACAGGAACCAATAAAGACTTATTTACAAAGTACATTTCCTACCTAGATCAGTGGTTCTCAAACTCGGTCCTCAGGACCCCACACAGGTCACCCAGCAAGTGCACAGGTGCATTCATTACTCACTGACACATTTTAAAAGATCCACAGTTGGAGCTAATTATTTCACTTTTGATTCTGTGAGGAGACCTGGAAAACATGCACTGTTTGGGGTCCAGAGGACCGAGTTTGAGAACCTGTGACCTAGTGCAAGACTTCCCAAAACTTCCCGAAACAGAGAACTGGGCAATGTACATTAACGAGCTGAGCACCAGATCTGCTGAGCAGGGCAACTACAGATCCACTGTATTGCTCGGAATCACACATGTTATTACACTATAAATCCCTCATCCCCTGTAATATATGGCTACATTTGGATTATAGAGTAATGAACTTTCTTACCAATAAACCCTAAAAACCCCATCCAGCATTTGCTGCGTGAGAGGAACAGCCTCCATAAACCTGTTATGATAAATAGAAGAGTAATGAGTTAAAGAGAACATGTCAAAATAGTACAGCAATATTTTATATATAGTGCTCGGGTGCTCTCAGCTGTAAATCATGTAGTGTCGGGAAGTTTGCTGCGGCGCTCACGGGGCTTCTGTAGTCAATAAAAATAGGTGGAATCCGCCTTTCTTGCAGTCAACATTTCAGTTTATTTTTAAACTTTTGTCAGGTCCTGATGAAAGTTTAAAGATAAATTGAAATGTTGACTACAAGTCAGGTGATTTCCTCCCATTTTCCTGGAGTGCAGAAGCCCCGTGTGTGTCGCAGCAAACGTCCCGACACTAGCAGCTGCATAATCAGAATCCTAAAGCTATGTTATCTGTGTGGGCAAAAGAGTCTATGAAAACTTACAATCTTTTGTATTAAATAATGGCTACATTACTGTGTAATTTCACTGCAATAAATATAGTATATGTTTTTTAAATTTGAGCTAGCTCCCCTTTTAAAAAAAAATAATCTAAAACTATTAATGGGAGATGGATCAATCCTTGGGGGTAAATGTAATAGCCTGCGCTGTGCAGACATCGGCGAGATCCCGGCGAGTCTACCCCATGTTTTAAAGGAGTGTGGATTAAAAGATCTATACTATTTAGATAGACAGTCAAAAGATGAACACCAACTGCTAGGCAGGTACAAAACGTCAACAGGTACAAATGGTCGACATGGTCAAAAGGTCGACATTGGAACTGTCAACACAAAAATAGTCTACACTTTTTTTTTCTAACCCTAATCTTCACCCTAACCCTTCCCTCGGTGTCTAACCCTAACCCTCCCTCCTGGTGTCTAACCCTAACTGTCAGGTTAAGTGCCTAACCCTAACAATCCCTCCTAATACCTACCCTTAACCCTCCAGAAAGTGCCTAACCCTACCTGTCCCACCTAGTGCCTAACCCTAACCCTCCGTAAAGTGCCTAACCCTAACTGTCTCTCCAATTGCCTAACCCTAACCCTCCAGAAAGTGCCTAACCTCCTACTTTCCCTCCGGTGAGAGTACCTAACCCTAACTGTCTCTCCTACTGTCTAACCCTAAAGCTGGCCACACACTAGACCAACTTTCATCCAACCATCCAACTAGTTGATTGGTTGGAATGAAAATCTGGTAAGGTATGGGAGTAACTGATGATCAGCAAATTGCTCCTAAATGCCAGAAAACAGATGAAAATGGTCGTTCAGACAAGTTTGTTAAATGTTTGATCCAAACAATTTGTTCAAACAACAGTTTTTGTCCAATTTCCGGCGTTTGGGATCAAATTGCTGATTGTCATTTGCTTTCATCCCTTACAAGATTTTCATTCCAACCAATCAACTAGTTGGATGGTTTGATGTAAGTTGGTCCAGTGTGTGGCCAGCTTTACACTCCGGAAAGTGCCTAACCCTTACTGTCACTCCTAGTGCCTAACACCTAACCCTCCAGAGAGTGCCTAACCCTAACTGTCCCTTCTAGAGCCTAACCCTAACCCTCTGATAAGTGCCTAACCGTAAAAAAAAGTCAACCATTTTTGTGTCGACCATTCTATTGTCATCATTTCGTGTGTCCATCTTTTGTACCTGTCGACCTATTGCCTGTTGACCATTTGGTATCAACCTAGACAATGTCGAACTTCTCACTGTGGATCTATTGACTGACAGCCATATTATAGTGGCAATCACTTAAAAGGTAATAGCTAAAGTGGAGAAGTTGCACAAAGCAACCAATCAGCTTCTAACTGTAATATAACTGTAATATATCTAACACAGTCTATGAAGCTGATTGGTTGCTTTGGCCAATTTCTCCGCTTTATCTCATTCCAAGACTTGATACATCTCCCATTTAATGCTAATGACAGATAAAACATTAGCTGATCAATCTAGTCTTCCCATCCTACTTACTAATGTTCAGTCTCAGGAGAGATCTGTCTTCATTTCACATCTTCCAGTGGTTCCGAAATCTTGAATCATGGTGCCCTAGATTTTCGGCGTTTTTTTCATGGCACCTCTGGGCCAAACATTTTTAGCTACAAATTTAGCAAAAATTATAAAATTCAAAAGTAAATTGTGAGCATTTGTTATCCTTTAATCAGTTATGTGGTAACGGACAGGTCTGCACCTCTGTTACTCCAAATATTTAATGATTGGCAACCACCAGCACTGGTTTTGCCTATCACATGGAACGTAAATAATTTAATTTGGTCCTGGACCACCAACCTCTGAAAGTGGCACCTCTGCAAGCTCCCCGCGGCACGAAAGTTTGGGAACTACTGACGTGTGCTAAACTGTTTGTAACCTGTTTCCAGCTTCCATCTGCTGGATACTTTTTCCAAAAATCTATTACTGTTTCAGTAGTGCAACCTCTAACACTACCTCACAACAGATTCAGTGCTTCCTTATTTTAGAAAAAAAAAAAAACTTACTAAGGGGTATATTTACTAAGATGAGAGATTTTAGAAGTGGAGATGTTGCCCATAGCAACAAATCAGATTCTACTTAACCTTTAACTAGCACCTTCTGGAAGATAATAGCTCGAACCTGATTGGTTGCTATGGGCTTTTAAAAACTCTCACTTTAGTAAATATACCCCTTGTTGAAATCCATAATTTCGGGAGGAGCCGTATTGCAGTGGCTAAGGCTGCAGAATGATACTTTCACTGGTTAGGATCCCTGTTCAGTGGATTTTCAAAATCTTAAATGTTTACAGATTTTTCCCTACCATATTTAAAAGGGCAATAATAGTAAATGCAAAATCAGGCTTATTTTGCATTTAGTATTATTTCTTCTTCTTCAAATCCGGCAGGCAAAATCTGTAAAAATCGGGGGTTTTGTAAATCCACTGCTTAGAAAATAAGCCACTAAATATCTAAACAGTGTAAACTTATCTACTTCTCTGCTGTAGATCTCTTGCCAGGGGGAGGTAATGTTCAGTAAAAATGTATCTAGAATATTGCCAGAGTTTAAGAATAAATATAGGAGGAATGTCTATGAAATATTTTATAATATTTAATTTTATATTTCATATAAGTATATATAATAAGCTTAAAAAAGGTCCACAATATAATACAGTACAGCTTTGTGTTTCTAAGGCTACTTCTGTTGTAGAATAAGTAGTACATGTAATATACTAACTACACCCACGCTAGCTCATACTCACATTATCACTATTTGCAGCATGCCTGTACAGTAAAGTCTTTAGGAAATTCCCCTGCATTCTTCTTATGTAGTTTCTTTCAGGAAACTGCTCTTTATGTACTAAATGGTATTTCCTTGTTTGTCTATTATAAACAAACCAACCAGTGTCCTTCATCCAGAGTGTCCCGCCCAACACACACACATACTGCATGAATACTTCTGCAATTACTCACTAAGGAAATGTTCTCCTTATTTAGGCAATATTAACAATTCAGGCAAATTTATGTAAGTGAAATTAAATTAAAAAATCAGAGGCGTAAATAGGGTTAATGGCGCCTAGGGCAAATAAAAATATGTCGCCCTATGAAATCTATTCTTCAAAATTCTTATATTGGTATTTATACTGAAACACACACTGGAAACACGAGAGCAATGAACACAATGTGCACAATGGGTAATGAGTGGCCAGGGACCTAGCCCATCCCGCCTTGTAGTGGTTCTTCATGAAGACCGGGGGATTAGTTGGACTTGATGCTTGCCGATCGGCGCATGCGCAGAATCTGTACTGCACAGGTGGGGATCTGTGTTTGCGACGACTGTCTCAGTGTCCCCTATGCTGCAACATGATTAACAGGCTGCAGATGTTTGGGGGCTGGGAAGGGACGGCGAAGGCCAGCATCCCAGAAAATGTGGCGTTTTGGTCTCATATTCTGGGCATGCCGAGGGCAGTGTCTGCGCTTTCCAAGGGTTACTCAGATGGGTGATATTCACGTGGAATGGGTATGAAGTCCCGGAAGCGAAACATATGGCTTAACAACATACCCTTCAAACAATACAGACGTATTAAAATGGAACTGCACACACAACACTGCCAAGCACAAGGCATGCCGGGGATATGTAAAGAAAGAACAAACTGTTCTGCAATATTAAAAGGGGTCAGAACCAAGGTAGGTAAAATTGACAGGTCTAAACTCATAAACCTACAGCAAGCCCCCTTCCTAACAACACTTAGAGACATAATTGTATGGTCTGCTGTTCTCCAACGGCTGAACAGAAACACGCAGCAGCAAAGATAAGATGACAAGCACATTTATCAGAACATGATTATTGTATAGTAACATGTTACATATGAGCACTAAATATTTCCCTTAATTTAAGATAACAACTCACTTCCAGGTACACCGTAGTACTTCTTTTATAGGTAGAACTCACTTTTAAGGTTGGACAACCCACATCGATGTATAAGATGGTATCATTGCTACTGAAATATTATCAAAACCATATGAGCCCACTGGTGACAATTTTTCTTTCTCCCCGATATGAATGTGGCAGGGTTCGGTTTAGGCCAGGGTGGTTGACCTGCACTCAGACGGAGGCCTCACACAGAAGGGTGGGCCTAAATCCCATGGGATTCAGCCTCTACCAACCCATGTAGTGAGGTCCGGCAGCAGCCATGGCTCCAGCAGCATATGATTCCCCATCGCCGCCCCACAAGCACAATGACCCCCAGCAGGCACTAGGCCCGAGCCCCTGGAAGCCCTTTTGATAAGCGGGCACTAGGCTCGAGCCCCTTTGTAGATCCCATTGATTGGTGGGCATTAGGACTGGTCATTGTGTAGACCCTTTTGTTGGTAGGTTACCTGCTTATCTTATTGCTTTGATTGTGACTGTATCAGTTGGTAGTATGGTATCAGTCTATTAGCGAGAGGTTAGCCTGCGGTTTTCATTGTTGGTTCACTGGGTCAGTTGGTATTGTAGGGCCCGGGCATTTAAGCTTAGAAGAAAAGGTCAGTTTAATACAGTCATGGGGGTGGGCTGCTCCTTTGTGATTATTTGCAGGTACCAAGGTCATGACCAACCATCCAGCAAGCTGACAAGAGAACACTTGGTGAGCATAATCTGTGTTCTGTTTATCATCCCCTCCCCCCTTACCTTAGTCAGGTGGTTTGCTTAGTGCATCCTGGTGCTTGGCACCAGGGTGTAGCGAAGTTTGAGGCCAAAGTGGCAATGACCATCCGGTCTTAGACCTGCCTTCCTTTGCAGGGTCTGAGGATAGGGATTTCCCCTCCTGCACCGTATCCGTGTCTGACCTACATTCCAGGACCACAACGGTGGCCTGAAGGTGAGAGCGGGTGCAGCAAGGTAAACGACTGACTACACCTGCTTGCACTACGGACCTAGCGCCTCTCACATGAGGACAGGTTAGGGTCTTTGGATAACATGTTTGGTCATACACTAATATCTATATCGGTTTTGTTTACTCCTATGGTTTACAGGTATTATGCAATTGACTGTGCCTGGATTTCATAATACATGTATTGTGTGCTGAGCACTTGTTTATTGTTATGGAAACTCTAATGAAAAGGTGTGTTTGCAAAAACAAAAAACTATTGTGGTTGTGAACTCAGCCGATTCATTTGGTTTATATTATCTTTACCATATAATGAGCTTAGGTCCAAACAGTATCACAATATGACCTCTGTGCTGTTTGTTGTGAAACAAAAATACTGGCTCGGGCTTGATGTGACCGATCCCTACCCCCACCCCAGGGCCACCCCGTGGAAACATCAACTACAGCTAAGCTATCTGAATTTTTCTACAACATTTCTTTTACACCTGGTTTATATGACAGCAATGACAACCACAATATGACTGTTGTACATAGCTCTAAAATGTATTTAATATAACCTCATTACACATCAAGCGAGCTACAAGGATAGTTATAGTTTTATAGACAATAGCGATTAGTCTGAAATCTGGGGGATTATGTATTAGGGTTCTGCTATCGGCTGGATCTCATCAAGATTGTGGCTACATTTAAAGCGGCAATCAGTCACAAGGCTGAACCAGTCTTGTAACTGATTGCCACTTTAAATTTAGCGACAATATCACTGAAATCCCGCCGGGACCATAATATTACATACATAACCCTCCTTGGTCTTAGAAAGAGTCCTAGAATGGAGAAGACCATTCTAACATTATAACATTCTCTAATTTTCCTTTTTAGAAGATTTGATACATCTACCCCTCTGAGTGAGAGCAAAGTGGAGGGCATCACAGTAGGTGTGAGGATATGTGGGAGACATGAGCAGTGGCCCCTCTTTTCCACATGTTCAATATGGCACCAATGGGGGTCCATGCAGCATGCGTCTGTCTGAGCATGGGGCCCCAAGAGAACCCAGCACCAGCCCTGACTACAATATTCAGTATGTACTATCTTGCTATGCGAGGTACTATGTCTGACACTGCAGAATGCCACAGCACATGTGTATGTCATTCTTTAGCCAGACTGACTCATTACACAGAGGAAAGTAATTAGAAGTGTTACTGTATATTGCCTATTGCTGGCTCCATGCTCAGCCACCTGTATACATATTGTAACTATGGGCCTGATTCTGACCCGCTCGCGAGCGCTCGCAAGCGGGTCAATGGTGCCCAAGCGCGCAAATGCGCACGATGGAGGTGCCTCCGTCGTGCGCATGCGCGAGACCCGGGGAGCGACGGTGAAGCCGTCGCTCGGGGTCTCGCACCGAAGGGGGCGTGCTGTCGATGTTGAGTAACAGCACGCCCCCTTTGGTGGGAGTGCCGGGGGCGTGGCTGCCATACGGAGGTGTTCCCATGGGAACGCCTACCGTCTGCGTCCGGCCCCACTGACATCACTAGTGATGTCAGTGGGAGTGATTTTGGCTCTGATAGAGCCAAAATCACTCCAGGGCTTGCGGCAGCGAGACCCTACCACAGGGTCTCGTCGCAAGCCCGATGGTCGCGATGGTCTTGACCATCGTGACCATCATCATGGATGCTCGCATAAGCTGTGGGTGGTAACCCACAGCTATGCGAGCGTCCAAGAGGCCGCTCCAATAAGAGGTAGGAGGGCCCTGATTCAGAGCGAGCGCTCTGGTCAGAGCGTCCAGCTCTGAATCAGGCCCTATGTTCTAGCAACAGTTACAGCTAGACAACAAAATGTTTCTCTTTCCTTATCTGGAAAAGCCACAGTCATACCCTAATGTATGAGAAACTCTTTTAACCAGCACAAAGCTTAAACTAGCTAAAAACTTCAGTCAGTTATCACTCTGGACACCTTACGGGGATAACAAAAGTGTTTTTGTGCACCACCGAGCTTTTATTTGGAGCCTAGCCTCCAGAGACAGTTAACTGGGTAATTTATAATACTGAAGTATAGAAATATTGAACGTTGTAAAGTTCATGGGGAAATACTCTATTTTGTTTGAAATAGGGTTACCTTTAAAAGTAATGTATAGTAATGCATTCTATCTTATAAGCTATTAGATAAACAAGCGAGTGTGCAATTCAACGAAATTATACAGATGATCTGTGTATGCTGAAGTTGTTCTAATATGTGCATTGTATGAATTAATCTTTTACTTTTTGGAAAACATAGCCCAGCGAGGACGCCTACTAAACTGTTGCTGAAAAATAAGTTTAAAGTTTTCGGCAAAAGTTGTATTCATTACCTGTAATGAGTTACATCTAGGGGAGAATTTACTAAGAATCGAGATAGGTCGAGATGACCATCTCGGGTGATTAATTTTTTTCCTGCTTGCAAATTTACTAAAGGGAAAGGCCCCGCAAGCTGGTACTTGTGGTTCTCCAAGTACCAGCATGCGGGGTAGGCTTGCTGGGACCTGTAGTTCCACTGTAAAGACAATGTTGATAATTCTATTTTTAACACTACATACACTATCAAACCGCCACCCACCGGCCAGGGGTGGCGGGGATAGACCCGGGCTATCAGTCTAGGCCAGGGGTGCCCTGGAGAGGGGGACCCCTTTATTGAAGGGGTCCTCAACTCCCCAGGGATCCCTGGCCTTGGCTGACTAGCGGTCAGGGCTGATTCTGTGGCTGGGGAGCCTGGTGAAAGGGCACCCCTGGCTGTGACATCAGTCCCCCGCTAGAAAGGGTCCGGAGCTGGTTTTAAATATACGGGGAACCCCACGCCAATTTTTTTCTCCCTATATTTAAAACCTTGTCTGGTCCTGCTGCCTGGTGCTGGTTCTTAAATTACTGTGGAACCCAACTCATTTTGTTTGCTGTAATTTTAAGATCCAGGACTGGCTGGCAAGTCCGGGGCTGGTTAGACTTTTTTTTTGGGGGGGGGAGCTCATGTTATTTTTGTAAAAAAAATGAACCCATTTTTTACAGGTACAACACAAGCAGCTCACACATAATTCACTAATATGTGCAGGCTGCTTGCTAGGGAGAGTTGTGCAGAAAGGAACACTGCAATCTCGGGTGAGATAACTCACTCAAGCTTGCTTTAAAATCACCAGAGAAAATCGACCTACATCACCATCGGCAAACTCATTTAACCTCAAATCGCTTGTTGGTAAATTTGAGAGATAAAAAAAGATTAAATCACCCGAGTTCAGGCGATTTACACCAATATGAATCTTTTTGCAAATCAGGGCAATCCCGATTCTTACTAAATTTACCCCCTAGAGTCTAAGATCTAGTAGGGTAACTTGCCTCTCTGAAGGGGTTACCAGTTGTCAAAGTCAAAATTGCGCATCCGCCACACACATACACTGATGCACATAATGCACACACACACATATATATATATATATATATATACACATAGATGGTCGTATGTGTATTCACATATGTACACATAGATGCTCACATGCGTATTGACATATTTGACATACATACATATGCACATTTGCTATTTCAATACACAGACGCACATATGCGAACGCGTATGTATAAAATGGTTCCCACACACTATAGATATTAACCAGAGTTATTAAAGGTATTATTAGCTTATAATTATGATGTAATATGTACTTAAATGAAATCTATGGTTTAGAATATAGTGGACATGTCATGTTTGGTATCATACTAAATCCCTGTTTATTTGCAGACATCCGTTCCCATCGGCAAAGAAGTCGCATCTTGAGTCCGCTAGTTATGGATGATAGGGAGTTATTGCTTAGAATGTTATTACTTGTATGCAGTGTTGTAGCTAGTTTTAACCAGTTATTCGGCAGGAAGCTACACAATGTGACCATTTGAGGACTGAGCCATACCCCTGATGACACCGTATGAACTGACCAATGACCAGACTGACCAGAAGCAAGAACCAATAGAAACATGTCAATTTGTCCCTTTGTTAACGTTGAAACCTGTAAGATATATAAGCTGTGCCCCGACCTAAGTGTAAGCACATCTTCTTAGCGACCGCATGCTTCTGGATTGATGACTGTATACTGGGACCAGTGCGCACGCGTATGTATCGGCTGTACTTATTTTATTGCTTTTTACTCTAATTGTTAAATCTTTCAGCGTGTTACTTTTTCTTTACATAAATAACTTTTTGTGCTTTGGAACCACACGATTGGACTGGAAACTTTCTTAAGCGACTTGCAGAGCTAAATAGCGACTAGCTACTATTAGGAATCAATAGATGGGGGCTCTCATGCTACCGGAAATTACTCAAAGCAACCGGATTTCGGTTCCTCAATAAAGGGTGGACGCGTCATATACGAGTAAGAACGCAATCTGTTTAAAACCTGTTTTGTACTCTGTGTTGTGAAACCGAATGTCCATTTTTGGGTGATCTAAGGAGTGCTGGCTAGGACCTAGGGACAAGAGAGAAAAGTCTGTTTCTTTTATTGTCACTTTTGCGCTGCAATAGGCGATTTGCAAATAGCGTATGTGTCTTCCCTGTATTACTGCCACATGTTTAAGCAATCGTTGTGATAGATAGTCTTGTATCACTTGTTAAAAAAAACCTCTGAATAGGTATTGCCATGGGGAAAGCATTTTTCTGGCCAGAAAACAAAGGTATATGAATGTGAACGTATGCTTGTGATGTGAAAAGGATAAAGGAAAACGGAGGTTTTTGCTTTTTGAACTGTTGGTAATAGACAGGGCCGGCAAGGTGTCCAAGAGGCGGGTAGGACAGCAGTAGCAGTATACATAGCAGGTATAACTGGACGAGAAACCGGAGGCTGTTTCTCAGTCAACTTCCAATTGTAATCGCAAAGTTCATTGATAAGTTAGTGTCTCTGGGTAATGCAATCGGACCGCATGGTTGTGTGAACCGTGATTGTGGAATTGGTTTTGGTGGAGGAAATCACTTGCAAGGGTAAGTGTTATTGGAATACTTAAATGCTACCAGGGGAGAGTTACTCAAAGTAGGAAGCAGCAGACAAAGTTTGTTTTAATTCGGTCGGTTGTACACAGTGGGTGTAATAGACAGGGCCGGCAAGGTGTCCAAGAGGCGAGTAGGACAGCCGTAGCAGTATACATAGCAGGTATAACTGGACGAGAAACCGGAGGCTGTTTCTCAGTCGACTTCCAATTGTAATCGCAAAGTTCATTGATAAGTTAGTGTCTCTGGGTAATGCAATCGGACCGCATGGTTGTGTGAACCGTGATTGTGGAATTGGTTTTGGTGGAGGAAATCAATGGCAAGGATAAGTGTTATTGGAATACTTAAATGCTACCAGGGGAGAGTTACTCAAAGTAGGAAGCAGCAGACAAAGTTTGTTTTAATTCGGTCGGTTGTGCACAGTGGGTGGAAGTGAGTGGACGCAGCTCGTGAATTCATCCACCAGTCGAAATCTCTAGCGAAAGTAGCAAAAGCGTTGTTCCAGATGGGTGCCAAGCAGTCGCTAGGGATGGTCAATGAGGTGCTGCTTATGGATGGGCCAACCGGTTCAGCAAGGTATATAATGAATGTGAAATATGGTGTGTACGCTATGGCATACTGCGACATATGGGTCAAGATGACCAAAGGATGTATGAAACCCTTTCCCAAAGTTGGCAGTTTCGATTCGGAGGTACTAAATACTGTTAGAGATAACATATGTTTAGTTAAATCTTTGAAGAAAAGAGTAAAGTATAATGATTGTTTAAAGTTGTGGCAGCACGAGGGGAACACATGGCACGGTGGTGTATGTACATCACAAAGCAGTGTACTCACACTGCCTGGCAGCGTGCAAACGCGCAAAGTAGTGTGTTCAAGCCGCAAAGTAGCACACACGTGGCATAGTAGCTCACCGCAAAACAGTGTACTTATGCTGCAAAGCAAGATGCCGTCAAGTAGCATACCCACGCTGCAAGGTGCATAAAGAAGAGAGCGCATGCGCACCTCTGCCGCCCTATGCGGCTACAGGTGAAAGTACAGCAGCTGAAATTGGTGAGAGTAGTGGACAGCGTAGTAGGAGAGGGAACATCCTTGGTACCACAACAATAAGTCCGGTAATTGATTCTGAACATGGTGATGAGGTAGGTATACATCCTGTCCGTACAATTGCAGTTCATAATGGGAAACCGGATAAAGATGGTGTAGTTCCCATCAGGAATGTAGCAATGCATTGTCCATGGACGAGAGCAGAATTGCATTCAATTATGTCAGACTTCCCAGACCCTAGGAAAGAGTTAGCCAAATGCCAGAAATTTGTTAAAGACTTGGGTAATGCTTATGAGCCAACCAATAAAGATTGGCGAGTGGTGTTAAGGGCCTGTCTTCCTTCCAATACTGATGTACAAATGTTTATTAAGGATTGTATATTGGAGGAGGATGAATCCTTAATGGATGAGGATAACCAGGTAAATATAAAGCGAATAATCACACAGTTGGTTATATATTTTCCACTGGTAGTGAACTGGAGTAAAATGTTCACTATTAAACAAAAGGATAGTGAACCTGCAACAGATTATTTTGCCAGAGCACTGCTGGCAATAACCCAGTACACAGGGATAGCAGATACTGTATAAAGGATGATGTACACCACAGGGAGGTAGCTGTTTCAGTACTAATGGATGGTCTCAAAGATAATCTAAAGACCAGGGTGCAAATCTCTCTACCTACCTGGAGAGGAATCACTGTAGATGCACTTAGAGAGTCGGCCATAGAACATGACAAGAACATTTGCAGGAAGAAAGAGGCACAGAGTGAGAAGTTAATGGCAGTGAGCATTCAGGCTCTAGAGGGATCATACATGCAGCCACAACGTTACAACACATACCAACAATGAAGTTACACAGTAAGGTGTTTTAATTGCAATAAAGGACACATAAAGAGGGGCTGTAAATCAAAGAATTGGGGGCCACCTAAGAAGGGAACACCTAGATACACTCAGAGAGGGCACTCACAAGATTCAGGAAAGTTACCATATAGTGACAGCAAACACTCTACTGGAGAATGATAGTCAGTGCTAGGGGTCAGGTCATACCTGTAGTCTACAGCCAGACAAGTTAACTGAGAATACTAGGGAAGAACCTACAATGACAGTTGATATATCTGGTATTAAACACACTTTTCTTGTAGATACAGGGGCGACCAGATCAGTGATAAATTCTCCATTTAATTTACAGGTTACCAACAAAACCATGTCAGCAATGGGAGTAACGGGGAGGGTACAGGATTACCCTCTAACCAGTTCTGCAGAAGTTACTATCGGGCCGCTGCAAACCAAGCATTCCTTTCTCCTGGCAGCGGCGGCTCCTACTAACCTGCTGGGAAGGGATTTAATGTGCAAAATGGGATGTGTTATATATTGTACCCCTGATGGTATATTCCTAGATATACCAGAGAAGGTTGCGCATGAGGTACAGGATATATTGGATACACCACAAAGGTTAATGTTGCACTCTGCCATTCTAGAACAAAGTCCATTTCAGGTAAAAGATATGTTATTGCAAATACCAGGTTCCCTCTGGACCAAAGATGGAAAAGACACTGGTTTGATGGCAAATGTAGCTCCTGTAATGGTTAAATTGAAGAGTGGTAGGCAAGATCCAAAAATCCCTCAGTACCCATTGAAGCCAGAGGTGGAGCTAGGGGTGTATCCCATAATTGAAAGGTTGCTGCAGCAGAGGCTTCTAATCCATACAGCAAGTTCAGCCAATAGTCCCATTTTCCCAGTGAAGAAGAGTGGGGGGAGGGACTATAGATTAGTACAGGACCTTAGAGGGGTTAACAAAGTTATTGAAAGCCAATTCCCCATAGTGCCCAATCCAGCTGTCATCCTCATGCAGATTCCACCATCTGCTACCCATTTCACTGTCATTGATCTATGGTCAGCTTTCTTCTCTGTTCCTCTTCACCCTGACTGTCAATATCTATTTGCATTCTCCTACAGAGGGGTACAATATACATGGACATGATTGCCCCAGGGCTTCGTAGATAGCTCCAGTATTTTCTCTCAGGCCTTACACGACTGTTTGCAATCTTTTCAACCAAGCAATGGGTCTGTCTTAATTCAATATGTAGATGATTTGTTGTTGTGCTCTGATTCATTTATGTCATGTTTAAATGATACTAAACTGTTGTTGCTTCATCTCTCACAAACAGGGCACAAGATTGCAAAGGACAAATTACAGCCATGCCAGACTAAGGTTAAATACTTGTGACACTCTCTAACCCAGGGGCTAAGACACTTGACAACAGACAGAATTCAGGCCATACAGACCATGAAACCAGCAGCAAATCCGTACCTTCTTGGGCGTGTGTGGATACTGCAGGACGTGGATCCCAGGTTTTTCTATTTTGGCATTTCCATTGCAGGAGTTAGTTTCATCCTCAAAACCCGACCATGTCACACACACTGAGGACACAGAGCAGGCTTCCTTTAACCTTAAGGATAGTCTGATGAGAGCACCTGCCTTGGGAATACCAGATTATGGAAAACCCTTTGAGTTATATTGTATGGAAGCTGATGCCTGCACAGCAGGTGTCCTCACACAGAAACATGGTGACACTAGCAGACCTGTAGCATACCACAGTGCACAATTGGACACTGTGGCAAGATCACTCCCAACGTGTTTGAGAAGTGTAGCTGCAACTTTTCTTCTGTTAAATAAGAGCGAGGATGTAGTATTAGGGCATGATACAACTGTCTATACACCGCATGCAGTATCTGCTTTGTTAAATTCTGCCCAAACCAGACATGTCTTGTCAGCAAGGTTCACGAAATGGGAACTAGCACTAATGGCACCTGCAAATATCACCATTAAATGGTGCAATACGTTAAACCCAGCAACGTACTTACCATATGTACCTCGTGATGCACAAAGGGAGGAGGAAGGTGAGTTTCTGGTTGGAGGTAAGTTTTGCAGGTATACTGACACACATGATTGTATGGAATATTTGAATCAGACCTTTACTGCAAGACCAGACATACGTGACACACCATTAGAAAATGTAGATTTGACATTTTATACAGATGGGAGTTGTCATAGACAGACAGAAACAGGAGAATTATGCACAGGTTATGCTGTTGTAGATGATGAGGATGTTGTAGAAGCTGAACCACTTGGTCCACCTCACTCGGCCCAGGTGGCTGAACTAGTGGCATTAAGGAGAGCGTGTGAGTTGGCAGAAGGTAAATCAGCTAATATCTACACTGACTCTAGGTACGCCTTCGGGGTAGTGCATGATTTTGGGGCTCTTTGGTGTCTTAGGAACTTTATGACAGCAGCAGGCACACCAGTCGCACATTCACATCACATAAAAGGACTTCTGACAGCAATTCAGCTACGAAAGGCAGTAGCTGTCATCAAATGCAAAGCCCACACATGCGAAGAAGACCCGGTGTCAATGGGCAATAACAGAGCAGATGAAGCTGCCAAATGGGCAGCAGGGTTACGTGCAACCTTAACAACTAATAAAGTGATGGTCTTCCAGACAATAAACACACAGAAATTAATTGAAATGCAAAATTTGTGTTCCCTACAGGAAAAGGCAGTCTGGAGATCGAAGGGATGTGTTGAGGAGTCCTCCGGACTCTGGAGAGAAGGACAAGGTAGGCCTGTTGCTTCCAGGCATACTACCCAAGCCTGGCTGAGGCAGCACATGGTCTGACTCACCTGGGAAAAGAAGGTATGTGCAAGTTGGTCAGAGCATATTGGTGTGCACCAGGCTTTTCTTCTCAAGCTGGAAAGAGAGCAATGTCCTGTCTGACTTGCTTGAGGAAAAATGTTGGGAAGACAATACCCACTAAGCCATCCCATATCCCTCCAACAGACGGGCCTTTTCAGGTAATACAAATTGACTTCATCCAATTACCACCATGCAGGACTCTCAAGTATGTCTTAGTTTGTACTGATGTATTTTCTAATTGGGTAGAGGCATATCCAGCTGCCACTAATACTGCCGTTTTTACTGCTAAAAAGATTGTTCAGGAGTTTGTATGCAGATATGGTATCCCTAGAATCATACAAAGCGATAGGGGTACTCATTTCACTTGTGATGTTTTCCAGAACATGTGTAAGCTTATGGGTATCAATAGTAGACTTCACACCCCCTACCGACCGCAAGCCAGTGCCAAGGTGGAGAGGGTCAATGGTACTATTAAGAACAAACTGAGTAAGATCATGGCTGAAACTGGATTAGGATGGCCAGAAGCCTTACCGCTTGTGCTCCATAGCATCAGAACCACTCCTAGACCTCCTCTTAATCTGTCCCCCTTTGAGATACTGTTTGGGAGGCAACCTCATCTGATTATAAATCCACAGGATGATTCGAAGAGTAATAATGAGGTTACTGTGCAATATCTTATAAAAATGAGTAGACAGCTGAAACAAAAGCAACAGAAACTGAAAATGTTGTTACCTGATATGCCAGAAACAAACTGTCATGATGTTGAACCTGGAGAATATGTTATGATCCAAAATTTCTTACGCTCAGGTTGTTTGACAGACCGGTGGGAAGGTCCTTATCAGGTGTTGATGACAAGTACCACATCTTTGAAAGTAGCAGAAAGGTCAATCACCCGAAGGAGGTACAAGGCGGAGTTGAGACAGACAACGTGGACCTGTCGATTGCGAGCTTATTCCGGTAGAACTAAAAACTGCAGTGAAACACCTGAGCCAGAGATGGGTGCAGACTACTATTCCAGAAATGGAGTGGCGGTCTGTTTTTGTGTCTTTTTCTTGTTCCAGGGTTCTTCTCATTCTTATTTGTTTCAGGATTTCCTGTTTCTGTGATGGAGGACAGATTACGGAGAGGGAGGCCGATAGTGATGTCGATAGAGTGGAGTCGGAGGAGAGAGCAATAAAACAATCAGGGCAAAATATGGTCAAACTCAGTTCAGGAATTATTAAGAGATCTGTTAGCCATGGAACTCGGAGACAGTGTGAGGGGTTATTGTCTGAGGAATATTGTATTTGTGAGTACTGTGGATCCCTAGTTGATGAGAAATGCATCCAACGATGCCAGTCCAAGAGTAATCTGTATTTAGGCGGGCATCCTTTAGAGGATTACCATTCTTTAGTGGGTAAGGTCTTAAACCAGACTGAATGTTGGGTGTGCACTCACGCGCCTCAGGAACAACATAATGTAGGATTAGTACCATGCCCATTAAATTTCTCTGAGGTCCTTGAAATATGGGGAGGGAGGTCCATAGACGGGAAGTATAACATAACCAGGTCCCCTAGTTTAAAGCTGCGCCAATACTCCACAGATCGGTCTTTGCTGTGTCGGAACATTTCATATATAGAAAGACTGGAGAATTGGGAAGCAGACCTATTGTATCAGACAATGGCTCACCACACCAGTAGTGACAAACCCCAGAGACGAGGACGTAGGAACAAATTGAATGTGGTATCTATTGAAAAAGTTCCTATGGGGTATTGTCAAAATGTTATTCAGGCTAAAACGTGTCTTGAGCAGATGAGGACAATAGGCATAGGTTGCTTTGTTAAAACTTTATGTGATATTGGTTGCTTGTGTTTATTGTGTGGATAAGTGGGGGCGGGTTAACCAAATTAATGAGAGAGGCGGACACAGGGTGGGAGTAAACTGTTTTATTGGAGTAGTCACAGTGCTTCTCCTATGTAGTCCCGGGCAACAAGGTGGGTGTGGTGGTGGGTGAGAGAGGGGGAGAGACTTGGGAGGCGGGTCGACCCTTTTAGGGGGCTCCTTTCCGAGTGGTTCAATTGTCCAGCACATAACCCCTGCTGGACACTATGGTCAACAGTCTTGGACATCTCGGTGGGTGGGAGGGGGAGAGGGATTAGATAACCGAGTTCAGGCCACACCTACCGGCAGGTATAAGACTTCAAGACTCTGATTCACACGCGGGATGCCACCAGGTGATTACACCCACCCACCACACCAATTATCTATTCCCTCTCCCCCCTCCCACCCACCGAGACGTCCAAGACTGTACAATAAAACTGTTTACTCCCACCCTGTGTCCGCCTCTCTCATTCCTTTGGTCCACCCACCCCCACTTATCCACACCATACACACCAGCAACCACATAACATTCCAACACTCCCCAATCATCATTGCACCCACAGGGCGAGCGCACCTTCCGTACCCCATCGTCTATATCCAATTATACGCAGGACCCGGTACGCCTGTGATCAGGAAGTGCAGCACCCCACTCACTCATAAAGCACACCTTTCAGCCCATTCACATACCACATCTGCTCACACAGCAGAGCACAGTCCTACCCAATCATTACCATTTATGTGATATTGTGCAGGATCGTAATATACCTTATGTCCTCCCAGATAATGTGTACTATGTTTGTGGAAGAAGGGCTTATTCTTGGTTATCTCCGAGTTCCAAGGGTTTATGTTTTATAGGTAAATTGGTCCCAGAGGTTATGACACTTACACATGATGAAATGATTGGTATCCATAAAACCACACCCTCTCCATACATACACACGCAGTATGAACATCGTGACAAAAGAAATAAGATTCCTGGTGAAGAACATATAGCTACACAGTTGATTAGTGAAACAACTGGCTTCCAAATCTTGGTAGCATTAGATCCCACCAGGATCACTCGGGGAACTTTACATTTTAGATACATCCAAGACTTGGCTAAATTAATAGACAACATCACCGAGATGTAGGATGACACTTTCAGGTATACGGGTAAGGAGCTACAGGATTATAAAAAGGAATTGGTACAACATAGGCTAGTGTTAAACTACCTGACAGCTATTACTGGTGAATATTATGTGACTTCGGCCACCCAATTTGGTGTCAAGTGTTGCACGTACATCACCAATAATACTAATGACCCCAAAGAGGTGATTGACCGGAAAATGGATGAAATCCTACAACTGAAGTGGGAATTTCAGAAGGACCATAATACTTCCTTGTATGAGACTGAGGTAAAGGTAGAGAAATGGTTCTCGTTGTTAAACCCTGTCAAATGGTTCGCCGGTCTGGGAGAGTGGGTACAGGAAATGGTTGCTAGTATAGGTAAGCTCCTTATTCTTATACTGATTGTCATTTTAGTAATTGGTTTATGTGTCAGATGTGTTCTTACTGTGTCGAAGTGTGGAAAATGTACCACCAAGGTAAGCAGGAAAAATCAAATTATGATGGTGGTGAATCATGGTGGTATAGGTACTAAGGTTGATAAAGAACTGCATTACAATCCTGAAATTGAGTGTACCATCAGATAATAACATGTGAATAGGTTAAGTCATGTATAGTAATAATTATTGTAAATGTTCCGTGAAACATCATAGATAATGTAGTCTCAAATTCCCCCAAACTTCCTTTATAGGTTCGATGAGGACCCACATCCTACCAATGGTCCACTATAGATCCGCCGAGTGCGTATAAGGGTTGTTTTACCCTTTCCTGAAAGGCATTATTGATGGCTCAATGACCGATTTGTGTCACACCGTTTAGAACATTGAATAATAATTTATTATGCATGACTAAAAATGTTGCAAATAGAATGTGATAGTTTTATGTTTGCTATCAAAGGGAGGACTGTCAAAGTCAACTAATTGGATATGAACGCTTGCAATTATTATCTGATGACATAGTCATCTATAGCCTGATGTTGTGTTACAAGGACGCTACTTTGCGTTGGCGCTATCCAATGCGCACAATTGCGCATCCACCACACACATACAGTGATGCACATAACGCACACACATATATATATATATATACATACACATAGATGATCATATGTGTATTCCCATACGTACACATAGATGCTCACATGTGTATTCACATACATACATATGCACATTTGCTATTTCAATACACAGACGCACATATGCGAACGCATATGTATAAAATGGTTCCCACACACTATAGTTAATAACCAGAGTTATTAAAGGTATTATTAGCTTATAATTATGATGTAATATGTACTTAAATGAGATCTAAGGTTTAGAATATAGTGGACATGTCATGTTTGGTTTCATACTAAATCCCTGTTTATTTGCAGACATTCGTTCCCATCGGCAAATAAGTCGCATCTTGCGTCCGCTAGTTATGGATGATAGGGAGTTATTGCTTAGAATGTTATTACTTGTACGCAGTGTTGTAGCTAGTTTTAACCAGTTATTCGTCGGGAAGCTATACAATGTGACCGATTGAGGACTGAGCCATACCCCTGATGACACCGTATGAACTGACCAATGACCAGATTGACCAGAAGCAAGAACCAATAGAAACATGTCAATTTGTCCCTTTGTTAATGTTGAAACCTATAAGATATATAAGCTGTACACTTCAATTCTTAAATCTTTTGCACAACTCCAAGAAGCTCATCATCTCCCTCAATCATATTTCTATAGATATTTACAATTACGGCATGCTCTCTCAGCTCAATTTTCAGATGGCCCTCCTCTAATTCAAATATCCCCATTGAAGTCATTCCTTTTAACTTTAGGTCCCCGGAAGACGCTTTCTTACTCATACTCCTATATATTGTCTTCTTATCATAAGGATAGTTTACCACATCTTAGATCAAAGTGGGAGAGAGATATTGGCCTAATAAGTGATACGGACTGGGATAATGCTCTAGAAGTTCCTCGTATTTCCACGACTTCTATAAGATTTCAACAGATTCAACTGTTTATTCTACACCGTACCTATTTAACTCCTGTTCGTATATTAAAATTTGGGGGGAGAGCATCTGACATATGCCCTAAGTGTAAAATTAGTAGCGGTACTTTCTGGCACCTTCTATGGGATTGTCCGTTTTTGGAATAAGGTTCTGAGAGTTTTATCCAATACAGGTATTGCTCTCACTTTGGCTACGCCATTGATGTGCTGTTTAGGCTCTATGGACGAAGAGCTAGTGGACAGATATCTTAAGCAATACATTGTTAATATGTGTACACTAGATAAGGTATGTGTAACTCGGTCGTGGATGGCTCCTACAGGACCAGATTATAATGCTTGGCTGTCCTTGGTCCGTACCACTGTTGAACATGAAAAACATGAGTTTATTTGTCGCAAAGCTGAAAAGAAGTATGAACATATCTGGAGCAGTTGGCTTAAATCCTGTTATGCTCGTGCACTGCCTAATGATTGACCGGTATATTATTGCTAGGATAATGAAGTAGATTATTACTTTGTTGGCGGTAACGTGCTGTGTGATAAGTTGAGAGCAGAATTTATTGGGATCTAGTTGATTTTGCCAATTTTTCAGGTGACATTTTTGAAGATATTACAATATTTGTATAGTGTGTTTTGTTTTTGTTTGTTTTTATGTTTATTGTTTTGGTATACTGATTAATAATATATTTTTTATAAGAAATGGATCTGGGATGCAGCTTGTAGATCTAGGTTTTATATTCCAGATACTGTTATTTGATTATGTATATATAATTATATATATATATATATATATATATATATATATATATACACAGCAAGCAAAGTCAGGGTCACTCTCCGGTCTTCATACATGAGAAGAAATAGCCAAAAGCCAGTCACTGGGTCAACGTTTCCAGTTTAATGGAAAACTCGTCATCAGGACATACAAAAAAAGTGTAATGAAACATACCTTATATACCCTTGATGTCTCACCTGGTGTATCTAATTGCCCGCAGCTCTGCTTCCGGCTCCCGCTCAGTCAGCGTCACATGACTATGACGTCATCAGGGCCATCACATCACCCAGGCAACCAGACCACGCTACGCACAACAATACACCATGAAAACTTTACACTGACAAACAACATACAAGTTAAAAAAACATGGTTGAAACACAATAAAGCAGAATATCTGCATAACGATATATCAGAAAGAGAATCTTTAGGCTGAGATGCATAGTCCCTAACCGTAACATCTTATTGAGCAATACATACAGGCAAATGCAAATATCAACATGTGTATATTTCAATATACAGCACAGCACTATTACAGCAACATCATTAGAGAAAAAATTATCAATAAATAAATCTAAAGCATGTTGGAAAATATACAATGTCAGACATATAGAAAATTTGAAGACCTACAACATATCGAGAACCTATAGATTAACCGCCTCGCCACGACAGGCACACAATGGAAAAGATAATTAGAAGAAAGCTGAAAAAGACAAGTGGTCATTCAGACCCTTGGGTTTGACAGTGTCTAACAAATATATCCATTTGTTTCCAATTGAAGTAGGGCTCTATGCCTATCACCGCCCCGTGGATTCAATGGAATATGGTCTATGACCATATGTCTGAGATTTGCCATATTGTGTCTTTCTTCGAAGAAGTGTCGGGCCACCGGTTGCTCTGATGGTTTGCCACTAAGTGCCATCCTAATTGCGGATCTGTGTAGTGCCATCCGCTCCTTAAAAGAACGGATCGTCTTGCCCACATACAGTAGTAGTATCTGCACGGGCATTTAATAAAATATACCACAAATGAACTTGAACAAGTCAAAGGATATCTGATGGTATATCTCTGCCCTGTGTGGGGATGTGTAAAAAACTTTCCTGTGATCATGTGTCCACAGGTCACACATCCAGTGCATTTGTAGCACCCTCCCATCTTTTTAGATACATTAGAAGAGCTAGCAACTAAATCTGTGACATCTGCTTTGACAAGTAAGTCCTCAAGTTCTTGTTCCTTTTTAAACAGGGTCGAAATTGTGTAGTTTTTTTAACCCCTTGAGTTCTTTGTCCTGTTGTATAATAGGCCAAAGTGATCGCACAGTATTATTAATGACTCTATTAGCAGGATTATATCTGCGAGGCCAATTAATTTTTTTATCGATGGTCTTTGATGGTCCTTTGTTTTTATGTAACAGATCACACCTAGATAATTTATCAACTCTATTTTTAGCCTGTTCTATGGAGTAAGATGAATACCCTCTAGTTCTAAATTTGTCACACATCCTATTTAGGTCTTCTTCAACCTTACTCGAGTCACTGGTGATTCTTTTGACCCTAATGAGCTGGGAAAACGGTATACTATTTATAGTAGCTGCAGGGTGATAGCTAGATGCTAGTAGAAGCGTATTACGGTCAGTAGGTTTTGTGAAAATGTATGTATTAATCCTATTGTCTTCCTTTTTTATTGTCACATCAAGAAAAGATACCTGTTCTAGACTAAGATGGTATGTGAATTTTATAGGACACTCCTGATTATTGATATTATCCATAAGAGCCACAAATTCACTATAATTACCTTGCCAAAATAGAAGTATGTCATCTATATACCGACTGTAGAAAAAAATCTTATCTCTAACATCCCTGTTGAAGAATAATTCCCTCTCTATTACAAACATGTAGCTATTAGCGTAAGAGGGCGCCACATGTGAGCCCATGGCGCAGCCTGTGCGCTGCAAATAGAATTGACCATTAAAATAAAAATTATTTCTATAGAGCACCTGTTCCAGTAATGACATAAAGAATGATAAATTAGGGCCTTTATACAGATGATTATTATTTAATAACTCAGACGTAGCTCTCATCCCCTCCTGGTGCGGTATGTTAGTGTACAAACTATATCAAGAGTGCACATTACAACATGAGTGGGTATCTCTCCCAAATCCTCCAATTTGTTCAGTAACATGGTGGTATCTCGCAGATACGTGGACTCTGCCTGCACACAAGGCTGGAGGTAAAAATCAAGATATTCCGAGACTGGACTAAATAGGCTCTCTCTTGCCAATATAATCAGACGTCCTGGCAGTTTTAGCAAATTCTTGTGGATTTTTGGCATGCTGTAAAGTAATGGTGCTTTAGGGAATTCAGTTCTCAGGAAATCACCAGTATCTGTGTCGATGATTTTTTTCAATATTGCCCCATTCACTATAGTATCCAGGTGTTTCTTGAACTCCCCTGTGGGATCAGAGGGGGTCATTCAGACCCGCTCGTGAGCGGCAGTATGCTCGCAAGCGGGTCGATGTTCCCCCACTGCGCATGCGCACGATGCTCAGTCGTGCGCATGCGCGAGACCCGGCAAGCGACGGGCTCTTCATCGCTCCGGGTCTCGCACCAAAGTGGGCGTGCTGTCGATGTTGATTGACAGCATGCCCCCTTTGGTGGGCGTGCCGGGGGCGTGCCTGCCAGATGGAGGCGTTCCCATGGGAATGCCTACTGTCTCAAGCCGGCCTCCCACTGACATCACTAGTGATGTCAGTGGGAGTGATTTTGGCTCTGATAGAGCCAAAATCACTCCAGGGCTTGCGGCAGCGAGACCCTACCACAGGGTCTCCGTCGTAAGCCCGATGGTCGCGATGGTCAAGACCATCGCGACCATCATCATGGACGCTCGCTATAGCTGTGGGTGGTAACCCACAGCTATGCGAGCGTCCATGAGGACGCTTCAAAAAAGGTAGGCGGGCCCTGATTCAGAGCGAGCCCTCTGGTCAGAGCGTTCAGCTCTGAATCAGGCCCAGAGTCCAATATGGAATAAACAGATACATCCGAAAGCTGTCTATTAATTTCCTCTATGTTTTGGGAAAGATCCTGCACCACAGTGCCTCCTCCCTTATCCGCTGGGCGGAAAATCACATCCTGATAGGAACTAAGTGCCTGATTCAGAGCCGGACGCTATTTGCGGACGGTCGTTCTGAAAAAGGGACCGGATATTTAAATTAAGCGCTCGCTCTTTGCGGTCTGTTGAAGCCTCTATGTATGAACGAGCGAACGAAACATGCGCTCGCTATTTTGAAAAAAAAGCCCCCTGGCCGCTCGCATCATACGTCATCTCTGCCATTTATTAGATTAATCGAGTACATCGATCGGCGTATGAACTGCTCGCTATTCTTGTGGTAGCATTTTCCTACCGCAATCATGCGAGCAGTTCAGACTAAAAGACAACCAAGTGACGTGGTCGTTGACGCTGCTTTGTTAATTATGCACTCCCATTAAACGCCCGTTTTGACCGTTTGGCACGCCTGCGTTCGGATCTCCACTCCCCATTTTCAAGCACCTTCCCCTGTTACCACCCACAAACGCCTCATTCTGTCACTCAAATTAGCAGGCATTCGCTATTTTGCGAGCACACGATTTCCGACCGCACTGACTGGTTGGCGTATGCGCATTAAGACCCATACGCATGCGCAGATGTGCGAACATTGCTCGGAACGAACGAGCGGCCTCTTACAAGCGGCTCTGAATCAGGCCCTAAGATCCTTAATTGCTTGTCGTTCTTCACGAGTGATGTTTGGTCTCATACTATGTTCATGTTTCATATTTTCAACTACTTGTACATCCAAAGACTTCATAAAACTCTGTATAGATATATTGCTGGAGATGGAATCAAAGGTGGACTTCTTTTTAAACTTTTTATCTATTGATGTAGTCGCCAACTTGTCTTACTTACCAAAAAACTCTAAGTTTTAATTGCCTTTGTAGGAGACTTTGGGCCTGATTCAGAGCTGAACGCTCTGACCAGAGCGCTCGCTCTGAATCAGGGCCCTCCTCCATGAAAATGGAGCGGGGTCCTGGCCGCTCGCATAGCTGTGGGTGACCACCCACAGCATATGCGAGCAGCCAAAAAGATGGTCGCGATGGTCTTGACCATCACGACCATCGGACTTGCGACGGAGACCCTGCGGTAGGGTCTCCCTGCCACAAGCCCTGGAATGGTTTTGGCTCTGTCGGTAGGTGTTCCCATGGGAACGCCTCCGTCTGGCAGGCACGCCCCCGGCACGCCCACCAAAGGGGGCGTGCTGTCAATCAACATCGTCGCTCCCCGGGTCTCACGCTTGCGCACGACGGAGCTCCCTCCGTCGTGCGCATGCGCAGTGGGGAACATCGACCCGCTTGCGAGCATACTGCCGCTCTCGAGCGGGTCTAAATGACCCCCTTTGTTCGATCTTCCATTCAAAATGATCAAAGCCCACTGTCGGGATAAAGCTCAAACCTTTATTGAGTACTTGGTACTCTGCAGGGGAGAGCACCCTTGATGACAAATTAAATACTGTGCTTATTTCCTCCGACCCCTGGCTATACCTCTGGTTGTCACCACGGCGGCATTGGCCCCCTCTCCTTGTGGGTCTTGGTTTCTTCTGCGTCGAGCGCGGGTATTCACCCCTAAAGGGGGTCTTCGGTAAGTATGTGCACCCTGTTGGGGTAGCGGATTTTCATCACCAGATGAGGAGTAAGCTTCACTCGATGTTTGTATGTCACGTTTAAATAGTTGTTTCCGATTGGAGAAAAAGCGTGTATTGGCTCCTGGCGCATTAGAACCTTCTAGCCATCGATACACTCGCTGTTCCGTGTAGTCACGATTAACTTTATCTAATTTTTGTCTTTTGAAACTAATCAAATCTTTTTTATAGGTGATTAATTGCTGTGTAAATTTGTCCATCCACTGATTAGGGGTATCTTTAGTTAGGGTACTTAAATGGATTTGTTCAAAATCCTTAATTTTTTGTTTGCATACTGTCAATTCTCGTGCTGCCTCTTCTATTACAAGTGTCATGAGGTCTAATGCACACTTGTTTAATACGGCGACCCAGCGTCGGCAGAAATCGTTGTTAAACCTGCCGATAGTTGGTACATTTTTGACCCTAAAACCCCTAGGGATCTTTTTCTCTCTGTGGTATTCAGACAAAGTAATGCCATGGAGTAGAAAGTCTATTTCCTCTTTTTTAATTTTTAATAAAGTATGATATACATTCTCAGGCGATGACTCACCCATGACTTCATCGAATCTCTCCTTAAACCATATCGCTTCGCTCTCACTCTCCGAAAATGTCAACGTCTCCCCTAATGGTAGGGTGACTCGATTTAATCCACCCTTGTCTCCACTGGTGGTAGGTTGCGTCATGGTCAAGTCCCAAATGAGTGTGTCCGCAGGTAGTATTGTAAGTAATAGATAAATCGCTAGTGTATTCACCACAGAACTAGTAAAATCACTCAACACGATTTGGATCTATCCCTCTGACCACAGGTTAAAGATACAGCTCAAACTGGAGAGTAATCGGGAGTTTATAGCGCACTAAAACCAAAAAAGGTAGTGCTATGCTTCCCCACATATGATAGTGGGCTATATCGACAAAATTTGATGTATAATGAGGTAAAAATGCCCTGTTCAAAAAGTATAGACTATGACTCTGACATACAACAGCCAAAAATAGTCCATCACATGCTAATACACCAACGGGTGTTCACGTATAGTACAAAAGGCATAAATATCGATTTTTGTACTTGACAAGACAGCCATAGTTGTTTGACAGTGTCTAACAAATATATCCATTTTGTTTCCAATTGAAGTAGGGCTCTATGCCTATCACCGCCCCGTGGATGTTGTGCGTAGCGTGGTCTGGTTGCCCGGGTGATGTGACGTCATAGTCATGTGACGCTGACTGAGCGGGAGCAGGAAGCAGAGCCGTGGGCAATTAGACACACCGGGTGAGACATTAAGGGTATATAAGGTATGTTTCATTACACTTTTTTTGTATGTCCTGATGACGAGTTTTCCATTAAACTCGAAACGTTGACCCAGTGACTGGCTTTTGGCTATTTCTTCTCATGTATGAAGACTGGAGAGTGACCCTGACTGTGCTTGCCGTCTCTATCTACCTCAGTGTGCACCACGGCGAGTATACTTCAAGTTACAGGAGTGCCTACCCCTGCTGTATTGTTATGATCACAGCACAGACCTGTGTCAGTGCTTTAATGTGTATGTGCACCCTGCGTTGCTTTGATTCCTGGCTCTCATCAGTTCAAACACGCTACCACTGTATAACAACTAGTCTGTGCAAACTTGGCACAGTGCAGTGTGGTTTTTTTTAAAAATCATGGTTGATGCTTTTTTGGTAAAATGACATTTTGAGGACGTTCTTACATCCAAGCATACTAGGTCTATTGCAAATGACCTAATGAGTTGCTTAGAAACTCTTTATTGATTTCTTGATACCTCCAGATTACAACAATTAAGCATATCGATATTGAGCTCTATTTATTCTAGTGAGTTGTTCACAATACCACCAGTGACTTTTTTGCTATCTTTAGAATGCAACATCTATGGCTGTCTTGTCAAGTACAAAAATCGATATTTAGCCTTGCTCAATACAGGAGTGAATATTCTGATTATGCCTTTTTTACTATACGTGAACACCCGTTGTTGTATTAGCATGTGATGGACTATTTTTGGCTGTTGTATGTCAGAGTCATAGTCTATACTTTTTGAACAGGGCATTTTTACCTCATTATACATCAAATTTTGTCGATATAGCCCACTATCATATGTGGGGAAGCATAGCACTACCTTTTTTGGCTTTACTGCTCTATAAACACCCGATTACTCTCCAGTTTGAGCTGTATCTTTAACCTGTGGTCAGAGGGATAGATCCAAATCGTGTTGAGTGATTTTACTAGTTATGTGGTGAATACGCTAGCGATTTATCTATTACTTACAATACTACCTGCAGACACACTCACTTGTGACTTGACCATGACGCAACCTACCACCAGTGGAGACACGGGTGGATTCAATCAAGTCACCCTACCATTAGGGGAGACGTTGACATTTTCGGAGAGTGAGAGCGAAGCGATATGGTTTAAGGAGAGATTCGATGAAGCCATGGGTGAGTCATCACCTGAGGATGTATATCATACTTTATTAAAAATGAAAAAAAAAGGAAATAGACTTTCTACCCCATGGCATTACTTTTTCTGAATACCACAGAGAGAAAAAGATCCCTAGGGGTTTTAGGGTCAAAAATGTACCAACTATCGGCAGGTTTAACAATGATTTCTGCCGACACTGGGTCACCGTATTAAACAAGTGTGCATTCGACCTCATGACACTTGTAATAGAAGAGGCAGCACGAGAATTGACAGTATGCAAACAAAAAATTAAGGATTTTGAACAAATCCATTTAAGTACCCTAACTAAAGATACCCCTAATCAGTGGATGGACAAATTTACACAGCAATTAATCACCTATAAAAAAGATTTGATTAGTTTCAAAAGACAAAAATTAGATAAAGTTAATCGTGACTACACGGAACAGCGAGTATATCGATGACTAGAAGGTTCTAATGCGCCAGGAGGCAATACACGCTTTTTCTCCAATCGGAAACAACTATTTAAACGTGACATACAAACATCGAGTGAAGCTTACTCCTCATCTGATGAAAATCCACTACCCCAACAGGGTGCACATACTTACCGAAGACCCCCTTTAGGGGTGAATACCCGCGCTCGACGCAGAAGAAACTAAGATCCACAAGGAGAGGGGGCCAATGCCGCCGTAGTGACAACCAGAGGTATAGCCAGAGGTCGGAGGAAATAAGCACAGTATTTAATTTGTCATCAAGGGTGCTCTCCCCTGCAGAGTACCAAGTACTCAATAAAGGTTTGAGCTTTATCCCGACAGTGGGCTTTGATCATTTTGAATGGAAGATCGAACAAAGTCTCCTATAAAGGCAATTAAAACTTAAGGAGTTTTTTGGTAAGGAAGACAAGTTGGAGACTACATCAATAGATAAAAAGTTCAAAAAGAAGTCCACCTTTGATCCCATCTCCAGCAATATATCTATACAGAGTTTTATGAAGTCTTTGGATGTACAAGTAGTTGAAAATATGAAACATGAACATAGTATGAGACCAAACATCACTCGTGAAGAACGACAAGCAATTAAGGATCTTAGGCCCTCATTCAGAGCCGTACGCTCTGAGCAGAGCGCACGCTCTGAATGAGGGCCGCCCTACATAAAAATGGAGCGTCCTCCTGGACGCTCGTATAGCTGTGGGTCACCACCCACAGCCTATACGAGCGTGCAGTTTGATGGCCGCGATGGTCTTGACCATCGCGACCATCAAAACTGCGAGCCGGAGCCTGCGGTTGAGGTTTTCAACCGCAAGGCCCGGAGTGATTTTGGCTCTATCAGAGCCAAAATCACTCCCACTGACATCACTAGTGATGTCAGTGGGCCGGCTTCTGATGGTAGGCGTTCCCTTGGGAACGCCCCCGTCAGGGAGGCACGCCCCCGGCACGCCCACCAAAGGGGGCGTGCTGTCAATCAACATCGACAGCACGCCCCCTTTGATCAGACACAACGAGCGAAGGACTTTCCTTTGCTCGTCGCATCTGGCGCATGCGCACGACGGAGCTCCCTCCGTCGTGCGCATGCTCAGTGCAGACCATCGACCCACTTGCGAGCGGACAGCCGCTTGCGAGTGGGTCTGAATCAGGGCCTTAGTTCCTATCAGGATGTGATTTTCTGGCCAGCGGATAAGGGAGGAGGCACTGTGGTGCAGGATCTTTCCCAATGTATAGAGGAAATTAATAGACAGCTTTCGGATGTATCTGTTTATTCCATATTGGACTCTGATCCCACAGGGGAGTTCAAGAAACACCTGGATACTATAGTGAATGGGGCAATATTGAATAAAATCATCGACACAGATACTGGTGATTTCCTGAGAACTGAATTCCCTAAAGCACCATTACTTTACAGCGTGCCAAAAATCCACAAGAATTTGCTAAAACCGCCAGGACGTCCGATTATATTGGCAAGAGAGAGGGTCTGAATGACCACTTGTCTTTTTCAGCTTTCTTCTAATTATCTTTTCCATTGTGTGCCTGTCGTGGCGAGGCGGTTAATCTATAGGTTCTTGATATGTTGTAGGTCTTCAACCTTTCTATATGTCTGACATTGTATATTTTCCAACACGCTTTAGATTTATTTATTGATAATTTTTTCTCTAATGATGTTGCTGTAATAGTGCTGTGCTGTATATTGAAATATACACATGTTGATATTTGCATTTGCCTGTATGTATTGCTCAATAAGATGTTACGGTTAGGGACTATGCATCTCAGCCTAAAGATTCTCTTTCTGATATATCGTTATGCAGATATTCTGCTTTATTGTGTTTCAACCATGTTTTTTTAACTTGTATGTTGTTTGTCAGTGTAAAGTTTTCATGGTGTATTGTTGTGCGTAGCGTGGTCTGGTTGCCTGGGTGATGTGATGGCCCTGATGACGTCATAGTCATGTGACGCTGACTGAGCGGGAGCCGGAAGCAGAGCTGCAGGCAATTAGATACACCAGGTGAGACATCAAGGGTATATAAGGTATGTTTCATTACACTTTTTTTGTATGTCCTGATGACGAGTTTTCCATTAAACTGGAAACGTTGACCCAGTGACTGGCTTTTGGCTATTTCTTCTCATGTATGAAGACCGGAGAGTGACCCTGACTTTGCTTGCTGTCTCTATCTACCTCAGTGTGCACCACGGCGAGTATACTTCAAGTTACAGGAGTGCCTACCCCTGCTGTATTATATATATATATATATATATATCTTTTATTTTTTATTTTGATTGGTTATTTGTTAATGTATTTCTATAAACCAATAAAAATGTACTCAATTTAAAAAAAAAAAAAAGATATATAAGCTGTGCCCCGACCTCAGTGTACACACATCTTCTTAGCGACCGCAGGCTTCTGGATTGATGACTGTATACTGGGACCAGTGCGCACGCGTATGTATCGGCTGTACTTATTTTATTGCTTTTTACTCTAATTGTTAAATCTTTCATCGTGTTACTTTTTCTTTACATAAATAACTTTTTGTGCTTTGGAACCACACGATTGGACTGGAAAGCAATTCTTTCTTAATCGACTTGCAGCGCTAAATAGCGACTAGCGACTATTAGGAATCAATACAGTGTTACTAACCTGTAAGTCACTAGTTATAGTGGGCGGTGGGTTTTGGTTACCACAAGTGAATTGGGAAATTCTGGAGCAGAGCATTAAGTAGTGGATAGAGGGGCTGATAGCAGTGTCCAGGGTGGTGTGATTCTTAGATTCTAGGGGCCCATTTATGAATGATCGCATTTACAATATACAATGATAAATGGGCCCCTAGGTGAGGAAGGGTGAGGTGTTATTATTCTTGTTATTTTGGCCTGTGGCAAGAAGACAATGTGTGCGTTTAAATATATTAACAAAATATGCAACTCCGCCAAAATTGTAACGTCATTCCTGTTAGCCGTTGTTATTGCACAGTATGTAATGTGGTCGGATCTGTTATAATAGTTCAGCTATGCGGTGGAACCTGTTACTCTTAGGTGTGTGATACAAGTTGTGCTTCAAAACTGTCAGAGCTGGCGTGCAGGAATCCAGATGGGAATAGGCCAGCTGCCATGAATGCAGCCAAGGCGGGAAGCGCGGGGGGGGGCGGTGCAAGTACGGACAGAGGGGCCTAATTCAGAATTGTACGATGTTGACGCAGATGAGCGATTTTTTTTTTGCTACTGCCCATCTGTGAACCGCCATGGAAAGTCCCACTGCACACGCATGAACTAAAGTTTGAGATGGCATTCGCAATGTCTCCGTGATCGCAAGGTCCCGAGCAGACCACTGCGGTCGGAGTCGGGGAGGTGGCTGAAAGTGTTCGCAAAAACAGGCCGGTCTGTCGCCGTGTTATCTGAGTTCCAGGGGTGTGTCTGCGCTCATAGGTGCATTCCCAATCGCAAGAACCACAGTCTCAGGGGCCAGTTTCAGAGAAACAGGTGACCCAGAATCTGCGCAGACCAGGACTTACTCGAGGAGCCGATGCGCATCTGATGTTGCGTCAATGGTATTGTGTTCTCAACCCCTGGAGGATCTGCATTCAACGCAGATAGGGGAAGTGGGTGTAGCAGCATTTGCTCAGTCCATCGCACACTATATCAGGCGGGGAGTCTGTTAGCAGCCATTAGCATATTTTTGCATTAAATGGAGATTCCAACTTTTCTTTTACAATTGTACCCTGAGAGTATTAAGGGGTCTATTTACTAAGCCTTGGAGAGAGGTAACGTGGATAGAGATAAAGTACCAACCAAGCAGCTCTTGTCACCTTACCAGCTATAGTTAGGAGCTGATTGGTTGGTACTTTATCTTCATCCACTTTATCGCTCTCCAAAATGTAGTACATAGTGCCCTTTGTTTTGTATCATATGATCCAAGAGAATACTGTAGTATGTGTGATCTCCACAAAGCACAGAACTAAACTAGAAAGAATACACACATGCAATGTCTTTATTAAAAATTGCAGGAGGGCATGTATAATTTAATATATGAGTTATCTTTGGCACTCTTGCAATTATACCTTGCCAAAATGTGAGAAGAATAAATCTAGGTGTAATATTTGCCTGTGGTGCTCCCCACCTTTGGAACTCTCTCCCTCTCCCCATCAGACTCTCCAAACGGGGTCTCAAGACCCACTACTTCATCAATGCTTTCCAGCTCTCATCCTAACTTGCTACTACATGCTCCCTCCTCCCTGTCTTCCCCATCTGTATCATGCCCATCTGTCTGCCCCTCCCCTTCAGAATGTGAGCTCTTGCGAGCAGGGCCCTCTACCCTCTTGTGCTTCTCCTTACTTTATGTTCATCTACTTCTTACTCACCACTAGGACACCTAACACTTGGTGCCTATGCTTTGTTGCTTAATTGGGTGTTATGGCCACCTATGTATCAATGTATATTATCCATGTCCTTGTCCTTCATTGTATTGTATTTTACTGT
Source organism: Taudactylus pleione (assembly GCA_031769625.1). NCBI lineage: Eukaryota > Metazoa > Chordata > Amphibia > Anura > Myobatrachidae > Taudactylus > Taudactylus pleione. The sequence continues at coordinate 5,591,276 of JAUIMM010000450.1, forward strand.
AAGTCACTTCTTGGCTATGTACCTTGTAAGGTGCTGCGGAACACTCGTGGCGCCATATAAATAAACAATAATAATAATAATAATAATATGCATGTATATTCATAGAAAGTCATATTTGAGGTCACCTACCACCTCTGCTAAATGTGACCAGCAATAAAGAATCCAACCACTTAAAATTAAAAATGTTGCGATCCTGAAGCTGGGATACCTACATTTGTAACTGTGAAGATAGCGAGATGTAGTCAAAAGGTCAACAATCACAGTTTTGATGATAACATTGAGCTGGGAGGCTCCCAAAAGCCGGGTGGTGCTCCTGGCCGCCCGGAAGAGTAGGCAAGTCGGCCGCCGCCTACCCAAACCTCCTACAGTCGACCAAACCCCCTGTGCAGTCTCCCGCTTACTGAGCAAAAGTGGGCGATTCCGGGGGGCCATGACATGATTTGCATTGAATCATGTCATTGTAGCCCCTCCTCCTGCTTTACAATGCCTGTAATTGCTGGACCACAATGACGCGATCACGCCCCCCGCACCGCCCACCTATGTTGATGTCACATCCCCTGCTGTGACAAGTCAGCCAACGTGGCTGCCCCCTTCCCAGCTAGGGCAGCCAGAAAGTCGGCAAGTATGAGTTAGTGCTAGGCTACAGGGGTAGGTTAGGGTTGGGAACCCTGCACCACAGCGGGCCCCGGTGCAAGCCAGCGGCTGCACCGCCACTAGTTCCGCCACTGGCTCCAAATGCCATGTATTGCGCCTTGCTAGTCGCACTGTTGCATCGTAACATACTGAGATACTGGGAAAGTCGGAGAGTGTAATACAACTGTCGCTTTTCCCAAACTGCACTTCACTTGCGTAAAAAAATACAATGCAATGTCTGTAGGACCGCCCGCCGATTGACTGACTGAACCTGTCATTCAATACACTATAGGCATGGATCGAGAGCTGTAATTGAGTATGTAATAAAGGATTAAATCATTCAGTGTGCGAGTCCTGAGTAGACTTTTGAAAAACAATTTATAAATGTGTTCTGCCATCATTATTACAGTATATAATGCTACTGTAAATACACATATCAGCACGATAACACCTCATTTTAGAAAAGTCAGTGCCAATCCATGCGTCTTATGCCGTGCACAGTGTGCTGCAGTGATGTGCGGCACTCATACAGTGATAACATGCCTAAGAAATGAACAGTGGGATTTGAAGGGCACTGTATAAAAACATCACTCAATTACAAGGTTTTAGTCCAGGTGCCTTTGGATTCAAACTGACCGGGCATTTTATGCAGCACACTTGTGGCAATGTCGGCACTGCCGTGCCACTAGGAGCTTGACACTAATCGGTACACATAACTAAGTGGCGGTCACTGTAGCACTGTAGACAGTGATTTGCAGCATTCACACAGTGATGGCATGCAGGGGTGTATCTGTGGGTCCGAGCGCCCCTGGCAAACTAAGCGACTGGCGCCCCCCCAATGATTGCTCCCACTGGAAATAAAATAACACACACTGATTCATTGCCCCCACAGCCAGAAAATAAATATAAACAAACATGAATTCCCTCCAGCCCCCTAAAGAAGACTGAGTGCCCTCACCTGCTGGGCTGTCAAAGATAGCTGCAGAGCTAAATGCAGGAGACCAGCCTCCAGTCACTTCAGAAAGTCCAGACCAGTGAGTTTCTCCCTCCAGAGAGTCCAGACCAGGCCAGTGGGTTGGAACTTGGTCCCGCTCCCTCCCTCAGCACCTCATCACCATCCTCAGCCCCTCATCATCTTCCGCAGCCCCTCATAACTGTCCTCAGCCCCTCATTGCTATCCTCCGCCCTTCATATCTGACCTCATCCCCTCATCACCATCCTCAGACCCTCATCATCTCCCTCAGCCACTCATCACTCCCATCAGCCTCTCATCACCATCCTCAGCCAACATCACCTTCCTCAGCCAACTCCATCACCTTTCTCAGCCCCCATCACCTACCTCAGCCCACATAACCTTCCTCAGCCCACATCACCTACCTCAGTCCACAGCCACATCACCTTCCTCAGCCAACCCCCAGCCCATATCACCTTCCTCATCCGGCCCCCAGCCCCTATCACCTTCCTCATCCAGCCCCCAGCCCCTATCACCTTCCTCGGCCAGCATAATCACCTACCTCAGTCCACAGCCACATCATCCCATCACAGACAGATCCCAACTTCCCCAGCCCGAGTCCTTACGCTGCTGTACACTCCTCCTGCCTGCTCAGTCCTCACCCCTGCAGGTTCTGGCCGACGGAGTCAGCAGTGCAGCATGTGCCCTGATTGCTCCCTGACCCCTGCTGTGAAGGGCATCTAGATGCTGCCATTAGGCGTGTGTCTTTTCTATCAAAGCACGCATGGTGTGTGATGTCACACGTCACTAAGGGGTCATGCAGTCGCCCAGCACTGCCAGATCCAGACTGAGTCTGTCACTCTGTAGTGATTGTGACAGACTCAGGCCCTCATTCAGAGTCGGTCACAAGAAGCGATCGCTCTCTCTGAATGAGGGCGGCCGCTTCTTTTTTTTAATGCGGCCTCCTGGTCGCTAGCTAAGCTGTGGGTTACCACCCACAGCTTAGCAACCGACCAGGGTGATGGTCGCGATGGTCAAGACCATCGCGACCATCGGGGCTTGCGACAAGACCCTAAGGTTGGGTCTCAGCAACCGCAAGCCCCAGGGAGCTTCCTGCTCTGATCGAGCAGGAAGCTCCCCACTGACATCACTGCTGATGTCAGTGCGGCCGCCCACAAAACAGTAGGCGTTCCTTAAGGAACGCCTCCGTTTGTGAAACCACCCCCCCGCCCCGACATCGACAGCCAGCCCTTTTGTAGTGAGCTCCGGAGCGAGAGAGTTTCCCAGTTGCGAGCGCGCAGCGCTTGCTACCCGGTCTGAATGAGGTCCTCAGTGTGTATGTGTATACTAAGCATCGGGCAACCGGGAAATCACTGGGGCAGGCAGCAGGGATAGAACTGACTGCGGGCGGCAACGGCGCCCCCCCTTGGCCAGCGCCCCTGGCAAGGGCCATCCTGGCCATTAGGAAGATACGCCCCTGATGGCATGACTTAGAAATGAGCAGTGGGGTCTAAGCAGTGCTTTATGAAATCATCACTGAACAACAAAGCTCAGCCCTGAAGGAGGTGTCTTTAGATTTCAAACTGATTGTGCATCTTCTGCAGCACTCTTGGTCACGACAAATATAACTGGTTTTTCATCTGCCCCAACTTTTTCACATATTCTTATTAGAGAAGGAGGTTGTTATAGATGTATGGGGTTTGTAACTTATAGTTATCTTTTCCCAGGAGACACCTTCACACACACCCTTACACAGGAAGGAAGTTCAAAATCAAACACCCTTTAACATGTTCATCTAAATTTGTAGTTTATGTTCTGTCTTGCCCATGTGGGTTACACTACGTGGGGAAGACAGAAAGACAATTCAAAGAGCGCATGGCACAACACCAATCAGCCGTTTTGGCAGCCATCAGCCGAGGCCTATAAAAAGAGGGGACAGAGAAAAAAATTATTAAAACGTGAATCCAAATGGATTTTTACATTAATGAATTTTTGGGCTTGAGTTGTTTCTTGTGATACGCCTAGAGAAGTGTGCAGATATCGAGTTTTCCCAGCATGGTTTTTGATAGGGAATGTTTTTTTATTTTTTCCTGTTTTATTTTTCTCATATTATGAACTCAGATTTGGGTGTAAATGTGTGATATTACATTGGACTATACATATTGTAAATGACTATCAGCATGACTTTTGTAAGATGACATGGTGTTGTTCGGTTTTAGAAACACTTTTAAAGATTTCTAACATTTTTCCAGTATAATATCGAAAAGTGTATTTATTATTGTAGCAGTCTGATAGAAGTAGGCTATATTCTACGTATTTAATTAGTTAGTTGGCTACATTAGTCATTTTGGGGTCAATCCAATTAGGTGCGAATTGCAAGTAGCGAGTTTATTTAATGAAATTCGATGACTTCGCACAAATGGGTGCACTTGAGAATTCTCCAATCCAATTAAAATTGTCTATTTGCGGTACTTGCAGAGGAGGTTTGCGCATTGACTGCCAAAAGCGATGTGAGAGATCTGCATGAAAAAGTAAGGAGACCCACCTGGACCCCCAACATTTATAATTTCGTTAGCAGGACCCTATAGAAGGCTGTTTGTGGGCATCAGGAAAGTACTGAAGGTTTTTAAATGGTGTCAAATGGCTCATTTAAAAAAATTAAAAAAGCAAACTTTTTGTTTAATCTCAAACGAATTAAACGAAAATTGCAGAGAAAAGTAGAAAAAAGGTGATTTTGGGGAACTTTGAAAAATTGTACAAAAAAGTAATAAAAAACAATTATTTCTGGAAGACCATCCATCGCGGTTACAGATGTCAACATTGCCAAAGCTGCGGAGATATTGCAAAATGACAGAAGGTTAACTTTACGCAAACTTTCGGCTTTACTTGACATCTCATTCGAACAGGTTCAACATATTGTGACAAAGGTAGGGTTGGACTAGGACTAAAAATAGGGCCTGGCATTTAAAGAGCACACAGACCCACCTCGCCTCAGTATCTGGCTCCTGGCATAGACACCTTCCCCTAACTATTCCTGACCCCTCCCACTTCTTAGTTTGTGCTCTTACACATATAATTAACATTAGAACAACATACAAGTACACATCATTCTCTGTATTAAAATACATACAGAGCACACCCTGCAGGGCATTCAAACATGTGCCATAGTTAAGCTGTGTACACACCTATAGATATATCTGTCCAAGCCGTATGGTGGGACGGAAAATCTGGTAATGTATGGGAGCAAATAACAATGGAAATTTGCTCCCAGATGCTGGAAAATGAACCAGGTTTTCCTTCCCACCAGACAGATTGGACAGATATATCTATAGGTGTGTACACAGCCTTATTAGGTTGTGCCGCCATCTACAAGTGAAGCAGGGAGTGTGCGTATCGAAGGCAAGCACAAAAAAATCCAGGTGTGGTCTCGCTGGGAAGGGGCGTAACCACATAATAGTACCCCCAATTAAAATTATGCCACACAGTAGTTCCTCTTAGTCACATTATTATTATTATCCTCTATTTATATGGCGTCACAAGTGTTCCGCAGCGCCTTACAAAGTATCTAAGTGAACAAGAAACCAGTGATTTACAGTACAATGCAATACAGGGCAAGAATATGCTGTATTAGCGATCATAACGCTCAAAATAAGCAGCAGGGAGTCAGCAATCAAGTGTTAGGTGCCCTTATGAGGAGTAGAATAAAGTATAAGGAGAAGCACAAGAGAGAAGAGCGCCCTGCTCATGAGAGCTTACAATATAAAGAAATTACACTGCACAATAATGCCCCTTCATCACATTACACTGCACGGAATGGGATTGTATTGGTGGCGGCTGTATAGCCGCCGATTCAAATCCCGACAGCGGCTGGCCAAAGGCTGAAAATCCAGAAAGCAGAGGTAAGTACATCTAACCCTCCACTTACCCCTCCTAACCATAATCCACCTTTAGGGGTGCCTAACCCTAATCCCCCCCCCTAGTGCCTAACCTTCTCCCGTGAGTGCCTAACCTCCCCGCACCCTAAACCTAACTCTCCCGGGGGGGGTGCCTAACCCTAACCTCCGCCCGGGGGGTGCCTAACTCTAAACTCCCGGGGGTGCCTAACCCCCCCCCTTCCCATAGCCTGACCCTAACCCTCCCCGGGAGGTGCTTAACCCTTAGTCCACCCGGAGTGCCCAAAACAACCCTCCCCCCCGCTGCAAAGAGGATGCGCGGGCCGTACTCACCTCGAACAGTCCCGCGGCTTTCTGCATTCCGGCGTCGGGATTATGACAGGCGTCGGTATCTTGACGCCTGTTATACTGTACATCTCTAGCCGGCATTCTGGCATCGGGATTGTGACCGGCGGCCTTAAGTAACTACATCCCACACTGCACAGTAGTGTACCTTTTTCACGTTACGTCACAGTGTCTCTTTCACGTTATGTCACACAGTAGTGTCCCTTTTTCACATTATGTCACATAGTAGTGTCCCTTTTTCACATTACACCACACAGTAGTGTCCCTTTTTCACATTACATCACACAGTAATGCACATTCATGTTATACCACCCAGAGCCCATTCACGTTATGCCACACAGTAGTAGTGCCCCTTATACATTATGCCATACAGTAGTAGTGCCCCTTATACATTATGCCACACAGTAATTCCCCTTATACATTATGCCACACACAATAATGCCCCTAGTAACACATTATGCCACACACAGTAATACTCTGGCGTCTGCAGATGGCATCTGTCACCAGATATTGAGGTCTGCAGATATCGTCCACACAGATTCCCACCTGTGCCAAGCTTTTTATACCTGGGCTGGCCATGTCATGACATCACCACGGCCGCAAGGGACACTCTCCAGTCTCCACCCTCCTCTCACAGGAGCTGTCAGATTGGCGTCCAGCCAGATTACCCATGGGCCCTGCCCCCACCGGGCATCCTCTAACCTGGCCGCATGATGACGTCATGACACGGCCGCACAGAACACCGGGCAGCCCAGCACGTTAGCCAGCTCACAGTACCTGGCAGAATAGTGTCCGGCCGCCCACCAGACCAGATTCCAAATTCCCCCACTGTGTCTGTCACACACGGCCACCACCCACGTAATGACGTCATGACGCGGCCACGTCATGACATCATCATGCAATGATGCGGCCGCAGCGCATAGTAAACAGGTGATTACAGCTGGGTAAGCCTGCGCTCGGCCAGTCCAGCCCTGGACAAAGTACTTGAAAATGAATCACGTGTGTGTCAGGTGAGTACCCAGAAATCTCACAGAAGAACAGATGCAACGACAAGTTGAATTGTGCAAGAACACCATTGGAATGTTGTTGAGGAAACCTTAATTCATTGATTGTGACATGTGACAAATCGTAGATTCGTCATTATGATCCGGAATCCAAACAACAGACCAGTGTATGGAAACACGTGAATTCGCCTCCGCCCAAAAAATTCTGTGTGATTCCTTTGGCATGTAAAGTCATGCTTCTGCTGTTCTTATATGTGCACAATATGATCCTACAGCACTGGGTTCCCCATGGACAATTAATGGTGACTACTATGCAAACGTCCTGAAAACCCATTTGCGTGGAGCCATGAGGAAGAAAAGACCGCATTTGCTGAACAATGGTTTTTGCTCCAAGACAATGGCCGACCACATGTTGCTGCTGTTACATTGGCAGCACTGACTGAAATTAATGGGACAGCATTGGAGTACCCTCCATATAGCCCGGTCTTTACGCCCTGTGATTTCTGGGCATTGCCAACCCTGAAAAAACAACTGCGCGGAAAGAAGTTCTCAGATGATGAAGTGAAAAATGCTGCAGCTGCAACACTAAGGGGTCTATGTACTAAGCCTTGGATGGAGATAAAGTGGATGGAAATAAAGTACCAACCAATCAGCTCCTGACATTTTTCAAACACAGCCTGTGACATGGCAGTTAGGAGCAGATTGCCTGGTAGTTTATCTCTGTTCACTTTATCTCTATCCAAGGCTTAGTAAATAGACCCCTAAAAGTGATATCACAAAACAGTCTACTGCACGTCTTTGAATTATTGTTTAAACGATGCATGAAATGTATTGAATGTGAAGGACACTACTTTGATGAAGAAAGTTGTTCTGGTCCTATGGAGTCATCTGATTCTGAATAAAAAAATCAGTCTCATTACTTTTCAATCAGCCCTCATACTTATTTAGTGATAGGTAATAATAAAGGGTATCCAGTGTTGGAATAGCAGAGACGGCAGATAGATCTAGCCCTACATTGTTGGAGGATTGATAGATATGCACACTTTATATACTGTATATGATATCTTTTATAAATGAAATGCCATTTATATTTATAATTTTTAGATGGTTGGATGTGTACATACTTTTATTTATTGCACTATTGTGTACTGACACAGATTATTATTGTTATGCTTGGAAGTCATCTCCTGTTTTTATGTTTCTATGGTAACCACAGGAAACTCTGGGCAAGAGCCACACCAGACACCTCGTCTTTGGGTGATGTCACTTCCGGTTTCGCTTCACCCTTGCGACCGTAAGTAGAACGCCGATACCGGAACTACGCGTGGGGTGGAGGATGAGAGACCTGCATTGTGAGTATTTATATGTTTGCACTGTACAATGTTATTTTTGTGTGTCCTGAGGAAGGGGAACCAGACCCCGAAAAGTTGATAATAAACACCAGTTTTCTTCACTCTGAATCCCGCTTGTCTTCCATACTTTGGGGTCTATGTACTAAGCAGTGATAAGAGACAGAGTGAAAAGTGATGTCTGTGATAAGGTGCCAGCCAATCAGCTCCCAACTGTCATTTTTCAAACACAGCCTGTGAGATGGCAGTTGGGAGCTGATTGGCTGGCACCTTATCACTTTTCACTCTGTCTCCTAACACTGCTTAGTACATAGACCCCTATATATTATACTTGCCAACTCTCCCTGACTGTCAGGGAGACTCCCTGAAACAATAGCAATCTCCCTGTCTCCCTGAAGAGCCTACAAATCTCCCTGATTGCACCTTACCCCCAATTATGTAGCTGCTATATTAAAAAACAAACAAAAAAAACATACAGTATATATATAAATTCATCTCAGATGTAGCAGTACATGTCCACTTTACCACCTCGCTCATAGGTGTTGCTTTCACAATCTCCATGAAATGCTTTTGCAAAAGTAGACAAGTATGAGTAATATATATATATAATTATTATTATCCTTTACTTATATGGTGCCACAAGGGGTCCACAGCCCTTGTGGCACCATAGGAACGAAAGTGACTTACAGTACAGAACATTACAGAACATGGACATTATTTATACACATTGCTGCATCAGCAGTCATAATACCAAAATACGCAGCAGGGCGGCTGAACCCAAAGGTTGGTGCCTTTGTTGGCAGTGAGGAGGATATGTTGGTAGAAGTGAGGGAAGGAAAAGCACATGAGGGAAGAGGGCCCTGCTTGTGAGAGCTTACAGTCTAAAGGGGGGGGAATGTAGATAGACAGACAGGGGTGAGCCAATGGGGAGACACAGTGGCATGGAGCGTGGGGTAGGATGAGAGCTAGAATATACACACACGCATGTATTTTTGAGATACTGTAGATGCGTCACAAAATGAAAAAAAAGCTGTAACCCCTTCTCTCCAGTTATAATATTGTTTAGTATACAATATATTTCCTTATTGTGACTTGTTGTTGGTATTTTGTACAAAGCTGACTTGCAGGGGCGCTGAGAGGGGGGAGAGCGGGTACTGATTACCTGGCCCCGAGCATGGCAGGGGGCCCGGGCTGCCAGTAGCTGTTTTTTTTTTCCAAACTTTTTTTTTCTTTATTCACTCTGATAAAACCCTCGCGGGTGGTCGACGGCAGTTGAAGGGGGGGTGGAGCAGCGGTGGTGGTTGGGGTCTCGATCACCACGCTGTCTGTGTGTTAGACAGTACTTGCAGGAGCTGCGCTGTTGTGGAGCTAATGATGGTCATCATGATGGTCGAGACTCTCTCTACCCAACACCTCTGCACTAGACTCCGGGCAGCAGGTGAGGACTGTGAGGGACTACAGATTAGATAATCAGGCTAGGTGACCGTGGGGTGGGCAGCAGTCTTGTTTGAGTGTCGAGGTCAGAGGGAAGAGTCGAGCCTGCCTGTGTGAGTGACTTACACTTGTCTTTGACACCCAAAGAGGTGCAGCCATGCCCCCAAGCTTGAAAGCTGTACATTTATAAATTCTATATAATTATTGTTAAATTTAAATATAATGCATCCATCATCATTACTGTATTAGATATATATTTATATAGTATATCATAGATTTTATATATATATATATATATATATATATATATCTATACAAAAATGGCTTGGCACTCCTCCACGCTCGTTATGTTGGGTGCCCTCCGCAGGTGACAGATACAGAACGATAGCAGTGGCGGCGGCCCTCGCACAATAAAAAAATACTTTAATCAGGTTACAAAGAACCTATAACGTTTACTCCATATTTCCTATATATATATATTTTATAGCTATAGATAGGTATATCTATCAGAATATCTATCTACAATATATATACAGTATATGTGTGTGTGTGTGTGTGTGTGTATATATGTATATATATATATATTTATATATATATATATATATATATATATATATATATCTCCCTGGTTTCAATACAATTGCTGCTTACTGGGTGCCCTCCATGCTGCTGAAATAAATAAATACAGTTTTCATTTCTAATCTGGAGTGCCACCATCTTACCCCAGGGAGTTGCTGTACCGGGGCCCAGGATTTCTCTTGGCAGCCCTACTGACTTGAACAGTATTCTGAGCAATGGTTTCAACATAGAAAGTCAACAAGTCTCATTTACTAACATTGCAACTATGGGGAAATTTGCACTGAACCACAGTTGCTTTCATTATTTCTTTTGCTGATACAGTAGATGCTAATTGCTGAATGCAAATGTATTATTGAAATTTACAAATTCTCATCCTATATATAGGGAAATTGAACTTCGTGGGAGCCATAAAGAAGGGGAGCGATCAACTGACTCTGGTTTAGGATTTCTAGAGCAGTGGTTCTCAATCTCGGTCCTCGGGACCCCAAACAGTTCCCGTTTTCCAGGTCACCCAACAGGAGCAAAGGTGTATTCATTACTCACTGATACATTTTAAATGATCACAGGTGGAGCTAATTGTTGCACTTGTGATTATGTGAGACCTGGAAAACATGAACTGTTTGGAGTCCTGAGAACCGAATTTGAGAACTATTGGTCTAGGGCAGTGGTTCTCAAACTCGGTCCTCAGAACCCCACACAGTTCACATTTTCCAGGTCACCCAGCAGGTGCACAGGTGTAGTCATTACTCACTGACACATTTTAAAAGATCCACAGGTGGAGCTAATTATTTCACTTGTGATTATGTGAGAATAACTAGAAAACATGCACTGTTTGGGGTCCTGAAGACCGATTTGAGAACCATTGGTCATGGATATCTATTATATAATCCTACTTAAGGTGCCTACACAATAGATTATATTTTGCACGATTTAGCTAATTCCAACATATCGGAACGACAAATCGTGCAAATCGTTGGAATCCCTGCATGCAGTAAAATCTGATGATCTCGTTAATGAGATTAAGGTCTTTGTTCCGAACGTTTGTCAGATCGCACAGTTTATGCAAGATATCGTTTGTCCTGGAGTTGCCGGGGGAGTTCAAGGGAAATCGTTGATGACATTGCATCTTTTGCGAGTCATCTAGTGTATAGGCACCTTAAGTATCACTGACTCAGTGAGAGCTGCAGTATTTGCACTGTGGAGTGTCATACATTGCCTTCATAGGGCCTGATTCTGTGTTGGGAGCAAAGCAAAACAGCAAGAAAGTTTGTATCTGGACAAACCATGTTGCAGTGCTATAAGTGCGAGTACTGTACATACATTTATTTTTTTGCATGCAGGGTAAATACCTGCTGCTGTTGCATGTACAGTAGTCCACAAATGCTGGACAGCCTTAATTTTACACAGCAATTTAGATTTGAGTTTGGACACGTCCCTCTCACATGTAAGCTAGGTACACACTTTATCCACTTAACTGACTATTTTTTTTTTCAAACCACACATAAATTGTCAGGGTTTTTTTTATTTTTTATTTAAATTTGTTTCAAAAGTATTTAAAAAAATCTATTTAAATATTTTATTTTAAAAAATATACAGGACCTAGAGGATGTTTTGCTCTCCCCCCCCCTCCCCCCAACCGTACAGGCCCCAGTGTAATTTAATTTCCCAACCCCCATCAAAAATAGCTGCCCTCAGTGCCAATAGATCCCCAGCAATATCAACTCCCACCCCCTAGTGGTAATAGGTGTGGTAGCCTGCCAGGTGGTATATAGTGGTTTTGCAGTGTTAGAAGAAAAAAAGGAAAGCCCTATTTGCAGCGCTGTGAGCCCCCCCTCGATAGGCGTAAATCATACATGCCTACCCTCCCGGAAGGGTAGGCATTTCTCCCGCATTCTGCCCACTTCCTAGTGAAGTGGGCAGAATTAGGAGAATACCCGCGGCAATCGCGGGTCTCCATGAAGGGGGCGGGGCTTAAGCTGTGATTCTGCATGAATCACAGCATTTGGCCCTGCCCCCTATGTAAATTGTGCCCAATCGCGGCAATTTTACCGCGAGGGGGCGGGGCTTAATGACGCAAATCGTCAAGCCCCGCCTCCGTCGGCCCCCTGCTGAATCTCTTACCCAGGCTTCTCCCGGGAAGAGAATGTTAAAGGTAGGCAACCCTGGCGTAAATCCAGGGGAGGCACGATTAGTGTGATAGCTCCCCCCACAGGCAGATGAGAGGAGACTGCTGCTCAGTAATAGCAGTTTCCCTGGTCCCACTACAGCCCAGCACACAGCAGCCTGTGCTGGGCTGCTGACAGATAAGAGGGAGGGGGAAGAGGCATCGGACCTGAGCCCCTGCCGGGCCCTTCCAACAAGCCCAGGCCCGGGTACTTAGTAACCACTCTCAGCGCTCCTGATCACCAGTACATGTATATGGGTAAATGCCCCCAGTCAGTTACAATATGGTTGCATATTAACCATTCTGTGCCACATATACAGGCGGTTCTAGGGCGGGCTAACAGGGCCATCGCCCGGAGCGACGGCCCCTAAAGGGCGCCACTGAGTCCCCAGAAGAAAAAAAAACCAGCGCCGGTTTTGCCGGGCACCCGCTGAGATTTGTTACCCAGGCACCCGGCTTCCTCCCTGCAGCGGCAGCCGAAAGCCGGAGCTCACTCCTGAGCTCCGTCTTCCGGCTCCAGCAGAGAGCACTATGGGAGGGACGTCTTGACGTCTCTCCCATAGATCCGAAGAGCAGGAGCTCACTCCTGAGCTCCGGCTCCCGCAGAGAGCACTATGGGAGGGACGTCATGATGTCTCTCCCATAGATCCGTGGAGCCGCGGCTTAAGGTAAGTATTGTGTTTGTATTTTAATTAAAAAAAATTTTCAGAAGCACCAGCACTGGGGACACGACTATAGGGGGCATTACTACTGGGGTGATTACTATAGGGGCATTACTACTGGGGGGATTACTATAGGGGCATTTCTACTGGGGGGATTATTATAGAGGCATTACTACTGGGGGCACGACTATAGGGCGGCACTACTACTGGGGACACTACTAATGGGGGCATTACTAATGGGGGGCACTACTGATGGGGGCATTACAACTGTGGGCACTACTATAGAGGGCATTACTGCTGTGGGCACTACTATTGGGGGCATTACCAATGAGGGCACTACTATAGGGGAAATAGGGAATTACCGCGTATAGCATAATGTGTTATACAGGGCATTACTGCATGTGGCATAATGTGTTATAAAGGGCATTACTGCGTGTGGCATAATGTGTTATACAGGGCATTACTGCGTGAGCATAATGTGTTATAAAGGCCATTACTGTGTGTTGCATAATGTGTTATAAAGGGCATTACTGCGTGTGGCATAATGTGTTATAAAGGGCATTACTGCGTGTGGCTTAATGTGTTATACAGGGCATTACTGCGTGTGGCATAATGTGTTATACAGGGCATTACTGCGTGTGGCATAATGTGTTATACAGGGCATTACTGCGTGTGGCATAATGTGTTATACAGGGCATTACTGCGTGAGCATAATGTGTTATAAAGGCCATTACTGTGTGTTGCATAATGTGTTATAAAGGGCATTACTGCGTGTGGCATAATGTGTTATACAGGGCATTACTGCGTGTGGCATAATGTGTTATACAGGGCATTACTGCCTGTGGCATAATGTATTATACAGGGCATTAATGCATGTGGCATAATGTGTTATACAGGGCATTACAGCGTGTGGCATAATGTGTTATGAAGACCATTACTGTGTGTCGCATAATGTGTTATAAAGGGCATTACTGCATGTGGCATAATGTGTTATACAGGGCATTACTGCGTGTGGCATAATGTGTTATACAGGGCATTACTGCGTGTGGCATAATGTGTTATACAGGGCATTACTGCATGTGGCATAATGTGTTATACAGGGCATTACTGCGTGTGGCATAATGTGTTATACAGGGCATTACTGCATGTGGCATAATGTGTTATACAGGGCATTACTGCGTGTGGCATAATGTGTTATACAGGGCATTACTGCGTGTGGCATAATGTGTTATACAGGGCATTACTGCGTGTGGCATAATGTGTTATGCAGGGCATTACTGCGTATAGCATAATGTGTTATACAGGGCATTAATGCATGTGGCATAATGTGTTATAAAGGGCATTACTGCGTGTGGCATAATGTGTTATAAAGGGCATTACTGCGTATGGCATAATGTGTTATATGGGGCATTACTGCGTGTGGCATAATGTGTTATAAAGGGCATTACTGCGTGTGGCATAATGTGTTATATGGGGCATTACTGCGTGTGGCATAATGTGTTATACAGGGCATTACTACATGTGGCATAATGTGTTATGAAGGGCATTACTGTGTAAGACATACTATGTAAGGTGCATTACTGCACATGGCAATTATTTGCCACAAGGGGAGAGCCTGGCGGAAGCCTAGAACCTTCGTAAGTGCTGGGCACGCCCCACAGTGTGATGAATTGGGGGTGTTCCGCAATGACATGCCCCCTTTCCGGAAGCGTGCGCACAGAGGAGCACCATCTAAAAAAGGTTCTTTATTTTGGGGAGGGGGGGCACAACTGGGAACTTTCGCCCTGAGCTCCACATGGTCTAGAACCGGCCCTGGCCACATACACATTTACATGTTATATATACTGTATATAGTATATACATATATACATTTTATATAGGACCCAACATAAGTGGATACACCCAGGTCTGGGGTACAACATAGGACCCCATGGCAGAGTCCCAACCCTCACCCACAAGGACAATATGTCCCCAGTTTAGTCTCCCCCACCCTATGTGTCACTATGTAAAATAAAAAAAATTATATATCCCCCCCCAGCCAAGAAAAATATTTTAATCGGCAGCATTACCCCCTCTCCCCCCCCAGTGCAAAAGATGCTGTTCCCCCGTTAGCCCCCACCCCTGTGGCCTAGCCCCACCGCCTTACCTTGTTGCAGAGCACAGCTGAGCGTGGCGCAGGGGGGACTGATCATCAATCCCCCTGCTGCAGCTGATCTCTGCAAATGCAGAGATTAGCATATTTGTGCTCAGACGTTTGACACTTTTACTTTAGGCGCATACGCCTAGAGAGCTGTTCGCACGGCATCCAGGGGCACGATTTTGGCAGTGATGTCGGCGGTCAGAGACTGCTGCATTACTTCCGGGGAGTCAGAGGAGATATATTCTGCATTTGTGCAGAACGGATCTCCTCTGCAGAGGCCAGTGGTCAGAGCAGCCGGCATGGTCGCATGTGATGCGACCTTGCCAGATGAAGCACTTCTGGATCCGGTCGCATCACGTGCAACCACACCAGTTAATTGTCCAATCTGGCTGGTTGGAACAAAAATCTGGTAATGTATGGGAACAAGTGACAATGAACTATTTGCTGCCAAATGCTGAAAAACTGGATTAAATGGTTGTTGGAATAAAATGGTAGACTCAAACGTATTTAACCAACTTATATGAACAACCATTTTTGTCTGTTTTCCGGTGTTTGGGAGCAAATGGTCAATTGTCACTTGCTCCTACAGTGTATAACAAGATTTTCATTCCAACCAGCCAGATTCGGTAGATAATCTTAAAGTGCGTACAATTTACATCTGCCCCACTTGCAGTGCAACAGATGTACAATTACTTTCTCTTTTTTTTTCTCTCCCAACTCAGAATCAGACCCTAAAGGCCCCCATACATCAGCAATTGATTGCAGCAATCGTACAATTTGCAGTCGATTGTGTATAAAAATCTTTCCCTTTTTCAATCGATTGCAGTTTGCAGAATGGGCACAATCAATTGAAAAAGGGAAAGATTTTTATACACAATCGATTGCAAATTGTACGATTGCTGCAATCAATTGCTGATGTATGGGGGCCTTTAGGGTTAAAGGCCCCCATACATCAGCAATCTGAAAAACACAATTGAACAATTTGAAGATTTGTTGCCCGATTTTAGGATTTCCCAATCTAGCAATCTGCCCCCATACATTACAGATCTTTTTCAGTGATTTGCAGTTCGATGGAAGCAAACACAGATCTGCCAATCTTGAAAGGCCAATCATTTTACTAGTAATGGTCTGCAAATCTGCTGATTGCTACCATACATTATCAATCTATAGTCCCAATCGATCTATGAAATCCAACATATTGGACAATCTGATTTAACAATTCCAATCACTTTTTGGTTGCAATCTGCGATCTGTGAAGCCCATACATTGCAGATGTTTATACACAATCAATTGCAAATTGCCACAATCGTTTGCTGATGTATGGGGGCCTTAAATTTATGAAGACGTTTCTCGGTAGGTTGGAGCTGAAAGGTGAAAGTGGCACTCACATTCAGAGTAAAGCCCAACTCCAACCTGCCGAGAAGCAGCATTATACAAAAGCCACCACTTTGTAAATACAGCCCTCAGTGTCTTAATGGATTAAAAAATCTGAAATTGGCCTCTTGACCTTGTATGACATCATAAGTCCTTCCCTTATGTATACATTGCATTTGTGAATTGCAGGTCTGTACACACTGGCCAACATATTGACCATTCAATTGAACGGCCGATATATTGTAGGTGCGTTGGGGGGGGAGATATGTCTGTGAACGACATTGTTCACAGACATATCACATCGGCTGTGCAGCACAGCCAATGGCAGATATATCTGCATCATGCTGTGTGCCTGTACACTTGCTGCAGAGGCCGTCGGTGACTGACATCACAATTGGGCGGGAAGGGGGAAGGGGGAGATGAACAGAGGCGGTACGTGATAGCAGTGATAGCAGCAGGTGCTGAGTCTGAGGGGGGTATAAAGAGTGGCAGAGGCGGTAAGGAGCACAGTGATAGCAGCAGGTGCTGAGTCTGAGGGGGGTATAAAGAGTGGCAGAGGCGGTAAGGAGCACAGTGATAGCAGCAGGTGCTGAGTCTGAGGGGGGTATAAAGAGTGGCAGAGGCGGTAAGGAGCACAGTGATAGCAGCAGGTGCTGAGTCTGAGGGGGGTATAAAGAGTGGCAGAGGCGGTAAGGAGCACAGTGATAGCAGCAGGTGCTGAGTCTGAGGGGGGTATAAAGAGTGGCAGAGGCGGTAAGGAGCACAGTGATAGCAGCAGGTGCTGAGTCTGAGGGGGGTATAAAGAGTGGCAGAGGCGGTAAGGAGCACAGTGATAGCAGCAGGTGCTGAGTCTGAGGGGGGTATAAAGAGTGGCAGAGGCGGTAAGGAGCACAGTGATAGCAGCAGGTGCTGAGTCTGAGGGGTGATGAACAGTGGCAAAGGCGATAAGGAGCACAGTGATAGCAGCAGGTGCTGTCTGAGGGGGGTATAAAGAGTGGCAGAGGCGGTAAGGAGCACAGTGATAGCAGCAGGTGCTGAGTCTGAGGGGGGTATAAAGAGTGGCAGAGGCGGTAAGGAGCACAGTGATAGCAGCAGGTGCTGAGTCTGAGGGGGGTATAAAGAGTGGCAGAGGCGGTAAGGAGCACAGTGATAGCAGCAGGTGCTGTCTGAGGGGTGATGAACAGTGGCAAAGGCGATAAGGAGCACAGTGATAGCAGCAGGTGCTGAGTCTGAGGGTAGAGGGGGGTATAAAGACACGTCAGCCTCTCCAAATCCCCAGAGAAGGATAAGAAGCATATCTCACTCTATTTTCACTTGGAGAAACACCGTTTAATTTGTCAGGGATATAGGAATTCCATGTTTATTTCCTCACCTACAAGCAATAGAATATTGAAATATGTATGATATATAAACAAGCCACTTGTTATATCACGCTACTAAATCAGGGCCACTGTAGAAAGCCATCATTTATTGTGGGTTTAGCTATTCTTATTGTAAATATTATATAGGATATTGAGTAAGAAACTGAAAACAGATACTCCATAGATGAAACTGTGCTTTAGTAAGCAGAATTTGGTAACTTATGCAAGTGTTACACAATACAATTACTGATATTGTAGTTCCTCTGTTTTAGTTTCCTGTAAAGTTGCTGTGTGTGTATTGGTACTAAAGGTTGTGTAAGATTAACTGTTTCTATCCCCAACAGCTGAGTTCCAATGTTCATGAAAAATAAAGCATTTTCTTTGTGGTTGGAGAATAATAGATTTGTAGACATTTGAAAACATTGTTACTTGAGTAAATGTATTCTGATAAACTATTCTTATCAGAAAAACACTTACCATAAATGTCATGGGAACGTCAAACAATGGAGCAGTGATTGCTCCAAACAACCCAGCAGTGATTGCAGTGGATCCCCTACGATGGCGCAACTGAACCCAATCACTTTTTCATATTATTTTGGCGCTCCATGGCTTCCAGCTTACACCATGGAGCTTCTTGGATCAGATGGAAATATGTTTTTCAGAATTCAAGAACAAGATAAAATCAGTGTTCCTTCTGTACCCACTGACAGACCAACAACAAGTCGAGATTATTGTAGGACAATTTAAGAGGTCAGCCCTTAGAGTGGTTACATCCTGAAAGACAAAAAGTGGACCAGGTCCTTCAGAGATTAAGATATGTATTGTCGTTTATTCTTCAGATGCCTACCTGGTTCCAGCAGTCTTCATTCTTCACAACTTTTCCTGCTTAGACAAAGCAGCCTGCTTCAGTCCAGTCCAACTATCTGGTTCCATCTCAGTGATCCTGCACTCCGGTTCCATCCCAGTGATTCTGCACTCCGATATCCTGTATCATCAGTTCCAATCCGATAACCAGCACCATCGGTTCCAATCCGATATCTGATTCCATCAGTTCCAGTCCGATATCCTGTGTCATTTGTCCCAATCTGATAACCTGCACCATCGGTTTCAGTCCGATCATCTTCCAGTTGACTTGAATATTATCCTGCATTAATAAAGTGTATTCTCTGGTGCCAGTCCATTCCCTACTTCTGTCACCAGTTCCAGTACTTCATACACAACTCTGAACTGTATCTACAGTGTATTTGTTATCTCACCTGTTCATTGCACATCCCAGCCTACTCATGAGTAGGAAGCTACTCAAGCCCTCCAGCATCCTGCGCGCCAGTTCCAACTCTGCTCCAGACCCTCACCCGAGTTTGGGAACAGACAAACCTCCAGGCGTGACATCTTTGCCCTGAAACAACAATCAAGAGAAATCCTAAGGGATTATGCTTTAAGTTTGCAAGAAGCCTTACAGGCCACCCAGGCAGTAGATGACAATGAAATGAAGAACCCAGATGAAACCTCGGTGAACCAATTCATTGAGGAATCTAATGTAGAAAGTGTGAAAACACAGTTGTGGATGTTAGGAATGCAACTGCCCAATCACCCTTTCCTGGACTTTAAGGATGCTGACATCCAAGTGATTGGGCTCAACATGGTTTGAGAGGTCAGCTTCCCATAAATGCCATGGTTCCAGGAGACCCAGCACCCCCTTGAGGAAAATTGCTCAAGTTTGGGGAATACTCTGAAGGCCAAGGACCTAGCTCAACAAAGTGCTCAAACTCCCATTGTGGATCCCTTACAAACCCTTAAAGGCCAGATGGAAGCGGTAGCAGAAATGTGTTAAGAAATCTGTAATCTTGCGAACCAGCAAAATATCAAGCCAACAGAACAGAGATGGAGAGCAGAGAGAGGGAGATCTCGGAATGACTGGTGGAAACCTCCTTAAATAAACGAGAGGAGAGCGACTGAATGCTTTGATTTACAAGGATGACCCATCTGTCAAAGATGTAACCATAGTGGCCTCATTGAATGCAATTGTATCCAGCGAGAACCCTTAAACACAGAAATCCTGAAGCCCATCCCTCAGGAGGGACAGACAGATAGATTCACTGATGGAAGAAGGACAACCCCGAGATGTGAGTCCAAGCCTAATATTACAGAACCAAATAAAAATTGTCAGTATGCTGGTACATAGTCCCTGTGAAGCTTCATCAGATTTTTCCAGGGACCTCGGACCTCTGCTGGAGACAGTGAGGCCACATTGGTTTCTTTATGCATATGTGGTGGGACTTCCTCCCGTATATCTACATTTTGAGATAAAGGTGTATCTCTGGTGATCAAGATAATTGGTGTCTCCGCCTCCAAGGACAAATTACATATGCTACTTTGTAAGCCCTATAGATCCCTATCTAAGCCTCAGGATAAATTTTGTGGCCATATTTATAATGCAGCTTAACTTTTGATTGCTATGAACTAGAAACAAATCAAAGCCCCATCAATGAAAGCTCTAATTAACAAAATGTGGTACTCAGCCCCCATGGAGTATATAACTGTCATTCTCCATGATACTGTGCTAAAATGTCATGTTACCTGGGACCTCTGGTATTCCACATTTCATAGATGGCTACCTGGACTAGCGTGAAGCTGGTATTCTCTGGGTTGGGTGGTATATCGCATGTTGCCTTTCCCCCATCCCCCCTTTCCTTACCCCTTTTCTTTTCTATATTTATTTATTGAATTTTATTTTTGTTTGCTCTATATTAGAGTTGAGTTGGTTTTGATAATATAATTTTAAAATTAAGAATTGAATAATAGCATTGTTGTACACATTATCTATAAGAATCAATGTCTTATTTGTAATTCTTTGTTTATAATTTATATTAGATTCTGTAAATTATTCTGCTAAATAAAGAGATTTAAAAAAATTGTCAGCATGCCACATGCAGGAGATGTTACATTAGCCATCACAAGAAGAGTTTTGGGCAAAGTCATATGGTTCCGTGTGTGACGTGTTCATAAACCAGATTGACCCCAAGGAAGACAAGTTTGTACATTATGCCGCTATCAAGAAAATCAACCTCAGAAAGTACCTGTGCAGTCTGGGAGACGGAGACACAGGACCTCATTCAGAGCCGCTCGCAAAATGCGAGCGCTCGCCCTGAATGAGGGCGGCCGCTTCTCTGTAAAGAGCCGGCCTCCTGGCCGCTCGCTAAGCTGTGGGTGACCACCCACAGCTTTAGCGAGCGGCCAGGTTGATGGTCGCGATGTTCAAGACCATCGCGACCATCGGGGCTTGCGACGAGACCCTTGTGGTAGGGTCTCGTCTGCCGCAAGCCCCAGTGAGCTTTTGGCTCTAATAGAGCTGGAAGCTCACCACTGACATCATGAGTGATGTCAGTGGGGCCGCCCCCAAACGGCAGGCATTCCTTCGGGAACGCCTCCGTTTGGCCAGCCACCCCCCCACCCCGCCTACAAAGCGGTGCGAGCTGTCGATCACCATAAGAAGCATATCTCACACTATTTTCAGTAGAAGAAACATTTGTCAGGATATAGGAATTCCACATTTATTTCTTCACCTACAAGCAATAGAATATTGAAATATATATGCATATACAAACAAGCCACTTGTTATACCATGCTAAACCATAGTGAATAAAATCACTACTGTACTAACTGGCATTCTATCCACCCTCACCTAAGGATTAGAACTGCTCAATTAGACTGAAAGTCAATCCTTGTTTACTTTCATGCAATTATATAGAGGAGTTAAGGGGAATCTGTTTGGTAGAAAGTCATCATTCACATTGGGTTTAGCTATTCGTATTCTAAATATTATATAGGATATTGAGTTAGGCTGGGTACACATCTAAATGATGGCAGGGCCATCTCTTCTATTGGGCTTGTTGGGCAGCTGCCCAAGGGCCCGAAGCTTGTAGGGGCCCGCCAACCTGCCCCTCTGCAGCTGCGGCTAGTTGGTAAATTTGTGATATTTTTATAAGCCGGCCACTGGTGCACTGTATTCTGATCTAACCACAATTGTAAGTACACACTAAATGATCTTCATGAGTTGTCCTTCCAATATAACTAATTGTGAAGATTTTATTCTAGTGTGTACCCAGCCTAAGGGGTCTATTTACTAAGCAGTGTTAGGAGACAGAGTGAAAAGTGATAAGAAAGTGATAAGGTGACAGCCAATCAGCTCCCAACTGTCATTTTTCAAACACAGCCTGTGAGATGACAGTTGGGAGCTGATTGGATGGCACCTTATCACTTTCTTATCACTTTTCACTCTGTCTCCTAACACTGCTAAGTAAATAGACCCCTAAGGAACTAAAAAAATAGTCTCCAGTTGAAACTGTGGTCTTTATTAGTAAGCAGAATTTGGTAACTTATGCAAGTGTTACATAATATAATTACTGATATTGTGGTTTCCTGTAAAGTTGCAGTGTGTGTATTGGTACTGATGGTTGTGTAACCATTTCTATCCCCAACAGCTGAGTTCCAGTGTTCATGAAAAATAAAGCATTTTCTTTGTGGATGGAGGATAATAGATTTCTTCTTCAGGGTCCATAGGGATCCACAGGGATACCATGGGTGTAGGTGGTGGATAAGGAGCGGACACCAAACAGTTAAGCTTTCAACTGCCCAGATGCAACGGTCCCTCCCCCCTAAACCCCGCCCCTGAGCCTGAGGCCAATCAGTTTGCTTGGTGTCCGGCAGGAGCTGGGATCACCTTATATAACAGTGGCAGCCACGTGCAGCCCAAAGCTTTATTTTTATGATTTCTAATTGTATTTATCTTTATTACTGTGTGCGCAGCATCAGACTGTCCTTAGGACGTCTGTGCTGCCACTCCATCACCCCTCCGGGCGCCGCAACTCCATAGCATCGCTTGGTACTTTTGGCGGGGCTCCCGGGGACCTTGCTAGCCCGCCTTGTGGAGGACTCCAGATTGCAACTCAAATGCAGGGGACAGGTAGCCCGCGGATGAGCAGTCTTACCTCCGGTCTCAGGGGACAGACCGGAGGTGCTGAGAGTGAATACCGGCCTCGACTGCGTGATCCACTAGAAAACCAGGGTACATATGGTGCGGAAATCCAGCATCCCAGTGGTCAAAAATCAGCCAGGGGAGGCCAGCTTCTCCGTTATAGTGACCCCTCAGCTCAGGGCAATTCCACTCTGAGCTGCTCTCCTCCTCGGAACCCGCCCCCTCAGAGGTCTCTGGCGGCCATTTTCTGCAGGCTCAGCCGCAGCTCTCTCTGGAAAACGCTGGGTCTGGTCCCGACACATACCTCTCCCAGGAGTCAGGTTATGTAGCGCTATAAAGAAAAATGGTAGTTGCTCAGATCAGCTTAATTGCATAACACAGGTGCTTGTAAAGGGTGGGGTTTACACTGAACACAGAAAAAAAGAGAGATTTGCCCTCCAGTACACTGCAGCAAAAACAATACTTAAATCCTACATGATAATAGAGATTTAGAGGTATTGGTTACACATATTTGAAAATATATGAATAAGCGCCAGGCCAATCGTCAAGGCTCCTCTATACTGGAGTCCCTAATATTAAGGGGCTCACGTCCGAGAAGCAAGGCACCCCAAAAAAATTCCAACCAAGGGCCATCCCCCGGGCATCACACGAAAAAGGGAAAAAGGTGATAGTGAAGTATGTAGAAAAGATGTGTAAAGATAAATCAATAAGTGTTAATGAAATGATAAAGAATTAAAATGACATATATAATGTACAAACAAATAGAGAAGTGATAAAAGTATTCTATGTGAATTAAGTGGTGATGCCATGAGAAAGGCCCAGTCAGAACCCCCCCGGGGGCCCCACTCCCAAACACTCACCCCAAAATAATTATTGCTACATAATGGTAGCACCCACTCTGGGTCATATAATTACAATTGTTGTACTGCATGATAACAGTACATATGTAAGCTGAGAGCTAACTTACCTTGGAGGTACCCCAAAAAAACCTCCACATGGCACTATAAGCATCAGCACCTCCTCCTAATGCTGACTGCCTTCACGCCTCTCCAAATTTACAAAGAAAAATGGTAGTTGCTCAGATCAGCTTAATTGCATAACACAGGTGCTTGTAAAGGGTGGGGTTTACACTGAACACAGAAAAAAAGAGAGATTTGCCCTCCAGCACACTGCAGCAAAAACAATACTTAAATCCTACATGATAATAGAGATTTAGAGGTATTGGTTACACATATTTGCAAATATATGAATAAGCGCCAGGCCAATCGTCAAGGCTCCTCTATACTGGCGTCCCTAATATTAAGGGGCTCACGTCCGAGAAGCAAGGCACCCCAAAAAAATTCCAACCAAGGGCCATCCCCCGGGCATCACACGAAAAAGGGAAAAAGGTGATAGTGAAGTATGTAGAAAAGATGTGTAAACATAAATCAATTGGCCTGGCGCTTATTCATATATTTGCAAATATGTGTAACCAATACCTCTAAATCTCATGTAGGATTTAAGTATTGTTTTTGCTGCAGTGTGCTGGAGGGCAAATCTCTCTTTTTTTTCTATATAGCGCTATAGCCTACCAGACATTGCATCTGAGTAGTTGAATGTTGCGCCCTTTTGCAGTTAGTGTTTTTCTACATAGTATGTGACTTTTGCTAGCGCTGCCTGTCTGTATGATCTTTCTAATCTGTCAGCCTATGCCTTTCCCTTTCCACTCACTATAACCCTATAATATCGGTGTATTCAGGGTCTACTATACTTCACTTTTACTTATAATGTGAAGGAAGGCTGTCACATACTGTTTGGTTGCACTCTACACAGTACCATATCCTGTGCTGTGCTCTCCTGCAACTTATTTAAGCATAGACAGGATCACTATACTGCACACCCATTTGTATACACTGTTGCATAATAGTGTCTGCATACCCATTTGTATTTGGTGTATTCTGTCACATATTAGTGTATACTCTGCGACTAATAGGGGTATTCAATATAGGAGCAAAAAGTCTGTGCTGGACTTTTCGCTCCACATCGGAGATTTTCTGGGATAAAGTATCGGGCGCGTGACCGCTTTATCCCCGTATTCAATACCAAATCTACGAAAACGGGACCTGGCGAAGTGGGATTTGCGATAAACTACGAAATTTTCCTGGAAAAAATTGTAGGATCCCCCTAAAGCTGTAAAAACATGGTGGATCACCCCGTTTTTAGCCTGCAAATGAAAGTCGGGGATTTAAATAGCTGCGGCAGGTGCTTTTTTCCCGACATTGAAGAAGTGTTGCAGAAGAGCACTTAGGTTATTTTTTTCATTTTTTTAAGTGGTCCCATCAAATTTGGGGTACATGAAAATGGGTACTAGCATATTTTTATGTCCCTATAGTAATTTTTTAAAAATTCTGCAACTGTGCACCTGCCGCTATTAATCGATTCTAGAAAACACCTGCCGCATACTTGCAGAATAGCACTGAACCTATTTCCCTATTGTTAAACAATTTTTTCCCATTTTTTTTTTTCACCCCAATTTTTAAATTAATTTTTTGGGGTTTCCCAATTTATTTATTTATTTATTTTTTTGACAGTTTATTTTTATTTTTTTGACAGTTATTTTTAAAATGTCATTTCCAGGGGTGCAGGCTATTTTTTTTAAGACTGCACCCCTAAACCCCAATTCTGCACTTTTTGTCGACACCTATTCAGTTGTGAAAATTTATCCCAGTTTTTTTTCAAAGACTTTTTGAACCTGCGAAAAGTCTATGAAATTTAATACAGTGTAAAACTAAAACCTGCGATAATGACGTCATAGGTGCGAAATTAACGCAAAAACTGAGTTTTCGCTCCATATTGAATACCGATATGTGTCTCGCAAAAGTAGCAAGCAAGCGACTTGACCTACATTGCTCTCATGCAAATTCTGTGCAGCAAACTTGAAAGAGGAGGATGTTATGTATGTACAACGTGTTATATTACACCAGGTACATCTTCTGCCCTTACCCAGGAGCCTCCTTGGGCATCCCTGACTCAGGTGCTAGCTACTATTGCAGACTATTGCAGACCGCCTGACAGTCCCGTCAGTAATTCCCCCTATGGGGTTGCCTCGAAAAGGTACAGGCAGTACCGGTACCTCCATGGTCTGTCTGACAAAGTGCATTTAAAAAAGTCACCTCAATGACATTTATCGATCAAATAGGAACTATAGTAGTCAGGGGTGTTTCAAGAGTGGAGGGGGCCCGTGTGCAGTCTCAGTCACGGGCCCCCTCCTCTCAGTCCGGCGGCCGACAGCGTAGCACCGCACACTAATAGACTCTGGGCACTAGAGTGTGCCCAGAGTCTATAGTGCATGCACAGGTCACCAGGAAAATGGCCACGGCAGCCATTTTCCCTGTACTGCGCATGCGCCAAACGACAGGAAAATGGCCATGTTTACAGCGCTGACACCCGCACCGACGTGGGACTCTAGAGAGGTAAGTATAATATGGGTGTAAGGTGGACTCAGGGGCCCATCTGTAACGCACACACTGCACCCATTATAAATACGCCCCTGTGTGTAGTGTGTTTACAGGAGATCACACGTCCATAAAATTGTTTCAGTAGTCATAAAAAAATTATGTGAAAAGGAAAATGGCGCATCATTCCTCTTATCTGTCTGGGGTGTACCTAGCTTTAGTTAATGAAACCGATATGTCCACCCTAGTCTCCAAATTATCAAATAGTTTGCATCAAATCAGGTCCCATAGGGATTAGTGTAACTGTTGCCAGCTTCCTAAGTGAGGCCAGGTATAATTCAAACATGAATTCTGAAAACTTGTATAAACATAAATTCATAAGTCGTGTATAAAGTCTCCCAGGTAAACACAGAGCGGCTGATTCTAAATCGGAGGCAGTAGCGTCAGTGGCGTCCCTCCCCGCGGTGACACCATGCGCGTCGCAACCGCCAAAATGGGGGCGTGGTCTTCGGGGCGCGGTCTCGCATATCTGACCTTCAGGAGGGGCGTGGCCTCGCGGCGCTTACCCTGCCGTGGCAAAAAAAAATGTATGATACATTTTGTATCAATGGGGTGGGGGGTGCAGGAGGTGCGGGCAAGGACAGTGCCGGCTCCCTCACTGACAGGAGCTGAGCGCTGCACTTAATGCTATAGTGGAGCACCCGGCTCCCGTCACTGAGGGGGAGCCTGCACCTTGGTGTCACCCCTCGGCGGGTGACACCCGGGTGCGGGCCGCACCCACCTTGTGACGCCACTGAGTAGCGTCCATGCCTGCGTCCGTTGGCGGTTGCCCGCCTGCCACTTTATTCAACTGCTACCTCCAAAACCCTTGCCTGGTGTACATCCGTACGTCTAAATGTACAAGGGCTGAGACGCCCACTGCCAGCAGTTGTAGATTCTAATAGGTCGAGTGGTACGTCATTCAGCGATGCTCCGGCGACTCTGCCATAACACGCCCATAAGACAGACCATCCCCGTGCTTCTGCTGAGCCACCTACCTGTCATCGCTCAGGAATGCCCAATACATTTTCAAGACATTTCTGTGACCGTGCACCTAATTTGCGACTCCGACATTGTGCGCACGCTATCCGGGCGTATGTGCAGAAGAAAAAAAATGCTCCACCGCGTCCAACATCGGCAGTGCATGTGACGAAGAATCAGGCACAGAAGTCCAATGGAGGAATTAGAGTGGGCATACAGCATTGTGATGGTTATATCCAGGCCTGGATTCTGCTTATACATGCTTCCGGCAATCCGATATGGACTATACCTGGATGAATTGGTTGCATGCTCACTTATCCTGTTTGCTGTCTTTTCCTGTAGAATTGTGATGTTTTTGGGCAGGTGACTACCCTGTTTCTTTCCAGCTACCCATACGTGTAACTAATCTATAAATTGATTCTTAACTCCTGCTAGAAGAACCATTAAGACTTCCTTTTTGATTTCTGATTACTAAAATAAAACATTATTTTCTTATTTAAAGTATTGGAAAATAATATTTTTTTTATTTGTCTATTTTCAAACATTTTTATATTTTTCTTCTATGCCAAAAGTTCTAGTGACTGTGACTCAGTTGTGATCATCACCTAGCAATGCTGTGTATCAAGGACGTACAATTGCTGACATCTTGTGCCTGTAGCTATGACGGTTGCTCTTCTGTATATCACAATGCATTTTCCTTTGGCAAAGTAAACTCTGTGGCCTCTCTGTTCTAGGACACTTATGGCTATAAGATTTGTTGCCATTTCTGGTACATAATGTACACCAGTAATTGATAGATAAGGTGAGGGTGAAGGGAAGAATACCTGGTTTATTTAGAATAGGGATAGAAGCCGGTCTCTAGCAACTTCTCTGACCAAAGAGGGGATGTAGTTAGAATATCGACGCACGGGAAGCCATTTGACGGAATCCCGGTGTCAAAATCTGGACTTAGTGCCGTATTCAATTAGGTGCGAAAAACCGTTTTCACCCTTTTTTTGCGAAAATTTAGCCTGAAAATTTATCTCCGTATTCAGGGCCTGATTCAGACGCGCTCGCAAGCAGGTCGATGGTGGCCCAGTGCGCATGCGCACGACGGGTGGTAACCCACAGCTATGCGAGCGTCCAGGAGGATGCACCAAAAAAAAAATGCCCTGATTCAGAGCGGGCGCTCATTCAGATCGTCCGGCTCTGAATCAGGCCCACAGATCAGGCGGCCATCAGTCTTCTGAAAAAGTCTAAGCTGTCACAGATACAGCGTGTCTCCAGACACACAGAAGGCCCTCCTCTTGACCATCGCTTACACACATACACAATGGATAACAATCACTGCGTGTGCTCAGTGCGGCTTACACACATACACAATGGCTAAAAATCGCTGCGTGTGCTCAGTGCGGCTTACACACATACACAATGGCTAACAATCACTACACATACTCAGTGCGGCTTACACATATACACAATGGATAACAATCGCTGCGTGTGCTCAGTGCGGCTTACACACATACACAATGGATAACAATCACTGCGTGTGCTCAGTGCGGCTTACACACATACACAATGGCTAACAATCACTACACATGCTCAGTGCGGCTTACACATATACACAATGGCTAACAATCACTACACATGCTCAGTGCGGCTTACACACATACACAATGGCTAACAATCACTACACATGCTCAGTGCGGCTTACACATATACACAATGGCTAACAATCGCTACACATGCTCAGTGCAGCTTACACATATACACAATGGATAACAATCACTACACATGCTCAGTGCGGTTTACACATATACACAATGGCTAACAATCACTACACATGCTCAGTGCGGCTTACACATATACACAATGGCTAACAATCACTGCGTGTGCTCAGTGCGGCTTACACACATACACAATGGCTAACAATCGCTGCGTGTGCTCAGTGCGGCTTACACACATACACAATGGATAACAATCGCTGCATGTGCTCATTGCGGCTTACACACATACACAATGGCTAACAATCACTGCGTGTGCTCAGTGTGGCTTACACACATACACAATATACACAATGGCTAACAATCGCTGCGTGTGCTCAGTGTGGCTTATACACATACACAATGGCTAACAATCACTGCATGTGCTCAGTGCGGCTCACACACATACACAATGGCTAACAATCACTGCACATGCTCAGTGCGGCTTACACACATACACAATGGCTAACAATCACTGCGTGTGCTCATTGCGGCTTACACACATACACAATGGCTAACAATCACTGCGTGTGCTCAGTGTGGCTTACACACATACACAATATACACAATGGCTAACAATCGCTGCGTGTGCTCAGTGCGGCTTATACACATACACAATGGCTAACAATCACTGCATGTGCTCAGTGCGGCTCACACACATACACAATGGCTAACAATCACTGCACATGCTCAGTGCGGCTTACACACATACACAATGGCTAACAATCACTGCGTGTGCTCATTGCGGCTTACACACATACACAATGGCTAACAATCACTGCACATGCTCATTGCGGCTTACACACATACACAATGGCTAACAATCGCTGCGTGTGCTCAGTGCGGCTTACACACATACACAATGGCTAACAATCGCTGTGTGTGCTCAGTGCGGCTTACACACATACACAATGGCTAACAATCGCTGCGTGTGCTCAGTGCGGCTTACACACATACACAATGGCTAACAATCACTACACATACTCAGTGCGGCTTACACATATACACAATGGATAACAATCACTGCGTGTGCTCAGTGCGGCTTACACACATACACAATGGCTAACAATCGCTGCGTGTGCTCAGTGTGGCTTATACACATACACAATGGCTAACAATCACTACACATGCTCAGTGCCTGATTCAGAGCGGGATGCTCTGACAGAGCGCTAGCTGTGGGTTACAACCCACAGCTATGGCGAGCGGCCAGGAAGATGGACCCCGTTTGGACCCCGATAATTAACATCATGAATAGGCCCCATTATATCTGATATGTGTGATGTAAGGCACTGACCTGACCTAATATTAATACAATGTAATAATAATGTTTCCCCCATATTGCTGATTTGGTAACAATGTGGCCTCAGTTAGAGTAGGGCACAAGTCCATTTGCAGTGTGTACGAATAGGCTGCTCTACAATGTGTCTGTGCAGAACATGCAACTGTACGAGGATTGGGGTGTAAGTCATACATGCCTACCCTCCTGGAATTTGCGGGAGGCTCCCGATTTTTCAGGCAACCACCGCTGGAAGGGTAGGCACTTCTCCCGCATTCTGCCCACTTCCTAGTGAAATAGGTAGAATGGGGAGACTATTAGCGGTGATCGGCAGCTCCAGCCATTGGGGGCGGGGCCTAATGATGCAAATCTATGAAAATTACATCATTTAGCCCCGTCCCCTAATTAAAATATGCCATAGCGTCGAATTCCAGCAAGGGGGCGGCGCTTAAAGACGCAATTTTGGCCAGCCCCGCCCCCAACTCTACCCACTTGCTTCTCCTCCCCAGGCTTCTCCCAGGGAGGAGAAATACGAAGTTGGCAAGTATGATGTCATTTACACTCTGTCCCCTTATGCCTGGAGTGGTGGATCAGGGGAGGGCAGGATAATCTCAGTACAGTAGGGTGGGTATATGTAAGTGTAATAGTCATTATGAGATGTGGCCTCTAGGAGGTGCTGCATGCTGTTCAGGGCCATAACTAGGGGTGTGTAAGAGGTGTCACCACACAGAGTGCAGGGCTCTGAGGGCGGCACTGTCACTGCCCAGTGGCCCAGTGCAGAGGGGTGAGTATATGTAACGCTGGGTACACACTATACAATATATGTAAGTGTAATGCTGGGTACACACTATACAATATATGTAAGTGTAATGCTGGGTACACACTATACAGTATATGTAAGTGTAACGCTGGGTACACACTATGCAATATATGTAAGTGTAACGCTGGGTACACACTATACAATATATCGTCCATGTAGAATTACTATTACCTTTTTTAGGAAGCCTGTCCAGAATGGATTCTACGTCTATATCCTGTAGGGCCTGAGAGCCAATCAGCTGCTGGGATTTGCTGAGCCCGTCCTTAAGTATTTTGAAGCTGGAATGTAAACATAATGGGACACTGAGAATAGAGCAAACACAACACAGCCCAGAGACTTCTTCCTATAGTTTATAATAATAATCAGTTTCCTGAGAGAAATCTTGGGTCTGTCCCTGGAAATAAGGGACAGTTGGCGACTTTGATAATCCCAGTTATCTGATCTGATAAAGACTCCATTTCCCCTACCTCCCACTACCATGTAATACACCTGGACACTCCCATCTCAGGGAACGCTGCCCTGTGCAACCACTTCTCCCCAGGGATATTCTCACTGTGGTAAATTATTAGTGGCCTATCCCCTTATAACATCTCCACACATTTAGTACATTGTTATATACCCCTGCACTCATCTAGCTTTATTTATTTGTTTAAAAAATAATTAAGCTAGTGCAGAGGTTCCCAAAGTCCACCATTACAGTCCATGTTTTCAGGATATCCATGCTTGAGCACAGGTGACTTAATTAGTACCTCAGTCAATTTGATTTTACAATACGAAATCAAGCATGGATATCCTTAAAACATGGACTGTAATGGCAGAATTTGGGAACCTCTTAGGCAGTTTGGGAACCTCAAGGCAGTGTATTTGTCTTTTTCACCATTGTTTTATAATGTAGGATAAAGTGTTTTTGTTCTCATTTTAATAAAGTGATCCTTAAAAAACGGGATGTAGTCAGGAAGCCAACGGTCTAAATGCTGACAGCCGACTGTCTAATTCCGGCAATGTACTAATGACAGGCTTCGAAAACCCGACGCCTGTCATTAGACCTACGCCGGGAGCTCGATGCCTGGCATACCAAACAAAGGTAAGCCGGGCGCGGACAGCCACTGGGGGGAGGGTTAGGTTTTAGGGCTCCTGGGGGGACTTAGGGTTAGGCACCCCCCCGGAAGGGTTAGGCTAGGGGAAGGGGGGTTAGTGTTAGGCACCCCCGGGGGGAGGTTAGGGTTAGGCACACCACGGGGAGACTTAGCTTCAGGCTGCAGAGACGGGGGGGTTAGGATCGCTATTGCTAAAGCGTACGCAGATGGCCGATTGTTGGGTACTGTGCACAGGGCTGCCATCAGAAATTTTGGGGCCCGGTACTGACAAAATAGGCAGGGCCCCCCGGGGTATAGGGCAGACTTGGGTGGATAATGTGGGTGGAGCTACTTCGAGGATGGCGCCTCAATTGGTGTGTAAATCAGGGATGGCTAGACATGTTGGAGGGGGGGGCACAGGGTAGAGAAGACTGGATATTAATGGGGGGACACAGGACAGGGAGGTGGATTGGGGTGGCAAAGGGCATGGAAGGGTGGTTTGGTCTAGGGGGGAAAGGGCAGGGAAGGCCTGCTGGACTAGGGGAGAGGCAGGGCAGAGAAGGCTGGCAGGCTGGCTAGACATAGGGGTGCTGCAGGGAAGACTGGTTGGACTAGGTCAGGGAAGACAAGCTGGTTGGCTGGACTAGAAGGGGGAGGTAGTGCAGGTAAGGCTTGCTGGACTGGGGGGGTGGGCAGGGAAGGAAGGCTGGCTGCACTGGGGGAGTGGGCAGTGAAGGAAGGCTGGCTGCGCTGGGGGAGTGGGAAGGGAAGGAAGACTGGCTGGACTGGTGGGGGAGGTGGGGATGGATGGCTGGCTGGACTGGGGGGGTAGGCAGGGAAGGATAGCTGGCTGGACTGGGGGGTAGGCAGGGAAGGATGGCTGGCTGCACTGGGGGGGCATGGAAGGAAGGATGGCTGCACTGGGGGGTGAGCAGGAAAGGAAGGCTGGCTGCACTGGGGGGGCATGGAAGGAAGGATGGCTGGGAAGGAGAGGGCTTAGGGAAGGCTGGCTGTATTCAAGTAGGGGCACAAGACAGGTCCAACACAAGCATAGACTTACCTGAGAAAGGGGCCAGGGTGGCAGCGGCGTGAAATGCACCAGTGGCAGCTGGAGAAAAAGCATCTGCGTTGCGGTATTAGAAGTATGGAGCCGGCTGTGATTGGCTCGCGTAACGGCAGCCAATCAGGAGCAGCCGCTTCTGATTGGCTGCTGTTCCACAAGCTGTGATTGGCTCGCGGCCAGCTGAATACTATTGAGCTGGCCGCGAGCCAATCACAGCTCGCGGAACGGCAGCCAATCAGGAGCAGCTGCTTCTGATTGGCTGCTGTTCCGCAAGCTGTGATTGGCTCACGGCCAGCTGAATACTATTGAGCTGGCTGCGAGCCAATCACAGCACGCGGAACAGCAGCCAATCAGGAGTGGCTTCTCCTGATTGGCTGCTGCGGCCGGCTCCATAGTGCTACAAATGCAGCAGCACCGATGCTCTTCCTCGTCGCTGCCACCCGGGCCCCCTATATCTCCAGGCCCGGGACAGGAGGCCCGGCAGTCCCCCCCTGATGGCGACCCTGACTGTGCATGCATCACAGTGCACATGTGCGAACCAGCCGCTGCGATCGGAACTGCAATCGCAGTGACTACACAGACCCATCGCAGAGTGATTGACAGGAAGTGTCGTTTGTGGGTGGTGACGGGGGGTGGTCGGTGAAATGCAGGCGTGCCAGTGCATTTGAACGCTGTTACAGGGGCGTGCATAAATTAGCAGCTGCGATGCCCTATACAGCTTGAGCTCTCACTGCGTGCAGGAAAGTTAGCAATTTAGTGGTAGGGTCAGAGCTGCCTTAAATGTGTGACAGGTTCCAATGTACTTCGATGATACCAATGTTTTGGCTGGATTGCAAAGTATTACGGATGTGCGAGAGGGGAGGTGGGTGTCTGCATGTGCGAGTGCTTTGCGATTGCACATATTAGCATACTTTCCCAGCAGACCTGCGTGTGCAATTGCAGCCTTGATGGCATCAGTGATCCTTGCTGCATAAGGCCCAATATAGACACAAAGCAATGGATCCTATTGTATTGTTAGACTGCTTTCTTATGTATATTACAATGGTTTCCTCCATCGTGTGTAAGTGGCAAATGCACTTCAAGAATGTAAATATTTAGGATTAGAGGGTCTTCAAATTGTAATATAATGTGTAGAGTATGTTAGTAACTTACAAATCACGTAAACAGATCCAGATACACGCCAAAACGCAGATGACTATGATGGCGGCTCCTGCCACCAATACATTTCTCAGAAATCCTTTATGGGGGAGAACTGTACAGGAAAGAAAGATGAGAGAAGCATGTAATAAACTTTTAGCTGTGTATACAGAAAATGGATATGGGAAAATATTACATTTAGGGGCCTATTTATCAAGCAATGTTGTCCTTGAAATATACGGAAACTGCTGTTGCCTCATGTTTAGGGGCAGAATTAAGTATCCCTAAAATCAGCAGCGGCTCCTGCCCTCTTACCTGAGGGGGGCTTCCACTGCTTCTGGTCCTGGCGCCTGCACAATGAATGTCAGGCATTAGGATTTGCGCAGGATCGGCGGTAGCACCACGCATGCGCATAACACTAGACCAGCTTCTCGGGGGTTCATTGGTAGCAGCCCCCAGAAGCCCTGTAGGGCTGCCTGAAAGGCAGAGCAGCGCTCTCTGCTTATGGCAGCCCAGACTGGCAGTCCTGGGGGGAAGAGACACTTCGCCCTGGGGCTGCCTGTCCTGTGCGTGACTGGCAGGTGGCGCTTCCAATACTAAGCCACCTCCAGCCACAGTGTAGCCAGTGCAGTCACAGACTGCACTGGTCACTAAAGTGGAGGATTTTACTGGGGGGGCTGCAGACTCACAGCCCCTAGGTAAAATCCGCCACTGTGCAAAATGCATTAAGATGGAAAGCAAAAGATATAGGAAATATCTGAAGATGGCATTAGGCCGCTACCTTCAATGAGGCAGCCCTGACAGAGGGGATCTTGCGGCCACTCTCCGGTGGGCTGGAGGTGATCCTGATACGTATTGCAAGACTTTTGCAATGAAAACGAGCAGATGGATGATGTGATCACTTCACTTCTCACCGATCACTGTTCCGGCTCTTTTAGGAGCCCATGTCCCAGCAACTAATGCTGCAAACATACAGAACAACGTGAACAACCATAGATATCGTTGATAGATTTCCCTCCAACTTTCTGTAGTGCAGGTTACACGATTTTGGTTGTACGCACTGATAGATATCTATGATAGACATTGGTTGTACACACTGATAGATATCTATGATAGACATTGGTTGTACACACTGATAGATATCTATGATAGACATTAGGTGTACACACTGATAGATATCTATGATAGACATTGGTTGTACACACTGATAGATATCTATGATAGACATTGGTTGTACACACTGATAGATATCTATGATAGACATTAGGTGTACACACTGATAGATATATATGATAGACATTATGTGTACACACTGATAGATATCTATGATAGACATTGGTTGTACACACTGATAGATATCTATGATAGACATTGGTTGTACACACTGATACATATCTATGATAGACATTGGGTGTACACACTGATACATATCTATGATAGACATTGGTTGTACACACTGATAGATATCTATGATAGACATTGGGTGTACACACTGATACATATCTATGATAGACATTGGGTGTACGCACTGATACATATCTATGATAGACATTGGTTGTACACACTGATAGATATCTATGATAGACATTGGGTGTACACACTGATAGATATCTATGATAGACATTGGTTGTACACACTGATAGATATCTATGATAGACATTGGTTGTACACACTGATGCATATCTATGATAGACATTGGTTGTACACACTGATACATATCTATGATAGACATTGGTTGTACACACTGATATATATCTATGATAGACATTGGTTGTACACACTGATAGATATATATGACAGACATTGGTTGTACACACTGATAGATATCTATGATAGACATTAGGTGTACACACTGATACATATCTATGATAGACATTGGTTGTACACACTGATACATATCTATGATAGACATTGGTTGTACACACTGATAGATATCTATGATAGACATTGGTTGTACACACTGATAGATATCTATGATAGACATTGGTTGTACACACTGATAGACATCTATGATAGACCTTGGTTGTACACACTGATACATATCTATGATAGACATTGGTTGTACACACTGATACATATCTATGATAGACATTGGTTGTACACACTGATAGATATCTATGATAGACATTGGTTGTACACACTGATACATATCTATGATAGACATTGGTTGTACACACTGATACATATCTATGATAGACATTAGGTGTACACACTGATAGAAATCTATGATAGACATTGGGTGTACACACTGATAGATATCTATGATAGACATTGGTTGTACACACGGATACATATCTATGATAGACATTGATTGTACACACTGATATATATCTATGATAGTCATTGGTTGTACACACTGATAGATATCTATGATAGACATTAGGTGTACACACTGATACATATCTATGATAGACATTGGTTGTACACACTGATAGATATCTATGATAGAAATTGGTTGTACACACTGATAGATATCTATGATAGACATTGGTTGTACACACTGATAGACATCTATGATAGACCTTGGTTGTACACACTGATACATATCTATGATAGACATTAGGTGTACACACTGATACATAACTATGATAGACATTGGTTGTACACACTGATACATATCTATGATAGACATTGGTTGTACACACTGATACATATCTATGATAGACATTGGTTGTACACACTGATAGATATCTATGATAGACATTGGTTGTACACACTGATACATATCTATGATAGACATTGGTTGTACACACTGATACATATCTATGATAGACATTAGGTGTACACACTGATAGAAATCTATGATAGACATTGGGTGTACACACTGATAGATATCTATGATAGACATTGGTTGTACACACTGATAGATATCTATGATAGACATTGGTTGTACACACTGATAGATATCTATGATAGACTTTGGTTGTACACACTGATAGATATCTATGATAGATTTTGGTTGTACACACTGATAGATATCTATGATAGACATTAGGTGTACACAGTGATAGATATCTATGATAGACATTGGTTGTACACACTGATAGATATCTATGATAGACATTGGTTGTACACACTGATAGATATCTATGATAGACATTGGTTGTACACACTGATACATATCTATGATAGACATTAGGTGTACACTACACACTGATAGAAATCTATGATAGACATTGGGTGTACACACTGATAGATATCTATGATAGACATTGGTTGTACACACTGATAGATATCTATGATAGACATTGGTTGTACACACTGATAGATATCTATGATAGACATTAGGTGTACACACTGATAGATATCTATGATAGACATTGGTTGTACACACTGATAGATATCTATGATAGACATTGGTTGTACACACTGATAGATATCTATTATAGACATTGGTTGTACACACTGATACATATCTATGATAGACATTAGGTGTACACACTGATAGATATCTATGATAGACATTGGTTGTACACACTGATAGATATCTATGATAGATTTTGGTTGTACACACTGATAGATATCTATGATAGACATTGGTTGTACACACTGATAGATATCTATGATAGATTTTGGTTGTACACACTGATAGATATCTATGATAGACATTGGTTGTACACACTGATAGATATCTATGATAGATATCTATAATAGATATATCAGTGAAGCTATCTTTTTACAGGCAAATCTTTATAAAATCATCCAAGTTGGTGTACATGCATAGACGACCATAGATATCGTTATTGTTCATGCGGGAAAGCGCATCGTTGGTCATTGTCAGGTTGGTTACTGCAAAAAGTGAACGATATGATCGATAACGATATGAACGATATCGTTCAAATTGCTCATAAAAGTCGTACCGTGTGTACACACCATAAGATTGGGATTTGTGTGAGGTGCCTACATATTGCAGCTGATATCTGGCGATTGACCTGGTATCACAGCACGTGTAGCCTGAAAACAGCCGAGGTGGCCGATAATGATCCTATCGGGTACGGTGGACAATGTGAATATGACTGAGGGCGGCCTGTTGTGTGTGGTTACTTATGACCAGGCTAAGACTGGATGAATCTTATCTAATTCAGAAGCTGAACAATAATCTTTTCACCTGCTATTGTAGAAATTAATCAACAAGATTTTATCATTCACAAAGAGATACATCTTGGTGCTTCATCCAATCAGCTCTTAACTGTATATTTTTAAACAGATGACAGTTGGGAGCTGATTGGCTGGAGCACCATTATCATACGCAACAAGTTTTATCACTCGTTGTGAATGATAAAACTCGTTGATAAATGAGGCCCTTAGTGGTAAGTTGTCTAAGGTGGCAAATAAAATGCCCTCTACTCATCTCTTACACACACTAACATAAACACTTATATAGGGATTGTGAGCACTTAAGGAGACAAAAAAGCAATATAATCACTGTACCCGAATCCCAGCTCCGCTTCTTCAACTGATGTTCATGTGAGGCCACTGGAGATCCTTTAAAAATGAACATAAATACATTTTAGCATACTTGCCGACTTTCTGGCTGCTCCTTCCAGTACAGAGGTACTAGTCTCCCCGGCCTACTTGTCTCATATCTGCCCCTATGTCTCTCTCAGGTCTTGTCTGTCTGCTATTGCCTCACATTGTCTGTCTGCCCTTTCCAGATTTCCTATGTCCCAGACACTATATTGTATACAGCCAGCATGTGATAGCATGGACATTGCTGTGTAGGTGGCTTATGTGTATTATACCACATTATATATGACAGACTGGAGAGGTAATAGGACAGATATACACTTACCGGTCTCTCGCCTGATGAAATCTGGCACATCCGCAGCAGAGATGCTTTTCTCTGAAAGTAATAACACAGTGAATATAACACTATTAAGCACAAGCATGTACAGTATGTATTAGGGAGATCAGAACATCTTATACAGAGAAGGAAGAGCATGGTACAGGATATTCTGTGACATCATTGTGTATAAGGAAGAGCATGGTACAGGATATTCTGTGACATCATTGTGTATAAGGAAGAGCATGGTACAGGATATTCTGTGACATCATTGTGTACAAGGAAGAGCATGGTACAGGATATTCTGTGACATCATTGTGTATAAGGAAGAGCATGGTACAGGATATTCTGTGACATCATTGTGTATAAGGAAGAGCATGGTACAGGATACTCTGGGACATCATTGTGTATAAGGAAGAGCATGGTACAGGATATTCTGTGACATCATTGTGTATAAGGAAGAGCATGGTACAGGATACTCTGGGACATCATTGTGTATAAGGAAGAGCATGGTACAGGATACTCTGGGACATCATTGTGTATAAGGAAGAGCATGGTACAGGATATTCTGTGACATCATTGTGTATAAGGAAGAGCATGGTACAGGATATTCTGTGACATCATTGTGTATAAGGAAGAGCATGGTACAGGATATTCTGTGACATCATTGTGTACAGGGAAGAGCATGGTACAGGATACTCTGTGACATCATTGTGTACAGGGAACAGGGGACTCACATGAAAGCATTTCCCTCCTTTTTCCTCACATCAACAATAATTAGGAGGTTACTGTATAAAACTAGCACAGCACAAACCTCCAAACATGGTGATGGCTGTACGTTTTTATCGCCCGCATTTATTAAAATGGTGATGCCGATGGGCATTACTCAGCTGTTCGGGCACCCTGGCCCAGGATGGTGAGAGGAACCTGCTGCTTAGTCAGGACAGTCTCAGTCATTTCACATATATGTTAGTGCGCAGTGGGACTGTAATCCCATATTTGGGAATTATTACTAAACAAATATTAAAATAAAGTTTTTAAAAAAGCGCAGTAACACACCCACATAAACATTATATGTAACATTATATATAATATACAGCTTATATATATTATACTATTTACTTATATTATTAATATTATTTTCTCTATTTTAACAAGTAAACATAATTCCCATACTTCTACATTGAACAATAATCTTTACGTGAGGAAAACTATTGTTAATGCCTTAATGCTCTGGTTACGGCACATAATAGGATGTTATTACCAATACAGGAATTGCAGCGTTACTGGTATCACAGCAATATGGAGTGTGGGCAGTAAAACGCAATGATAAGTAGGGGTGTTCTCATCAGCAATAGGGCTCTCCTATGATAAATAGGCCCAGTTTCCTATGGGGATTAATGTAGCAATCTTTACTAATATAAATTCATACAAATAATTATTCCTTACCTCCTGCCCTTGGCAATGGTCGGCCTTCTGTCCTGATGGTGAGGATGGCCACCAAAACAACAATTTAAAAGAGTAAACTCCATAACACTCTCTCCTTATCCTACCTCCGGGAGATAACGCCGCCTGCTCCACCTGTTATCAGAGCCAAACCATGAGGCAGCAGCATTGTATTACCATCCTAGTGTCTGTGATGTCATAGTGACAGCTACTGTATGACATGCTTGCCGACTATCTGGCTGCCCCTTCCGGGAGGGAGCAGCCAGATCGGCTTGACTGGGGGGGCGTGGCCAGCAAACGGGGTGGGGCCGGCCAGACTACAAGAGTTTGTGGGTGGATCGGGGGCGGAGCCACGCGATCGCATCATTTTGGCCCCACCCCCGCTACACGCTGCCGGTATTACAAGCAGCGTGAAGCAGGGGGCGGGGCCAAAATGACGCGATTCGACGTGAATCGCGTCACAGGCCCCCCGCTGCCGAGGACTTTCCTGTCATTGCGGTGGGGGGCAGGAGGGGTAGGCAGCTGCCGGGAGACTTGCCTGCCTTCCCAGGAGGTCGGGATCGGCACCCGATTTTCGGGATGCTCCCGACCAAATCGGGAGGGTAGGCAAGTATGCTGTATGATCTACTGCCTGCAGCCAGCTAGCTTGGATTAGACCCTATATGTCTATATTAGAGATGTGTGCAGACCCCTGTGTTTTGATTTTGGCTTATAAAAACAGCTAAAATCATGTAATTTGGACCTGTATACATGTGTGATACCCCCAAAACAAGGCATCACTTCATCATTTATATTTCTGATTTAATATAAACTGCTTTCTTGAAGGAACAGGGGAGTCATACACTAGACTAACCCCTCCCCCCACACACACACACACATACACAGACACACACACACACACACATACACAGACAAACACACACATACACAGACACACACATACACAGACACACACATACACAGACAAACACACACATACACAGACAAACACACACATACACAGACACACACACACATACACACACATACACAGACACACACACATACACCTGCTGCAGCTGTGGGGGAGGAGGGAGGAGCCTCAATACAGCCATGAGAGAGAGAGGAAGTGGAGGGAACTACCTAATCACTAGGGATGGGCAGAGTGACTCACAGCACTGAGTTGAGCCACATGGCATGGCTCAACTCAGTGGAGTGTCTTGAGATACAGCTCTTTAGCCATCGCTGCATGGCCAATCAGACTTTATCGTATGTGGGGCTGTGCAGTTTAATGAAGGACGGAACTAGGTATCGTTCCGTCCTGAATTAAATCATATAGCGTGTACGGGCATGGATGGTCAGGGGAGAAGGGAATTCATACCAACCCTTGCAAGAATGCTCATCGTTTAGATGTGTACTTGGCCTAAGTGTCATCCATATGAAAAGCAGTTGTGAGCTTAATATGTCTTTGTCTGTTATAAGTATAAAGGGGAAAAAGGAAATCATAGAAAGGAAAACTTTTATTAGGCTCTGAAACCAGGGTAACAAAGATTACAGTGAATCTTCTGTGTAAAAGCATTCAATTCACTGTATTACACTATAAGTATGTTCACGTGTGACAATATACTAATTGCCTAATTTTGTATTGAATGGCAATTGTAGCAACATCATATACTGTAGGCGGGAATGTTAAAGGCTTATGGTGCATACACACGTAAAGATTTTTTTTAACGATTTGTCGTTAACGACGTCGTTATCATTCAATCATTCAGTTTCTGAGTTATAACGATGAACGATAATCGTTCAAGCGCGCTCCCATTTGTAGTTCGTAGTTCATCGTCCATTTCAGACTGTCCAACATAACGATTTTCATTGAGGGAAGGAACATTTTTCGTTCATCTTTGTAAAAATCGTTCATTACACTTCAAAAAATCATTCACTTTTTCAAGGGAAAATCTGACAGATAATCTGACAGAAAATCGTAGGTTACAAATCGTTACGTGCGTATGTACCTTTAGGGAAAATTAATTCCAGCATCAACTGCCTGACTGACTACAGGTAGGAAGTGGAAGACAATACACAATATTAGATCAGCCTGATACAAGCAACAATACAACACTCCTTTCTCTTATGTATAAGAGGAAGTCATACATATATTACTCACTTTGAATAGTAGTAATAACTTATAAACAGTGTTAATATCTGAAAACAGTACAGGATTCATGTCTGTCTAATTAATACTCTGTTGCCATGGCAGTAAAAACAAAGAGAATACAACATTTATTAAAAACCTAATTTTCATATATTGATCACCGAAACAAATGATCATTATATATCAGAGGGATCATTTCCATTAGGGATTATTATTGTTACCCTCACAGGGACAGGCTACATAGTGTAAGAACCGATTCCCTGATAAGCATAGCAGCCATATTCATCTGATAAGTACAAATTGCATTTCCCATGTATACTAGAGATGTGCGCAGGACCATTTTTGCTGGTTTTGGTTCTAATTCGTCCTCCGGTTTTGGTTTGGTTTTGCCAAAACACCGTGACTAGTTTTGGTTTTGAATTTTTTCCCAAAATTTATATAAAAGAGGTAAAATCACATCATTTAGGCCCTTTTTTGTTGCTAGAGTATTATTAGCCTCAATAACATTCATTTCTACTCATTTCCACTCAGTTTTGACCACCTCACAGCTCACAATATTGCTCACCGACATACTGTAGGCCAAAGACTGTCTGGCTACACTAAGCAACAGAGCAGCGGCACAAATACACGGATCCCGGAAGTTCGGAGCGCCTCGGATTCCAAAGAATCCAAGAACCGCTCATCTCTAATACACACGTATGTAACCTGTAAAGCTAAATCAAATTGGGATTCAAATGTATGTTTAGTGCAAGTGTTTAGGACACACATTTACAGGGGAATTCAATTAGCCCCGATACTTTTTCAGGTGAATAAAACGAGACTTACCACATTTTTTTTTTTTTCGGGCAATTCAATTAGATCCCGTTTTATTCGCCCAAAAAATGATCCGTTTTCGGACGAATACACACAGGATCCGTGATAAGGTCACAGACCTACTGTATGTGTTTTCACTCCG
The DNA here is from genome assembly GCA_031769625.1 of Taudactylus pleione. Lineage (NCBI taxonomy): Eukaryota > Metazoa > Chordata > Amphibia > Anura > Myobatrachidae > Taudactylus > Taudactylus pleione. The sequence goes on from JAUIMM010000450.1 coordinate 5,635,024, forward strand.
CAATCGTGAAAACTGGGCTCCTTACTGGGGATATTTTTTCACCTGATTATTTATTCATGTCAGAGGAATTTTGCTGTTTGCATCTCGCGGAGATAGAGCATATGTTACTGTTTAATATATATCTATCCAGTGCCAAAAGTGATTATAGGGTGATAATTATATGTAGAAGACGTGTGTGAAATACAAGCAGTACATGCTGGAGTGGTTTGGATGGACGACACCTAGGCTTGTCTTGTGCAGCAGAATTCAAATTTACTTGAAGGCCAAGAAATGAGAAAATTATTCAAAGTGGTTTCACAAAATATTTACCTCCCTTTACATTTGGCTGCAAAATTGCACAACTCTCACCAGTATCATTTTGCCTCATGGTTTCCCAGTCCCGCGCCAACCAAATAAAGCATTTTGGATACTCACGCTAAAGTCCTAAACAAGATGTCACCATTTCAACAAGATTAAAAACTCCGCTTCGGCCCATGTACTGCAGGTGAGTAAGTTGCCGGAACCACTTAACTAATATTTTTCTAAAAATGTTCCTAAAATTTTTTATTATTATTATTATTACATTTTGTAAATAACAGCTAATAAAATCTGATTCAGTATCATTTTTTTTAACAAATATGCCGATTTGTTCATAAAATTATACTGAATCCAGTTTAATCCGTTATCGTTTATGCAATTTATACTGCAAAAATATACTGGTAGGTTGAATGGCTTCCATCAAAAAAATTAACCCTAGCGTGTAAGCGTTTGAGCATGTGATAGGGAATATAGGGCTTGATTCACTACCGTACGCAACTGCGATTACGCACGCAATCGGGCGATTGTTGCGATCTGCGCATGCACGTGCGCGGACCGTCCGCTGTGATCGGGACTGCGCAGACCCATCGCAGAGTAATTGACAGGAAGTGCCGTTTGCAGGAGGTGACGGGGGTGGTCTGCGAAACGCAGGAGTTCCCACTACGTTCGGACGCCGTTGCAGGGGCGTGCATAAATTATCCAATGCGATGCCTTACGCAGCTTGAGGACTCAGTGTGGGATGAAGTTAGCAATTCCTGAGTAAGGTCAGAGCTTGTGCAAGTGTGTGTGAGGCTGCGATGGTACTCGATGTTACCGATGGTTACACAGTCTTGCTAAACATTACGGACGTGTGCTGAGTAAAGTGGGTGTCCTTGTGTAGTGCTGCGAAGGCATAGTGATCACAATGGATTAGCATACTATCGCAGTTGCATTCTCAGTTGCAATCCGTAATGTATCAGGCCCATAGAGTGTGAGCTCCACTGGGGCAGGGACTGATGTGAATGGACAAATATTCTCTGTAAAGCGCTGCGGAATATGTGTGCGCTATATACATAACTGGTAATAAATAAATAAATGAATACTCCAGGCTTCTCCAAACGGCTGCTATCCAATTAATGCAGATACATGTCCTTTTATTAGTAACAATATCTGCTTCCCCAGCCAAAGCTTTTCACTATTTGATAAATCAGCCCCTTTGTCTACACCTAAAACAACATTTTAAGGATGGGTCGCCACTCAGTGGTCAGTGTTGTGTGTTTGCCAGGCTAAAACTTTCCAGCCAGCCCCTGGGATCTGACACGCTAAGTAAGCGATGATCAAAGTAAGAAATATTTCTAGGAATAAAAAATGAAAATGTCCCCTGTGTAATTATTTAAAGCAGGAGTTTTATTCCTCACAGTTCTTTAGGATGCTAGATTGTACATTGTTAAATAGATGTATAAATAGGCTGCATGATTATTATCATTATTATTATTATTATTGCTTTATGTATTTAGTAGACTGTTGCTGATTTAATTTTTGTATCATAAATAAATGCTAATAAAAGCTTTGCTATGGAGCCCTCTTGTGGTTGCAAAATGAAATGTAGCAATTCTGACCTGTAGGATATTGTTGGCTGACTATCAGTGTTATTAAAGCTAGAATCTTGTAGGTGATATTTCCCCACATTCCCTACTACAATACAGTACTATATATACTTTGTGCATGTGTGTGTGCATGTGTGTATATTCATATTTATATATATATATATATATGTATACATACTGTATATACATGTCGGTGCGCTAGATTTGATCCACCTCACAAATGTTCCGGTGGAACAACAAGTCCCAGGCTCAACTGCTTCCCAAATGTTGACAGATTTCTCAATTTAGAGTATAAATTCCCAGCTGTCCGCTTGCACCCAGATCACATGTGGATCGGCGTCTTCCCCGTCACAAACTCATTTTCACTCCACGGGCAAACAGTATTCAATCTGCCAGCTGGGCTAGCATAGGTGCTGGGGGGTGGTACATTTAATTTGGGGAGGGGGGGGGCACCAACATTTATCTTGCCTCCGGGCACCTGGGATGAAGTTACGCCACTGGTTGTGAGCTTAATACGTCTTTGTCTGTTAGAAGTATAAAGGGGAAAAAGGAAATCATAGAAAGGATAACTTTTATTAGGCTCTGAAACCAAGGTAACAAAGATTACAGTGAATCTTCTGTGTAAAAGCATTCAATTCACTGTATTACACTATACAGTATTTGTATTGAATGGCAATTGTAGCAACATCATATACTGTAGGCGGGGATGTTAAAGGCTTATGGTGCATACACACGTAACGATTTTTTTAACGATTTATCGTTAACGACGTCGTTATCATTCAATCGTCCAAAAAATCGTTCAGTTTCTGAGATATTCAGAGAGTGAGGGAGAGCATATAAAATACCTTCCTCTAGGCTGTCAGTGCTGAGTCTGGGAGGAATTTCTGAAAAAATTATTGTGAGATGCTGCTGGGGAGTGTCCCTGGATCTGTACAAATAGGGGTGCAGTAACCCCTCTCATTTACCCAGGATTACAAATACTGCACCTGGTGCTGTCTGTAAGGACTTTCATTGGAGTGCCCTTGGAGCTGTAAAAGTGAGGATGCTATAACTTTTGTGTTTGCCCTGGATTACAATTACCAGACTTCACATTAGACCGGAAGGCTGCCTTTCCAATCTGCCAGGAGAGGTGCTCTGATAGTTGCTGCTATTTCCTATGTGGCTAAAGGACCTCTGTGACGTATCCACCACGTGACCGCTGCAGGAGGCTGGACCGCTCCTGCGTTACCATCCACTAGGGCATAGAAGGGGGAATAAATATTTGTGGCGAGCGTAGCAAGCCACCATGCCCGAAGCGCGGCGAGCGCAGCGAGCCCGCGAGGGGACACTCTTGGTCCCCCGTTAGCATCCCCGCCCCTCCCCCTTTTAGGCCGGGTCACGTGGGTGTGACATCACAGGTCCATCAGCCCTCTATAGCCTAGACCTAACCGTGCTCTGATGCTGGATGTGAGTCCCTGGAGGAAGCTTGCCTGGGGATTGGCATAGAGCACCCTGCTTTGGAAGAAGCCCCCTCTGAATAAAGGACTGCCTTCCTAATTGCCTGTTATCAGGAGTCGCTGCATATGGTAGTCTGCGCATGCTGGGAGAGAAGAGGAGCTGCCTGGGAAGGAGGTCTCATTGCTCCATCGTCGCAGATGAAGCCCCAGCTGAGGAAAAGGTCCCACCAGTGACGAAAACCCTGCTGTCACCCGCACGGGCAGAAGAAAAGACAGCCCCAGAGGAAGAGTGCTTCAGGACCCCTCCTGCTGCTGTGTGTGTTTGCTGGACAGAGCCCCTGTGGAAAGGGATTTTGCACCTGTTGCACCTTGTAAAATACCTGCCGGAGGTCTGTAGCTGGGAGCTCCGGTGCGGTGCTGTGCATCCCAGAGTTTCCCTGGACATCGGAGGAGGCTGAACAGCCACAGCCAGGGGTGAGATCATACCAAAACCTCCCTATACTCTGTCCCTCCACAGCTCCTATCTTCCCTCCATTAAGGCCCTGCCCCTCTGTACACCTATCCTATCTGGGTCCCCTGGGTCTATTGCATTATCCTTTACCTTGCGGTTAACCATGATTAGGCTGGGAGACTAGGTTTTGTGTAAAAGCTGCAACCGGGGGTTTGTCTCCCACACAACTGGGTGTAGAAAGGGGTCATTGTGTCTTAAATTAGGTAAAGTGTGTGTGTGTAATGTTCAAATAGGGGGGAAGTAAAATATAGGTCACCCCCTCTTTTCCCCAAGAGTTGCATTGGTGGTCATTTTCTTTCCTGTGAACCTCTGGCTCATGTCCAGGAGGGGAAGTGCCTTATGGGTGTCGGCTCATGTCTGATGCCACTGTGGGTGATGTATGAAGTATTTTATGTCTAGCTTTAAAGTAAATGTAATGCCATGTGATATGTATTTGGCTCTGTTTACTGTTTGACTCGTGTGTTAGCTGAAGTAGTTGATAGTGGCCCTCCGTGGCCCTTTATCTGTTATAATACTCTGTAAAGCTGTTCAGTGCTTGCTGTGTTATTATTGTCAATGCTGATTAATATTTTGCTTGCATGAAATGTTTGAGTATTTACCCGTATTGGTATTGATGTAAATTGTCTGTTATACACTATTTGGCCTGGTAACCATTTTAAAGTCCATTCATGCTGATGTAATGTATATTACTTGTTTATTTAGCCCTGTGTAACCCCGGCTGGCAATTCTGGTGATAGTAATTTGTGGCATAGGCAATTAGGAAGACTGTTGTCCCTATTTTCTCAAGGCTCAAGGACTGTGTTACATTGTTGTTATAGCCGGTGCACTACAAGAACCTATCCAACCTGCATGTGCATAACCCTGCTTGCAGCTAATTATTTTGCATAGACTATTTGTTGTTACAGCTGGTGCACTACAAGAACCTATCCAACCTACATGTGCATAATCCTGTTTGGAGCTAATTATTTTGCATAGACTATTTGTTGTTACAGCTGGTGCACTACAAGAACCTATCCAACCTGCAGGTGCATAACCCTGCTTGCAGCTAATTATTTTGCATAGACTATTTGTTGTTACAGCTGGTGCACTACAACAACCTATCCAACCTACATGTGCATAATCCTGCTTGAAACTAATTATTTTGCATAGACTATTTGTTGTTACAGCTGGCGCACTACAAGAACCTATCCAACCTGCAGGTGCATAATCCTGCTTGGAGCTAATTATTTTGCATAGACTATTTGTTGTTACAGCTGCTGCACTACAAGAACCTATCCAACCTGCAGGTGCATAACCCTGCTTGCAGCTAATTTTGCATAGACTATTTGTTGTTATAGCTGGCGCACTACAAGAACCTATCCAACCTGCATGTGCTTTTCCCACATTTTTCTCAGCAAAAAGGGAGCGTTAACACAGACTGTATTTCACAGCTATAGTCTGCCGGAGCACCATTGATTCAAGCTAGACCAGCAGGTTTCATATTTAGGTCTCTCATTTGTTTTTTTGGTAAAGTTCTGCAGGAATTGTGGTTCTTGTTGGTGTCACATGCTTGCCAGCTGGGGTCATCGGTAGATGACAGGGAGGTAATAAATAAATACCTTGTCATTGAGTAGTGTAATTAATTTCATTCCATCTGTATATGGTAAATATCTCCTGTGATTTGTTGTTAATTATTAACAAATAATAAAATTGTGTTGCAAATTCCCTCCTGACTGGTCATTGTGTCTGCAAAGGGGGAATTCAGGCTTGCTTCTCTGTGACGGTGTGTCCTATCTGAACACGGGGAAATCGGCCACCGAAGCAATCCGAACACACCTGAACCTGGTGCTAGTGGTGCAGCAGTGTACAAAGCAGTCAGTACATCACATATGTATAAGAGGAAGTCATACATATGTTACTTACTTTGAATAGTAGTAATAACTTATAAACAGTGTTAATATCTGAAAACAGTACAGGATTCATGTCTGCCTAATTAATACTCTGTTGCCATGGCAGTAAAAACAAAGAGAATACAACATTTATTAAAAACCTAATTTTCATATATTGATCACCGAAACAAATGATCATTATATATCAGAGGGATCATTTCCATTAGGGATTATTATTGTTACCCTCACAGGGACAGGCTACATAGTGTAAGAACCGATTCCCTGATAAACATAGCAGCCATATTCATCTGATAAGTACAAACTGCATTTCCCATGTATACTAGAGATGTGCGCAGGACCATTTTTGCTGGTTTTGGTTCTAATTCGTCCTCCGGTTTTGGTTTGGTTTTGCCAAAACACCGTGACTAGTTTTGGTTTTGAATTTTTTCCCAAAATTTATATAAAAAAGGTAAAATCACATCATTTAGGCCCTTTTTTGTTGCTAGAGTATTATTAGCCTCAATAACATTCATTTCTACTCATTTCCACTCAATTTTGACCACCTCACAGCTCACAATATTGCTCACCGACATAGGCCAAAGACTGTCTGGCTACACTAAGCAACAGAGCAGAGGCACAAATACACGGATCCCGGAAGTTCGGAGCGCCTCGGATTCCAAAGAATCCAAGAACCGCTCATCTCTAATACACACGTATGTAACCTGTAAAGCTAAATCAAATTAGGATTCAAATGTATGTTTAGTGTAAGTGTTTAGGACACACATTTACAGGGGAATTCAATTAGCCCCGATACTTTTTCAGATGAATAAAACGAGACTTACCACATTTTTTTTTTTTTCGGGCAATTCAATTAGATCCCGTTTTATTCGCCCAAAAAATGATCCGTTTTCGGGCAAATACACACAGGTCCATGATAAGGTCACAGACCTACTGTATGTGTTTTCACTCCGCAATCTTGAAAACTGGGCTCCTTACTGGGGATATTTTTTCACCTGATTATTTATTCATGTCAGAGGAATTTTGCTGTTTGCATCTCGCGGAGATAGAGCATATGTTACTGTTTAATATATATCTATTCAGTGCCAAAAGTGATTATAGGGTGATAATTATATGTAGAAGACGTGTGTGAAATACAAGCAGTACATGCTGGAGTGGTTTGGATGGACGACACCTAGGCTTGTCTTGTGCAGCAGAATTCAAATTTACTTGAAGGCCAAGAAATGAGAAAATTATTCAAAATGGTTTCACAAAATATTTACCTCCCTTTACATTTGGCTGCAAAATTGCGCAACTCTCACCAGTATCATTTTGCCTCATGGTTTCCCAGTCCCGCGCCAACCAAATAAAGCATTTTGGATACTCACGCTAAAGTCCTAAACAAGATGTCACCATTTCAACAAGATTAAAAACTCCGCTTCGGCCCATGTACTGCAGGTGAGTAAGTTGCCGGAACCACTTAACTAATATTTTTTCTAAAAATGTTCCCAACATTTTTTTTTATTATTATTATTACATTTTGTAAATAACAGCTAATAAAATCTGATTCAGTAGAATTTTTTTAACAAATATGCCGATTTGTTCATAAAATTATACTGAATCCAGTTTAATCCACTATCGTTTATGCAATTTATACTGCAAAAATATACTGGTAGGTTGAATGGCTTCCATCAAAAATATTAACCCTAGCGTGTAAGCGTTTGAGCATGTGATAGGGAATATAGGGCTTGATTCACTACCGTACGCAACTGCGATTACGCACGCAATCGGCCAATTGTTGCGATCTGCGCATGCACGTGCGCGGACCGTCCGCTGTGATCGGGACTGCGCAGACCCATCGCAGAGTGATTGACAGGAAGTGCCGTTTGCAGGAGGTGACGGGGGTGGTCTGCGAAACGCAGGAGTTCCCACTACGTTCGGACGCCGTTGCAGGGGCGTGCATAAATTATCCAATGCGATGCCTTACGCAGCTTGAGGACTCAGTGTGGGATGAAGTTAGCAATTCCCGAGTAAGGTCAGAGCTTGTGCAAGTGTGTGTGAGGCTGCGATGGTGCTCGATGTTACCGATGGTTACACAGTCTTGCTAAACATTACGGACGTGTGCTGAGTAAAGTGGGTGTCCTTGTGTAGTGCTGCGAAGGCATAGTGATCACAATGGATTAGCATACTATCGCAGTTGCATTCTCAGTTGCAATCCGTAATGTATCAGGCCCATAGAGTGTGAGCTCCACTGGGGCAGGGACTGATGTGAATGGTAAGATATTCTCTGTAAAGCGCTGCGGAATGTGTGTGCGCTATATACATAACTGGTAATAAATAAATAAATGAATACTTCAGGCTTCTCCAAACGGCTGCTATCCAATTAATGCAGATACATGTCCTTTTATTAGTAACAATATCTGCTTCCCCAGCCAAAGGGCTTTTCACTATTTGATAAATCAGCCCCTTTGTCTACACCTAAAACACCATTTTAAGGCTGGGTCGCCGCTCAGTGGTCAGTGTTGTGTGTTTGCCAGGCTAAAACTTTCCAGCCAGCCCCTGGGATCTGACACACTAAGTAAGCGATGATCAAAGTAAGAAATATTTCTAGGAATAAAAAATGAAAATGTCCCCTGTGTAATTATTTAAAGCAGGAGTTTTATTCCTCACAGTTCTTTAGGATGCTAGATTGTACATTGTTAAATAGATGTATACATAGGCTGCATGATTATTATCATTATTATTATTATTGCTTTATGTATTTAGTAGAATGTTGCCGATTTAATTTTTGTATCATAAATAAATGCTAATAAAAGCTTTGCTATGGGGCCCTCTTGTGGTTGCAAAATGAAAATGAAATGTAGCAATTCTGACCTGTAGGATATTGTTGGCTGACTATCAGTGTTTTTAAAGCTAGAATCTTGTAGGTGACATTTCCCCACATTCCCTACTACATACAGTACTATATATACTTTGTGCATGTGTGTGTGTATGTATGTATGTTCACATATATATATATATATATATAATTATATATATATACACACACATACATATATACATGTCGGTGCGCTAGATTTGATCCACCTCACAAATGTTCCGGTGGAACAACAAGTCCCAGGCTCAACTGCTTCCCAAATGCTGCCAGATTTCTCAATTTAGAGTATAAATTTCTAGCTATCCGCCTGCACCCAGATCACATGTGGTTCGGCGTCTTCCCCGTCACAAACTCGTTTTCACTCCACGGGTAAACAGTATTCAATCTAAAAATGAACAAAATAGAGGGGGCGCCCCATAGTGTATCACACGGATAATTTTAATGAGCAGATAAAATTACATAGATTAGGAATGCGCACCAACGGTGGAGGTCACAAACCATCATGGGTCAAAGAAGCATAAAGGCTAATCCATCCGTGGCAGATACAGCTGGTCCACAATCGGTTATCCATATGCTAGGCCACGACCCTACGCATTTCGTCACGGAGACTTTGTATGTATATATACATATATTTTTGTAACATTAATTTCCTTGAATTAACCATAAAAAGAATAACCATAAAATGATAATATAATAATAATTAACCATAAAAAAAGAAAACACTAGGGTCCTGATTTGAAGGTGCAAGCTATCTATGAAAACCCCTATGTCACATGTGTTATCCTGTGTGTATGCACCAATGCGCTATTGCTTACGGGAACGCTGGTATCAGAGGTTGAGGGGGTACCATGGGCGTTCCTTGGGGGTGACTGGGAGGTAGCCTGAAATCTATGCAAATAAATATGTCACTTTGCCATGTTATGGAGTGTCACGGGCATATCGGCAAAAGCGGCTGCGTTCTCAGACAGAGAATCGCAGTCACAGAGGCCATGTTCAGATGATGACACTGCACCATCCATAGTGCAGGTGTAAGTGGCAATGGTGCACCGACAGTGGAGTGACTTCAATCACCAGCGGTGTTACACCGAGCAGTGACGCTGAAAGTGGGTGTCTCCGTGCTTGCACATTCAGGTGCCTGCTACTAAATGAGGGGAAGGCAGAGAGTAGCATTAGCATATTATTGCCGCCAGGGCTCCGCAAAAGGACATGGTGGTGGCTCCGTGCACCTCTGAATCAGGCCCTAGATGTTCACATGAATTATTGCTTGTTATTGAAAACTAAAAAACTAAACTAAAAAATGTACATGTTGAATTCAAGGCTCTGGGAATGAGATTTTTATTCATATTCTTGCTGATAAATAGTAAATAATAATATGTAATATATACATCAATGTATATCCATGGTTGGGAATTTAGACTGTAAGCTCCAACTGAGCAGGAACTGATGTGAATGACTTGATGTGTGGTACCCCATTGTAGTGAGGTGAGGGGAGGTTGGATAAATACAGGACAGAAGGTAACTTGTAATGTTGCAGCCTCAGGGATGATCTCTTGCTCCAGAACAATGACCTCAGCAACATTGTCTCTTCCTCCTTTCACAAGACCACACAGCAGAGAGGTAAGGGTCCTCCTCAGAAACAGACAATGATAGACCAGACTTATGCAAAGATCATTATATTTTTTTCAGTAACCCTTTATTTTCAATAAGCATTCAATCACATAAAGCATAATAATATTAACACTCTATTAATCTTTAAATAAATTGGATGTCTCTTATTCTAACTGACTAATAGTAAATTCCACAGGATATAAATATATATATTATCATATTTTAATAACCGAATTGGATATTCAGGTCACTCAAAACTATACGCTCTAAATATATTTCAACAAATGTGCTTCTCACATAAGTGACTATTCCCTACAATACATAAGTAATGTCCTTAGGCAGTAATAGAATGTCCTGTCATTGATAATCTGGATTACATTTACACATTTACACTTCACATAAAGTGCATTAACGAAGAGGGCCTGATTCAGACCCGCTCACGAGCGCAATGCGCTCGCAAGCGGGTCGATGGTGGCCCAGTGCGCATGCGCACGGCGAAGCCAGCTCCGTCGTGCATATGCGCGAGACCCGGATAGCGATGGGCAAGCTGTCGCTCCGGGTCTCGTACCAAAGGGGGCGTGCTGTCGATGTTGAGTGACAGCACGCCCCCTTTGGTGGGCGGGCCGGGGGCATGGCTGCCCAGACGGAAGCGTTCCCATGGGAACACAAGTGATGTCAGTGGGAGTGCTTTCAGCTGTGTTAGAGCCAAAAGCACTCTGGGGCTTGCGGCAACGAGACTCTACCGCAAGGGTCTCGTCGCAAGCCCGATGGTCACGATGGTCTTGACCATCGCGACCATCATCATGGCCACTCGCATAAGCTGTGGGTGGTAACCCACAGCTATGCGAGCGGCAAAGAGGCCGTAACAAAGAAAAAAAAAACACCCTGATTCAGAGCGGGCGCTCGTTCAGAGTGTCCGGCTCTGAATCAGGCCCAGAGTCTTTCCTTAAAGTGGTATCATTACAGCACTGTTACTGTATGTGAACAGTAGTAGCAGAGTCTAGATCACAGAAATGGGACTGTTATGTATAACAATAATTTTTCCGTCTGTCTGTAGCAGGATACAGCTTCCCCTCTCAGGGGAGTATCTAGGGGTCTGAGCTCCCCTGGCAAACTAAGGGACTGGCACGCCCCTCCAATGATTGCTCCCACTGGAAATAAAATAACACACACTGATTCATTGCCCCCACAGCCAGAAGATAAAAAGAAACAAACATGAATTCCCTCCAACCCCTTAAAGAAGACTTAGTGACCTCACCTGCTGGGCTATCACAGATAGCTGCAGAGCTAATTGCAGGAGACCAGCCTCCAGTCACTTCAGAAAGTCCAGACCAGTGAGTTTCTCCCTCCAGAGAGTCCAGACCAGGCCAGTGGGTTGGAACTTGGTCCCACTCCCTCCCTCAGCACCTCATCACCATCCTCAGCCCCTCATCACTGTCCTCAGCCCCTCATTGCTATCCTCAGCCCTTCATAACTGACCTCATCCCCTCATCACCATCCTCAGACCCTCATCACCTCCATCAGGCACTCATCACTCCCATCAGCCTCTCATCACCATCCTCAGCCCACATCACCTTCCTCAGCCAGCTCCATCACCTTCCTCAGCCCCCATCCCCTACCTCAGCCACATCACCTTCCTCAGCCAACCCCCAGCCCCTATCACCTTCCTCGGCCAGCCCAATCACCTACCTCAGTCCACAGTCACATCACCTTCCTCAGCCAGCCCCCATCATCCCATCACAGACAGATCCCAACTTCCCCAGCCCGAGTCCTCATGCTGCTGTACACTGCTCCTGCCTGCTCAGTCCTCACCCCCGCAGGTTCCGGCCGACGGAGTCAGCAGTGCAGCATGTGCCCTGATCGCTCTATGACCCCTGCTGTGAAGGGCATCTAGATGCTGCCATTAGGCATGCGTCCTCTCTATCAAAGCACGCATGGTGTGTGATGTCACACGTCACTAAGGGGTCACGCGGTCGCCCAGCACTGCCAGATCCACGCTGAGTCTGTCACTCTGTAGTGATTGTGACAGACTCAGTGTGTATGTGTATACTAAGCATCGGGCAACCGGGAAATCACTGGGGTGGGCAGCAGGGATAGAACTGACTGTGGGCGGCAACGGCGCCCCCCCTTGCCCGGCGCCCCTGGCAAGGGCCATCCTGGCCAATAGGAAGATACGCCCCTGTCCCCTCTGAACATAAGCAGGCCAGAATGGTTGTGTTAATTCATCACCTCCACTGGATCGCCTTGGCTTTAATGCTGGATCACTAGAGTTAGAGGGACTACAAGTCTCAGCCTTTCCTCTGTTACAGCGTGTCTCTGAATAACTGTTTCAGGTCGCAAAGTTCTCTCTCAACAGTTCTCTCGCTTGTTCTATATCTTTGTAGTTCACTGGACGAGATTTCCTCAGCTGCTCAATGGGCTGGTCTCATTGCTGCTTAAAGACTGTGGAAGTATGTTCTTTGTGTTTGTTGCCAGCGCTCTTCTTCTTCTTCATACGTTCTCTATGGTATTTGCTCTGTACGAGATGGCACTTATCTCTGCTTCTCTGCAAGCTCTCTGTGGCATCTACAGTATGCTCTACATAGGGGGGGTAAAATTAAGAAAACTTTTCTCCATTTCGTTTTCTCCATTTTCGCCTGTTTGCCGTTTTCGTTTTGGGCGCCCTAACCAGGACCTTTAGATGGGTGTAGCCTTTTTACATGGCTATACCTGGTCTAAAGGAGCACAATGACACAGATAATTATGGGTGACCAGAACATTTGAATTGCAACACTGTGCGCCCATTAATTATTGCCACCCATAAAACAATTGAATTGCCCCCAATGAGAAATGAGAAAGTATACACTAAGTCAGACGTAAATGTGATTTGTACGACTAAGGAGGCCAGGACTGGGGCTGAAATGTACAGAAAGTACAGTAAGGGCAAATTTAAACTAATTTGGCCATCAGAAAGTGGCCTGGAGGAGTCTAACTTGTGGGCAGGGCCGGATTAAGGTTTATAGGGACCCCTACCAATAAAATTATTAATGAGATATGCTGGCGGAACCAACGGCTGTGGGACGATGATGGTGCCGCCCACAGAGCCATTGCACTCTGTGTGGCTGCACCAGTCACACACCACTAGGTATGGCCCAGGAATAAGGTCCCCAGCAGCACAGAGTATATCAGAAGATGAGTGATGGGTTAGTGAACACAGGTATGCATGTGATAGAGACAGTCACATGATGTGAGGAGGGGATTGGAGGAAGCAGGAAGCCACAGACTGACATGTATATAGTGGCAAAGAGTATATCAGGAGATGAGTAATAATAATGAGAGTGGCATATTAATCGTGATAAATAGTGAAATGAATACACTTTTGTGCAGACGGGGGGCATGATCGCGTGATGATGGGGGCATGCATGGCACTCATGATGAATAAGTCTTCCCTTCTTATAATGAAACAGAATCAACAATGGTCAAACGGAACTCATGCCAGAATAAACCATGTCATGTGCATAGTTCACTAGTGTCCCTGGATTTCCGGAATTTCCACTGGATACAATACACAATCCTGATCTGCTGCTCTGTGGTGGAGAATCCTCTTTAAGGGAAGTTGGGTTCCACAACTGCCACCAACCTGTATCCATAGGAGTAGCTTTCTCAAGACCAACTTCCCACTCTACCGAGATATCAGGTGGGCCGACCGAGCTTCTGTGAGAGCAGGCAATTCTCTTGGTGGAGCAAACTGGGGTGCAACGAAGCTTTGGTCCACGTAATGATGTAGAAAACATTCTCAAGTTCCACCTCTTCTTTTTACGCCTCACCTCTACATCTCCTGGAAGGTAAGCAAAGTACACATATTGTATATGTGTTCAATGTCCCCTTGGAAACAACTCTATGAATCATCTCATCCGTAGTTGGATAAAGTGGGCATCAGTTATTACTATAGTATGTTCCTCTACACCATGCTGTAACCGAAGACCTGGCACGTGGGTCTGGAGATGTTTCCTCAATAGATAATTTTTGCGGTTCTCCTGAGAATACAGAAACAGATCAGAATGAGGAACGTCATTGGATACAAACTTTGCAATATGAAGTTTTTAGCAATGAAAATGGTGCCTCCAGCCACAGTAGCAGTGCGGTAAGGAATTAAATGAGAGCAGTTACCTACTTCATCCAGTATGTGGCTATTTGTGGCTCATCTGCCAAGGTCATAACCATTGAAATTGGACCCAAATAAACTCTGTTATGAACAGTGGCAGATGTGTAAAACTAGTACCGGCTCTGAAGTCTATTTTCCCGTTATTGCTTAGGGACCAGCAATAACAAAGCAGTAGCATTTTATACTATCGCCAGCCAACACAGAGCAAATATTATTCCTCTAAAATAATCATTAACAGTTCAACGCTTAAAGTCTTGGTTTCTTCAGTGTGATAGGGCATGTAGACATACCTGTCGGCATTTATACATGCAAAAAGGAGATTTATTTTCTTACCTGGTTAAATCCTTTTCTTTGAATTCCATAGAGGACATAGGGTCAACTCTAGGGTATAAGCTGTGCAGAAGAACTGAGCACCAAACAGTTAAAGTCTTTGACTTCCCAGGGAGCCCAGAGCTTCCGTATCCCTTATACCCCACTCCCCGCCCCAGGCAAGCCAGTTAAGTAAGCAAGCCCAAGGCAGAAGCAAGAAAGGAGAAGGAAGACTGGCCCACACACCAATCCAAATACACTGAAGAGATGGACAGGGGGATCAGAAATGGAACAAATCCCTGCGCAAGCCAGGTGCATCAGTGTGGGCGTCCTGTGTCCCCTATGGAACTCGAAGAAAAGGATTTAACAAGGTAAAAAATAAATCTAATTTTCTTCTTCTTCCTTTCCATGGGGACACAGGGATGTCCCAAAGAAATTCCCCTAAGGGAAGGGATGCTCCTAAGCTGCACTGAGAACTCTCCGCCCAAATGCCGCGTCCATGGAGAAGAAGGTGTCAAAGAAATAGAAATGGATAAACGTGTGGACAGAAGATAGCTGCTCCACCGAGGCACCCCAGCGAGCTGCACAAAAAGTATCTACCTACCTGGTGGAGTGAGCAGTCACTACGGCCGGTGCAGGGAGGTCTGCCACCTCATACACATGGCGGATGGTCAAACGGAGTCAGCGGGCCAAGGTCTGCTTTGTAGCCGGCTAGTCCCGCTCATGAAAGCCATAGAGTATGAAAAGGGAATCAGACTTATGGAGAGCCTTAGGGTCTAATTCAGACCTGCTCACAAGCGCTGAGCACTCGCAAGCGGGTCGATGTTGTGGCCCTGCGCACGCACAGCGGCCGCACTGCACGTGCGCAAGCCCCGGAGCGAGAGAGAAATTCTCTGTCTCCGGGGCTCACTACAAAAGGGGTGACTGTCGATGGTGATTGACAGCTCGCACCGTTTTGTAGGCGGGGTGGGGGGGTGGTTGGCCAAATGGAGGCGTTCCCGACAGAACGCCTGCTGTTTGGGGGCGGCCCCACTGACATCAATCATGATGTCAGTGGTGAGCTTCCGGCTCTAATAGAGCCGAAAGCTCACTGGGGCTTGCGGTAGACGAGACCCTACCACAAGGGTCTCATCGCAAGCCCTGATGGTCGCGATGGTCTTGACCATCGCGACCATCAACCTGGCCACTCACTAAATATGTGGGTGGTCACCACCCTCATTCAGAGCGAGCGCTCACATTTTGCGAGCGGCTCTGAATGAGGTCCTTAGTGCGGTCCACATAGATCCGGAGGGCCCACCCCACATCCTAAGAGGCCTCCGGCAAAGGATCAGAAGAGTAAAAGGTTGGAACCACAATCTCCTAGTTGATGTGGAATCGAGAAACTACCTTTGAAAAGTGGCCAAACCGTGTCCAAAGAACAGCCCGGTCCAGGTGAAAGACCAGAAATAGATTGCGACACGGAAAGCAGAGTTTTCCTTGTGAGCCATCGAAAGTCCACCGACTCTAAAGGCTTGAAGGGAGAAGACTGAAGAGCCCTAAGCACTAAAGACAAGTCCCAAGGAGCCACTGGATGAACAAAGGGTGGCTGCATGTGGAGGACTTCCTGAAAGAAATGTCAAACAACAACACAATCCATCTCTAAAAGAGTACAGAGAGGACAGAAACCTGAACCTTCAGGAATGAAAGGCGAAGACCCAAATCCAGGCCTGCCTGCAGGAAGGAGAGAACCCGGGGAAGAGGAAAAAACTTAGGGTCCCTAGTTGGACATCAAGAGAAATAAATCCAAGCAGGTTTGCGGGTACAGAGCATGGTATGAATGACCGAACTAGAAAAACCCCTGGCCCTCAGGACGGATGTCTCAAGAGCCACCCCATCAAAGCGAGATGGGCCAGATCTGGATGGAAACACGGACCCTTAGAATGGTGCTCCAGCCGCAGCAGAAGATTCAGAGGAGCATCTATGGAGAGGCCCTAAGGGTCCATGTACCAAGCTCTCCATGGCCAATCAGGAGCCAAGAGGATCACAGTGCCGCCTTCCCATTTATATTTGCGGAGACCCCGTGGAATGAGCAAGATCTGAGGGAATATGCATATGAGACAAAAAATGCACCGAACCACTAAAGCATCCACCAAAAGAGCGCCCGGATCCCTGGTGCAAGAACCGTTCCTCGGCAGCTTGTGGTTGTGTCGAGACGCCATAAAGTTTATGTCCGTAAGGCCCCAGTGATGAACCAGAAACTGAAAAATGTCTGGATGAAGAGACCCCCTTACCCGAGTGAAAATCCTGGCAGCTGAGGAAGTCCGCTTCCCAATTCTGGACCCCTGGAATGAAGACCACCAACAGAGCCCAGTTGAGAATGCGATTCACCTCCTTCATGGTGCTGCAACTGCGAGTGCCTCCCTTATGGTGAATATTAGACTGAACCTGGACCGGACGATGCTGGAGGAGCAGTTGCGCTAGACAAAGAGCCCAAAAGACCGAGGTCAGAGCTCCAGAATGTTGACTGGAAGGTGGCTCTCCTGAACTATCCACCAACCCTGGAAAGACTGCTGGCAGGTTACAGCCCCCCACCCACACAGACTTGCATCGGTGGTGAGAAGGACCCAATCTTGAATTAAAAGGGGTGGAGCCACCACAAGAGAGAGAGCCGGCCCTCCTGAGAGAGAATTGTCTGCGACCTGATGTGGAGATAGGAAGCATTCCATCGAGTCAGAACTTTCCTCTGAAGTGGCTGGGAGTGAAACTGAGCATACTCCACCAAGTCGAAGGTAGAGACCAGTGAGCCAAGGATCCGCATGCAGGAGTGAATGGACACTCAGTGGTGATGCAAGAATCTGCGCATCTTCCTGAAGGTCGTGAATCTTGTCCGCCGGAAGGAAGTCTCGGAACAGTGGAGTCCAGTAAAGCACCCAGGTGGAGCATCTGCTGAGACGAGTTAAAGAAGACTTTATCCAATTGATGATCCACTTGTGAGATTGGAGCAGATCTATTGCCAGATGAAGATGTTCCCTGAGGACAAATGGAGACTGGGATAAGAAGATCGTCCAGGTAAGGGAAAATTCTGACACCTCTGCGCCATAAAATAAGGAGCAGCGTAAAGACCAAATGGCAAGTCGGATGAAGCGCTGGTGATTGAGCCTGGTAGGAACATGTAAGTAAGCATCCTGAATGTCCAAGGAAGGCCATGAAATCCCCCAGTTCCAGCACTAGAATAATAGAACACAGAGATTCTATGAAGAACCTGCAGACCCACAAAAAGCGGTTGAGAGCCTACAGGTTGAGTATTGGCCAAAAAGAGCCATTAGGCTTCTGAACCAAGAAGAAGTTAGCATAGAATCCCATGACTCTCAGAGCCCGGGGTACTGGGCTAATAACTCTGGAAGCCAGAACGGATAGAATGCACTCCAGCAGGGCTCACGGAAGCACTGGAAGGCCTGTGGAAGGAACTGGGTTGGAGGACGCTCCCAGAAGGTAGGGCGTAGCCCTGTGAAACAACCCTGTGTGCCAAGGCACCCGACATGGTCATCAGCCAGGTCTGCGATAAAGTAAGAAGCTGGTGTCCTACACTGGGGTCCCCCTTGCAGCCCAGGATTGTTTGTTACAGGGCTAAGAACCCTTGGTGGAAGAACCTTGGAAGCTGGAGACAAACTGGCCCTAGGCCTTTGCTTGCGTACAAAAGGAGAGACAATTAGACGTTCATAACCCAGGGTCCGCCACAGTAGGAAGAAATGCCATCTTTGATTTCGCCAGCGAGGCAATAATCTTGCACAAATCAGGACCAAATAAATTACCTCCAGAATAATGAAGAGCCGCCAGGACCTTCTGAGAATCTAAATCGGGGTGCCAGAATCAAAGCCAGAGGGCTCTCCCAACTGCAACAGAGTAAGCTGCCCCTTTGAAGTTAAGATACTAGCATCAAGGGCCACCTCATCCAGATAGGAGGCAGCCTCCTTTATATATTTTGAATACCAGAGGAGAGATCTGAGGAAACCACCGAGTCCAAGGCATAAGCAGACCGGAGGGTGGTGCTTATCCACCGGGATGGTCCGTGTTTCTCCTTATCCAGCAGTTGCTGGAAGGAGGGGGACACCTGCACCCAACCCTGAACTGACTGGAAGAGTAAACTAAGCCATAGCGGCTCCAAAGCGGGTGGCTGCAGATTAAACTTCAGAGCTGCGACAGGGAGGGCCCCTGTAAGAAGGAGGGGGAAGCATGGAATTATAAACTGTTAACCAGCTGTAACCTTGCCTGCAATAGGGAGACCGCCCAAGCCGGCTCCTGGTTATAGGCGATGGAAGGGACCTCTCGCTGTGCATCTCTGCAGTACCAGATACAGAGACCAGCCTGGACTGGATCCTGCAGGGAGAGAACCAACAGACATGTATACAACACAGGAGCTCCAACCTCCACAGGTGTAATTAAAGGGGGGAAGTGAACAACTCACCCTGTTAATACTACAAGGGCAGTGAGTGCTCAGCAGTCCAAGCCCCAGTCAGCAGGAATGAGCTTAACTGTATAATTTGATCTAAGAGTGAGGTATACAGGTAGTCAGGAGTCCAGCTATAGCTGGCTGCAATAAAATGGCCGCTTAGCGTCTCTATCAAGAGGAGGAGGATAATCTCACTGGTGGGAAGCCTCCGTGAGGGAACCCACAAGGGGTCAGGGGAGATGCTAATGGGGAGAGCCCATCTCCTCCTTCTGATATGGAGCGCCTAGGGCAATGGCCCTTACTAACAAGCAAAGCCCCACTGCTTGTGTCCTCGGGGACTAGTGGGGGTGCGGATGGCCCACCCACCCGCTTGTCAGAGACCCATTCATGGTCTCCAGTGGTGGTGGGGGAAGCCACACTAATGTGGCTCCCTGATTTCCCCTGGCGTCTGACTGCGCCTGGGGTCCTCTGTATCTGTGGAGGGCTCGGTTGAGGTTGCTGACCCAGTTGCCAGCACCACGGCCACTGGCGCCGGGGGTGGTGGAGTGGCAGCACTGAGCTTCCTATAGGACGCTCTGCGTTGTCCACTCAAAATAAAAATAAAATAAAGACTTAGGACCAAATGTAATAGGGTGAGAGTTTAGAAAGTGTGAGAGTTTAGTGGTAAACGCTCACATTAGTCGAGTTTTATCTTCAAAATGGGAAAACATCTGGATGAGATTTTATATCGTGAGAGTTTTTTGAGACTGAAAATATGCGAGTTTGTTCTGTTGCTTTGTTCTCGGACTCTATTATATTGACCGAGTTTAAAAAGTGTGAGAAAACTCTCACATTTTCAACTCTCACCCTATTACATTTGGCCCTTAGGCTGCATAAGCTGCCCCTGTTATAAATGTGCCCGGCTCCTGCCAGCACCAAACTAGAACTGGCCTGCCTGAGGCTGGGGGCGGGATATAGGGGAAAAGGAGGCTGGGCTGCCTGGGAAGTCAAAGACTTTAACTGTTTGGTGCCCAGGCCTTCTACACGGCCTATACCCCAGTGTTGTCCCTGTGTCCCCTATGGAAAGGAAGAAGAAATTACCACTATATGATCAGTGCATTGATGCACCCACAATCAGACCAAACACACCCACTTGTATATAGCCCCACCTACTTCCCTATAACATCCAACCCTTTTGAAATCTGCAAGTCTGTCCCACCAAACTCAGGATAGTTGTTAGCTATGATATACAGCTACGCTGTTAGACACAATATATAGTTACACACATTCAGTGTCTGCCCACTATTAATTGTAGCAAAGATGGAATTCCAACTTTTACTCGCTGCTGGAGATTTGGGTCTGGGGACTTTGCCCTCCTGCGTCCCCGTTTAGCCCACCCCTTATCATTAGTGATCTTTACTAAAAGTTCTATTTTAAAGCCAATAGGCCCATGCACTATACTTATACATTATAGTGACACTAGATTATGCAATGGCTTTACTCACTGGAGGCCAGGAAAAGTGCTCACCTGTGCTGTAAGGAGCTTGATCTATTCCAAGAGATTGGTTACTATTGGATTGATCTTCTGCAGAGCGTTGCAGACGTTTTTGTTCCTCATCCTCCTCTGTGATCACAAGGGAAAAAAATATCTCCATCATTATTTATTTATGCGCTCACCCCAAAGACAGAGCCCACTCTGCTTCAGAGTCACTGGGTCTTTCATATCAGCTTTCTAAAACCTGCGACAGCTGAACTATATTCCCCAAGTTGCTTATAAATCCAGAAAGAGAAGCTGATATTAGCTCCAGGATCTTACAACGCAGTTGCGCTGACACCGATGGCCATGTTCAGATGGAGAATTTGCACCCACAAAAATTCAAGGGAGATCCCGCGCCGGACTGAATAGTAACAATGTATCAAAAACCAACTTGCTTATAGATATCACTGAGATAGTCCAAGTATATACATTAGTTGCGGTGCTCCCAAGGAAAATGTAAGTATATATACACAACTATATGAGTTTAGCAAAAGTGTTAAAACTAAATTCCTATTTTGGGGCACTCGTTGTTTACAGTATTATTGGATGTTGAATTGTAAAGATAATATATATTAAAATGTAACCTTTATTGATTCCATTAAAAAATAGGGGTTTACATATCTAGACTCAGATTATAAAGATGACGAGTCTACCCCAAAACAAAAATACATTACAATCTCAAGTGGTGTAACGGCACATATTATACTCTTAAATTAATACACAGTTGCATCTGACCACCCAGGAGCTTTAAAAATGGTATGGGGAAAATCATCAACATCAATACTCCTCCATATGTCAATTAGTAATCTGTTAGAACCATGGAAAATCACAATGATGATAACAAATTGTACAACAATCCGGATGTTCTATATAATTATAAGTACATAAATAGGTATTCCGAAAAAACTCATAACATAGAGATGCATACATCTGCATTAATTCTGCAATCTTATGATACTTAAGTACCCATATATCATGTTTAATAATATCCAGAGATGCAACTATCGTGCTACACTATGAATCAGGCACTGAAAATTCTCAGAGACATTGGGCCTGATTCAGAGCCGTTCGCTATTTGTGGTCGCTCGTTTAAAAACAAGGGGTGGCTATTCAAATGATCCGTACGCACATTGCAGTCTGTTCACACCTCTAAGTCTGAACGAGCGAGCAAAACATACGCTCGTTTATTTGTTAAAAACGCCCCCTGGCCGCTCGCATCCTACGTCATGTCCGCTATTTATTAGATTAATCGAGTACATCGACCAGCGTATGAACTGCTCGCTATTCTTGTGGTTGGTGTTTGCTACCACAAATTTGCGAGCAGTTCTGGCTATAAAATAACCCAGTGACGTGGTCAATGACGCTGCTGTTTTAAATATGCACACCCATAAAACGCCCGTTTTGACCTTTAAGCACGCCTGCGTTCGGATCTCCACTCCCCATTTTCAAACACCTTCTCCTGTTACCACCCACATACGCCTCATTCTGTCATTCAAAATAGCAGGCCCTCGCTATATTGCGTACCAACGATTTTCGGCCGCACTGACTGGTTCGCGCATGCGTACTAAAAACCGTACGCATGCGCAGATGTGCAAACATCGCTCGGAACGAGCGTACTGCCGCTAACGAGCGGCTCTGAATGAGGGCCATTGTCTGTTCACATAATACCTACAGTATTAATTGTAATCAAGCTGAAATATATTTGACACATTTATAAACTGCTCCTGAAAAAACATACAGTTTATACTATGTTGCAGATTATGAGTGATGAAATCAATCACAAAACCGGTCTCCTATAACAGAGTCATACATAGTCAATGGGTTTGTTTTTATAGGAAGGAACACTGTAACAGCGTTGTGTAGGTTAAGTACATAGAAAAAGGGTAGTAAAGAATCGTAGATGTTAAGAACAATAATTCAAATATTGCATCTGTGGGTATTACATTCAGCTAAAATAGATAGAAGTATGGCACTAAAATGTCTCCGTCCCCTCTGCTGTCGGGTGTCTTCCTAGAGAGGACACCGGATGAGAGAGGGACTCCGACAGTGCTGATGGAGAAAAAATGTTAAGCGAGAGTGAGAGGTCCCGTGCCAGGTGTTAGATGGTCTCTGTTACCGACGGCATTGCAGAGACCAAATTCGCCGTGGGAGTGTCACTCGCACAGAAGGAAGATACCTGTTGTGTGTAGAGACAGCTTGGAGGTCTCCAGGGTGGCCATTGGGCTGGTGAAATCTCTGATGGTGCAACTAATATGTCCACTGGTGTGTCTTAATGTGCACAATGGCGGATTAGCACGGGAGCCGGAGACATTATCATAAAGATGCAGTCGCGCTGCGGTACAAAATACAGTTGCGGCTGCAATAGCGTGTACCTCTGTGTCAGGTCCTCTATGGGGCTGTTTACAAACTGCGAAATTGTAAAAATTTAATGCACCTTTATTTTGAGCAAATGCACCTGGTTTTCTGGAGAAGTAGTGAACGTGGATCTGGAGGCCAGGATGGCTGGCAGGATGGCAGTGTCTATGGTGCAAATGTTAATAAAAGCTGGGGGGAGTCGATGGGGATGGAAGGTGTGGATTACATTTTTGCACAAAATTAGACAAAGGGGTAAAGAGTTTGTCTAATTTGTCACACAGCTTCCCTTCAATCTGACTTTTCCACCAATGGTCAGGTCTCAATTTGGGATGCACTTTGCACCTTCCAGCTGGACTGCTGCTGAAAAGCGTATAGACGTCCTTTGGTCAACATAATTAAATGTTTCAAACACAGGTTTGATTCAGAGATGTCCGTTATCCTGACGGTTAGCAATCAGCTCCGATGTTTGTGTGTCTGCGCAGGCACGGCTCCTGTATATAATGGGGCCTGCAAGCTTTCTCGCAGCCCCCCACCCCCTTTGATTGACATGCTGCAGCATTTAGGCTGGTGACCGGAACCGTTCTCCCAAACTAGGCGTGTCACCCCTGTTTTGGAGGATTTGGGAGCCCAGAATCTGCGTCAGCAGATGCAGACTTTCTGGACCCGACTGTCCCTGTCGGTCAGCCGAGCTGTGAAGGTCTCAGCTTATGCAGCCAAAGCGTCAAACAACACGACTGATGGTCACGATGGTTGTGATGGTGATCCGAGGTAGCATCTACGGACGCTGCACTCAGGGCCTGATTCAGTTTGGATCGCTATATTGCTTATACGCATGCTAATATCAGCAGTGATATGTAAATGTTTGCATTCGCATTGCGATCGCAGCCTGACATAAGGACGCCCACTTCCCCTTACTCACATCCGTATACTTTGGCAACATAGCAAGATAATCGGTAACATCGAGTAACATCGAATCCATACGCGCAATTAAGGCAGGTCAGGCCTCACTCAGGAATTGCTTACTTCAGTGCATGCTATGAGCCCTCAGGCAATGTAGGGTATCGCAGTGACTAATTTGTGTACACCTCTGTAACGGCGTTCAAACGCACAGGCACGCCTGCATTGGCCCGACCACCCCCCATCACCACCTACAAACGGCACTTCCTGTCAGTCACTCTACGATGGGTCTGCGTAGCCTCTGCGATTGCACCCCCGATCGCAGTAGCTGGTTCGCGCACGCATGCACAGTGCGGATTAATCAGCAGATTGCATGCGTATAAGCAACTGCGTTCCTTGCTGAATCAAGCCCTCAGATGGCAAATGCAACGCAGGAGGTGACTATGTCCTACAGACACCTCGCGTCGCAGTTACATTTTGTTGGACAGTATGGCACATCCGCTTCCCTGCAGCTGCACAATACCGTCCGTCACTGAATCAGACCTTGGTCGCAGCGCTGGGATCGCAGATGCAGCAAGGAAAGAGGTGACTGTTTCCTACAGACACCTCCTTCTGCATTTGCATTTGAGATGGACGGAATTGCACAGTCGCTTGTGTACAGCTCTACAATTCCGTCCATCTCTGAATCACACAGATACCTCAGCAGTAATAAGTCTGTAACAACTTTATGTTTGGATGAGACATAATACACCATCTCTATATAAAATGTATATTTCATTCACTATAGAAGCTGCTGTGTTTTGATCCCCCCTTTCCATATTACATATTACCTACTTGCTTATACTCTTGGAATATCAGGGGAAGGGCTCTCGGGAGAGTGGACAGCCCTCCTACATCCTGCCCACTTCTCCAGTAAAGTGAGTGGGGCTTGGGGGTGATGATGCATTACCTTTAAATCATGTCGTCCTGGCCAGGACCCCAGTGATGTAATGGCCGCAATGACAATGGACCTCATTCAGACCCGCTTGCAAGTGCCTGAGCGCTCGCAAGCGGGTCGATGTTTGGCTGTGCGCACGCGCAGCGTCCGCACTGCACAGCGTCCGCACTGCGCGTGCGCAAGCCCCGGAGCGAGAGAGAAATTCTCTGGCTCCGTGGCTCACTACAAAAGGGCTGGCTGTCGATGTTGATCGATAGCTTGCCCGTTTTGTAGGCGTGGCGGGGGGGTGGCTTCACAAACAGAGGCGTTCCCAAGCGAACGCCTGCCGTTTGTGGGCGGCCCCACTGACATCACCAGTGATGTCAGTGGGAGAGCTTCCGGCTCTATTAGATCTGATAGCTCTCTGGGGCTTGCGGCAGACGAGACCCTACCACAAGGGTCTCGTCGCAAGCCCCGATGGTCGCGATGGTCTTGACCATCGCGACCATCATCCTGGCCGCTCGTAACCCTGGTAACCCACAGCCTAGTGAGCGGCCAGGAGGCCGGATCATTTTTTAGATGCGGCCGACCTCATTCAGAGCGAGCACTCGCAGTTTGCGAGCGGCTCTGAATGAGGTCCAATGTTTTCAGCGATATGCACAGCAAGAGACATTGGACCTCATTCAGACTCGCTTGCAAGCGCTGAGCGCTCGCAAGTGGGTCGATGTTTAGACCCTGCGCCCACGCAGCAACCACACATGCAGCGACCGCACTGCGTGTGCGCAAGCCCCGAAGCGAGATAGAAATTCTCTCGCTCCGGAGCTCACTACAGGAGGGGAGGCTGTCGATGTTGATCGACAGCTTGCCCCATTTTGTAGGCGTGGCGGGGGGGTGGTTTCACAATGGAGGCGTTCCTTAAGGAATGCCTGCCGTTTTGTGGGCGGCCGCACTGACATCAGCAGTGATGTCAGTGGGGAGCTTCCTGCTCGATCAGAGCAAGAAGCTCCCTGGGGCTTGCGGTTGCCAAGACCCAACCTTAGGGTCTCGTCGCAAGCCCCGATGGTCGCGATGGTCTTAACCATCGCGACCATCAACCTGGTCGGTCGCTAAAGCTGTGGTTGGTAACCCACAGCTTAGCTAGCGACCAGGAGGCCGCACTTCAAAATACAAGCGGCCGCCCACATTCAGAACAAGCACTCGCATTTTGCGAGCACCTCTGAATGAGGGCCATTAAGTACAGTACATGTGCTCAGAATGGGCTATTAATCCCTATGTTTTATCAAAGGTGAAAATGGGGAAATGAAAATCCCCCACACATGGAGCAATAGAGCGGCTGATCCGACGATATCGCTGCTATATTGTACCATGTGTTGGCATGATATTGTCCACTGCGCACTCCCGTGGGGTCGTCCGTTGCTCCTCCAGATCTTTCTGCTTGTTCAGTTGATCTGGGGGATCGATGAACGATCCCATGAAGTGCTATGCGGGTGGGGGAGGGGGTGCCAGCATATCGGGCAGTTGGCCACCGGTCGCTACGTGTGTGGGGATCCCCTGATATGTCGGCCGTCGCATCGCAAGGTGCATATGGCACCGTGTATGGGGCCCTTTACTCTTAAGTGGGCAAAGAAAAAAAATATATTAAAATGGTATCATTATATGAAAACTGAAGTGACTGACTTTTAGTTAATTAGGTTCACACTAGTTGGGAAACCTACTGTACTAAAGTCATCAGTGTCAGCAGAATGAAAAGAAATCATTCTCCTGGTAAGAGCAAAGAGTGTCCTAGGAAATTCATCCAAGGTAAACATTACCAGCACCCAGGCTGTATCCTCTACTTACGTGGATGAGTCTTTGAAAATGGCTTTCCCATAATATACGATCTGAAGAAGAGAAAAAAACACGAAAGTGGTCAGTTTTATATGCTAAATATCTGCTGCTCTATATGTACCTGTTCCTCCCGTCTGCTCCTGCCCCTGAGATTGAAGCGCACGTGTAGGTGTCTGCAGGGCTATTTTTCGGGAAAAATAGGTTCAAGAACTGTGGGTGAAGCTACTGGGGGAGGAGCTATAGAAAAACAATGATATTATATATATTTATATATACATATATATAGTATTTAGAAAATAAGGCACTCAAAAGGGCCTTTAAAATAAAACTTATCTTATGGAAAATACATTTTGGCCCAGGACATTACGTCATCGTTAATGAGAGGTTCAGGATCCTGCTGAAAATTAGCACTGGGTGTCTGGACACGACAGAGTTTCTACGTTAAGGAGAAGTCATGGATTTTTGTTCTTACAATTGTACATTATCTAGAATTTCCTGTAGTGGCAGCGACCACAAACCTTTCTAATACATTGTCCATGTTTTATTGAAGCTCCATTATATAACAACAATGCAATTAATAGGCAGGGCCGGAACAGTTCATCTCCTGTCCATATTGTTAAATTTGGATAGGGGCCCTGTGAAGCTGTACAGGCCTCTGAAAAGTGCAGGACGAAGACCAGATGTCACACATCAGAGAGGAACATCTCTTTTCCCCGGATTTTCTATCAGGCCCAACAAGCCGAATAAGGTTGCTATAATAAAAGCAGAAGCGCTTTCTGCTAATGGCAGCCCTGGGGGGGGGGGTGAGACACCTCCCATTGGGACTGCCTGTCTGATGTGTGATTAGCAGAAAGCTAATCACACGTCACAACGGTGGGCTGCTAATTCACATACAGAGGGGAGCTGCAGCCCCTAGGTAAAATCCGCCACTGTATATGACTCTGAATCACTAGGAAGACAGAAAGCATTTTATATACCTGTCAGAATGCAATCTTCTAGGCCCCATATAGACATTGAGTTGTTGGTGATGGGTTGGCAGTTGGCCTCATCTAGACATTGAGTTGTTGTTATGGGCTGGCAGTTGGACCTCATCTAGACATTGAGTTGTTGGTGAAGGGCTGGCAGTTGACCCCTATCTAAGCCATGAGTGGTTAGTAATAGGTTGGCAGTTGGACTCTATCTAGGCATTGAGTTGTTGGTAATAGGCTGGCAGTTGGCCCCCATCTAAGCCATGAGTTGTTAGTAATAGGCTGGCAGTTGGCCTCTATTTAGGCATTGAGTTATTGGCAATGGGCTGGAAGTTGTCCCCCATCTAAACCTTGAATTGTTGGTGATGCACTTGCAGTTGTCCCCCATCTAAGTCTTCAGTTTTTGGAGGTGGGCTGGCAGCTGGCCCCCACCTAAGCCATGAGTTGTTGGTGATGAGCTGGCAGCTGGCCCCCACTTTAACGTTGAGTTGTTGGTGATGGGGTGGCAGTTGGCCCCCAACTACGCATTGAATTGCTGGCTTGGGCTGGCCACTGACCCCCAACTAAGTCTTGAGTTGTTACTGATAGGCTGGCAGTTGGCTCCCATTTAGGTATTGAGTTGCTGGTAATGGGCTGGAAGTTGGTCCCCATCTAGGCATTGAGTTGTTGGTGACAGGCTGGCAGATGACCGCCATCTTATCCTTGAGTTGTTGGTGATAAACTGGCTATTGGCCCCCAGCTAGGTATTGAGAAGGGAGGAGTTAATCTAAGTACGTCCTCATAACCGCTACATGCGCCCTTGAACTATCAGGACTGGTCAGTGTAAGTTATGGTGGGGGAAGGGGAGGAAAAGGGGAAGGAAAGTACAGTATACAAATAAAATAGTAGCCATTCCACCAGAGCATGTAAGTGAAAAAGCACTGCCGTGTACAGAGAGTAACATATGTGGTCTGGGGGTACCTTTGGCCTGTGGCGGAGGGGTAGCTAACATATAATAAGGCACTGTTTATGCAGTAAGAATAAACTATTGAGAAAGTGAACATTTATATAACTCTAATGAGTCAAACGCTCTATCAGAAATTCACCTCTAGCAACAACAATATTCAAAAGAGCCTAATGCCCAACGATAGTATCATAAGCACAATCTGGAACGACACAAAACTAAGAGGAGCGCAAACAAACAGGCAATAAGCAAAGAGCAATTAATCCTCAGTGCACTTACGTAATTGCGCCTGGCCAATAGCAAGTGCAAGAAACACACAACGGGCGTACATATTACTGGTCTGCATGTGTGTGAAAAACCATTACTGAACCCTGTCTACTGGTGAAGGCCCCCTCACACTTCCATTCCACGTCTACAATCATAAGGTTTAACCCGTGCAAAATGAGTGGGGTGTGCATAGGCATATACGTGCACAGACGGTGCCTCACAGTACTGAGGTCGTGGGTTCGATACCCACTACGGCTCTAACTGTTTAGAGTCTGTATCTTCTCCCTGTGCTTGCGTGGGTTTCCTCCGGGTACTCCGGTTTCCTCCCACACTCCAAAAATATACTGGTAGGTTAATTGGCTCCCAACAAAAATTAACCCTAGTGTGTGTGAGCATGTGATAGGGAACATAGGCCCTCATTCAGAGCCGGACGCTATTTGCGGTCGTTCGTTTAAAAACAAGGGGTGGCTATTCAAATGATCCGTACGCACATTGCAGTCTGTTCACACCTCTAAGTCTGAACGAACGAGCAAAACATACGCTCGTTTATTTGTTAAAAACGCCCCCTGGCCGCACGCATCCTACGTCATGTCCGCTATTTATTAGATTAATCGAGTACATCGACCAGCGTATGAACTGCTCGCTATTCTTGTGGTTGGTGTTTGCTACCACAAATTTGCGAGCAGTTCTGGCTCTAAAATAACCCAGTGACGTGGTCAATGACGCTGCTGTTTTAAATATACACACCCATAAAACGCCCGTTTTGACCTTTAAGCACGCCTGCGTTCGGATCTCCACTCCCCATTTTCAAGCACCTTCCCCTGTTACCACCCACATACGCCTCATTCTGTCACTCAAAATAGCAGGCACTCGCTATATAGCGTACAAACGATTTTCGGCCGCACTGACTGGTTCGCGCATGCGTACTAAAAAGCGTACGCATGCGCAGATGTGCAAACATCGCTCGGAACGAGCGTACTGCCGCTAACGAGCGGCTCTGAATGAGGGCCATAGAGTGTAAGCTCCACTGGGGCAGGGACAGATGTGCTAAATATTCTCTGTAAAGCACTGCGGAATATGTGTGCGCTATATAAATAACTGGTAATAATAATTCACTTTCTAAGCATTCAGAGTGAAATCAGCCAAGGTATGCAATGCTGCCTGGTGTAGTACAAACTCTGCATCATGCCCAATATGTTTATCATCTATAGTCAGACGTGGCTTATTGTATAGTAGCATCTGAAGCACGCTTTTGATTTTGGGGATCTTTCGGTTATGACCCTCTCTCTATTCCTTTTACTTCTCTCAGTCAGTGTTGATCTTCTGTTGGGATAAATAGGTTTTGTTGATAGCCACTAAATCAACAGTGACTATGGGGTCTATGTACTAAGCCTTGGAGAGAGATAAAGTGGACAAAGGCCCTCATTCAGAGGCGGTCGGAGGATGCAAGGGGTCGCTCAGAAACTGGGTGGCCGCTTGCATCCTGACCGCCCGCCTCTGTTTCGGTCGTTAGGCTGTGGGTTTACGCCTCCGTTTGGGCTGCCACCCCCCCGGCCCGCCTTCCAAACGGGACGAGCTGTCAATCAACATCGACAGCACGCCCCCTTTGGAAAGAGACCCGCTACGACCGGCGCTGTCGGTCGTAGCGGGTCTCACGCATGCGCACGAAGGAGCTGGCTCCCTCGTGCACATGCGCAGTGGACAAACATCGAGGCGGCCGTGCGGTCATAGACCGTACGGCCGCCTCTGAATGAAGTCCAAAGTACCAACCAATCAGCTCCTAACTTTTCAAACACAGCCTGTAATGTGAGTTAGGAGCTGATTGGTTGGTACTTTATCTCCATCCGAAGCTTAGTACATTGGGCCCGATTCAGACCCGCTCGCCAGGATGCATTCGCACGCAGTCGTCAGCAGCCAGAGTATGCAAATCCCACAATCGCACGGCAAGGCATTAGCACCCCAACTATGTCTTGGCGTGCGATCGCGGTGTGTATTTAGACGCCTATCACAAGACGCCCACTTTCCCTTAGTAACACACGTCATCTCCAGGAAGTGTATTAAACAATTGGTAACATCGGCTGACATCGGACCCATACGCAGCACTTGTGGC
Source organism: Taudactylus pleione (assembly GCA_031769625.1). Lineage (NCBI taxonomy): Eukaryota > Metazoa > Chordata > Amphibia > Anura > Myobatrachidae > Taudactylus > Taudactylus pleione. Next base: position 5,665,886 of record JAUIMM010000450.1, read on the forward strand.
TGACCATACCCTGCCGCAAGCACTGCGAGTGCTGCAGTGTGTAATTCAGCCATGTGATGTGTAATATGACGCTGTATCTTAATTACGCACGCCTCTGAAATGGCGTTCAGACGCACCGACACGCCTGCGTTCGCACCACGACCCCCATTACCATCGACCAACCCCTGCCACCACCCGCAAACGTCTCATCCTGTCACTCTTGCTTGCGGAGCGTCTGTGTACAGGGGGCAATCGCTTTGCGATCACATGGATTAGTTCACTCATGCACACTGCGTCTTATATGCATGCGCAGATTGCAAACATCGGCAGGCTACGTGCGAACACAGCCTAGCGCACGGGTCTGAATCAGGCCCATAGACCCCAATGTATCCCATCGCCCAGTATATAGCCTAATGTGTACCCAGCCTAACAGTCATTTATCTAGCACAGTCTATGAAATGACAGTTAAGGTGCATACACACACAACGATTTTTTTGAACGATTATCGGTAACGATATCGTTTATCGTTCAATCACTTTCTGAGTTAAAACGATGTATGATTATCGTTCATGCGCGTTCACGTTTGTAGTTTGTAGTTCAGTCAGACTGACCAACTCAACGATTTTCATTAAGTTAACATGCAAAAATCATTTGCAGTTCAAAAAAATTGTTCATTACATTTAGTAAACGATTTTCGTTCATTTTTCCCCTGAAAAAATGAACGAAAATCGTTTACTAAAATTGTTCATTTACTAAATTGTTGTGTGTGTATGCACCTTTAGAAGTAACTTCATACCCTTCTGTTTGTAATCGTTAGCTCATTATCTCATTATTGAGTGGCTTTTAGGGATGTGCAGGCTCGGATAGGTTCGAGTTTGCACGTGGAGTTCGGATTTTTCCCTCCAAAAAAACGGAACTCAGAACGAGGCAAAACGTCATCTTACATGGACGAACATCATCATTCCTGGACAAAAGACCAGGAATGATGATGTTCGTCCATGTAAGATGACGTTTTGCCTCGTTCTGAGTTCCGTTTTTTTGGAGGGAAAAATCCGAACTCCACGTGCAAACTCGAACCTATCCGAGCCTGCACATCCCTACTTTTTACTGTTTATTATGTGCTATTATGTGATTGGTGTGTGTTACATTATCTTGCTGATTATATGACAGTGCTCTTGTTCTATATTTCATTTTAATACATCATATGTACATCATAGGTTCGCCTTTTAGTAATAATTTATCAGCAGCCATTTTGCACAAGTGTTACAGGCTATAACAAACAAATCTGACAAGGAAGCAGGAAGGAGCTGGGGACCGCGAGTGATGGGCTTGGAGGGCCGCAGTAAATATCCGTAAACTGTTTTAAAACGTTGCCAACTATGTACTGTCACACACATACTGTAATTACTACAAAAGGAATTACAGCACCCCGGGGGTAATGAGATTTAATGGTAGGGTGTGAATCGCTGTACTATGCCAGCAGAAAATGCAAATAAGTCATGAGGGCTGCGACTGAAAGCCCAAAATGGCCACTTCCCGCCAGATCTATCATTCTTGTTCCCGCGTTGTGCTTATATACTGCTTTCACCACAGGTTTATTAACTATCTACTGTATGGATAAAATATACGACATATGCAAAACGTTTCTTTTAGAAACTCTTTAAATGCCAAATTAACCCATACGGCACGCATTTGGGTTTTCGTCACTGTTTAACCCTAGAGCCGAATTGAAGCGATATAATATAATGACACCTTTTTTAAAAAAAGACTTTCAATACATTGATCACTCGTCTATAAACATGACAGAGGGGTCTATGTACTAAGCCTTGCAGAGAGATAAAGTACCAACTAATCTGCTACAAGCTGTGTTTGAAAAATGAGAGTTAGGAGCTGGTTGGTTGCTACGTAATTTCTCTCCACTATCTCTCTCTCTCTCCAAGGCTTCCTCCATCTCCCCCAGAATGTGCAATACGGACAATAACGGACATTGAGCAACTGCTTCCACCCAACAACAAGCTACGTATTTACCTTTCTGATTCAGTTTGCAGACATGCTGCATAGCAGGAAGTACCGTATGCCGGATGGAGAAGAAAAAACAAAGTTCTGCGAGAATTGAAGGTACGTCACGTGCGTTTCATTTATTAGAAGCCCCTCCCATTTTGGTGGAATCCTAAGCTTCAGGGTTAGGCAATGTGTGGATCTCCACGTCCCAGCATGCCCTGCTATAGTTTTGCGGTTAGGACGAGCTATAACCGTGGCAGGGGATGCCGGGATGTGTAGTTCCACAGCGAGAGTGTCACACGCTGCTTACCCTGGATTAACCATACAGGCACCTGCTTAGAGCACAGCTTGTCAAGGTGGGGGGGGGGGGGGGGGGGAGAGGGAGATAAATTCTTTTGACCAGTTTGCAAGAAAGCTATAACTGCTTATTTACGCAGTCAAGACAATGGCGAAGAAGGGTCGGTGGTATAATAGGACACATTATGGTCGGTAGATGTGAAGAAAGTGGAGAAGTTGCCAATAGCAACCAATCAACTTCCAAGTTAGCATTTATCAAGTAGATTCTATAAAATGATAGGTAGAAGCTGATTGGTTGCTATGGACACATTCTCCACTGGTCATTTCTCCATTCTTTTTAAAGAGTGTTTTTTTTTTTTCTACGACACTACAGGCTGGAGACACAGCTCGCCCTTACTCTCAGCCCTATTTGTTCTTTACATTTAGGGGTACAGAGAAGCTACGGCACCTACCTGGCTGAGAGGTAGGTACCATGATCCTGAGATAAAGTACTCTTAGGAACATCAGTGGAGCTCAGCACCATAGCAGACATGTTTATATTATCCTGGAACATTGGGGGGGGAGGGGGGAGACTGACTATTTGTCTGACAACGTTAATTTAAAAAAAAAATCCCAACCAAGCTACAGTCATTACAGTCTTTGTGTATACAGATGTCCATCTTGCAATTTAAGCAATATATCAGAGTAAATGAAACCATCATTAAAATAAATGTTCATTTTCATACCCAATGGAGCTAGTAAATGTATGCACTTTATATTGTTCCCCAGTACTCAGCATTTCCATACATACTGTAGTAGAGTCCATGTATTAAAATATTGGAGACACACATTGAAAGTGAACCATCGAGAATTTAGTTTTTTACTTTATTAGAAAAAAAAACATGACACTGAGGATTTATTATAGTATCTTTAATGTCATTCAAGCAGATGTATATAGCATAATAATAATATGACAAACACAAACCATGGCCAGCATTGCTCTCCAGCCATCCATTACACTGTGCTGCAATCTCCATATCATCATCAGCTGGCTTGTAAAAAAATAAAGTACAGTCTATCATTATATTTATGCATTGGTTGCTTTGCTAGACTGTGTGTATTACTTGCCGCGATGCTTATAATGTACGGTACCCCATTTCAGAAGTGGGTTACAATAGGGGCATTTGGCATAGTAGTAGCCCATTGCAGAAGCCTGTAATCAGTGCAGCTATGGGCGTAAGGTCTGATTGTGGCTGGCAGACTTCTGTACATCGGTGGTTCCCAAACCCGGTCCTCAGGACCCCACACAGGTCACGTTTTTCAGGTCACCCAGCAGGTACACAGGTGTAGTCATTACTCACTGACACATTTTAAAAGATCCATAGGCGGAGCTACTTATTTCACTTGTGATCTGTGAGGAGTCCTGGAAAACAATCACTGTTTGGGGTCCTGAGGACCGAGTATGAGAACCTGTGTTCTACATCAGTAGTTCCCAAACTTGGTACTCAAGGCACCCTAACAGTTCAGGTTTTAAACTGACTGGTGTACTAATTAAATCACCTGTGCCCATGCATGGTTATCCTTAAAACCTGAACCGTTAGGGTGGCTTAAGAACAGAGGGGGTCTTTCAGACCCGCTCGTGAGCGCCAGTACGCTCGCAAGCGGGTCGATGTTCCCCACTGCACATGCGCATGACGGAGGGAGCTCTGTCGTGCGCATGCGCGAGACCCGGGGAGCGACGGGCTTTCCATCGCTCCGGGTCTCGCACCAAAGGGGACGTGCTGTCGATGTTGATTGACAGCACGCCCCCTTTGGTGGGCGTGCCGGGGGCGTGCCTGCCAGACAGAAGCGTTCCCATGGGAACGCCTACCGTCTGAAGCTGGCCCCACTGACATCACTAGTGATGTCAGTGGGAGTGATTTTGGCTCTGATAGAGCCAAAACCACTCCAGGGCTTGTGGCAGGGAGACCCTACCGCAGGGTCTCCGTCGCAAGTCCGATGGTCGCGATGGTCAAGACCATCGCGACCATCTTTTTGGCCCCTCGCATATGCTGTGGGTGGTCACACACAGCTATACGAGCGGCCAGGAGGCCGCTCCATTTTCATGGAGGAGGGCCCTCATTCAGAGCGAGCGCTCTGGTCAGAGCGTTCAGCTCTGAATCAGGCCCAGAGTTTGGGAACCTCTGCTCTACATGTTAATGGACACGAGGACAGCGTCTTTGCTTATGTCATGATGCCTGCCTAGATGAGAGACTTACCGTGTGTACTTATATTATATAACTGAGATGAGGAGACTGAATCCAAGTGCAGCTTTTAATTAAAAACAAAGTGGTGCTGAGGGACTATTAAATCTGTATGATTGGTGCTTCTGAGCACGTTATATCCAACACTGTCATGAGTGACTTTGGAGTACTACAAAATCCATCACGTGATCATCCTAATCCTAATAATACTCCTCTTCCATACAATTTATAATTAGGCTTACCGTACTATCCCTTTAAACCGGGACACTCATAAATTACACAGATTCTGTGGCTGCTGACTTCAAGCCTGTACCTCACCTTGTTAATCAGCCACAGAACCTGTGTAATTCACATGTATCCCGGTTTAAAGGGATGGTATGGTAAGCCTATTTGTAAAGCCTGATACAAAGTATGAATTGCATCTGTCATGCAAACAAAGAAGAACTGTGCTGTGCATTTCTAAAATGTCCCTATTTTTCAATGATGAAAAGCAGGGACAGTATCAGGCGCACACATTTGCATGGGCATATCTTTAAAACCTGGGATTATTCATTAAACAGTTGGATAAAAACACATGGGGCTGAATTTACTATATGGCGCTTCTCAAAGCCGCCACTCCTTTGGCCACAAGATATAAAGAAGCATTTATATCCTATATAAAACACGCTAGGACCAGATCTACTGACCCGATGGGTAACTAACTAGAGGCACCATATGTAGGCAGCACTGGATGGGAGCAACCCTAGCTCAGGCAGATTGTTAAAGTTTAAATCCCCTCAGCCCTTGTTAAATGCGGCCAACATGGGTCCCTTTAGCATTTATTTACCATTAAACCCTATCATCCCCAGCCAGCAGTTGATGCTTGGGAGGGACCACCTCCATTAACCTCTTATGTGCTGGTACTATGGGAGAGATGTATCAAGCCTATTAAAGTGTGGACAAGTGGGGAAGTTGCATTTGTAAAGTACATTCTATAAAATCATAGGTAAAAGCTGATTGGCTGCTGTGGACAATCAGCTTTTACCTATGATTTTATAGAATGTACTTTACAAATGCAACTTCCCCACTTGCCCACACTTTAAAAGGCTGGATACATTTCCCATATGAGTTAAGAGGGAACTCTTGTGAATTTGGAAAATAACAATTTTTTTAGCAGTAAAATGTTTCCATTTGGTCATTATTTTTATGATAATGGCATTTTCTATAAATTCATGTACTTGACAATCCCATCTCAGCTAATGTCACTTCTCCTCCTCCCTGATCACCTATGCCAACACCCACCACCTGTGCTGCTGTCCTCTGCAAAGCCCCTCACCTCTCTTGTCAGTCGCTCACACAGTCTCCCAGCCTTCAAATGTGCACTCATGACTTTCAGCTGCCACCCTTCCTCTTATTGCTCCAACATCCCCAAATCTGCTCCCCTATCCCTTTATGTGTCCACAGACAGTCCCTCCACAATGTACTCTCTCTCTCCCTATCCTACTGTGGTCTCTACGTAATGATGTAGTCTGTGCCTTTACAGTTATGCCAATACATAAAGTTGTAAACTAAGTCTATAACTGTCCTATCTGATCACCATCTACTATGTAATCTTCCCCTATGGTCCTCACTCCAAACTACTAAAACTACATCTAACGTCTGCTGCAATTTCAGTAGAAATAGTACCTGAAATACACTAAATATCCCCATCCTACTGTAGCTCATACTCACATTACCTGTATTTACAGCATACATTAAAGCCTTCAGACTATTCCCCTGCATTCATCAAAGAACTGAACAGAGTTTGTCCCTTTTATAGTACAAATACCGCTTGTGTCACACCCACCCAGCATACAATTCTTGCTGTACCAACACTTTCGCAATAGCTCACTAAGTAAAGTCTCTCCTTGTCTCATCCAGGAAGTGTTTACTATTCAGGCACACTAATGCAATTGCAATTACAACAGACCTATCCCCTGCACATACTGATATCAGGAACAGTGTGTTGGCTCAACCTATATTCAAAATAATGTAGTCTGTAAATTCAGTAGGAACTATTGGATATTGTTTCATTCCCACCAAGGGACTGATTCTCTGTATGACGCTGCAGCATCCGTGTCTGCGTTTTTTGCTGGTGTTGCTTCTGCGACTTTATGCTAATACCACTACAAGCCCTTCCTGGGTGTACAGCTGTGCGTGTGCAAGGACTAAGACGTCTTTAGACAGATCCATCTAAAACTTGCACTAGCCCCGTTCCAGGTGCAGATTCTCCGGTTGAGTACGGCCTCAAGTGTGGGGGATTAATTGTCTGACGGCTTGATTCAGCTTATACGCACGCAATCATTCGTCTCGCGATCGCAGTGAGCACGCAGCGTCATTATACACTGATTGATAGGAAGTGACTGATCGGGGGTGATGATGACAGGGGGGTGGTCAGTGAAACACAGGCGTGACAGTGCGTTTCAACGCCGTTGCAGGGGCACGTATAAATTAATCACTGCGATGCCAGGTGTTGCCTGAGGCCTCATAGCGTGCGCATAAGTAAGCAACTCCTGAGTAAGGTCTGGGCTTCATTAACTGTCCGATGTTACCGATTGTTTCTCTATGTTGGCCAAGTATACGGATGTGAGTAAGGGGAAGTGGACGTCTTTATGTCAGGCTGCAATCGCAATGCGAATGGAAACATTTACATATAAGCGCTGATATTGGCAGCTGCGCTGCGTGCATACAAGCAGAATAGCGATCCGTAGGGAATCAGGCCCTGAGTCCACAACCACTTCAGGAACACGCCTGCGATGCTCACTTGACACAACCATAAGACGGACCCCCTCCTAGCGTCCGCATAGTCACCCCCCCCAGAGACGCCCTATATATTCAAGACCTCTCTGGGACTGTGCTTCTTAATTGTAACTCTGTGCACACGTACTCTGGCACGTACTTTGTGTCTACTCTTGGAAACTGCTTATTGCAATTCTTATGTTAGAGTCTGTGTTTGTTGTGGACTTGGGGTGGTAACAGGAGTAGACACCTGAACAGGTTTAAACTGAAAAGCAGGTTGTTTAATGTGAATGTTGGTAGACATGAACAATAAGATAACTAAAGTCCTGTAATAACAAACTAATAACCGTAGCAGGAGGAAACTGTAGTGAGTGGGAATAAACAAATGTACAGCACGGTGACAGAGATGAATAAGGTGAATCCAGATAGACTGTAAAGGTGAAATGGATATCTGGGTAAGAGTAATGGCTGAGAGGGATATCTGGAAATGCTGTGATGATAGCTGAAGGGAGAATCTGGAAACGCTGTGATGATGGCTGAAGGGAAAATCCTGTAATGCTATGATGATGGCTGAGAGGAGAAACAGGTAATGCTGTGATGATGGCTGTACAGGAATGCATACCAGTGGAGACCTTACAATGTGAGCCCCTGAAACTTAATACTATACTTTGGAATTAATTCATTAATTAATGAGAAAGGTGGTTTAAAAAAAAAAAAGGATTAATTAAATTCACCTAGGAACCTGCAATACTTGGGATGTTGAGAAGCGAAATATGCTGATATTCTCAGGAGCTAGGAGAGGCTGTGGGGTATATTTATAGAAGTGGAGATGTTGCCCATAGCAACCAGTCAGATTCTACTTAACATGTAATTAGCATCTTCTAGAAGCTAATAGTTAGAATCTGATTTGTTGCTATGGGCGACAACTTAGTTTTAAAAGCCTGCCCTTTAGTAAATATACCCCTGTGGACAGGACCGGACTGGCCAACAGGCACATCTGGCAAATGCCAGAAGGGACGACAGCCTCAGAGCCAGCTGGAGCAGTGCGTCTGCCGCTGCACAAGGTGGAAGTCGCTTTCCAAACTTCAGAGGTGTCCCCCCTGCCGGTGTTCATGGTATGAGCTCAGGGGGAGAGAAGGGGTAGCGGCAGGGCAGCACCAGACGCACGTGATGGGCCGGTAATCCTTGCCGAGCAGCACTGCCTCCCGGCGCTCTGCTCGGGCGTGAGACGGGGGCGTGCCGCGAGGCCAGGCCCTTGGGACTCACGACAAACCCCCATGAAACTTAACCACGCCCATTTTCTGAGCGCCTATGCACGCGCACAGGGGAGTCTGCCAGGGCTGATCTACAGCCCCAGTCCATCCCTGCCTGTGTGAGCTCATCAGGTTAATGATTGCACTGTGTGAAGAAGACAAGGTTGCGTGTAGATTGTGCATTACTTAAAGATGTTAAAAAAACATGGGTCAAGCCCTCAGATAATTGACATTGTTATTGCAAGTATTTATGAGATGTTTGTGTGGCATTTGTCTGTTTAGATGTGTTACACTGATTTGGGTGCAGTTCTGGTGGAGCCTGTTATGCACATTTTCGTTTAGCCTTTACACACGGACAAATACAAGTTAAGGTTTAATGCCCTTAGCCCGCAGGTGTCCGGTGAAAATAGGCAAAGAAGGCAGCTGCCATGAACGCAGCCAAGGCTGAGGGTGCAAGACCGGAGAGGCAAGTGGAGGACCGGACAGGGGGAGCCCAAATTTTATTTCACAGTTGAATCCAGTTAGCAGTTAGTTCTGGGCCATATTCCAGGGGAAAACTGTGATACATGGAAATGACCACAAAGCACAGAACGAAGCTACAAAGAAAACACAAAAACACTGTACCTATTACAAGTCTGCCGGAGGACACGAATAAATAAATAAATAAATAGATCTTTAGCAACCTCTGGAATGTGTGGAGGGATGGGCAGGTTTCTTAAACGTAAAGGTTCTCATGCCTCTATCACATCTTTGGAATGCTAAGAGCTCAGATGATTGGCGGGTTATATCTGAACATAAATCTGCTGAGAACTGAAAATTTCCAGACGTGGGAACCTGAAATCTAGGCTTAGCAAGAATGGATGATATGAGGAACTTTCATACTTAGCAAAGTAAAACCTTTGTTGCTGACGACACTCGTAAGACTATAAGGGGAAAGGTAGGTCCACGTCAGGCTTCTCAAATGGAAAATCCAGGTGATATTTACAAATAGGACATATAATAATATTGGGGCTCTTCACTATATGGAGGGACTGAGCTCAGGCTCCTCCTTTCTCTATAGAGTACAATTAGTTACAGCTACTCAAAGTTCCAAAACTTAGATCTGCTGCAAGTTGACCATCAGGGCTCGGCACCTGGACCATACACCTTGTCCTACGTGAAAGCATGGTCATTTTTCCTGCATATCTCTTATTATTTTATTATTATTTTTATTTTTTTTAATGCCCCTTCATCTCTGTGATGGGGAACATATTTGGTAAAATCAGTGGGAAGGTGTGGTATGAGGGCAAACGGTGTCCCAAGTAGAAGCCTTTGGGTCTCCCCATGTGACATTTAAGGGCCTGAATCGGCGGTGGATGCTGGAGCGTCGGCATTTATTGGCAGTCGCCTGTCTGTGACTTTCTACAAATTTCACTACAGAGCCCTTCCCTGGCTTACACTGTGCGTCTGTAGACGGTGTAATATGACACTATCGGTCGCTTCATCGAAATTTGCACCAGCCCTATTGGCCGGTGCAGATATTCTGTCTGTGTGTGGCCTCCTCCAATGGGAAGAATTGAGTGTCTGTGTACACAAACACTTCAGCGACACGCCCATGACACGCCCATAAGATGAACCATCTACGTGCCTTGGTTTAGCCACCTCTACAGTCACCACCCGGAAACGCCCAGAATGTTTCCAATACATTTCTGATACAGCCCGCTGCAATCACACCAGCGCCGTTGTGCGTTCCCGCTGTGTAGCGCATGCGCCGTATAGAGTTTTTAGGTATTTTCGCGCATGTGCAGTAGCAAAAAAAAAATCACTCAACTCTATGTACATCGGCATTGCGGGCGTCGGTGAATCGGGCCCTAACACTCAATTACAGTAGATTTATTCATGGTTAATACTGGCACCACACTATATGTATGGTGTGTGGTGTAAGACTGTATTGTGGCTCATTGTGGCTTCCCCTGGGTGTTTTGTATGGAGCTGACTGAGCAGTATTCGGAGCAAAAGTCTTCACATAGGGCCTGATTCAGATGCGTACACTAATGCGGCTGCGAATTTCTACATAGTGACTGTGCAGAAAATATGCAAATGTCGCAGTTGCCAGGATTTGTATTGTGACACCCACTGGTGGCTTTCACAGATCCACGCGACTGCGTACAAAGACTCGGCATCGGTCGCAGGTCGGTCGATTATCAGACTTCTAAATAACCCTATGGTCACGTAGAGTGTCGGCTGGAACTGAGGTGCTAGAGCCATTTTTCTGCATACGGGATCGCAGTCGGGACAGAGACATAGCCCAAGACTGTCTGCATTTTCGTCACCCACCCCCCAAGCAGTGCCTTCCTGTCTGCAGTGATGATACAATAATTATACAGTATAACTCAGTAGCTCTAGAAGTAGGAGAGCGCTGGTGAAGCTGCACCTGCAGCAGGATCAGAACAGCCGTGCACAAGCCTGGAGCCGGCGGTGTAGATCACCGACTGAAGGTATAGAAAGAGCGCTACTTGTAGTATATATGCAGCAAATGGCGGCGGGGAGATCCATATATGTACCTTGCGCTGGTAGCTGAACTCAACGGCAAAGGTACTGGAGGTGTACTGGTAACACCTGGGTTGGGAATCATTGGCTGTGTTCAGGGCTGCCACAAAAATTGTGGGGCCCACTGTACATGCAATAGACAGGGCCCCCCCTATCCTCCCCCCAGGCCCGGCAACAGGTGAGGTCTAAGGGGACACCTGTACCGGCCCCCGAGAATCAGAGGGGCCCCAAGGTCCAGAAAGACCCTTAGGTCCACAGGGGCACAAATTGGGGCCGTGGACTCGCTGATCCAGTTGGTGTAGTGCGCCCGCTGGGACCCATACCCACCGCTGCCGTTGCTTATCTCCCTCGTAGCCTGGCCCAGGAAGCGCTAGACTCTGCCAGGTTGGTCAGATGCAACCCGGGCCAGGCATGAACTTGCAGTCGGTGACGTGGTGGCTTGACATCATAGGTCATGTCGCCGGCGACGCACATCCATTACAGAGCCAGCGCAACTTTTACTGAAGGGGCAGCTGAACCTGACATGGCAGGCTGCAATGCTGAGGAAGGTGATTGAGGCTGGTAATGGGTATGAGCAAGTTTGCTGGGGGGTTGAGGAAGATGATTGAGGCTGGTAATGGGGCTTAGGAAGGTTGATGGGGCTGTGGAAGGTGATTAAAGAATGTGATGAGGGCTGAATAATGTAAAGAAGCTGAGGAAGGTGATGAGGGCTAAAGAATGTGATGGGGGCTGAAGAAGGTGATGAGGGCTGAAGAATGTGATGGGGGCTGAAGAATGTGATGGGGGCTGAAGAATGTGATGAGGGCTGAAGAATGTAAAGAAGCTGAGGAAGGTGATGAGGGCTGAAGAATGTGATGAGGGCTGAAGAATGTGATGGGGGCTGAAGAAGGTGATGGGGGCTGAAGAAGGTGATGAGGGCTGAAGAATGTGATGGGGGCTGAAGAATGTGATGGGGGCTGAAGAATGTGATGGGGGCTGAAGAATGTGATGGGGGTTGTAGAATGTGATGGGGGCTGAAGAAGGTGATGGGGGCTGAAGAATGTGATGAGGGCTGAAGAATGTAAAGAAGCTGAGGAATGTGATGAGGGCTGAAGAATGTGATGAGGTCTGAAGAATGTGATGGGGGCTGAAGAATGTGATGGGGGCTGAATAATGTAAAGAAGCTGAGGAAGGTGATGAGGGCTGAAGAATGTGATGAGGGCTGAAGAATGTTATGGGGGCTGAAGAATGTGATGGGGGCTGAAGAATGTGATGAGGGCTGAATAATGTAAAGAAGCTGACGAAGGTGATGAGGGCTGAAGAATGTGATGGGGGCTGAAGAATGTGATGGGGGCTGAAGAATGTGATGGGGCTGAAGAAGGTGATGAGGGCTGAAGAATGTGATGGGGGCTGAAGAATGTGATGGGGGTTGTAGAATGTGATGCGGGCTGAAGAAGGTGATGAGGGCTGAATAATGTAAAGAAGCTGAGGAAGGTGATGAGGGCTGAAGAAGGTGATGAGGGCTGAATAATGTAAAGAAGCTGAGGAAGGTGATGAGGGCTGAAGAATGTGATGAGGGCTGAAGAATGTGATGAGGGCTGAAGAATGTGATGAGGGCTGAAGAAGGTGATGAGGGCTGAAGAATGTTATGGGGGCTGAAGAATGTTATGGGGGCTGAAGAATGTGATGGGGGTTGTAGAATGTGATGGGGGTTGTAGAATGTGATGGGGGTTGTAGAATGTGATGGGGGCTGAAGAATGTGATGGGGGCTGAAGAAGGTGATGAGGGCTGAAGAAAGATATGGGGGCTGAAGAATGTGATGGGGCTGAAGAATGTGATGAGGGCTGAATAATGTAAAGAAGCTGAGGAAGGTGATGAGGGCTGAAGAATGTGATGGGGGCTGGAGAAGGTGATGAGGGCTGAAGAAGGTGATGAGGGCTGAAGAAGGTGATGAGGGCTGAAGAATGTGATGAGGGCTGAAGAATGTGATGGGGGTTGTAGAATGTGATGGGGGCTGAAGAATGTGATGGGGGCTGAAGAATGTAAAGGAGTTGGGGAAGGTGATGAGGGCTGAAGAATGTGATGGGGGCTGAAGAATGTGATGGGGCTGAAGAAGGTGATGAGGGCTGAAGAATGTGATGGGGGCTGAAGAATGTGATGGGGGTTGTAGAATGATGGGGGCTGAAGAAGGTGATGAGGGCTGAATAATGTAAAGGAGTTGGGGAAGGTGATGGGGGCTGAAGAATGTGATGGGGGCTGAAGAAGGTGATGAGGGCTGAAGAATGTTATGGGGGCTGAAGAATGTGATGGGGGCTGAAGAATATGATGGGGGCTGTAGAAGGTGATGGGGCTGAGGAAGGTGATGGGGGCTGAAGAATATGATGGGGCTGAAGAATGTGATGGGTACTGAAGGTGATGGGGGCTGAGGAAGGTGATGGGGGCTGAGGAAGGTGGTGGGGGCTGAGGAAGGTGATGGGAGCTGAAGAATGTGATGGGGGTGAGGAAGGTGGTGGGGGGTGAGAAAGGTGGTGGGGCTGTGGATGATGATGAGAGTCTGGGGACTCAGGAAAGTGGTGGGGCTGAGGACTGAGAATGGCTGGCTGCAGACACCATCCCCCCTACCCCTGAGGCATCCACATCTCCATCAACAAGAAGACCTTGGAAGAGATGTCAGACAAGAACTACAGCTTGCATCCTCAGTGGCAGAGAGACAATGTGGTAAATCATAGTGTATTTTTACTTTATTTAAAGTCTGGCATATCTTTCAATTAACATATACATGCATCACATATCACACAGGGGAGGGATGTGTGGGTGGTCGGGTCGGAGATGGTGGTGAGGAGGTGGGGGCCCCAGAGACATCAGTGTGCCAGGCCCTGAGATTTCTGTTGCCAACCCTGCCTAATCCATCCCGTCCTGTTGGAAGCAAAGTACATGCTATGATGCCCCTTTCTGAATGACACACACATATATATTTATATATATACATATACATACATACGAGTAACATTTACATAACGCCTACTGTATACTGACTTTCAGAACCCTCCAAGAAAATGGATTTGGACTCCAATCCTCCTATACCACATTCATGCACATAACATGAGAGCTCCTTGTCATTCAGTTACATTATCCTTTATTTTACATCACATATTTCTTAGCAGTCATACCCAGGACTTAAACTCAGCACCTCACATGGAGCTATACATTCCTGTAATGGAAGTCTGTCAGTTTAAAACCACTGTAAGTAGGCTGAAGTATGTAGTGTGCGTGCACTCATCCAATCCCCTGCAGCCACACACTACAGTACATAGATCTGCTCAGCTGCAATGCTAAATATTTTCTACAAAAGTATATTGTGTATCATATAGTTAGAATTTGCAGGCTTCTGTCGCAGGAACAGATAGCTCTATGTGTAAGTTGCCTGACTATCATGTAAGAGGTGATGGGTTAGAGTCAGAGGTAGGACAGTATTTTGAAGTATGCGTTCGGCATTCCGGCGGTCTGGATGCCGACACTTACCTTGCCGGCACCAGAATACCGATGCCGGTCAGAATCCTGACACCGGCATCCTGACCACCGGGATGCCGAAGGTAAGTAGCGGGATTGGGGGGAGGGTTAGGAGTAGGGGTTAGGCACTAGCGGGATGGTTAGGGTTAGGCACTAAGGGGGGAGGGATAGGTTTAGGGTGTGGGGAGGGGAGGTTTGGTTCAGACCAAGTGTCGGTATGTTAACCCTGTTGGGATCCAGGCGTCGGGATTCTGACCGCCTGGATCCCGTTTGTCGGTATTACATAGGGTTTCCTTTTGAAATGTGGGTGTTAAATAAAAGAGGATATGACTGAAGGTGCTTGGGGAGGTGGCCAGATGGTGGGGGTGTCGGCCAGGGAGGAGAAAGGGGTGGCCGGGAGATCTGGGGATATCAAAGAAGGGGAAGCTACAAGTGAGAATGATTAGAAACAGAAAATCGACAAGCAGCGCTGAACAGGCCGGTGCCCCGGCACATGTCGCACCACCCTAGTTATGGCCCTATGCAGACCATCGCTACGTCAGCCCATAGTAAGTCAGGAAGTGTCATATACTAACATTGCATCTAGGGGGACGTGTGCACTGAACCACAGAGACCATTCCCACATTGGCTATCATCATCTATCATGCTGATAAAGGCTAATTGCTGAAAAGTACTATAGGAACTTTACGGTCGGGAATACACATTTTCTGTAAAGGGAAGTTGAACTTCGTGCGAACCATCAATGAGGAAAGGATCATCTGACAGATAAGAGAAGTTGATTTAGGACGTCTCAGATATTACGCAAATAAAACTGAGAAGTTGCAGTTTTATTTATTGTTCATTACAGTAATGTTGAGAAATGTCTTCAGTATGAGCCTCATTTATCAACCAGTTTTATCATTCACGACAACTGATAAAACGCGTTGTGTATGATAATGGTGCCCCAACCAATTAGCTCCCAACTGTCATCTGTTTGAAAAATAACAGTTGGGAGGTGATTGGCTGGAGCACCATTTATCATACGCAGTGAGTTATATCACTCGTTGGGAATGATAGGGCCTCATTTATCAACAAGCTTTATGTCGTATGCTGGGTACACACTGGGCGTTCTATCGGCCGTTCAATCTCATGCATGCGTCGCTGGGTGTGTAAACCCCTAATATGTCTGTGAACTACGTTGTTCACAGACCTATCGCATCGGCTGCACAGCACAGCAGATGGCCAATATATCTGCAGATATATATCGGCGCATCTGCTGGTGTGTGTTCGGGCGACCTGCCGATCACACGTACACTTGCGGCAGACCCGGCAGTGAGTGTCAGCTCAACTGGGCGGGCAAATTTAAATGCCCGCCCCAGTTGTGACATCAGGCCTGAAACATCGGGCGGACGATTGGTAAGTGTGTATGTGCACGTCGTCAGATAGGTTGGCGTCAACCTAGCGTGTACCCAGCATTAGGGAAAAGAGGTTGTGCCAGTGTTCAGCAATCTCTGAACTGGGAAGCATTAGGAAATATAAAATTTTTGCTGTTTTGGATCTTTTAAACCTACACCTGACTTCTTTATTCAGGATCTCTTTGTTTCTGTACAGTATTAGCCCCACAATGTTAGTACTATAGCTAGTATATAATGCACAGAATGAGTGGCCAGTAGCAGGGGCTACAGATGAAATTCCCTCTGCACTTGAGCTAGAGTACACATCCACTAGCACTGGTTTATGGGATGATTTTTTAGGCTGATTTTTATCACCAGCGCTACTAACTGTGATTTGAATGAATTTACTTTTTTCATGTTTATTGCCTACTATAGTTTGTTGTACCCCTGATGAAGTCCTAAGGATGAAACAAGTAGGGGGGACATTTGTCAAAAAGCTCACAATCTAATACAGGGTTGGACAGAAATGTATAAATGTCAGCACACCATTAGTGTGGTTTTATATGCATATTGAAGTAAGCTTTTTTATATGTAATTTTGTTGATTTTCACAGCAAAATAAATTTACAATATTAACACACAAAAAAAGTTCTTTGCTACTCTTTAGGTGCTTCTGATGTAAGGGTCTCATTCTAGGCCCTTATCTATTATGAATCACCATCCATGTTCTTTAGCTATTTGAGGATACCATCATCTCCATTTATTTACTTTAACGAGAATACCCTGATGTTTGGGGATCTGTCACGTTTACAAGAAAAAGGTGCCAATATTGGACTCTCCAGGTAGTATGAACTTTACACCCTTGGCATCTTCCAGACATTTTAGTACACATTTGACTTTTCGGATCAGTTTCTGACAGGAGATTTATCTGGAGGTGCTGCATGTTTATCAAATTAATTCGTAATACACTTATTATATATTTTTTACCCTTTTCTTGCACACACATATACAGCTGGTAAAATAAGTATTGAACACTTCAACATTTTTCTCAGCAAATATATTTGTAATGGGGATATTGTAATGAAATATTCACAAAATGTTAGCAATGGAATAGGTATGAAGTCCCGACAGGGCAGGTGAGTACCCTAACCATATCCCTCCCTTAGTGGTGCCTAACCCTTACCTCCCCTTAGTGCCTAACCCTAACCTCCCTTACCACACACTAAACCTAACCCTCCCATGGGGTGCCTAATGCTAACCCCCCCAAAACCTAACCCTAAACCCGCTATGCTCCATAAACCTAAAGCAGGTAACGCTAAGGACGCCTCGGACTAACCTCATTCGGTTCAGCATTCTGGCATTGGGATTAAGATAGGCATCGGTATCTTGCCGGGATTCAGATGTCGGTATTGAGACCGGCGGCCATGCAATCCACACATGCAAAGAAATCAAACCATAGATGTCCATAAATTAAGTTATGTGTAATAATGTGAAATGACACAGGGAAAAAGTATTGAACACATGAAGCAAGGAAGGTGCAAAAAGGCATGGAAAGCCAAGACACCAGCTGAAATCTATCAGTAATTAGAAAGCAATCCTGCACCTTGTCAGTGCAAATGAATATAAGCTGGTTCAGTCCCAACTAATGGCCTATAAAAAGGTGTTTCATTACCAAGGTGTCACAAAAGAAACATCTCATGATGGGTAAAAGCAAAGAGCTCTCTCAAGACCTTCGCAACCTTATTGGTGCAAAACATACTGAGGGCATTGGTTACAGAAGGATTTCTAAACTTCTGAATGTTCCAGTGAGCACTGTTTGGGCCATAATCCGGAAGTGGAAAGAACATCATTTCACCATAAACCAGCCACGACCAGGTGCTCCTTGCAAGATTTCTGACAGAGGAGTGAAAAGAATTATCAGAAGAGTTGTCCAAGAGCCAAGGACAACTTGTGGAGAGCTTCAGAAAGACCTGGAATTAGCAGGTACACTCAACCACCATGGCCTGTATGTACACTCACCACGCAAAACTCCATTGCTGAAGAAAAAGCATGTTGAAGCTCGTTTAAATTTTGCTGCACAACATTTGGACAAGCCTGTGAAATACTGGGAGAATATAGTCTGGTCAGATGAGACCAAAATTGAACTCTTTGGATGCCATTATACAAACCATGTTTGGAGGAGAAAATCACCACAAAATCACCCAAAATCACCACACCAACAGTGAAGTTTGGAGGTGGGAACATCATGGTGTGGGGCTTTTTTTGAGCATATGGTACTGGCATACTTCATATGATTGAAGGAAGGATGAATGGAAAAATGTACCAAGACATTCTTGATAAAAATCTGTTGCCATCTGCCCGGATGCTGAAGATGAAACGAGGGTGGACATTTCAGCAAGACAATGATCCCAAACACACAGCCAAGGACACTCTCAATTGGTTTCAGAGAAAGAAAATAAAGCTGCTAGAATGGCCCAGCCAATCACCTGACTTGAATCCATTTGAAAATTTATGGAAAGAACTAAAGATTAGAGTTCATAGAAGAGGCCCATGGAACCTTTAAGATTTGAAGACACTGTGGAAGAATGGGGCCAAAATCACACCTGGGCAATGCATGCGACTACTTTCTCCATACAGGAGGCGTCTTGAAGCTGTCATTACCAACAAAGGCTTTTGTACCAAGTATTAAATATATTTCAGTAAGCGTGTTCAATACCTTTTTCTCTGTGTCATTTCACATTATCACATAACTTAATTTATGGACATCTATGCTTTGATTTCTTTGCATGTGTGGACTGCATGGGTTGTTTTTGACATTTGGAGAAAATTTCATTACAATAGCCCCATTACAAATATAGTTACTGAGAAAAATGTTGATGTGATCAATACTTATTTTACCCGCTGTGTATATGTATGTATGTATGTGTATATATATATATATGACCCACCACGGCTCTGCACAAGAGCAATTTCATCTCACCACAGCCCCCTGTATGTCATAACAACCTTGGTCCTGTCACCACAGTCCCCTGCATCTCACCACAACCCCCTGCTTCTCCCTTCTGCCCCCTACAGCTCACCAGTGTCACCATAACACCCATTGCTGGGGCCCGGCCACTAGGATGTGCTGGGAAGGACAGAAAGATCATGGATGAGAGATTTGTATTGCAGCTACCGTAAGCATTATCAGCAGAATGTCCCCAGGGCTGGGGCACCTGTACATATTTCTACACCCTTCACGTGCACCCCTTCTCAACTGCCGAATATGGCAATGAGAAAAAAGTGGGGGTTTTAACCCCCTATTGTTACTCAGCACACTGAATTGTACCTGCAACAAATACATGAAGACTATATGGTGATAGAAATTCATAGATGTTAGTTGCATGCATTTGCAAATCCATGGGAAGCTGCTAGGCCACGTCACGGCTTCTCTGTTACTAGCAGTCCCTAACACTAAGGGGTTCACATCCGGGGCGCAGGGAACTCCAAAAATCATCCAGCCCAGGACCCCCCCAGGGCATCACATGGAAAAAGGAAAAAGGGTGACAGTGAAGTGTAAAGTATAGATGTGTGAGAATAAATAATAAGTGTTGAAAAAGGGGTTAAAATATGTGAGAAAATTACATGAATAAAAAACAAAACATAAAAAGTGATATGAAAAGTGACTATGCAAAATTTTGACTGGTGCCCCCTAACTACTTCCCATACCGAGCTGAACAGCCCCTCAGGAAAAAAACAGGTGGTACTCCTCAGTAGGTGCTGTCGTTTTACGACCCATCTGTCTATTCATCAGGACATGTGATTTGTGACAATATATCACTTTTTTACAACTACTGACAAGTGCCGTCTGTTTTTTTTCCTGAGGGGGCTGTTCAGCTCAGTATAGGAGATTACCAGTAAATTTATTCAGACGGACCGGCACTCCTCTATAGATATTTGTTGCAGGTACAATTCAGTGTGCTGAGGAACAAAAGGGGGTAAAACCCCCACTTTTTTCTACTTTCTACTTTGTATGACCCCTCCCTTTCATACACCTGAACAATACCGCCAGATTGATTGAGCAGCTGCCATTTTTGTTTGTTTGAATATGGCAATGAGCAATGTCCTCTCTGCATAATGTACCCTGGGCTTCCTGTTGAGCTTCCTCGCCGTGATGCTCCTATTTTAGAACAGCGCTGACTTCCATTAGAGGTGCCTTCTGTTCACCGAGGGTGTATGGCTGAGCGGGAATATCATGCTGGAGAGGGAGCACTTCACGGTGGAAGAGTAGTGGCCAGAGTCTGTCTGCAGGTTCAGCATAGGGATGGAAATCGGAATCCAATGGTTACTAATCATCAATGTTTTTGGTCCAATGGTAGTGTTCTTACCATTTGATGTGGTGGTCCAATGTTTGCCACCATCTAATGGAAATAATTTGATGGTGTTTTGATGGTTGTTTTTTTTTCTTTTGTAATTTCTGATAGCTATACCTCCCCTGGCTCCTTCCTGGCTACTGTGTGCACATGGATTAGTTGGAAGCTGTCTCTCACAGCCGATCTGCCTCAGACGTGACCTTGCTCAGTCCTTGACACCCTACCCTCTCTAGGCTGCTGCTTAGCAACAGGGCACATTGCTATCTCTGATTGGCTCTCAGTGGTGTAACTAAAGGGGGTCGAGCAGGGCGTGTGCCCTGGGCGCCATCTGACTGGCGGTGTGGGGGGCACCGCCAACCATGGTCCAGGACACTGAGGTCAGTGTAGCGCTGACCGAACGGAGTTCAGTCAGCACTACACACAGTAGCAAACACAGCCGTTGGCTGGCGGCTGTGTGTTTGTTTTAATTAGCAGCAGGACCGGTGCTAGGTTTCCATGCACCCAGCGCCATCCTGTGCTGCATGGCCAAGCCCCTTCCCTCCCCCTGAGTGCTTACCTAATAGTGTTAGCGGGAAGGTAGAGGGCGGGCTCAGGGCTGGGCTCTGGGCGACGGACCCCATGAGCTCCATCTTCCGGCTCCTGCAGTGGGTAATGGGAGAGACGTCATGATGTCTCTCCCATAATGCAGAGCGGGCTGGCCCAGGAGGACAGAGGAGCTGATGGCTGCAGCGGGAGCAGGAACGGGGATTCAGGTAAGTGCTTTTTTCACTGGGGGCCTGCATAAGGGGGACAACTACTGGGGGCACTGTATAAGGGGAACTAATGGGGGGGTTGCATAAGGGGAACCACTACTGGGGGTACTGTATAAGGGGCACTACTGGGGGCCTGCATATGAGGGACCACTGCTGGGGGCATTGCATACTGGGGATACTGTATAAGGGGCACTACTGGGGGCCTGCATGAGGGGGACCACTACTAGGGGCACTGCATAGGGGGGACTGTATAAGGGGTACTGCATTAAGGTGCATATGGAAAGAAATGTTCCCAGTGACCAGAAAGGGGTGTGTGTCATGTTGACATGCCCCTTTTTTCAGTGGCCATGTCCCCTTGTGACCACTCCCATTTTTTACCGCGCGCACATAGATGGGGGGTTCCATTTTTCAAATTGCCCTGGGCTCCAAATATGCTAGGTACGTCACTGTTGGCTCTCACTGTTTCAAAGAGCCAATCAGAGTTCAACCCTGCAACAGTCACTCACTCACTCACACACAGGGCCGTAACTAGCTATGGGCAAGCAGTGTGGCTTCACAGAGCAAAGCGCTCTGTGGGTGGCACCACTGGCTGCCCACGGTTTCTGTATCTGGCTAGCAGAGTGCCTGGAACGGCACCCTGAAGCCAGAATTGCATATGCAGTGCCACCCAGAGCGTCCTCTGGACGCTCCAAACTGCTGACTGCAGCCATAACAGCCACGTGGAGCATCCTGAGAATGCCTCATGCAGCGCTGTTCCTGTTGTAGGCGGCCCCGTCCCCGTGGCATGGAGTCATGCGCTGAGGCTGGCACCTTGAAGTTAAGGCGCTGCTCACGTAGCATAACAGTGTTTTCTGTAGCCTCAGTTTCAAATGCTCTATTGTTGTTTCAGCACCCTGGCCAGCTCCTAAACAGCAGCTTGGTGCAGATTAAGTATACCAAAGCTAATTTGTACAAGAGACTCCAAATTGCCTTTTTTCCTCCCAGAAATCAAAGGACTGTGCGACATGCTAATTTTCTATGTTGTAAAATAATCCTCCACCACCCTATTGATGCTTCGTGTGTCAGGTTAAATCACGGTAGTGATCCAATTGCAGCACATTACACCATCTGGGCAGCACAGACGGTGTAATGGTTAGCGTTAATATTCAGTACAGCGCTGCGGAATATGTGTGCGTTATATAAATAACTGGTAATAAATAAATAATAAAATAAAAGATCTTGACTACCCTTCGGTCATGGCGAAGTAAATAAAGAAGTTGATCTACAAGTCCAACATACTTAGAATAATCACTTAGTTCCAAAACTGCACCTAAATTGTATTTTATTTTGTTTGTTTTTTACAAAATGCCCCTATACCCTTACCCTCTTCCTCCGGTCACCAGTGTGAAATGGCGCCCGATTATGAGAGAGGGACTTTAATATGCAATCCAAAACATGTGAGATCCAACGACGGGAAGATGACGTTTTCCCTTGTTTTGAGATCCAAACTTTGTGGGAAGACCCCCGGCCTGGTTCGACTCAGAACCCCCAAGATTGGATTTGTTAAGTTTCCGTGGAAAAAAAAACACACATCTCTAATATATATATATATACACATATACACTAGTTAATTGATGCCAGGTCACCTCAGTCTCTGCCCCCACCTCCGCTCAGGCCTCCCCCGCTCCTTCGTGGCTCTGTCCCCAGAGTCCCTTCCCCCCTTGCTTTGTCATGTTTGCACCGATGCTTGATCCTCCTCTCCTTAGTATCTCCCATCTCCCTCGCAATGAGAGCCATTGGAGCACAAGCCCCAGTGTGTGTATGTGTATATATATATATATATATATATATATATAATATACATATACACACACACACCTACCGGATATCTACCAATAGGGTTATGGCTGTGACACACTAGGGACTTTTTCCACTAAAATCGTGACTGTCTCACTAAAAGTGAGACAGTTAAGAGGTACAGTATGGGCAATGTCTATTCCATGTAAGACATCTGCAGTCTTCCTCCAAGCGGTCACCTCCTAGTGAATGTCAGTGGGTTGTGATCAGGAGGAGCCATGTAAACAGAAGAGAAATCTTAAGGTGCAGTAGCACTCAGGAGCCAAAATTATACACCTAACTGGTCCGTCTCTAAAACTAATTTTGTCTCGTAACTGTATACATTAGTGACAAATACTCTATACTCTATGTAATTATACCTGACTGTATTTATTAAAAGACTATATGAATCCTGTGGAGTCAGAGAACAAGTTATTGCTTAATACTTATCTATTCTATTCTATCTGATGCCAAAAGATGTAGTACACGTGTGTCATATATATACATGCTGGAGTCATATTTGTATAGACAACACTCGGGCTTGTTTTATTCAGCATAATTCCAGTTCTGTTCTGTTCAAGAACAAAATATGAGAGAAATACTCAAAACAGTTCCACAAAATATTTGCTTGATAAGTAGGTGAAGATAAATCCATCTACAACTTACCCACTGCCTACGCCCTGCTGATCACTGCAGCAGCACAGCCAGCAGTTCTAGAAGGATATATCTGTGGGGTCCTGGGAGCCACTATCTCTTCAACTGCAGGCACAGCAGGCAGCTGAAAGGCAGAGTGGAGAGGAGCAGCCAGTAGACCCAGAACAGAAGAAGGTCAGTGTCTGTGGGCTGGAGCTGGAGGGATGTGGAGGCTGGAGCTGGAGAGGCACTGTGAAGTTAGCTGGAGATGGAGAGACACTGGGGCACTGGAGCGACACTGTGGGGTTGGAGCTACAGCAGCATGGGGGAAAAAAAAGTCTGGAGAGACACAAGGGTAGATGAGGCTGAAGAGAACTGAGGGGAAGTGGCTGAAGATTATCCACAACTGGCAGGATTACCGGATCACTGCGCAAGCCAGAGCCACGTGGGTGGGGGGCTTGGGGCACCTATTTTGCCTACAGGCACCTGGTATGAACTTAGGCCCTGATTTAGAGCAGGACACTCTGACAGAGCGCTGGCTCTGAATCAGGGCCGGGCTATTTTTTTTTTTTGAACGGCCTCCTGGCCGCTCGCATAGCTGTGGGTGACCACCCACAGCTATAGCGAGTGGCCAGGAAGATGGTCGCGATGGTCAAGACCATTGCGACAATTGGGCTTGCGACGAGACCCTTGTGGTAGGGTCTCGTTGCCGCAAGCCCCAGAAAGATTTAGACTCTAACAGACCCGAAATCTCTCCCACTGACATCACTCATGATGTCAGTGGGGCCGTCCCCAAACGAAGGCGTTCACATGGGAATGCCTCCGTTTGGGCAGCCACTCCCCCGGCCCGCCCACCAAAGGGGGCGAGCTGTCACTCAACATCGACAGCTCTCTCCCTTTGTTGCGAGACCCGGAGCGACGGAGTGCCCGTCGCTATCCGGGTCTTGCGCATGCGCACGATGGAGCCGGCTCCGTCGTGCGCATGCGCACTGGCCCACCAATCGACCCGGTTGCGAGCGCATAGCACTTGCGACCGGGTTTGAATCAGGCCTTAGGCCCCTGTATAACCCAATTAATATAATAGGATGATGTAGATACATGTCCTTTCGCCAGTAACAACACCTGCTTTCCCAGCCAAAGTAATTTCACCATTTATAAATCAGCCCCTGTGTTATTCAGTGTTGTGTGCTTGCCCCAGGCAAGGCCGCCATCAGGTGGGGGGCTGCTGGGACTGGCGTCCCGGGCCCAGACACTCAGCAGAAAAGGGGGGCCCGCTTCTATCACCCGCTCCAACTGCGCCCCCTCCACTTCGTTTATGATATTTTTTTTTTTTTAACAGAGAGCATCAGCAGCACTGCTGCTGTTTCCGTCAGTTTAGATTGAGCCGTTGAGTGGTGGGCACTAGGACCCGCCGCGGCTCTAATAGCCCCGTTCCATCCAGCAACATGCATGTGCAGGCGCGACAATGCCTGGACTCAGCAGAGCAGAAGGCAGTGTCACATGATGCAGGTACGTTTAAAAGCGATGCCGACGGGCTGAGCTGTGCCTGTGAGAAAGGGGGTAGGCTCGACACACATCAGGGGCCTGGCTGGACACACATCAGGAGGCTGCCTGTGCACACATCAGGAGGCTGTCTGGGCACACATCAGGGGCCTGGCTGGACACACATCAGGAGGCTGTCAGGGCACACATCAGGAGGCTGTCAGGGCACACATCAGGAGGCTGTCAGGGCACACATCAGGAGGCTGTCAGGGCACACATCAGGGGCCTGGCCAGACACACATCAGGGGCCTGGCCGGGCACGCATCAGGGACCTGGCTGGGCATGCATCAGGAGGCTGTCAGGGCACACATCAGGGGCCTGGCCGGACACACATCAGGGGCCTGGCCGGACACACATCAGGGGCCTGGCTGGGCATGCATCAGGGGCCTGGCTGGACACACATCAGGAGGCTGTCAGGGCACACATCAGGAGGCTGTCAGGGCACACATCAGGAGGCTGTCAGGGCACACATCAGGAGGCTGTCAGGGCACACATCAGGGGCCTGGCCAGACACACATCAGGGGCCTGGCCAGACACACATCAGGGGCCTGGCCGGGCACAGATCAGGGGCCTGGCCGGGCACAGATCAGGGGCCTGGCCGGGCACGCATCAGGGGCCTGGCTGGGCATGCATCAGGAGGCTGTCAGGGCACACATCAGGGGCCTGGCTGGGCATGCATCAGGGGCCTGGCTGGGAACACATCAGGGGAGTGGCTGGGAACACATCAGGGGCCTGGCTGGACACACATTAGGAGGGCTAACTGGACACACATCAGGGGCCTGGCCGGACACACATCAGGGGCCTGGCTGGACACACATCAGGGGCCTGGCTGGACACACATCAGGGGCCTGGCTGGACACACATCAGGGGCCTGGCTGGACACACATCAGGAGGCTGTCAGGGCACACATCAGGAGGCTGTCAGGGCACACATCAGGAGGCTGTCAGGGCACACATCAGGAGGCTGTCAGGGCACACATCAGGAGGCTGTCAGGGCACACATCAGGAGGCTGTCAGGGCACACATCAGGGGCCTGGCCAGACACACATCAGGGGCCTGGCTGGGCACGCATCAGGGACCTGGCTGGGCATGCATCAGGAGGCTGTCAGGGCACACATCAGGGGCCTGGCCGGACACACATCAGGGGCCTGGCTGGACACACATCAGGGGCCTGGCTGGACACACATTAGGAGGGCTAACTGGACACACATTAGGGGGCTGGCTGGACACACATCAGGGGGGCTGGCTGGACACATATTTGGGGGACTGGCTGGACACACAGAAAGGGGGGGCTGGCTGAATGCATATAAGGGGAGGGCTGGCTGAACACAGAAGAGGACAGGCTTGATATTTTTTGGCCCACATTTTTGCATGAATAAGATAGCGGGGGAAGGGTGGGTGGGGGCCCTGACCGGGCCCCAGAATTTCTGATGGCAGCCCTGGCCCCAGGCTACAATTTCCCAGCCAGCCCATGGAATCTGGCTCACAAACTTAATAAGCAATAATCAAAGAAAGAGACGTTTCATGGACTAAACAATGAGAATGTCCTCTGGGTAATTATTCCAAGCAGGAGTTTTTATCACTCACAGGTCTAGGCTGATAGATTGTATAATGTTACATTGGTTAAATATATAAATGGGTTGTATGATTATTATTATTATTATTATTAGGCATTTGGGGGAAATGTATCAAACCTTCTAAAGTCTAGAAGTTGCCTATAGCAATCAATCATCTTTTAGCTATCATTTATCAAGTAGATACTATAAAATGATGGCTAGTAGCTGATTGGTTGGTTCAACATCTGTCCTCTTTAGATGTTTGCTACATGTCTGTATTAAGTAAAATGTTGCAGATATATTTTTATTCATAAATAACTGTTTTACTATGGTATGGAGCCCTCTAGTGGTGTGAATATGGAATAGAGCCATTCTATCCTATATTTGCATATTGTTGGCTGACTATATTTATAGCTACACTCTTGCAGATGACATTTCCTCACTTTCCCCTACTACATATTATATATACAAATACAGTACATATTTTATTTTATATATATATATATTTTAATTTTTTTTTAATTATTTTTTTTTATAGATGTTTGGGTCAGTGAAAAGGACATTGGGCCTGATTCAGAGCCTCTCGTAAGCGGCCGCTCGTTCGCTCCGAGCGATGTTTGCCCAACTGTGCATGCGTACTGATCGTTATACGCATGCGCGAACCAGTCAGTGCGGTCAAAATTCATGTGCTCGCAAAATAGCGAATGCCTGATTATTTGAGTGACAGGAGTAGGCGTATGTGGGTGGTAACGGGGGAAGGCGCTTGAAAACGGGGAGTGGAGATCCGAACGCAGGCGTGCTTAAAGGTCAAAACGGGTGTTTTATGGGTGTGCATAATTAAAACAGCAGCGTCATTGACCACGTCACTGGGTTATTTTATAGCCAGAACTGCTCGCAAAATTGTGGTAGCAAGAACCAACCCCAAGAATAGCGAGCAGCTCATACCCTGGACGATGTACTCGATTAATCTAATATATAGCGGACATGACGTAGGATGCGAGCGGCCAGGGGGCGTATTTTTTCAAAAAACGACCGCAAGTTTTGTTCGCTCGTTCAGACCTAGAGGCATGAACAGACCGCAAAGAGCGAACGGTTGATTTGAATAGCCACCCCTATTTTCTGGACGAGCGAGCGCTAATTGCGTCCAGCTCTGAATCAGGCCCATTATGGGCTCTATTGGGTGTCGGAGCTAAGGGGAAAAGGGCAAGTAACTGTGCACCTGGACAAACTGCTATGTAAGGGGAGCAATTATATCTATGTTTTTTGCATGTAGGGTAAATGCTGGTTGATTTTCCACGTAGCCCACAAATGCTGGGCAGCTTTATTTATACGCAGCAATTTAGATTCAAGTTTGTACACGCCCCTCTTGCATCTAAAACATCCGTGCCTCCTCTCTCCAGATTGTTCAGGTGTCCCCATTCGCACCCCCAAAAGAGTAAGCACTCCTCTTGCATCCTAGTGAAGTCGGGAGAATCTTACCGGTAATCCTCAGATCCATGGGAAGGAAACTGGGCCTAATGCTGTGACTCTATGATAATCGCATAATTTAGCCTTGCCCCTATTTAAATATACGCGATTCACAGCATTGTGCTACAAGGGGCAGAGCCTAATGGCGCAAATAGTCTGATCCCGCCCACCTGCCTCTCCTCTCATGGCTTCTCCTGGAATAAGGTAGGCAAGTATGATCTTAAGCTGGGTACACACAGGGTCTGATTCAGAGCCGGACGCTATTTGCGGACGCTCATTCTGAAGAAGGGGCCGGATATTTAAATCAAGCGCTCCTTATTTGCGGTCTGTTGACGCCTCTATGTTTGAACGAGCAAACAAAACATGCGCTCGCTATTTTGAAAAAAACGCCCCCTGGCCGCTCACATCATACGTCATCTCCGCTATTTATTAGATTAATCGAGTACATCAAACGGCGTATGAACTGCTCGCTATTCTTGTGGTAGCATTTTCCTACCGCAATCATGCGAGCACTTCAGGCTAAAAGACAACCAAGTGACGTGGTCGATGACGCTGCTTTGTTAATTATGCACACCCTTAAAACGCCCGTTTTGACCGTTTGGCACGCCTGCGTTCGGATCTCCACTCCCCGTTTTCAAGCACCTTCCCCTGTTACCACCCACAAATGCCTCACTCTGTCACTCAAATTAGCAGGCATTCGCTATTTTGTGAACACACAATTTCCGACCAAACTGACTGGTTCGCGCATGCGTATTACAACCCATATGGATGCGCAGTTGAGCGAGCATCGCTGGGAGTGAACGAGCGGCTGCTTACGAGCGGCTCTGAATCAGGTCCACTATACGATGTGTGTACCCAGCAACGGTGCAATGCGACGTAACAATACATTGAGTGCGCCGTATACACTGTACGATCTGGTGTATGATGGCACGATGTATCATTACAGGGAGGATGTAACTGCACTGTGTTGTTAATTGCATCATCCCATCTGCCGTGCAGAGCAGCAGATGGGACAATGCGATGAACGACGGATTGGACGTACAACCTATACGATGTGTACAATATATCACCCTGAACTGTGTACCAAGCATAACTCTCTGCACATATTACATCTGCTCCACCTGCAGTGCAGCATGGTTATACTAAGGTGCACAGTTATATGCTCTCTTTCGCTTTGCTCCCAACTGAGAATCAGGCTCTATTGCTACAAACTAAATTACCAATACTTATATGAAGCCTGATACACTTCCCAAGTCACTGACTTGGATAAATTAATCAATTTCCCCTGTTATCAAAATATTTGAAACAACATTTATTTACCATTTACATTGACACCTGCATTGTCATTGTTCCATTTCTACTCGGTATTTATATTTATTAAGGTTAAGAAAACCACAAAGATCAACATTTTTAATATTACTGTATATTTTGACTGGCAATACCGCGTTCTGGGATAATGGGAAAACGTGAGGGGCTGGGCTGCACATCCTAATATTAAACACGATAATAGGTGCTACCATGCTGAGACCAGTAGTTCTACAGCAAAAAGGAGAGGGGGGGAGGAGCAGGTGCACACTATAAGCACTAAGAATACAAGTGATCAAAATATCTATAATAGACTGCAATAATTAACATGGTTTTAAATGTAAGGTTTCTTAGTACATGTTTGGCCAAAGATGTTTGCCCACCTACCACATCATGGTGAACCTTATACAGGTGGGTCCCTAACATCTCTAATACTGACACACTAATTAATTTATCTAGGACTTACCTATCATAGAGCCCATTAGATGTGTGTACTGCAATGAAAGGACCCATACCAGTTAAAATCACCTGGGGCAGGCAGGAAGAGTGCTAGCCCAAAGAAGGGGTCTCAGCTTCAGAATGTACCTTAAATACACACACACAGGAAATGGGAGGGGCTGGGCTGCACATCCTAATATTAAACATGATAATAGGTGCTACCATGCTGAGACCAGTAGTTCTACAGCAAATAGATGGGAAAACGTGCAAATTACTATAAGGTTATCACACAATGGGGTAGTTGTAATAGTCTGCGGGTTGCAGGCAGTCATGAGACTGCATCGATTTAGCCACTAGATTTAAAGCAGCAAAACTTTAAAAGGCAAACCAACCTGGATTTATCTTGTAAATAGTTGCGGCTCTAAACGTATCTGCTAAACCAACACAATCTCGTTGCTGCCTGTAATTCACAGGCTATTACATTTACCCCTTAGTGCACAGGGTCTCAAACTCGATCCTCGGGACACCAAACAGTGCATGTTTTCCAGGTCTCCTCACAGAATCACAAGTGAAATTATTAGCTCCACCTATGGATCTTTTAAAATGTGTCAGTGAGTAATGAATACACCTGTGCACCCGCTGGGTGAACTGGAAAATGCAAACTGTGCGGTGTCCTAAGGACTGACTTTGAGAACCCCTGCCTTAGTGTTATGCAAATGTGGGGAAAAAATGGGCAACAATACATTAAGGAAACTGATGACTAGCACCGCACAGGATCTACATTAGCAATTGTTCTACATTGTCTGCTATTTTCCTGTAAACACAAGGTACATTTGGAAGGTGTATAGTGAATTATATAATCCCTTATCTAAATTTTTGTTCAGTGGACTGTTAGTAATTATTGCACACTTTAGTCCCCAGCCTCATCCACCAAAGAAAGACATTATAGTAGATTACCATAAGGCACATTGACTGCTGTGTATGGTCTCATGCTGTCTATCTGATTTCAGCACCATGATTTCAGCACCATGGACAGGGGATGTACATTGGCTATGTCTCCAGGCTGTTACTCTGCTGCATCACTATCAGTAGTAACCCCGCACTGTACACTTCCTGCAGATATACAGTCAGGTCCATAAATATTGGGACATTGACAGAATTTTCATATTTTGACCTCTATTCACCACCACAATGGCTTTGAAATGAAACAAACAAGATGTGTAGGAATTACAACGGTTTCTATATGTGCCTCCCACTTTTTAAGGGGCCAAAAGTAATGGGACTATCAACTCAAAAGCTATTTCATGGACAGGTGTGGGCTATTCCCTCGTTATTTCATTATCAATTAAGCAGGTAAAAGGTCTGGAGTTGATTCTAGGTGTGACATTTGCATTTGGAATCAGTTGCTGTCGACTCTCAATATGAGATCCAAAGAGCTGTCACTATCAGTGAAGCAAGCCATCATTAGGCTGAAAAATCAAAACAAACCCATCAGAGAGATAGCAAAAATATTAGGTGTGTTCAAATCAACTGTTTGGAACATTCTTAAAAAGAAAGAACACACTGGAGAGCTCAGCAACATCAAAAGACCCGGAAAACGGAAAACAACTGTGGTGGATGACAGAAGAATTATTTCCCTGGTGAAGAAAAACCCCTTCACAACAGTTGGCCAAATCAAGAACACTCTCCAGGAGGTAGGTGTATATGTGTCAAAGTCAACAATCAAGAGAAGACTTCACAAGAGTGAATATAGAGGGTTCACCACAAGATGTAAACCATTGGTGAGCCACAAAAACAGGAAGACCAGATTAGAGTTTGCCAAACAACATCTAAAAAAGCCATTACAGTTCTGGAACAACATCCTATGGACATATGAGACAAAGATCAACTTGTACCAGAGTGATGGGAAGAGAAGATTATGGAGAAGGAAAGGAACTGCTCATGATCCAAAACATACCATCTCATCAGTGAAGCATGGTGGTGGTAGTGTCATGGTGTGAGCATGTATGGCTGCCAATGGAACTGGTTCCATTGTATTTATTGATGATGTGACTGCTGACAAAAGCAGCAGAATGAATTCTGAAGTGTTTTCGGGCAATATTAGATGCTCATATTCAGTCAAATGCTTCAGAACTCATTGGACAGCGCTTCATAGTGCAGATGGACAATGACCCGAAGCATACTGCAAAAGCAACCAAAGAGTTTTTAAGGCTAAAAAGTGGAATGTTATGCAATGGCCAAGTCAATCCCCTGACCTGAATCCAATTGAGCATGCATTTCACTTGATGAAGACAAAACTGAAGGGAAATTGCCCCAAGAACAAGCAGGAACTGAAGACATTTGCAGTAGAGGCATGGCAGAGCATCACCAGGGATGAAACCCAGCGTCTGGTGATGTCTATGCGTTCCAGACTTCAGGCTGTAATTGCCTGCAAAGGAATTGCAACAAAGTATTAAAAAGTGAAAGTTAGATTTAGGATTGTTTAGTTTGTCCCATTACTTTTGGCCCCTTAAAAAGTGGGAGGCACATATAGAAACCGTTGTAATTCCTACACCGTTCACCTGATTTGGATGTAATTACCCTCAAATTAAATCTGAAATTGTGTTGGTGGAAAAACAAGATCAGACACCTGAGTCGTAGGAAAGTGTAAACTGAAGACTTTGAATTAGAGTATTTTTGGAAAAGTGTGTACTAAGCAGGCAACAAAAGTCTAACGAGGGTGTAATGGCTGCAAAGGTCATTTAGCTTTTAATTGATCAATTTTTAAGAAGGCAATGACATGTGCTGTGCAAGAACATGGACCTAATGGTACATAAAGACAATTATGCATTCCGAACGGTGGGAATGTATTGCGCGTGTGGCCGCCCTAAAATGGAGAAAGTTTCATTAACTTTTGCACGGTTCCTGGTACAAGCAAAGGAGCCTACTCATGAGTGGTGAAATACAAAATGTATAATCAAAGGGGCAAAACTTTAAATTATATTTATAACTGTACAGATATGTAAGAGCTCCACACATGGAAAAACATCACATGGGCAATGTACCCCTCTTCCATGTCTCATGGCTGCGATCCCATTGGCGTAGAAGAATTGAAGCCGCAGAGCCTGCAATGCAAAAGCTCTGCTCCTGGCCAGATGT
The DNA here is from genome assembly GCA_031769625.1 of Taudactylus pleione. NCBI lineage: Eukaryota > Metazoa > Chordata > Amphibia > Anura > Myobatrachidae > Taudactylus > Taudactylus pleione. The sequence goes on from JAUIMM010000450.1 coordinate 5,698,782, forward strand.
GGGCAGACTTGCACAGAAAATGAAAAAAGAACCATTCTATCCAATTCATAATGCCTGCACCTACAAAGCCCAAAACACCACCCCTTCATACACCTCAAACTACATCTCAAAACATTCTCTGGTGCACCCCCATTGGACCTCTAACCTTCACCTTTCAATCCAGCCTACCAAACCTCTCACATGTGACAACGCACAATAATACCCCCTCACTCCAACTCTACTCCCACCTAAACAATCAATACTAATGCATCCTCACACCTAGCCTAATCCTACCTATAATACCCACACTGATGCATCCTCATACCTACCCTTAATCCAACCTACAATACCCACACTAATGCACCCTCATACCTATCCTTAATCCAACCTACAATACCCACACTAACGCACCCTCACACCTACAATACCCATACTAATGCACCCTCACACCTACCCTAATCCCACCTATAATACTCACACTAATGCACCCTCACACCTACCCTAATCCCACCTACAATACCCACACTAACGCACCCTCACACCTACCCTAATCCCAACTACAATACCCACACTAACGCACCCTCACACCTACCCTAATCCCAACTACAATACCCACACTAACGCACCCTCACACCTACCCTAATCCCAACTACAATACCCACACTAACGCACCCTCACATCTACCCTAATCCCAACTACAATACCCACACTAACGCACCCTCACACCTACCCTAATCCCAACTACAATACCCACACTAACGCACCCTCACACCTACCCTAATCCCAACTACAATACCCACACTAACACACCCTCACACCTAACCTAATCCCACCTATAATACTCACATTAATACACCCTCACACCTACCCTAACCTCACCTAAAATACTCACACTATTATATCCTCACATTTACCCTAATCCCACCTATAATACTCACACTAATATACCCTCACATCTACCCTAATCCCACCTATAATACTCACACTAATATACCCTCACACCTACCCTAATCTGACCTATAATACTTGCACTAATACACCCTCACACCTACTTTAATCCCACCATTAATACTCACACTATTGAAACCTCACACCTACCCTAATCCCACCTTTAATACTCACACTAATACACATTTACCCTAATCCCACCAATATTACCCACACTAACACACCCTCACACCTACTCTAATCCCACCTATAATACTCACACTATTAAAACCTCACACCTACCCTAATCCCACCTTTAATACTCACACTAATACACATTTACCCTAATCCCACCAATATTACCCACACTAACACACCCTCACACCTACCCTAATACCACCTATAATACTCACACTAATACACCCTCACACTTACCCTACTCCCACCTATATTACCCACACTAACACACCCTCACACCTACCCTAATCCCACCTATAATACTCACATTAATACACCCTCACACCTACCCTATTACCACCTATAATACTCACACTAATACACCCTCACACCTAACCTACTCCCATCTATAATACTCACACTAATACACCCTCACACCTACCCTACTTCTACCTATAAAACTCACATTAATACACCCTCACACCTAACCTACTTCCACCTATAATACTCACACTAATACACCCTCACACCTAACCTACTCCCATCTATAATACTCACACTAATACACCCTCACACCTACCCGAATCCCACCTATAATACTCACAATAATACACCCTCACACCTAACCTACTCCCACCTATACTACCCACACTAATGCCTCCTCACACCTACCCTACTCCCACCTATACAACCCACACTAATACACCCTCACACCTACCCTACTCCCAACTCTACTACCCACACTAATACACCCTCACACCTACCCTACTCCCACCTATACTACCCGCACTAATGCCACCTCACACCTACCCTACTCCCACCTATACTACCCACACTAATGCCCCCTCACACCTGCCCTACTCCCACCTATACTACCCCCACTAATGCCCCCTCACACCTACCCTACTCCCACCTATACTACCCACACTAATGCCCCCTCACACTTACCCTACTCCCACCTATATTGTTTTCTTTTCTGTCCAGCGCTACGGCTTCCCATTGTGGCTCCTATAATTAAACAGATCATTCTCACCTACAGAGAGTCACAGATACAGTAGATGTCCCAAATTGGCAATGAAAATGAGAACGGAACAAGAGAACACACACTGCATCTATGTTATTATAATACATCATATCATTAGCAGCCCATAATGGTATCTAAGTTCATTTCATCCCTCAGTCTAGGGGCAGCTGGGGCTGTTTGCAGCTGGGGTTAAAAGCACCAAGTGTTAAAGGCACAAAGTGTGATTACATAACAGTTAATCAAACAGTTGAACAAACAATGACCAACATCTAAGGTAATTTCAAATTAAGAAACTGATTGCTTTAAAATTTGTCTAAAAATAACAAACCTAAAACTCACCATGTACTACACATTTCTTTTTATCAACTCTCTCCTTTGTATTTTCTCTAAGGATATAACATCCCTAACTCTCCCTGCATCTCACCTCTCTGGGCACACTGCCGCCCTATTGAGTCACTCACCTCCTCTAAAAACTAATGAGCTTTCTTTTCATCATACATTGACAATTACAGCCTCATTGTGTCACTATAACAAACTTTTACACACCTACAACTATATCTACTTCTCCACCCTTCTGCTTTTATTATCTGGTGACTTATCACCAAATCCAGGCCCCTCACACATAGAGCGGATTTACTATGGAATATATATCCTGCAAACCTCACATGTCTCCCATCACCCTCCAAATCAATAAATGTGCCTTATAGAATTCACACTTGATCACAACTTATTATATTACATCTGATCATCTCTTTACAATAACTGCTTTCACCAATTTCGACATTTACCTGAGACTGCTGGTTCACACGTTAACCACACTCTCTAAATAGCCCCACATGAAGTGGCTTCTGCCACCCGTCAGACTTCACGTAAACTGATATAACAGCCATGGCTATCCACAAACACCTACAAAAACTGCCTCTTAAAGTAAAATGTCAGTGGCGTAAATCTTAATTCAAATGACTTCCACACATACTGTAAAATAGGAATCCAGCCATCTGTCATCCTAACCCTCTGTCCCACGCTCACTGTCTACCCCATCTGTGTCACCCCTGTCTGTCTGTCCATCCCCTTTAGAATGTAAGCTCTCACGAGCAGGGCCCTCTTTCCTCTTGTGCTTATCCTCTCTTTACTTATATTATCTGCTCTATACTCAAAAGCACCTAACCCGTGACTTTTGCCATCCTGCTTCTGTTGCAGCAGTGTTTACATACCATGTACTTGTCTTGTAGTGTCTTAAACTGTATGACACTGTTTTCTTGTTCTGTTCAACTGTTTATGTACTATGTTTCTGTACTATGTAAGGCGCTGCGGAACCCTTGTGGAGCCATATAAATAAAGGATAATAATAATAATAATAATAATAATAATAATAATAATAATAATAATAAGTTAGAAAGTTTTTCTCTGCTCTGAACTCTGTAAGATTTACTGATCTCCTGGGACCTGAACTGTCTTTGGCGCTTGGTAAATATTTGAGAATAACCTGTTATCTAAACAGCTAAACACTGATGAGAAAGATGAAATATGATTTTCGGTTCTATGGTATTGCACCATGAGAATTAGATTAATCTCTGTGTGATAAGGACCAAGGCGTGGATGATGGGTTCAGAAGTTCTCCCAGATTAAGGGGTCTCCTGAGAGGGGAGGACTGACAATGCTGTGATTGAGTAGACCATTGTATTGTCTGGTAAAATGAAAGTTACTGAGGTTTATAAAGTTTAAGGGAAGAAGAGTAAACAAGCAGCCTAGAGCTGGGCAGACAGGATAAGACTACAAAGATAACTGTGAGTGATGGAGGCCATAGGAGGGGAAAGGGGATGTTAGGAGATATTCACGTTTACTCTGACTGTTGCCAGATGAGCAGCGTCAACTAGGGAAAGAAGCTTGGGGGTATATTTACTAAAGTGCAGGTTTTTAGAAGTGGAGTTTTTGCCCATAGCAACCAATCAGATTCTACTTATTTATCTAGCACCTTCTAGAAGATAATATCTAGAATCTGATTGGTTGCTATGGGCAACAACTCCACTTCTAAAAACCTGCACTTTAGTAAATATACCCTTTGATAGTGGAATGAGCTTCCTAGGTAACAATACATAATCGTGGGCACACAGGCAGAAAAGTTACATCCAATATGATCATCATACGAGCGATTTATGCGCTTATGTGAAGTGTGTTCAATTTAACAATATAACTAAGCATTTCGCAGCTTAAGCTGTGGGTGGCGCGGCTTCGCTTTGAAGCAGCACTGATTCTCGCATTAGTTGTACGGGATCAGCAATCTGGTTTCCGTGGCTTCACGCAAGAACAGTCACTTTGCATCCGACTGAGGATCAGGTCATCCTGCGCATGTGCTTTACAGGTAAAGTGCCTACTGGGCATGTACACCCTCATCAGCTCATGCATGCCCAATATGGCATCAAGGGCAAATGTTTACTGGGTATGCCAGGGCTCTCCAGCCCGTGCATGCCCAGTGATGGATTCCGTTTCTGAATACAAAGAAGCCTTTTCCCACAACTTTAAGCTACTGGGTAAGGCTATTTTAGAGATCGCAGATGGGGACTGTTGCTGTACACCGTCTCAATGATTTCTTAGATTGGGGCGGTATAACATTCTGTATTGCTCCTCTAATGGTGCATACACACGGGCAGATTTGTTGTCAGATATGAATGATAATGATTTTAAAAATCGTTCATATCTGAAAGAGAATCTGACTTGTGGGCCTGCAACGATGAGCGATGCGCGTTCCTGCATGTCAGATAAGGATATGTCTGTGTTTGCAGTCAGATTTTGACAATTTCATACATGTTAATACTGTCTGAAAACATTCAATCGTTGGTAAAATCGTTCATCTGACAGATCTGACCGTGTGTATGCACCATTAGGGGTAAATTTACTAAAGTGAGAGTTTGTAGAAGTGGAGATGTTGCCAATAGCAACCAATCAGATTCTACTTAACATTTAACTAGCAACTTCTAGAAGATATCTAGAATCTGATTGGTTACTATGGGCAATATCTCCACTTCTAAAAACTCTCACTGTAGGAAATATACCCCTAAGAATGTTAAGTACAGCAGCAAAGGCTATGATAAACAGACCCCATAAGACCATAAGGGTCTATTCACCAGTGGCAGATAAGTGACTGAGGTACTATCATTCTCTTCCGCTGCTTGATAAATAGACCCAATAAATTTACTACAACCAGAATGGCTTAGAGAAATGTGTAAACCTATTGGTGGTAAATTTGTATTGACTGCCTGGTGAGATCGAGTGGCATCTATATATGGCAATTAGTCCTTCTTCTTCATGTCTTTGCGGTAAAGTAACCATGTAATAAAGGTATGACAGATATTCTTCATTATATATATATATATATATATTTTGGATAGCCAATAAGATTCGGTAAAAACACCCGAACGGAACCGAGCCTGCACATCCCTAATATATATATATATGAACCCTGTGTGCGTTTCAGCTTTCCTGTGGCCATGGAACCTCTGGAATGGCAAATCCGCCAGGTCTTCAAAAGATAAATAGACGCTCATGTGATTTGCTTAGATACATACTAGATCCATCCAACCCCATCCAGATTTCTAGTTGTTCGCTGCACGTGCTGCCATTATTAGCGAAAGACCCAAACATTGATGCTAAATGCATACAGTGGTCTATACGGTATAAGTCACTATGTATTATTGTTAGTGCCTATATAAATGGGTAATGAGTGAGTGACAAGGGACTTCGTCCGCGCTGATACACCAAATCCCCACCCAGATCAACACCAAGGGGCATATGTATCAAAGCTTGATGTGAGATAAAATGGTGAAATATATATCACCAACCAATCAGCTCCAAACTATCATTTCTTAAACACATCCTGCAAAATGTAAGTTAGAAGCTGATTGGTTGGTGATATATATCTCACAATTTTATCTCAAATCAACCTTTGATACATATGCCCCCAAATCACCACATCTGGCTAAACCTAGCTTTTTTCACATAAGCCACACACCTTTCACGTTCACAGCTCAGTACACTTGGGAGGTTTTATACAATTATTATACATATTGCACTATTATCAAAGGTACAAATGTAAAAGTCATTTGGGGGGAGATTTATCAAAGACTGGAGAGAGATAAAGTGGAGAGAGATAAAGTACCAACCAATCAGCTCCTGTATGTTACAGGCTGTGTTTGTAAATTGATAGTCAGAAGCTGATTGCTTGTTAAGGTGCATACACACTGGACGATGTGTACCCGACAGGCCGTCATATCCTACCGCGGGTACACATTAGAGCGATGTAATGAACGACGGAACGATCCCTCATTCCATCCTACATTACCTGCAAACGGCGCCACATGCTATATCATTCAATTTTCCCAAGCAGCACAGCCAACCGGATGATATCGCATGCGACCGCGGAGCGCACAGATTTGACCTACACACTTTACGTATGTCATTCCGATTTGGCCGGAAACGTCATATTGTGCCGATATCGTCCCAGTGTGTACCCAGCTTTACTTTCTCTCTCCACTTTATCTTTATTAAGCTTTGATAAATCTCCCCCTTAGTGGTTGGGTTACATGGTTCTATACTGCATATGTGCACCGTACCTGAGTTGGTATCTAGACTCTTGTGTTCTTAGACTTGCGTCAGAGCCGGAGCAAATGACCATTTGGAATCTACAGTATTGTTACACATATCATTGCTAGGATAAAAAACACTGAGGGCATTAGCACATTTCATGCTAATATTACTTGTGGCTCTATGGGCAGAATTCAATTCTTTCCAGCCCCTATCGCGACCGACGGAGCTATTCAATTCTTGCTCCTGTCGGGCACGATGAGCTGGCAGCGCTACATTTCAGCTCGCAGCCCCTGGGGGATGAGAGCTGAAATGTGCGAAAAGTCACATGTTTGGGCGCCCAAAAATCACTTTTCGCGATCGCGCCCAGCACTTTGGTCGGGTTTAGCTGCTTTACTCAGCTAAACCTGACCTCTATGCGCGCGATCAGCACGAAAATCTTGAACAATTGCATAGCGGCCCGCGATCTCCTGTCACTTTAGACGGGAGATGAGGGCCGCGAAAACAATTGAATTCCGCCCTATAAGTCTTATTTGTATTACTTCAATGCATTGTAATGCCCTCGATCTAGAGGAGTTTTTTGCAATGGTCACCGTGATTCATACATGACAACTATTATTTTTCTGCCTCTGGGACACTTTCTGGAGGGGAGATGGAAGTTGTCACTGGTAAATTGCATCATATTGCCCCATCCCCTGCAATGCAAGGCCACAAATCATGGAATTACACACAGGTGGTGATAACACAACCCTCCCCAATCAAACGCTTTTCACCAGAAAGTGGATAGGATGTGGGAGAGTTCCCTAACGTTCTGGGAGTCTGTGGGACTCCCCAAAAGTTTGTCAGTCTCCTGAATGATACGAGAGTGAGGGCAAGTATGCAGTGACTGACTACCCTGTGTCAGACAAGTGCATTAGTAGCTGTGGCTTTCATTCATCATTCATTGGGACCAAGAGCTAGCTCTTTCTCATCCTACAAACAGGGTTGCAGAGAGCCTGCCTGTTTAAGGAGGCGTGGCCACACAAAAACCAGTATCTGCTGTGTTGCAAAGCTCTCCACAAGCCCCGTTGTGCCCTTCAGCCAGGGACAGATCCGTATGCCCCTGGCTCTCCCCCCTTCTATCTAGAGATCTGCGGTTCAGTTCTTCTCTGTTCTTTTAGCCAAATTAGTGCAAGTTTGCATTTATCTTATTGGCTACACAAAACACGCGAGAGTCAGAAAGCCAATAAGATGCCGCTTTTCAGATCCTAATGGAACCAAGTAGAACTGAATAGCACATCTTCACTCCTATGAGGTACAGACAGAGGAGACTGCTGCTGTGCTCAGTGAAAGCAGCAGCCTCTCTGTACTCACTGTGCTGCTGCCGCTGACAGCACTAGGAGGGGGGAGCGATGGATCCGGGCCCCCACAAGGCCCCTCCAGCAAGCCCGGGCAGGGGTAATCAGTACCCGCTCCCCCTGCCCCTCTCTGCATCCCAGCCTATAAATTAAGGGATGCTGAGAGGGGGGGAGGAATCACAGAATAAAATGTGCCCCTCCCCCTCTGTGCCATAAATAACTTTGTGGCAAATTAATTAATAAAGTTATCATTTAAATTATGCGTTGGTGCGACCATAAAGTCCTGCATTGCTGCGCTCATGTGATCAGTCAGAGCCAATGTACTGAGAGCTGGCAGCTTGATGATGTCACAGGATGCTTCTCAGGAACCCGGAGATCCTGTTCCTGCCAGTACAGGGGCTGTCCACACCTTCATTAATACTCAGGAACATTCATACCTGCCCATAAGATGGCTAACTTCATGCTGACATATAAAGAGATGAATATAGAAGAAATAATACAGCTGGAACAATAACATATGTTTATTTATATGCTGTCTGTACAGATACAGTATTTCTCTAATCTGCAGATGTGTGTGTAGTGTATGTGACAGCTACTCGTTAAATGTTTTGTGTTTTTTTATTTATGTCTGCCATAAGTCACTATCAACAAATGCAGATCATCTTATTATCTTTTTTTGGAAAATTGCAATTAGAAAAAATATGGGCCATCTCCCTCCATTGATAAAGCTACAAATTTGCAGCGAAACATTGCTACTGGGAGCCGGTTTACACTTGGACACCTTTCCAATATCAAGACGTTACAACTGTGGGACCAGAATACCGTCGTATGTTGCGCTCTTTAGCTCTGCTGCCTTTGATCATCGCTAATTGGATCCTCTGAAATCTACAACCACAGAGACGGTAACACTTATTTACTGGACTATTGCCTGTCTAGACAGGAAGCACTTTATTGAACTGTACTCTCCCGTCACGGGTTCAAAACCTATATACCCAGAAACATGCAATGTTGTCACTGACCCTAATTATGGTTTTATTTTCAAGCCTCACTAAGGTTGTTTTATAAAATTTTTAATGTTTCTATGTTAAATTGTTAATTTTTATGCTAATATATTGTCCTATTTTCATTATACATTTTTAGCGCTGTGTTAATGTATTTTACCATCTCCCTCCATTGGTGTAATTGTCTTGACACTAAGTAAATGGTAATATGGCACATATGATGGATGGTTTAAAGCTGGCGTGCTACAAATGTCTGTTCCTAATGCACAGCACAGGAGACGCAACCAATTTCGGTCTGGAACAAGAGAAAAAAAAAAAAGGTGACAGTTTATCTGTTATCTGAAGGCAAACCGTATGAAAGTTTTGTTAATGTCCATCTAATGGCTTAAGCTAAGCCGCAGCCCTTGTGTGCCTAATGGATTGTGTAATTCATTGGAGCTCTCCTTAAGTGCAAACATATTGTAGCTATTGATTTTTGCCTAGTAAAATCAATGAGTGGAAGACAAGGAGGGAAGGGGGAGGGGTGTATTAATAACAGCGGTTTGGGATTTTTTTTTTTCAAGTTTCTGGGCAACCAACAGGCTATAGCGGGGGCGTCTCTGACCTCCAATATGATGGGCTGATAAGAGTGGGTATCTGGAGACTCAGCACAGAGAGCTAGCAGGGCAGCAGATGCTGAGACATATGTCAGGTGTTGTGATATTGCTCTGTCTATGTGTGTGCTTGATTGGTGGAAAACATACAGGACAGCCAGGAATCTATCACTGCACATTAGGCCTGATTGAGAGACGGATAGTATTGAACAGTCGCTGCGTCTTTGTCTGTGCTAAAATATGCAAAAGTAGCAGGAAGCGTCTGTAGTAGAAAGACGCCCACTTTCCGGCTTCTGTGATCCTCCGCTGTGTCCAAGGATGCATCATCGGAACATTTGCATAAACATCGGTCATCTGGGTAACCCTCGGGTTATTCAGGATGGCCAGTGTTCTCACGCTGCAGGCGGCCAGTGAAGCTGTGTCAGAAGACGCAGACCCTGCCTTGGCACGCCTACAAAACAGGTCCGACACGCCCCCGCTTTGTAAAATGCTCACGGTCACTGCCCCCGGCCCATCCTCAAATCACCTGATATTTGCAGCCACGCTGCGTCTGAAGAGGCTGGACCCGATCTGCACGTGGCAGTACGGGTCGTGCGCATGCTCAGTTCAACAAACATCAGAGTAGACCACAGGTTTTCAAACTCGGTCCTCGGGACCCCAAACAGTGCATGTTTTCCAGGTCTCCTCACAGAATAACAAGTGAAATAATTAGTTCCACCTGTGTATCTTTTAAAATGTGTCAGTGAGTAATGGCTACACCTGTGCACCTGCTGGGTGACCTGGAAAACGTGACCTGTGTGGGGCCTTGAGGACCGAGTTTGAGAACCCCTGGAGTAGACCATCGGGTTTAGATACATCTCTGAATTAGGCCCATTGTCTGCACCCACAACATCAAAAAAAAAAAAAAGATTTACATTTTTTTACAAATGAATCTATGTGGCCTGAGCTCTCATGTTTGCCAACGCCGTACATACAAATAAATGGGGAAGGGGATAGCCGCACACCCAAAATGCCACGCCAACATACTGAGACCATGCCGGCCTATTAAACATTAATGTCTCCTGTTTTGTGAGGCCCTGATTAAATAGTTACCAAAAATAAGATACAAATGTTTCCATTGTAGACGCAACTTCCACCATTCACAATGTGTAATTGTTCTCATACCTTTACTAGTTATGGGTATGCGGTCAATATCCTGACCGTGGGGATTCTGGTGCTCAGAATACCGGCTCCAGAATCCCGACACTTGTCAGATTCCTGGTGCTGGCAATCCAACTGCCAGAATCCCGAAGATAAGTAGCGGAGTTGGGGCGAGGGTTTGCGTTAGGGGTTAGGTTTAGGCACTTGGGAGAGGGTTAGGGTTAGGCAGTAATGGGGGAGGGTTAGGTTTAGGGTGCAGAGGGGGAGGTTAGGTTTAGGGTGTGGGGAGGGGTAGGTTAGGTTTAGGCATTGGGGGGGAGGTTAGGGGCAGGTACCGGGGAGGTAGGGAAAAGGAGAGGGTTAGAATACGGACTGACAAGTGCCGACAAGCTCCGGCATCCCATAGCCATCCCTAATTATGTCACCTTGTAATTGTTGACGGTACTGGCAGAGTGTAATTAAAGTGTGCAAATTTCAATATCTTTGGATACAGTGAGCTCTTGGGACAATCGGAGGTCAGTGAATGTTCCCAGTAGCTCCCTCATTAAAAATAGCTTATTCAAAATTCAAAGTGTACCGGCAACCTACTCTGGACATATAGAGAACCGAAACCATATTTGTGAGTATGTTATGAAACTATAATTTACTGCAGTGCTATAGAATATACAGAAATTTTTAATGGTGGAAAAAAAAAAATACACTTTGCTTTTAAACTTTTCACCAAAACATTCAGATACTGGTGTGGTATGATTTGTTGACATTCAGAAAGTCGACATTTGGAATGTCTACACCAGCATGTTGACAGGTTCTGAATGTCAACAGTCAGAATGTTGACATGATCATTACAACAATCAATATGTAAACATGTATTAAGGTATACATGGTTAAAATGTCAACACGTTCAGAATGTCGACATTTAACATGTCGACACCAAAATGTCAACATATGGGTTTTACGTTATTTAAATCAAACCCTAAACCTTACCTTAGCCGTAACCCCCAAAAAATCAACAAAAAAACATGTTTACAATCTTGGTGTCGACATGTTAAAAGTCAACATTCTAAACATATCGACATTTTAACCATGTCGACCTAAATGCATGTCTACATATTGATCGTTGACCTGATGAGTATGTCGACCTAATGATTGTCAACATTCAGAAGCTGTTGAGATTCTGAGTCGACTGGATACCTTCATTCACAAAAAAACTAAAAATTGACCGTCCTGAAATGATACAGGACATCGTGTTATGGTCAGGAAAGCGGCATCCAACAGTCCTAAACACACCTAATGTGACCTGCTGTATGTAACATGTAGGCAATATTGCCTACAAAAAAAACAGAACAAAGTATAACAATATAACATTACTGAGAAACAAACAAAAGGATGTCAATAACAGCTAGATATTCCCACAAAATCCAATAGTCCAATATATTTAGGATTTCCAGTATTGGGCAAAATAATCAGAACCTCATAATCATACCTCCTGACTTTTGTACTCTTCGAAGAGGGGCACGTCTCCCAAAAAGGGGGTGGGGCTTTGCTGGAAGGGGGTGTGGCCTCCCGGAAACAGGGCAGAGCCTCGCGGCAACCCCTGTTTATGCCACTATAGGGGGCGTGCCCAGCACTCTCCGAGATGCTGGGCAGCCCCCAGGCTCTCCTTACACAGGTGAACAGATGCTGTGTGCATCCGCACGGCATCTGTTCACCCTCTCCCCAACTTCCCCCCCACTGCGGGACACTGCGGCCTGCGGGTGGGACAGCGGGACAGTCCCAAAAAAACGGGACATTTGGGAGGTATGTCATAATGCATGAGCGCAAGGAATAATTAAATGTACAATGATGTGGTGGTGTGGTTATAATGTAGCCATTTATACAGTGGGTATATTGATAGTTTCTTGTAACAAAGGCCCTGAATCAGCCAGACGCTCTGACCAGAGCGCTCGCTCTGAATCAGGGCCCACCTCCATTAATATGGAGCGTCCTCCTGGACGCTCGTATAGCTGTGGGTCACCACCCACAGCATATACGAGCGTGAAGGATGATGGCCGCGATGGTCTTGACCATCGCGACTATCGAAACTGCGAGCAAAAGCCTGCGGTTGAGTTTTTCAACCGCAAGGCCCGGAGTGATTTTGGCTCTATCAGAGCCAAAATCACTCCCACTGACATCACTAGTGATGTCAGTGGGGCCGGCTTCCTTGGGAACGCCTCCGTCTGGCAGGCACGCCCACCAAAGGGGGCGTGCTGTCAGTCAACATCGACAGCACGCCCCCTTTGATGAGACACTCCGAGCGAAGGAAAGTCCTTCGCTCGTCACGTCGCGCGCATGCGCACGACGGAGCTCCCTACGTCGTGCGCATGCGCAGTGCAGACCATCGACCCACTTGCGAGCGGACAGCCGCTCGCGAGTGGGTCTGAATGAGGGCCAAAGATTAAAAGTGAAATGTGTAACCCTGCTGTAGGGTTAAAGACAAATCATTTAAATGTATATTTTTGACATATACATTTCCTAGCATTCTGAGGTAATTTAATTATGTAATTGCTTAATTAAATAAGGTATATGTGTGTGGAGATGTCAAAGTACATTAAATTCATACTGTACATGTTTATGTATATGTTTAAGTAGTGTGCATTGTACGAGAAAGTGCAAGAACTCGTAGGCAGGAGCTGCAGTCAGGTAGCCTGTGTTTAACATTGGTGGAGTGATACATGTAGGAGTGAATTGGTTCCTGTCGGGAAAAAAGGGTCCGGTTAGAGGGAGGTGTACAACAGGTGTCAGCAGCAGCTTACAGTTAGTCTGGAGTTCCCTCCTCGGCTTCCCACCTCCCTGTGACCTGGGCAGCGGAACCGTAGTAGGCTGCCGTGCGTAGGGGGGAGGAGCCGGAGAGGAGGCATTGGTGGTAGCTGTCAGCGGAGGTGGCTTACCGCTGACAGCAGGTGGATCGTCTCGGCAGAGGTCCAGGCGGCGGAGCATCGTGGCCAGCTACAGAGGTTGCGGTCTTGGGCGGTAGAGATGCACAGAGGGACTAGCGGCGGCCAGAGGCTGTGTGAGCGTCACGGTGGCACTGCAATGCTGAGTGGCTGTCAGCTGAGGAGGCAGAGACGGACACTGGTGAGACGAGTCGCAGCAGCGGGGGGGGAGGGGGTTGTGGCCTGATGATCTTCCCCTGTTTACAGCCAGCGTGTATGTGTAAAGAGGAGAGCCTGGCAGGACAGTAGTAAACTGTGAAATGGAGGTCAGCTCCATTCACCAACAGGTAGTCATTCCGCTGGCTGCCTCCATGTGAAGCTTCACCTGATAGTGGCTGCGAGTACAAACAATACATTGCACATACATGCAGTAGTTACGCTCTGAACAGACTAGTTCTTTCACAAGTTAAAGCATAGGAAAGAAGGGGATTCACTTAACAGTATATGGAATGTAATAAATTAAAGCCAGAGATAAATAGTTTAATGGATTTTATCTCCAAGCCTTTGGTATAATATACAGTAAGAGATAAGGAAAGAGTTGGGGGAGGACAAAACATTTTGGGACTCTATAGACTGAGGCCCTGATTCAGAGCCGGACGCTCTGACAGAGCGCTCGCTCCGAATCAGGGCCGGCCTATTTTTTTTTTGAACAGCCTCCTGGCTGCTCGTACAGCTATAGCGAGCGGCCAGGAGGATGGTCGCGATGGTCAAGACCATCGAGACCATCGGGCTTGCAACAAGACCCTTGCAGTAGGGTCTCGTTGCCAAAAGCCCCAGAGAGATTTCGGCTCTGACACGAGTGATGTCAGTGGGGCCGGCCCCAGATGGAGGTGTTCACATGGGAACGCCTCCGTTTGGGCAGCCACTCCCCCGGCCCGCCCACCAAAGGGGGCGTGCTGTCACTCAACATCGACAGCACGCCCCCTTTTTTTGCGAGACCTGGAGCGACGGCTTGCCCGTCGCTATCCGGGTCTCGCGCATGTGCACGACGGAGCCGGCTCCGTCGTGCGCATGCGCACTGGGCCACCATCCACCCGCTTGCGAGCTTGTCTGAATCACGCCCTGAGTTCATCTGTCCCACAGGCATAGAACTTATGTCCAATCTATGGAATATAGCTCCATTACTGTGTGCTAAGATACAGAAATGTCACATTTTGGGATTTGAGTACTTGAGATACAATTTAGCTACAATATAGATTAGTATTACCTGGATTTCAGGCAAAAACTTAAACAGAAAGGAATTCAACATAAGCTACATATAGATGCTAAAGCACTGACTTAATTTCCTTTACAGACCTGTATGTAGAGGATACTGTGAAGAATATACATGACTGTATCTATGTACAGACTTACTGGCAACACTACATGAGGGAGCAGGAGAGCCAGCAATAGGAGAGTAATAGAGGAAATACAGGAAGTAATAGGGGAAATACAATACAGTAATAGAGGAAATACAATACAGTCATTTCTACAGGTTTATTTTACGTGTTCCAAGGATTCATACTTTCATTACCAAGATTCAGTAGTATGATAGTTCAGGAGAATTAAGGAGCACATCCACTAGGCGACTAGTGAAGGACTGAACGATAACGATATATCGATATCGTTATCATTCAGTTGTTCATTAAACTGTGCTGTGCCTACACTGAACGATCAGCACCCTCCCTCATCCCCGAACATGGTAAATCTATCATTATCGGCAGATTGACCAGCATGTTCGGGCGATAATTGATGTTGGAAACGACCAGCGGGAGCGCGCATTGCTGGTCGTTTCCGACATTTGCGTGCATGATTTGTGCCCGATTAACGAGCGATTGAACGATAACTGTGTCGTTATCGTTCAATCACTCTGTTTAATCGGGTAGTGGATACCCGCCTTAGACTCATTGAAGGACATTTTCTTACTACTTCAGACTATTGACAACAAAAGTTTCTACCTCTATCACCCTTTATGTTATTTTTATTCTTCTGGATGCAATTGAATAATGAATGTAATCTGCTATATGTACTGCTATTGTAACGTTGTGAACTGAGAAGTAGGAAATAATATTGTTGTTATAATACATTGTACAATTGATTTCTAACTAAAGAAATAAGTAGTACATAAAACTGTATGTGCGAGTTGTACTTACCTTTTAGGAGGCTGGAAGACATTGGTATCAGGACCTGTGGAAACAAACATAACTGATGGTTTGTTTATATTGTGCAATGTTCTTTGAATAAATATATGTATAGAAAGTTTCTTTACACAACAGCCAACTGTTCACAATTTACATTGGATAGTTTAAATAGGGGTTTCCCAACTAGGCCCTGACTGTCTACCAATACTTGGGTGAAGGCACCGATTTAGATAGGTTCCCCAATTAACGCCAGGTTAAGGGTGGGTAAAGTAGATCACATAGGAGTTAGTAACCTGGTGACCCTTTAGTGGTAAAAGGAGGTTACAAATGTTTCTCACCGAGCTCCGTCAGCAATGTTCACCCCAAAACACAGCACCAAGGTGAACATTACACAAAATGATCTGTCTGAAGATGCTGGTTATACCTGAGAAATATAATACAGCCACCATACAAGAATGCAATAATAGATTTGGTATCTCCAGGGGACTGTCATCCTCAGCAGCCAGTGGCCACATTGGATTGCCATAAATGTGGTCATGGAGCCATGCCACTCTAGGGATACATGCCCACATGAAGTAGTGGCTCATGAAGTAGTGTGGAGACTGTTCAATCGAGCGAGGGGGTGAGTTCCAGAGCAGTGGCTTAGCACAGGAGAAGGGGTGAGTTCCAGAGCAGTGGCTTAGCACAGGAGAAACCTTGGATGCAGAAGTCAAAGGTGATCAGAGCAGAGGTGTGGCCACGATCAGTGGAAGAGCGGAGAAGGAGTGTGGACAGAAAAGAGATTGTAAATGCACAGGAGGGAGTGGAGCGATTGGGGACTTTATATGTGAGGGTGTGGAGAATTCAGTGGTGGAGGGGGAGCCAGTAAAGCAATTTACAAAGGAGGGACAGCTGACACAGAGCAGACAGAGGGTTAGACGAGTCTGGCTGGTGTGTTCATGAGAGCATGAATGAGAGTTTTGGTGAAGTCCATGGTGAGGAAAGGTCTAATTCTAAACATGTTGTGAAGGTGGAAGTGGTAGGAATGTGATAATGACTGAAAGTGTGAAGTGGAGGAGACAAGGATGACACTTGAGGGACAGAGGTGATAGTGGTGCGGTCAACAGATAGTGAGAGGGGGAGAGGAGAGGGGGTTCCGGATGGGGAGAATACAAGAAAGTTCAGTTTTAGACATATTGGATTTGAGAAATCTCTGGGACACCCAGGAGGAGATGGCAGGAAGACAGACATAAGAGAGGATGGCGGGATATAGGTCTGGGGAGGAGATTTGGGAGCCATCTGCGTATAGGTGATACTAGAGGCCAAAGGAGCTCATGAGATCCCCAGGGAAGGAGGTAAAAAGAGGAGGCCAAAAACAGCCCCTTGGGGAACATGGACAGGTTTGGGGAAAGCTGTAGTTAGAGGAAGAGACTGAGAAGAAGTGCTTAGTGAGGTAGGGGGACAACCAGGAGAGGAGAGAGTTGCGGAGAACGAAGGACATGCACATTGCACTTGGGCTCCCAGTAAAAGATTCTTTTATATATATATATATATATATATATATATACACAGAGAGAGAGAGAGAGAGAGAGAGAGTGTAAAGTACAAGACATGCAATAAGTTTATGTACAATAAATATATATTGGTGGTAATATTAGGCTGCATACCAAAATTAGATGAATATATGCTTATCTGTGAGCTTAGTGGATCAGATCCTCCTCCAGGATGATTCAGCTATCAGATTACAGAATGAAGATCTTTCAGACTCATCATCTTAGCTGGATGTAATGTGCATCTCCTCTTCTAGTTTCTTATTACTTGATAGGCACGTATGGTACATATGACAAATGATATGCCCCCATAGTGTGATACAGTATAATATAAACAAATCAATTAATTTCACACAGGCAATTGCTGATGTTTTTGTAATAAAGAGTCTTAATTAGGTTCAAGTCCAAACTTTCAGTGACTCCTTAAACTCCAGGATATAGTGAGTACCATGAGGTGTTGTTACCATTGCAGCACAGTGTCCCGACGTGTTTTGTCCCCTTTCCTATGACTTTTTCAGGGTATATCCCCTGAGGAAGTGCCAGGAAAGGGACGAAACGTGTTGAGTTTAAGGAGTCACTGAAAGTTTGCACTTATGCAATACCAGATGGACAGTATTAACACTCATCCATTACATCAACTTATATCTGCAGAGCTAGATAACTACAAGTATAGTAAAGTTACAATCTAATTACTGTGTATTTCCTCCTTTTACTTGACTAATCTCTTTCAGCCACGGCTCTTAAATATTGGAAGCAATAAAACCTCTGGATAAGAAACAAGCAAATCCAGTGGCACGTTACCACTTCATAGAATCATCAACTGTCCTATCAGTGGAACCTATTACATTTGGATGCAATTGCCCTTTTCCAGATCCCAGACCTTTAGCTTCATAGGAATATATAAGGGACAATGCGAAGAATGGGTTAATCAGACCATGATGTAGTTCGTATATTCTTTATAGAAATTCAAGCCCATACCTTTTACCTATGTACTGATTACATGGAATCGAATAACATGACCATAAATAAAAACAGGTCCCCACTATTTCTCATTCCTGGGTAATTCAAAGGTTTCAGTCTAGGTTACATAATTCATCAAGCTCCGAAAAAAGCATTTTTTTTCGGAACGTGACAGTAATACTGTACGCCATTCTGAGATGGTGTACAGCACCTGATGCAGCAGAGGGATCAAATGGGGTTGGTGGGTGGGCGAGGGGGTGTTGTCTTTCATCTTCTCTAGTCTCCTGCTGCTTCACTTTTCAGTCTCTTCACAGTGCAGCTCGGAGACAGGCTACAAAGAGTCCAAGAAGATCGAAAAGCAGCAGGAGAAAAGTGCCTTATTGCCAAGAAGTGATAATTAAGTATAGGAGGCATGATCAATTCCTCCGATACTTGGATTGATCTTGCAGCAAGTTCAATCCTTAATTATCACTGGGCACATTATCATAATGAATAGAGCCCTTAGTCATAAATAACTATATCTATAGCTATATCTGTAGTATTAAGGTTCCTATCAGACACAGCTAAGGCAAAAGGTCAATATATATGGGTGAAATCAAAACTTATTAATTGACCACAGATTGAGACACAGAGAAACCTGGTATCAGTTCCATATTATATCATATAGGGGTTTATGTACTAAGCCTTGGGAGAGATAAGGTGGACGGAGATAAAGTACCAACCAATCAGCTCCTGTCATTTTTCAAACACAGTCTGTAAAGTGACAGTTAGGAGCTGATTGGTTGGTACTCCGTACACTTTCTCTCTCCAAGGCTTAGTACATAGACCCCATAATTACCATACGGAAAACAAAACCCTTGAAACAATGAAACGGTCAGCAGGAAAATTTGATGTCCTGATACATCAAAACCAAAAGCAACTACAACCAAGCTTTCTTATACCTACTGTAGAATAAGTATATATATTTGGATCATAAATGTGCATCCTCAGTACAATATAGATGGTGCATGTACCAGGGTATTGGCTTAAGAACCAGATCTTATAATAACCTTAATTGTCACGCGCAGTATAATTGCAGGTTCTAATTACCATATACTGAGAATGTATGGGGAGGAGGCTGAGAAAAGTAAAACACATAGGACTTCATTCAGAGCCGCTCGCAAAAAGCGAGCGCTCACTCTGAATGAGGGCGGCTGCTTTTCTTTTGAAAGGCGGCCTCCTGGCCGCTTGCTAAGCTGTGGGTTACTACCCACAGCTTTAGCGAGTGACTAGGTGATGGTCGCAATGGTCGAGACCATCGCGACCATCTGGGCTTGCAACGAGACCCTTGCGGTAGGGTCTTGTCTACCGCAAGCCCCAGGTAGCTTCCTGCTCTAATAGAGCAGGAAGCTCCCTACTAACATCACTGGTGATGTCAGTAGAGCCGCCTACAAATGGCAGGTGTTCCTTCAGGAACGCCTCCGTTTGTCCGGCCACCCCCCCGCCCCGCCTACAAAACGGGGCGAGCTGTCAATCAACATTGACAGCCGCCCCTTTTGTAGTGAGCACTGGAGCGAGTGCATTTGTCACTCACTCCGGGGCTTGGGCCCTCACCAACGACCTGCTTGTGAGCGGGTCTGAATGAGGTCCATAGTGCACTGCTGTTTCTACTGTCACCCTTTTTACTAGGTATTGGATGGATGATGAGAGAACAGCAAGGCTGTATTTATAGAAATAAAGATGAAGGTGGATGGGAATTCAGCCCTGTATGGGAGTTAGGTGACCCTTGATGCCAAATGGCAATGCAAATGTCAAATGCACCCTGGGTGAGATTCCACACCACCGGAAGGAAGGGGAAATATACCTGTGGTATTAGTTGTGTGGTGCGTCTCAGTAATTCTGTGGTCACTGCTGTTCTGATTGAGGTCCCCAAACTGCTGGCTTAGACCTAAAAAAATAATCCCCAGGACACCACTTGGACAAAACTCCATCTGTGTATCAGTGTGGAGCAAGGCGCAGGTCCACGGTGAGCTGATGGGAATCTGGAAGGGCCACGCGTTTTGCCATTAAGGCTTGTTCACACAGGATGCCCAGTTGGATTATTCAGATGTCCGATGTTCATGCAGTTGGTCTCCGGGTGCAGCATCAGATTATAGAAGCCAGCAGTGGACTTTGGGCCTGATTCAGAGCCGGACGCTCTGACCAGAGCGCTCGCTCTGAATCAGGGCTGGCCTACCTAAAATTGGAGCGGCCTCATGGACGCTCGCATAGCTGTGGGTTACCACCCACAGCTTATGCGAGCGTCCATGATGATGGTCGCGATGGTCAAGACCATCATGACCGTCGGGCTTGCGACGAGATCCTTGCGGTAGGGTCTCGTTGGCCGCAAGCCCTGGAGTGATTTTGGCTCTATCAGAGCCAAAATCACTCCCACTGACATCACTAGTGATGTCAGTGGGGCCGGACCCAGACGGTAGGCGTTCCCATGGGAACGCCTCCATCTGGGCAGCCACGCCCCCGGCACGCCCACCAAAGGGGGCGTGCTGTCAATCACCATTGCCGGGTCTCGTGCATGCGCACTTGGGCACCATCGACCCGCTTGCGAGCGTACAGCGCTCGCGAGCGGGTCTGAATGAGACCCTTTGTTTACTTTAGTCGCCTCCTGCAGATTTCCCATATTTTAGCACAGATGCAGCGGCTGTACTAAATCATCCATCCAGGGGGGTATCTAGGGATCCGAGCACCCCTGGCAAAGTAAGGGACTGCACCACCCCCCCGCCCACATATTTTCCAATAAATAAAAATTATAAAGATGCTTCCTTTCCCACTTCATATGAAACTAGATAGATTCATTCATATTCCTTCTCTCTTTCCTATTTGATGACAACATGTCACATTTTAACACATATTAAGTTATCAATGACATAAATAAATGACATATAGATCTACAATAAATAAAAAGGTCAAACACACCAGCAACATAGAGAAATATAGGTACAGAAAGCACCTGAATAAGTTTGGCAGTGCTGACCCAGAATGGAGACACATGCAGAGATTGCAGACAACATGAGGACTGAGCCAGCATACCTGGGATACCATTAAGAATACAGAGAAAAAGGTAGGCATCTATCAGTTCTGTACTGGGCTCAGAGCCGTATACTGTATATATCACTCACAGACACCCTGCTACATACATACACACCCCAGTCAACATGGCTTCAGCTCCTGCTTACATGCAGCCTAACCTAGTGACTGCCAGAAGCAATCTGCTGATTGGACAGGAGTCCTGCAGTGAGAGCTGCCATTGGTTAGTACATGCCATCACTCAAAATTAAGCTCCCGCCCTCTACTTCCCGAAAAAGCTGCTGTGAGTGCCATCCTGGCCAATGGATAGATACGCCCCTGCATCCATCTCTAAATCAGGCCCTGGTATCAAATCCAGGACTAGTTAGTCTTTCAAGTTTCCATCTGCCACTGTCTGTACGTATTCCAACTATTTTATACCAATGGTATCTGCATGGAAATGCCCCTTACCAATGGCTACTTTATAATTGATAGGTGATAGTGTGTGGCTATTGCAAGGCAGAAGCGCTATCACCACCAGCTTAATTAGTTATTCTATTGCCTTATGTATCAGTTGTTCCCCCACAAATATTTTGTTGTAAGCTCAGTTGGGCAGGGCAATATTTACCTTTTTTTATTATAACATTATGATATTAATTGGTACAATGATGTCATCAGTGTCCAGTGTATGTCATATATTGGTGCTTTACAAAGTATAATAATAACAATAATAATTCTGAACAAAACACGTAAAATACTCCCCAACAAGCCAAAATCCTGCACTTGTGTTTGTACAATATGTTGAATGCATTGAAACCTGAATTTTGCTGAAATGTGTGTTTCATCCAACTGTTATTGTCCTATGTTTTCTGTATATTTCCTTGTAGTATTTTTTTTTATTATCTGTGCTGGTCTTTTTATTTTTGTATTTTATGTGTATCTTTTTAAACACAGCCCTGTTTGCAGCACAGTCTATTTCTTTCCACCTGACTGACAAAATGTCTATATCAATATTGACTGTTTGTCAAGCATCATGTCCTTTAAGATCCCTACTCCAGAAGTCAAAATAGCATGAAATGTAATTTTCCAGCTATCTGTCAGAGCCGGGCAGAGACTCAGATCACTGCTGGTGATAAGAGCCATAGGTACAAGTGTCGGAGGCAGTCAGGCATCTGCAGGGATAAACTTAATAGCAGAATTCACAGGAACACCACTTGAGAATCCCCTGGCAAATTGACCATTAAGTTAAAACTCACCATCCGTTCTAATTTGTTCCCTTCCCCTTTCTCCCCGGTTGCTGGGTGCTAAAACAAATCCCTGCTGTGTTTACCAAGTGTACTATTACAATACCCCTATCAAATATTTGTCAACCTGTCAGCTCAACCTTCCCTATAAATACTTTATCTAAAGCCTCAGGTTAGCAGATCCGGAGAACCTGGTTAACAAACAGGGTGAGTTATCTGTTCTTCTAGGTTTAGTTTTTAATAGCTATGTATTATTTGATTTACTTTAATAAATTTGATACAATTAGCTAAGTATATTTGTTTAAGGTACTTATTTTGTTGGTCATATTAAAATACATTTCTTTCTTTTCTCTTTTTTACTAAATGTTTTTTAATGCCTTTTTTTGCAAAATAAAAAAAGATTAAAATGATGTAATTGCTTACTTTTTTCATTCTTTCTTCAAACCCAATAAGTGTTTTTGTTTTTTTTTACTCATTTGGTTAGTCACTGACAATTACTTTCTGTACATTACTTTTGTTAAATATTAAATATTACATATGCTATGTAAAATTATAAATTAAAATCATATTTATCCTAAAAAAATTAACTTAGTAGTAAGAAAAAGTATTGAGAATAGTGTATTTAATGGCCTGTGTATCACAGCTGGGAGAGAGATAAAATTGTGAGAGATAAAGTACTAACCAATCAGCTTCCAATTTACAATTTGCAGGCTGTGTTTATAAAATGATATTTAGGAGCTGATTAGTTGGTAATTTATTTTTTTTACAATGTTATCACTCTCACAGCTTTGATACTTAGGCCCCTTAATGCCTAAACATAATAAAATAAAATATTTTTTTATTATCAAGTATAGTCATTTTAAAATACATAATATTGGTCTAAAGATAAGAAAGATTATATTTTTATTGTATATAAATAATATTGCTGAATATAATATAAAAATTGTGAATTAGAACAAATTTTATCTACCTGTAAATGGTGAATATTACCAGATATTATAGGTGCTGTGATTTATGAAGGGAAAAACTTCTCATTGAAGTCAAACACTAATAATGTTATAACTATATTTAATTATTGTTGTAATGGGATATTCATTTGCTAAGCCTTAACTAGCTGAAAAAAATGTATACTGCAAATAAATTAAAATTATATTAAAATTATATAACTAGAGATGTTGCTCAGTGACAAAATCATAAATAATAATGGCAAATACAGTGCAGCAGAGACTGCAGTTTTCATTTTGTTTTGTTTTTTCTTTTATCTGTTCTTCAGTAACCTTTATATCTTTGCAAAATTCTGATAAACATCCAAGTATTCTAGAATAATTATACTGTATATATTACACAAATAACAATGCTTAAATTTGACTGATATACATGGTTTTTTATGAATTAATTATAATGGTTTAAATTATTTAATGCAATTAATTAGAATAATTTTGGTTTAGAACCTTAGGAAACAATAACATAATTTTAACTTATAATTTATGTGTTTAAAGTATCAGGAAATTAGACAGATAGATAGAACAAGTAAAATTATACTATACTTAACTATAGTCTTCGATGTTTAACTAAAAATATTCTCCCATGTTATGCCTACGTTACACATTACTCTCCACAGACCCATCAAATAAGTGGCATTCTTTGTTACTTGTAGGTGCAATAACCACAAACAAAACCATAATGGAAAAGTGTTCACTGCAGAAAATGGGTGAAATTGACCAATTATTGGATTTTTTTTCTCGCTCTGTTTCCTTTCCTGTGTGGTCTTCTGGAGTAGCAATCCATTTGTCTCTGGTTTCTGAGAGAACCTGCACCTATGTAAACATCTTCTGGGACTCAGTATACCTGAGATAATATAGTTGTAGATTTACTAATCGTTTGCATTTAAAATGAATTGTTAGATCTAATATAAATAAAAGGATTATCAAATATCACAGATTCAGCCTGTCTTAATAATTCTCTCTATATAAAACATAAAGCATTTTTTTGTTTATTCATCTTGCAGGAATATTATTTATTACCCTTTTTTAGGCTGTTTTAGACAGAGGGGAGAAGTGTTGGGGGTAACCTATCTCTTCAGAAACTCTAGAATGCACTGGGGATGTGACTATATCCATTGTGATGAAACCACACACCTAATGTGACATACTTTCCTTTCAGAAAGGCATGCCTCAGTTTCAATTTAGGAAGCTTAAATGTTGGAAACTAATTATAAATAGTCTTTTATTATGTATTAACCTCATGTTTTAAAAAAAAAAAAATAATAATAATAAACTGCTTCTATTATTATAAAAATAGTTTTGGCTCTGTCTATATACAGCACAGCTGCCTCAACCTTGAGATAGTGGAAAATGGCTGCTCCCAATAAGTGGACGATGATAATGTTAATGGTTGTCAGTGCTAATCTAGACCATCACATGTAAACAGATATACTGTATGGCTCTACACTGCAGTGATGTTTTAAAATGTTAATTTTTTTATTTTATAGCCCTACTCATCAATTATTTGCTTGTTGTTCTATTACATCATGCACACTCTTCATCCAGGTAACTGATAATTGATGCATCATAAAATAGTAGGAATTGGAATACTGCATTCATTGTACTTCATATTCTATTACGTTTTATGCTGCCATTTTTCCGTCACATCCACCTATTCTTTTGTTATTGCATAAACATGCAGAATGACTATAAAAAATATTTCCTAATAAAGCATAGTATTTTTTTTATAAATAATAGACTTTTTACTAGAACATAATGAAAATAATTATTTGTTTCAAAGACACAAATGTGATTCTTAGATTCTCCATTTCTGTTGGTTTCTAAAATGAACAATAGAATTAAGTACATGCAGACTATATATTTAATATTCTTTTGAATTCTATTTTAGAGGGAAAACACTTTTCTATATTTGACTTTACTTCTTTTCTGTTCCTAGTGTGCCTGTTTGACACAATGGCAACCGGTGTGATACGGAACCTCTCTGAATTTAAATTACCACAATCCTTCCAGCATCTGTTCTTGCTCCCAGAACTAACTCAGGACATGGACTTCCAGGATTCATCAGAAGAGGAGGATGAAATGCTAGAGGAAGAAGAGATGGATAGCTTTTCAGATGGCGAACAAACAGCCATCAGGTCATCAAACAGTTTCAGCAACCAATACGACAATGGTCCAGAACACTGCTCTACTGAAATGACAGAGCAGCTTTTGAAGTTCTCAGAACTCATCAGCTCTGACATTCAAAGGTATTTTGGACAGAAGACCAAGGAAGAAGACCCAGACTCTTGCAATATTTACGAAGACTATTTCACACCTAGACTTTCTGGAGGCCAGGAAATGTATTATCAAGATCTCATGAAGATAGCACAAAACAGAGACAATGATAAGGCTGACTTGTTTAACCCACTCACTCCTCCCGTAGAGCTGGATCAAAAATTTTTAAAAACCATCTGCACCAAAGAAGATCCCAAGAAGCTAGGACCTCTGACTGAGCTGTTTAACTTTGGTCTTCGTAAGTACACAAGGCAGAAGGTGGCGATGGGCAAAGACGGCAGGCTACAAAGACTAGAGAGGAAATATGCTCATATTGTCCCCATGCATAGACGGTTGTTGCCCTTGTCATTCTGGAAAGAACCATCCCCCATTCCATCCTGCATCTTAAATACAAACACGCCAGACTTCAGCGACCTTCTGGAAAACTGGACATCTGATACACATCAAGAACTACACAACACAGGAAGAGACCTCATCAGCGAATTTGGCAGATAGGCCAACACAATGACTGGCAACGTGCAGGTCACCCAAAAGATTGCAACTTACACGTTGACATCAGTGATTCCATAGATTGGTAAATGTTACGGATGGTTCCTAAAATCATAACTTTAATTTACCTTAAGTGGCCATATGCTGCATGCATATCAGTGTTTCATGTTAGAATGCAGGTAAGAGAACATATAAACCACATTGCATTTATGCGCACATGAAATATATTTGAAAATGTGTTCAATCTGCAGTTTTTAAACATGTATCTGTGGAAAAAAAACAGGAAATAGTCATCTTGTTTGAGCCAAATGTCCGTTCACCGGTGAACGCTTCTTATCGGCATCTCCTTTGCAATTAAGATGGTAATAAGTTTCCAACTGTATAGACGTGAACAAGTTAAAAGTGCATACAGTGCACATATGTGTCTCAACTTTAATTTACAAGGTTCTTACTTCTTACATAAGGTCTGATTTATCAACAAATTTTATCACTCACGAGTGATAAAACACATTGCGTATGATAAATGGTGCTCCAGCCAATCAGTTCCCAACTGTCATCTGTTTGAAATATGACAGTTGGGAGCTGATTGGCCGGAGCACCATTTATCATATGCAACAAGTTTTATCACTTCTTGTGAGTGATAAAACTTTGATAAGTCAGACCCTATCACTCACAAGAAGTGATAAAACTCATTGCGTATGATAATGGTGCTCCAGCCAATCAGCTCCCAACTGTCATTTTCCAAACAGATGACAGTTGGGAGCTGATTGGCTGGAGCACCATTATCATACGCAGTGTGTTTTATCACTCGATGAGAGTGATAAAACTCGTTGATAAATAAGGTCCTTAATCTATAAAAAAATAAATTGAATTGAAAAACCACCAATTCTAAGATACTTCCATCAACCTGAAGCGCATGGAAACAGTTATTTTATAAGTCAACAGCATATAAAATTCTATATGATTGACTAAAGCTAGGTATACACTGTCCGATTTTTGTTGATCGGGCCAACAAACTAGAGATTTTTCAGCAAATTGAAAGTCCCAATATCTGTGTTACATATTATGCAATTTTTTATTAGAAGTTAACGATTTTCGGCCACACCACACTGAGTTTGCATAAGTCCGCCCACAAGGAGGTTGACGTAGTTACTGGATAAAGTAGGAAGTATGGACAGATTATCGAGAATGCACACATACTGCTCGATATCGGGAGATTTGTCGACCGATAGAATAATCGAAGGAATGCTTTTTGTGGATGTTTTTAACCGTTTAAATCAGCGAAATGCTAAAATGCTCATGCCTACACAATATGCAATAAATTAGGCTGATCATCTGATTATTGGCAAGTCGGCTCAATTATTGTATAGTGTGTACCTAGCTTAAGTGTAGGCAACTGTGGCCGAACTACAGGTAGCAGCAGTCTCAGCCTGCAATCTGGTAATGCAACTTCCATAACAGAGGAACAGGTAGCTTGAGACCATAATAAGCTATTAGTCCAGAATGACCACTTTTACAGACACCCTTTCTCCAATGAGAGTGACATTCAATGCAAATGTGACAGATTCAGCAAAAAATCCATCAGAAGAAAGATGTTTTGGGCCATTGTAGAAAACAAAATGTTAGTTAACAAAAATAAACATTTGGGGATCCTGAAGGTAATTAAAATCAACTGGATAATCATGTATTAGATATTTAAAAAAAATATATGTTTATTCTACATTAAAGTGCATGAATCATCTTCTATTATATATTCTATAATCTCAATGGCAATGCAAACCATCTACTACAGGCTATAGGTTAGTATTATACTATATTACAAATACTTTTATATATACTTTACATTGAAATTAATGCTCACAGTATTGGAAAGGTCTGTTGTTTGCAAAACATTCGTAATTATCTCAACAGCAAATAAGCTGTTTCTGAAAATATGTCTTTCTTTCAGCCATAGTTATTGAATTTCTAAAATGTATTGAATTGGTTTAGAACTAATTGTACCAGTGATATCTATTCATCAGTTACAGACACATACATTTAATTTTAATATATTATTATTAAAATGTAATAATAATATATTAAAATTAAATGTATATTGTCTGTAGGTGATGAATAGATATCACTGGTACAATTAGTTCTAAACCAATTCAATACATTTTAGAAATTCAATAACTATGGCTGAAAGAAAGACATATTTTCAGAAACAGCTTATTTGCTGTTGTTGAGAAATTAAATATTTTAATATAGGTTCCACACATACAGTACCTCTTTATTTCAGGGAACTTATATTCGTGGGTATATATATATATATATATATATATATATATATATATATATATATTATAATGCATATGAAGAATATTTTTTTGATGTACATACATGATCTGTATATTGAAATACATAAATATATATTTGCCTAATAAAGTTTCTAAAAATTAATTACAGTTTGCCATTAATAAAAATCTCGTTAATTTGACTTTAACCATCATCATCTCTGAATAAATTTATATAGGAAATCGACTGGGCGTTCACTGACTTATGTTGGGTCCTCTGGCTGCAGTTCTAGGGGTGAGGGAGGTCTCAATCTCTCTTTGATGAATAGCCGAGCGCATGCAGCTGCAGTAGGGACACCAACAAGTCCAGTCCCCAGAGTTGAGCGCGCAGGACAGTGGGCTTGGTTTAGACACCGAGCGCATGGGATCCCTGAGATACCACGGCACCCGGTAATCTCACCATTGCTTGACTGACACTGCGGTGACTTCACGGTCAAACCACATCTGCGGACGCCGGTACCTTCTACCAGTGATGTGCGGAGAAGTGAGGCAAGGCCTTTCCTGTCATACTTGGGTATACTCTAGAGATATGACTATAAAAATTATAAGAAAAATTTAAAGAAAATATTATAAATATCTTCTTTGTATTATTGTAATCATTTTTATAGTCAAAACTCTGGAGTAAAAAGTGTATGCCAGGTGAGGCACTGCCTCCTGTACCTACCTTTTCTGCACATCCCTGATCAAGACTCACCAAATTTCCAGCACTATATACTGCTGCACCTTTATATAATGCCCACATGAACCCTCAGGTTCATATATGTATCTGTAAGTCTGGCCCTGATACTAGCCAGCACCTCTCCAGCCATTTACCTCACTGCACATCACTGCCTTTTGCCAACATTCAAGTAGGATACCAGCAACACAGATCCCAGGTACCTGGAGACTCTCATCCTGGAAATTAAGGGTAAAAGGTGTTACATGCAGGCACGGGATGCCGATCTGTCGTGAAAACACCACCACCTATATCTAACATTCCCTAAGGTACAGTCATCCAACTGACACAGCTGCAACCAACATATGTACTTATATATAGTGACTGCACAACCACTGAATTTTCTCAACTACTGACTATGCATATATCTAACGGGGGCTGATTTTATATTGTTCCCCACCAACTATCAGCAGCATTTTATGTTAACTGTGGACAATGTTACCAAGATATATGTGTTTCAAATTCGTTTGAACTCTGTGGTTGAAATGAGATACCAAGATCCAATTTTACTACCCTGCACCTCAATCAGACTGATAATCACTGCCTTATGTCTTCCCTAATGTACCACAAAGCCAATGACCAATGTTTATTTTTACTATGTGTATTTAATTTGTTTTATTCTGCATCACTCTTCTTTTGAGCACTGTGGGGTATATTTACTAAAGTGCGGGTGTTTAGAAGTGGAGATGTTGCCCATAGCAACCAATCAGATTCTATTTAACATTTATACAGCATCTTCTAGAAGATAATAGCTAGAATCTGATTGGTTGCTATAGGCAACATCTTCTAAAAACCCGCACTTTAATAAATATACCCATCAAGACTCAATAAAAGCTATTGTACCTTATCCAGAGGGAATCGGTATGAATTACCTGCCTAACCCTAACCCCCCCTTCCCTGCCGCCTAAACCTAAGTCCCCCGGGGGGGGGTGCCTAACCTTAGTCCCACCCGAGGGTGCCTAACCCTCCCTCCTCCTAGCCTAACTCTAACCTCCCGGGGGGGTGCCTAACCCTAAGTCCCCCCCCAGGAGCCCTAAACCTAACCCTTCCTCCCCCGTGGCTGTCCGTAGCAGCGCCCGGCATCACTTCGATGGGGATGCCAGGCGCCGGTCTCCCGGCGTCGGTAAAATGACAGGCGTCTAGATTTAGACGTCTGTCATTTAACCATCGCTGGGATAAAGCAGTTGGGAAGCCGGCCGTCGGGATTACGTCCGCCGGCTTCCCGACTGCATACCAATCCAGAGAGACATTTGCAATACATCACACCTCAATTCAGGCATCCTCTAGAGCAGTGGTAGCCAACCCTGGTCCTCAAGAGCTACCAACGGTGCATGTTTTCCAGGTCTCCTCACAGAATCACAAGTGATATAATTAGCTCCACCTGTGGATCTTTTCAAATGTGTCAGTTAGTAATGAATACACCTGTGCACCTGCAATGTGGTCTGGAAAAATGTGCACTGTTGGTAGCTCACGAGGACCGAGGTTGGCTACCCCTGCTCTAGAACGTGGATTTACCTTATTCAAATATCTCTGAATCAATGAAAGTCTATATAAATTAAGTTTTTCCATATGTACGTGCCCGCAGAACATACAGGGCTCCTAAACCTAAAATGTAAAAGTTTGAATATGAACAACAAAAGGTATACTAGACCATTCAATGCTACTCTGACATTACTCTGTATTACCGGGAACGGTATGAATGACCGCCAGACCTATGTCTGGCGGTTCAAATCCTGACGCCGGAAGACCGGCAGCAGTGAAGATCCTGACAGGTAAGTAAACTAACTAACCTAACCGTCTCCCCCCCCCCCTAACCCTCTCTTAGGGGTGCCTAACCCTAACATCCTCCCCCCTAGTGCCTAACCCTAACCCCCCCGTAAGTGCCTAAACCTTACCCCCCCATCCCCGCAGCCTAAACCTAACCCTCCCGGGGGGTGCCTATCCCTTGCCTCCCCCTTAGTGCCTAAACCTTACACCCCCCGTCCATGTAATAGGAGAAATGATCAAAGGGAAACAAGGCAATATGAAAAAAAATATAATGGCAATTAACGTGAAAAGCCATTACTGAAGAAGATACAGGTCACTTAGTGATGTCATTAATATGATATATATATAGATAGATAGATATTATATACACAATTGACTTCAATCAACAGCACTCAAGCATCTGCGGTGCCTTTGGTATGTGACCACACTATTTAAATAAAACAAATCATACAAACTCGGCACTCATCTACCTAAAATTCCACACTGTAATTCCTTCAAATTCAGGGAATGTTAGTTCCAGAGCATTGCAATAATTTGTCAAGCTGACCAACCTCATCATGGTCCCCCCCCTTCTGGTCAGTCCCAACATCGACATTCAAAGTATGAGCATTGCTCTGTCTCCTTTGGCTCCAGCTATCACATAGATTTTAATTACAAATTATGCTACTTGCATGGGTACAGGAACTGGTTTAAAGAGACAGAACCACACCCTTAGCTTATTAATAGCTATACTGAGAAGATAATAGATGAGGGGTGGTGAGGCAGAGAGGGGGCAGGCAGTTGATAGAGGGGGGTGGGGCTAGACAGAGCAGGGAGGAATACTAGTGTGTATGTGTGTATATATTGTGACAGAATCACCAGAGATGGATGGCGCTGATGAGCAGCAGATTCTGTGTGGGGCAGGAGAGATCCACCCACACAGAGTAGAAAGTGAGTGTGGGAACACGCCTAGCTGCTGCCCTTTGCACAGAGCAGTTAGACAGTCCAGGGGGACTGCAGTCAGAGTGAAACAGGCCGGGTGGCCAGGGTCAGACCTGAAGGATGCAGGGAGATCCCTACACCCTCTGACACTATCCTTGTGAAGCTGTGGAAGCCAGCTAAGCTAGGGCAGAGCCTGTGTTACCCTGCAGGAAGCAGGGCTGAGACTGAAATTGTGTGTGGACAGAGGGGAGCTACCAGGAGTTGGACATTTAATGTGAGAAAGACTATATTCATACATACAGGGACGAGGCTAGGGTGTCCAGCGCTCCCCTGCAAACTATAAACTTGTGCCCTCATATAGTTAGCATTCACATAGTTTAATGCAGGAGCAAATGGTACCATTGGTAAAGTGTCTGACTACAAAGTGTTTGTTGATAGGTTCGAATTCCAGGTATGACTGTATTTTAAATTAAGGAGAATGTGAAGTAGCTTCATATAGTTAGAATTCACAGGATTCCATTGCAGGAGCACATGACTCCGTTGGTAAAGTGACTGACTGCAAAGTACGAGGTGATAGGTTCAAGTCCCAGCTATGACAGTATTTTGAAATGCGTTAAATTAAGGAGAATATGACTGAAGGTGCTTAGGGTCAGAAGGGGAAGTGATGGGGAAAGGGGAGGAGATATGATCAGAAGCAGAGAGGAGATGGTGGGTCTCACAGAGCAGGAAGCTAATTGAAAGAAAGGAGGGCACAGTGTATGCGAAGGCACCTCACTACAATACATACCTTCCCCCGCTTACTGCATTGTGGAGGCCATACATACATATTTAGATAGATATCAGTGATCTTGTTGAGTCACAAAATGTGAGGTCCTACCACACTGTTTCCAGGTCTCATGGGAATGTAAGGTTCAGTGTAATATCTATAACAATAGATAAAGTAAACAATATCGCTAATGTGTCCTTTTTGCAATGTGGTCCCTAATGTGATAACCTTCAGTGCGGTATTCTTAGTATGGTGGTCCCACTAATACTTTCAGGTATTATAATACTAAAAAAAAAAAAACAACATTTCTCATAGTGCAGTAGACAATACAGCCACAATTACTTAAAATAATGTATTCATGCTCTCCTAATGGATGTGTTGGTCTACGTTTTGCAGTAGACAAGTGAGCATTAGGGGCCTAGAACGTGGGTCTTCCTCAGGCCTCTAGGCTTCCACCAATACTCCAACATACTGTACATATAAAGTGGATGGACAAGAAACTTCCAATAGTGTACAACTATATTTATTCAAATCAGATGCATACATTTAAAACAGGTGCAATGGACTCTCACAAGATATTTTGCTCTACTAGATCAAAATAGTAGACAAAAAGGCAGTTTAACCATTTAACTGACAAAAAAAAATGTTGGTTTTGTTTATGAGTGAATTAAGTGAACAACACTGATTTTAAATATTTGTAAAAAAAAAAAAAAAATTTTTTTCAAACATCGGATCACCACCATCGGAACATCGCGTTTTTCCTTTTTACAGCGGTTTCAGGCACCAGGTACACTTTAAGGGGTGAGAGGGGGTTAATTTACTTTCCCCAGCGGCTGCTAGTCTCTGCAGCTGCTGGGTGGGGAGTCCTGCTTTGTTGACTGATCGCCAGTGGTCGGCAGCACAGCAGACACTGGGGGAGGGCGCAGGCGAGCAGAGGGATCGGAAGGTCCCTCTGAGAACAGCAGCTGTGGGAAGATTCTCTTCCTGCAGCCACCCACACTATTTATCTGACTGGTCGCAGTATTGAAACCAGATCATACACAGTGACATTATTATGACCACCCCCTACATGTGACGTTGGCAGCGCGTAGCCCATGAAGTAAGTCACATGCCGTGCGTTGGCAAGTCACATGCCGTCTGCACACATATCACTCGTTGCAGTCATGAGTAACGGGCGATTTATCAGAGTTGCAAAAAGGGATGTGTCCATGAAACTCAGTAGCACAGGATAAAAGTAAAATAGAATTTATTCACAAAAGAATAATCAGCAAGGTCTCATATAAAGTCTCAAACAGCACAGAGATTCATATATGCAATAATATGTATAGGAGAGAATCCCCAATATATATATGCAGTCTTTAACATATAAGAACTAACGTGGTAGAGAACCCAGAGTCCAATATGAGGCCAACACCTCAGGATGACACTGATGACCTTTGCCAGGGTAGAACCCTGTAGTAATGGAAAACCGGAGCACAGCAGACCCTGCAGAATAGTATAGTTCCCGGGACAGGGCCGTGCCCTGTAGTGCAGTGAGAGCCTTGTGGAGTAGTGAAGTCGGAGCAGGGTTAAGCCCTGTAAGATGATGAGATTCCAGGACAGGGTTGAGCCCTGCAGGATGGCTAGAGTTCGGAGCGGGGTTGAGCCCCGTGATGCAGAGAGGATTGTAGCGGGGTTGAGCCCAGTGAGGCGGAGAAGACTGTATCGGGGTTGCGCCCCATGACGCGGAGAAGATTGCAGCAGGGTTGAGCCCCGTAATGCGGAGAAGATTTGTAGCAGGGTTGAGCCCTGTGGTGTGGCTAGAGTACGGAGCAGGGTTGAGCCCTGTGATGCGGAGAAGACTGTAGCAGGGTTGAGCCCTGTGGTGTGGCTAGAGTACGGAGCGGAGTTGAGCCCCGTGATGCGGAGATGACACTGTAACGGTGCAGTTGACAACTGTAACAAGGATGAGTTCAATATCCACAGGAACGAAAAGACAAAAGGTAAAGTGCAGCAAAATGATAAAAGCACAA
The DNA here is from genome assembly GCA_031769625.1 of Taudactylus pleione. NCBI lineage: Eukaryota > Metazoa > Chordata > Amphibia > Anura > Myobatrachidae > Taudactylus > Taudactylus pleione. The sequence goes on from JAUIMM010000450.1 coordinate 5,733,689, forward strand.
TGATGGAGCAAAAGCAATACTTAGACAATAGGAATGCTGGGCTCTGTAGTGCAGCGGATAACTGGCATCAGAAGTTCATCTGGAATATAACAAAGTCCACAGCAACCCACAGGCACAGCGGGGATCTGGCAGGAGTCCAAGAAAAGACCTGAAAGTAACATTGCACAGACACTGAGACACAGTTAGTAACAGGCTTTATACTAGAGGTCTGTGATCCATAGGAAGTTTCAGAACATGTGACACAAATGGAATCAGGTTTGAAATAATGAGCAATCTAGGAATCCCACAACCTGACGACACCTGGGAAACAGATGATCACTTTAACACTCTATCCCCTGAATGAGAAGCATGCCAGCAAGCAGGATAGCTCCTGCAACGACCACAATGGAACTTTGGCAAAAGTAGTCTATCTTTATGTACTGAAATAGTCGCAGTCCTGACAGGATAATCATTGGCTTTCGGGTCAAGGGTGGCAGTATTTCTGAAACAGGGCAACTTGTGAACTGTTCGCATGCTGCTGTGGTGAAGGTGTATTGTGACTGGACAAATGGCACCATTGCGAATAACCGGCATGGAAACTGCAGAGCACCACGTGCCATTGATGTGAGAGGTGAACATCTGCTACGAAGGTGCGTGAGGGCTGACCGACACGCTACAGTGGAGCAGCTCACCATCAAAATGAACCTGGGGGCCATCAGACGTGTTTCTAAAAGGACAGTTCAGCGAACCCTGCTGCGTATGGGGCTCCAAAGCAAATGGACAAAGGTGCATCGGCGGCAAAGGCTTCAATTTTCACGCCTGTATCGGAATTGGACCACCGCTGATTGCTGAAGGGTTGCCTTCTCCAATGACTCACATTTTGTGCTTCATCAAACGGATGGACATTGGCGTGTCAGACGAGAAACATCGGAGAACAAACACCCTGCAACCATTGCTGGAAGAACACAAGCAGGTGGTGGCAGCGTTATGGTCTGGGGAATGTTTTCATGGCATTCTCTGGGCCCACTCATCCATGTGGAAGGCACCCTCAACAGATTTGGCTATGAATCCATCCTTGCAGAGCACGTACACCCATACATGCTGATTGTCTTCCCTGAGGCAGATGGGATCTTCCAGCAAGACAATGCGACATGTCTGACAGTGGTTGGACAAGCACGACCAAGACTTCCAAGGCCCCCTAATTCCCCGGACTTGAACCCAATTGAGCATCTGTGGGACCTCGATCATTGTGATCGCTCTATGGATACTCCACCACGCACCCTCCAACAGCTGTGGGATGCACTGCAGTCAGCATGCGGCTCGAGATACCTGTGCCAACCTACCAGCACCTTACTGAGTCACTCCCAGCCCGTCTAGCTGCTGTCCGTGCTGCACACGGCAGTTACTCTGGCTATTAGCTGGTGGTCATAATAATGTGACTCGACTGTGTATAACGCACTAACTGGTGTGGTCGAAAAAATGTGACCATGCCAGGCAAGTGGTTAAAGATGGGGTAACCGATTGCCAGACATGTATCAATTTGTTTTATGCAATACTACATTATTTCAATTGATAATTAGTTGCCCCATTCCAAAATGGCAACGGATGTGTGAATGCATCTATTATAATATAGCCACCAGACCATGAAAGAATGTGTGGCGGAGTTATCTCCATTATGAAAAATATTTGGAGAAAGCTGATGGTTACCCACTGTATACTGGTGGAAAGCTTGCGTACTTCGGCGGAACCGGAATCACGTCACCGGAAATCTCAAAGGTGGAGCGCGCGATGGAACGCATACCGCTACTGCCGTATGTGAATGTTGAGGACATTAAGTCACTTCCGGTGATAATCAGATGTGAATACCTTTTTGAGCAGGCTTTTTACTTTGTGTGACAATATGAAACTCTGGTATGGCCAAAATGGAATGTGGGAATTCAGGATTTTATACTATGATATAGATGGTAGTTAATCCATGTCTGGCAATAGGTTATCCATAATTAGGCTATGGGGTGGTATAAATATCAGACCTTTGTCACTTCCTCCTCATACCTTGAGAACGATACACATTTAAGTATCGAAAAGCATTGGTGAGGAGGGACATTCCTGGGGGTGGCAATTGGACTTACCCTGGCAGTTGGACGGTGATTTCCTGAGACGCCTGGGTGACATCTTTGAACTGCCTTTTTGTCTACTATTTTGATCTGGTAGACCATAATATATGGTGAGAGTCCATTATACCCTGTGATAAATGTATGCAGCGGATTTGAATATACAATAGTTTTACCCTTTTGGAAGTTTCTTTTCCATCCACTTTATATGGATGATGGAGTATTGGTGGAAGCCAAGAGGCATGAGGACCCATGTTCTAAGCCCACGGTTCCTTTTAAGGATGGACTCTCTCCCGATGCTCATTTGTCTACTTTAAAATGTAGACCAACGCATCCGGAATACACTATTAAAAGCTATTATGGCTGTATTATCTACTGCACTATGAGGAATGTTCTTGTCTATTTTTTATTTTAAGGATTGCCCTTAATGCACTTCAGACCTCTCCACATGGAATATGTACAGAACGCTGCTGGTAAGGCATAGCTATATGGCTACTCAGGAATGAGAGCGATGTCATAGCTAAAATACAGAAAGAATGACATATAAAGAGACTGATCGCGAGTCAGAAGCTAAGACAGATATTCACACAAAATGTTTTATGCTTTTCAACTGGGCATCGTCCCACGCTGTGATCGGCCAGAGTCACAGGACTGAGACGCATGCACTCACACATGTATTGGGCTTGACTGGGAGGTGGCAATCCAGAGGCACTGTCTTATGGGAGTATCGCTGCAGTGGTTGCAAACTCAGATGCTTAAAATGTACTAACCCTTAAAAAGTGAGAGCGATAAGGCACCAACCAATCTGCTCCTAACTGCCATTTTTTTCAAACACAGCCTGTAAAGTGACAGGAGCTGACGGGTTGGTACTTTATCTCACTCCAAGGCTTAGTACATCTCCCTCTTAAATCATGAACATTGGAGGCCATAGTCCAGGGGTTCCTACCACGGTCCTCAAGGCACACTAACAGTCCAAGTTTTAAGGATAGCCACACTTAAGCAGAGGTGATTTAATTAGTACCTTAGTTATTTTGATTTAACCACCTGTGTTCAAGCATGGATATCACTAAAACCAGGACTGTTAGAATGCCTATGCCTAGGGGCATTCCATGGCTCTGCAGTTCCCCCGCCGCTACCGCGATCGGAGCTCAGCTCCGATCGGGTAGCGCACTAGTCAGGCTGTCAGATAACAGCCACAGACAGGTCAGAATGAGCTTCTGAACAGAAGCTCATTCTGGCTTAAGGGGACAAGGAAGATGGCCACGGCCCCAGGAGGGCATACTGCGCATGCCCAGCCGCGGCCACTCCTCCCATGGTCCTTTGCGGAGCCGTGAGTGACAATGGGACAAACTAAACAATCCTAAATCTAACTTTCACTTTTTAATACTTTGTTGCAAATCCTTTGCAGGCAATTACAGCCTGAAGTCTGGAACACATAGACATCACCAGACGCTGGGTTTCATCCCTGGTGATGCTCTGCCAGGCCTCTACTGCAAATGTCTTCAGTTCCTGCTTGTTCTTGGGGCATTTTCCCTTCAGTTTTGTCTTCATCAAGTGAAATGCATGCTCAATTGGAGTCATGTCAGGGGATTGACTTGGCCATTGCATAACATTCCACTTTTTAGCCTTAAAAAACTCTTTGGTTGCTTTTGCAGTATGCTTCGGGTCATTGTCCATCTGCACTGTGAAGCGCTGTCCAATGAGTTCTGAAGCATTTGACTGAATATGAGCATATAATATTGCCCGAAACACTTCAGAATTCATTCTGCTGCTTTTGTCAGCAGTCACATCATCAATAAATACAAGGGAACCAGTTCCATTGGCAGCCATACATGCCCACACCATGACACTACCACCACCATGCTTCACTGATGAGGTGGTATGTTTTGGATCATGAGCAGTTCCTTTCCTTCTCTTCCCATCACTCTGGTACAAGTTGATCTTTGTCTCATCTGTCAATAGGATGTTGTTCCAGAACTGTAATGGCTTTTTTAGATGTTATTTGGCAAACTCTAATCTGGTCTTCCTGTTTTTGAGGCTCACCAATGGTTTGCATCTTGTGGTGAACCCTCTATATTCACTCTTGTGAAGTCTTCTCTTGATTGTTGACTTTGACACATATACATCTACCTCCTGGAGAGTGTTCTTGATTTGGCCAACTGTTGTGAAGGGGTTTTTCTTCACCAGGGAAATAATTCTTTTAGTCATCCACCACAGTTGTTTTCCGTGGTCTTCCGGGTCTTTTGGTGTTGCTGAGCTCTCCGGTGCGTTCTTTCTTTTTAAGAATGTTCCAAACAGTTGATTTGGCCACACCTAATGTTTTTGCTATCTGTCTGATGGGTTTGTTTTAATTTTTCAGCCTAATGATGGCTTGCTTCACTGATAGTGACAGCTCTTTGGATCTCATATTGAGTTGACAGCAACTGATTCCAAATGCAAATGTCACACCTAGAATCAACTCCCGACCTTTTACCTGATTAATTGATAATGAAATAACGAGGGAATAGCCCACACCTGTCCATGAAATAGCTTTTGAGTAGATAGTCCCATTACTTTTGGCCCCTTAAAAAGTAGGAGGCACATATTGAAACTGTTGTAATTCCTACACCGTTCACCCGATTTGGATGTAATTACCCTCAAATTAAATCTGAAAGTCTGCAGTTAAAGCACATCTTGTTTGTTTCATTTCAAAACCATTGTGGTGGTGAATAGAGGCCAAAATCTGAAAATTCTGTCAATGTCCCAATATTTATGGACCTGACTGGATATATGGAGATTATATATATATATATATATATATATAAATATATAGCTATATCTATATCTATATATATATAGCGAAGAATGGGCGGCACTGCAGGTCTTTTACTTGAACAAGTTTTAATGCCAACGTTTCAAGGCTTCACGCCACTTTGTCAAGGCTACATACAGAAAATAATAAAACAGTGGTTCCTACCTTAAGTAGATCACCCTCATGCGTGAATGTCGCCGCACGAGGGTGATCTACTTAAGGTAGGAACCACTGTTTTATTATTTTCTGTATGTAGCCTTGAAACGTTGGCATTAAAACTTGTTCAAGAAAAAGACCTGCAGTGCCACCCATTCTTCACACTCTGTACTTTCTAACCGAGGAGGGCACGCAGGCTATACAAGGATCACGGGAGCGCCGGGCCGATTGGACCTTATATTATATATATATATATATATATATATATATATATATATATATACACACACACACATACATATTTTTATTTATTCTTTTTTCCACACATTTATTTTTTAAAAGGTGCGAAAATGCATATAGTAAATTGATAGAACGGTCTGTATATTATATAGGTTACCCAGGGTGACTGGCAAAACCATACTGCCGAGGCAAGTGAAACTGCATCCTGGGATGTAGCCAGTGTCTCCGTAACACCCAGAAAACTGGGCTGGCACCTCCATTTTCTGGAACATGACCAGTCACTGCCCCCCAAACGCCAGCTGCATGTCAATCAAGCTGCGACTTAGGGGCACTTTGACCGATGTCACAGGACTAGATGTGCACATATTCTGCGCTGCTCCTGCACAGATAAAAAAAACTAAAATAATCTGAGTTTTGCGAGAAAATGGAAGTTCTGTAATCTCTGAATGAGGCCCTTATTGGACTGATAAAATCATGGCCACATAAACCATGACTGGTAAATAATATTAACATCAGATATCTGATTTGATAATGTGCTGTGGGAAAGATGCCTCTATAAAGGCTAGATTGCCTTTATAGAGGCAAATTTCGTTCAGAGAACACTACACTAGATGGCGGAATTATTTGGCCCATGCTATCTGGAGAAGTTTGCAGAGAGTGTAACCTTACTTACGGGAGCTGTGGGTCTAACCAGGGCCGGCGCGACCATTAGGCAGCTGCCTAAGGGTGCTGTGACTCGAGGGTGCAGCCCATTTAGGGTGGCTGAGACATATAATTGAAGCGTAGAACCTGTCTCCAGCGCCATGGAGTTTTACTTTCTACCTACATTACATTCGGGGTAGAACATCTACGTTACTCAAACTCACTGACAGCAGGAGGGCGCTTTAGACTTTCCTCTCTATGATCGGGTTGAATGTATCTGCGCAATGAGCTGAGTAATGCCGAGGTGTGCTTGCCCGAGACAACATGGCGGCCTCCATAATATACAGCAAGCTGTCAATGATGCTAAGGAGCCGGATTCCCTGCACTGCACTGGAATCTGTGGTGTTAGGGCAAGCTGGAGACGGCCAGGGAGTGATGGGGTATTCCGGGCTCTCTGCCGCAGTCCAGGGGAGATGGGAAGCAGCCGCGGCAGATATGTTTAATGTGCCTGGTATAAGGGGTAAGTGTCAGCCACCTGTTTAGAATAACCACCCCGTGTAATAGGTTGGTTTCCTAACTAGTGTCCCATGTTTCCACACAGCCTGGCATGGAAGGGTTAGGCGTGTGGCTGTCAGCACAGGCACTGAGTGCTGAACTCTTGCCGAACTTGCTCTCCTGCTTTGCACACCATGTATTCTCCTCTATATACATGCAAAAGGGCTATTGTTGCATGTAGTCTATTTCCAAGTAATGTGGGTAGACACAGTGCATGAAGTAATTGCCCAGTTTGGGTCTAGAGGTTGGGGGGAGGGGGGGGGCATACATATGTAAATGTCCTGTATAGGTATCTATCACCTGCAGTCATATACAAACAAGACACATCAATGCATTATAATTACTATGCAGTGTGGGCTGCAGCACCTGTAGTGCCATTGGGATGTCAATTCACTGGTTTTATGTAAATTAATTAAGAGTGTATTGGGGCATTAGGGACGGTTTTGCCCAGGGCACCTAGAAACCTTGCACTGGCCCTGGGTCTAAAGCTGGCCACACATCTAAAGATTATGTGTCCAACCAGCCAACTAGTTGATTGAATTCCTTACCAGATTTTCATTCCAACCAATCAGCAATTTGCTTCCAAACGCTGGAAAATGGAACAAAACTGTTGTTTGAACAAATAGTTTAGATCAAACATTTAACAAACTTGTGTGAACGACCATTTTCATCTGTTTTTTGGCATTTAGGAGCAAATTGCTGGTCATCATTTACTCCCATACGTTACCAGATTTTCATTCCAACCAATCAACTAGTTGGCTGGTTGGATGTAAGTTGGTCTAGTGTGTGGCCAGCTTAAGCTGTAACCTTCTTACTAAAATAGGAACGTTCACTAATAGGGTAAACCATATACTATGAGGATTGCCCAGACAGAACGTACGCTCACTCACTTGGTGTGAGGGCAGGCCAGTACCAAAGCACAAAGTAGTAAGACAGTCACATTCCTCATGTAGAGTTTACATTTGTATCATGTACAAGGGAGAAATTTGGCCTTTAAGGTGTTTCAGAATGTTGGTGTGCCACATCCCAGCACCAGCCATAGACCTCTGCATTGGGATAGATCTTCCAGCACCTAAATTCAGCCACAAAACGTATAATAATAATAATAATAATAATAATAAACGCTCACCAACATCTTCTAATTACAGATTTATTTCATTTCAACAAGGTCAGTGGTTTGTTCTGTCCTTTAGCTGGTGTATTACAGCACCGTGTAGACTTTAACGGCTACTAATAAAATAGAATGGACTTTTATAGTGTATAGAGGGGTTGCCTCTTAGGTTTTATTGTCAGCTGCAAAATAATTAAGGCTACACTTTTAAACATTTTACTTTGTACATTAAAAGTTGGTGGGGGGGACTAAGTTGATCCCATCTATACAACACTCCTCAGCACAAGACAATGCAAGAAAAGATAAAAGTAATAGGATGTAATGGGTAAGAATATGCTCAGAGCATTAGAGACCGGTTAGTTTGCTGACGATTGCTATGATGTTTTAATTATTTAGGGGGAGATCTATCAAGCCTCGGAGATGGATGAAGCGGAGAAGTTGAACATAGCAACCTATCAGCTTCTGATATATATATATATATATAGCGCAGTCTATGGAATGACAGTTAGAATCTGATTGGGTTGCTTTGTTCAACTCTCCACTATCTCTCTCTCCAAGACTTGATACATCTCCCCTTAGGAGTAGTATAAAGACCTATCACCAGGCTGATGACAAATAATTACAGACGTGAGACGTGAATAAAGAAACAGTCTGACTTGTGGGTGATAAAAAAGCAAGAGACATCCCTCACACCTCTTATGTTCAGACTTCTAAAGCTGGGTACACACTGGGCCGACAAGTATACACACTCACCAATCGTTTGCCCGATGTGCCGGGCTCCACAGCTCAACTGGGCAGGCAATTTAAATTGCCCGCCCATTTGAGCTGTCAATCACCGCCGAGTCCCTGCAGAATGTGTGCACAGGGTGATCGGCGGGTCGGCAGATGACTGATATATCGGCTATCTGTTGTGCTGCACAGCAGATGGGATATGTCTGTGAACAACGTCGTTCACAGACATATCCGCTGTACACACCCAGCGATGCACTATAGATATATCGCCCGCTCAATGGAACGGGCGATATATCAAATCAGTGTGTACCCAGCTTAAACTATGGCGGAGGGAGAGATCTTATCCTGCTATAATGCTTGAGAAGTGCAGCCATCCCTCTGCTCTGCAAGAGGCGGCACAGGCTTTAGTGAGGGCCAGCTAACACAGTATGACTGAAGGAAGGGGAAAAGGCAAAAAAAAAAAAAAAGGTGGGGGGGGGTGCATTTCTACTTAGTCTCTCACCAAATCCTCTTCCACATACATTTCTGACCTTCTCTCCCTTTACACTCCCGCCTGTCCACTTTGCTCAACAAATGCATGGCGCCTCTGTTGCCAACTGATTACTTCCTCCCACTCCCGCATCCAAGATTTTGCCCGTGCTGCTCCCTACCTGTGTAACTCTCTCCCTCTCCGACTCTCCACCTCTCTACAAATCTTCAAACGGGCTCTCCAGACCCACTACTTCATCAAGGCCTTTCAGCTCCCATCCTAACCCACCTCATGCTCTGTCCTCCCTATCTTCCCCTTCTGTGTCACGCCTGTCTGTCTGCCCCTCCCCTTAGAATGTAAGCTCTCAGGAGCAGGGACCTCTTCCCTCATGTGCTTCTCTTTACATTTCCTTCTGCTCCTTACTCCCCATAAGGGCAACTAACACGTGACTGCCAACTCCCTGCTGCTTATTGTGAGTGTTTAATCGCTATTGCAACAATGTATATAAATTGTGTCCTTGTCCTGCATTGTAATGTACTGTAAGTTACTTGTTTCTTGTTCACTTAATACATAAAACTAATATGTAAGGCGCTGCGGAACACTTGTGGCGCCATATAAATAAAGGATAATAATAATAATTGTAGAAACAAGTATTGTAAAGGCTCCCGAGTGGTCACAGAGTCAGTCCTTACACAAAAGTCCATTTTAATAGCTCAGAGAAATTAGGGAAATTTGTAGTTTCATACAATCGGAGGTAACTGGACCCCAACAGCCGGAGAAGGCAGGTACATATGGATAGCGCTGTATTTTACTAATCAGGTCTCACACTGATAATACGTATACTGAGAATATAAACAATGTTTGGATAAAACACCCTTACTAGTCACTGTTCCAGATCCACATTAAAACATTAAAAGCAGGGGTATTTAATATGTGGTCCTCCAGCTTCTGTGGAACTACACATTCCAGCATGCCCTGCTACAGTTTTAGCATGCCCTAATAGCAAAACTGTAGTAGGGCATGCTGGGATTTATAGTTCGGCAGCAGCTGGAGTGCCGCATGTTGAATGCCCCTGGATTATATTGTTTATGCAAATTCACTTTGTGCTGGTCCATCCGGCCACATGACAGGCGATGCCCATGGAAGAAAGTTATCACTCACGACAGCAATGCCATATGGCTGGTATGAGCTAGTACAAAACCTCTGCATAGATAGCAAGAGCAACAGCTCCACCTACAAATTGCAGTGGGGTCACAAAATGATATTTATAATTGTGTAGTGATAGAATTATGCAGTCACCATGGTTTCAGGAACAAAGGTCATACTATGCTTATGAAGTTAGAGCGGATACATGAAAAAATAACTAAAAAAAAAACAATTGGAAGACAAAAAACCTAATAAAAAAAAAAAAAAAAAGAAGGCGTAAAGTTCATTTAATGTCATTTCAATTTAACTGGAATTCACTGGTGTAGTATAAAAGTTCAGTGCAAGGCACAGCAGACAGGACCATAATTTAATAACCAAAATACATCATTTAATAACCTGCCCCATAACAACACTGTCAAATATCAAACAGCTAAGACATCAAGAAAACAAAAATTGCTATTCAAAGACATCATCTATTTGAATTATTAGTGGTATATTTTCTACAACAAACAAAAATAATAGACAAAGGGGAAAGGCGATATCCGGAAAATTGGACTGACTGTAATCAGAATTTGTACGGATAAATATCATTTTACTATTATAAAAGGCACTGATCTAACGGCTTGGCTCTCCTAGCAGGCACCTCGCATGGTGCACTACGCCATCTGCTGGTAACTTATGTAATGCATCAAGTCTTGCTTTTAAAAAAACAAAAAACATAATAAAGACTAAATATGCAGCCAGCCTAAACTGCATGACTTATTTAGGTTTCCTCAAACAGCAGCAGAGTTTAAAAACCACTAAACTCAAAGCAACACACACACACACACACCTCATACATACTACTCTGTACAGTATGGTCACACAACCACACACATTATTATAGTGTACTAACCCTGTCATTAATTTGCAATATTTGGCATATACAGCAAGTAGTCACTTAGTGAAGTTTGGTGGATGCGGGAGATCCCTGGGCAATTTAATGTGTTTGCCATCGGCTAGAAGATTTGGCCGTAGGCAGTCAATAGAGAAACATCACTGGGGTGTTTGGTGAATGAGCAAGGAAACTAGATGTGCAGTACAGAATGGTGTCTCTTACTGGGGTTTCAAAAAAAATGCAGCATTCCATCAACAGATTCAAGATAAGCCAAATAAATATGAGAACACAGGGTAACTCCACTCAATAATAATACAAATACGTAATTTAAATTGTAACGCTGGGTCCAGAAAATAACATTAAAAATAATAACTCATGAGACATCTGCCTAAATTCAGCAGTTGTACTCTCAGAAACACACTGCCGCTCAACTCTGACATATCAGACGTGAATATCTGACCTTCCTCAACTACAGCTGAAGCCATAGAAACGCAGTTCAAACTTTGTTTCAATGGTTATGAATCGCTCAGGTAGGTCAGTGGTTCATAAACTGTCAAATTGAAGTAATTGTGTTTCTGGGGTTGTAACTGCCAATTTCAGGCAGAACATTTTCAAGTTCAAGTTTGTGAAGTTATTTCAGTAAGTCGAGCCCGAAGTACAATATTTGAGATATTTTTCAATAAAAAGGGAATTTAGTTTTTTTTGGTATGACAGAAATACACGCACGCGAAAAAAAAAAAACACATGTCTCGGGACATTTGTTTAAAGATCCAATGCAACAAAAAGGAAGGATGAAGCACAAGACACAATGGATGTGGGTTTTTAAGACAGCATCATAATGGAATTTCTGCAATAACTGAACACCGATCAGTTCTAAGGTGATAAGCAAAGTGTAACACAATGCAGGACATATAGGGGCAACCTACTGCAAGCTGAATTACTGATTGGCTATTGAGATTTAGTTCAAATTTTGCACCTAACTAAAAGGTTAGAAAATGAGCCATTACGGCTGAATAGTACCATTATAAATGCACGACAATGCCCAGACTACAGAAGGCCTCTGAACCATTAAGTCAGCGGCCCTTACACAGGTAGCTCTATAAAACCATGGCTTGCAAGTAGGAACCTCCTCTGCTAGCAATAATTCGGCCTTTTCATTTGCATATAAAATTGGCATTAAAAAAATTCAGTAGCTCAATAAAGTGTTGGGTTAAAAAATAATAATCAAAAGATATTTCTGTTTTTCCAGAGGTCTCCAGACCACCAGGCGCTGCACGTGATCGGTGCTTAATACAGGTACTCTAACAATGAAAGGACATCTGGCTTAAGCAATTGGGTTGCTGGATAGAGAACATTGCCAGCTCATGAGTACTAGGACTAGCTCTATAAAAGTGTATGTGATGGCAGACAACGGAAGTAGACATTCTGTAGGCTGAACGAATATATCCAGTCTCACGTCACTGGCTCCTGATTGGCTGGATTCCCATGAACATTGGCTTTAAACGCACAATGACGACTCCCGATTGAAAGCTGTATAACAATGGCAGATAAAATATGTGGATTTGATATTTCTAACTTTTAAGCCTTTTGCAGACAGAGGTATAAACTGTGAATTGGTCTGACAATAAATCGGGCGAGGACAGGGGGCCTGCCGTTTATTACTGGACCATATAAAAGCACAGGCTGCCTCCAGTGCAACGTTGTGACTGTGCTGCAAGTTCCCAGCACTGCTAAAGTCCATTGAAAAGTAAGATGCACACAGAATGTTTGGCGCGTAATCACGTCTGCGCCAGGGACAGCTCCTCCAGTCCGTGTTTTCCAATTCGATAGCGAGCTAGATCTTTTCTGGTCACCAAACCCACCACCTGCGGAGGAAAGCAGGCACGTCAGAAGCAGAACTGGGGATTTACAGTGTAGGCTACTAATAGAACAGGGCTTAGGCATGAACCAAGAGTAACCAGGTGACCCAAGGGTAAGGAACATGGGCTTATAAAACAGTGGTTTTTTTTATTATTATTATTTTTATTTTATTTTTTTAAAACATAGAAAAGAGATTTAAAAAAATCTCGGCAGAAAATTTGGTCAATTCCAACTCATTTTCTGACAGTGGGCCTGATTCAGAGCCGGACGCTCTGACCAGAGCGCTCGCTCTGAATCAGGACCCTCCTACCTCATTTTGGAGCGGCCTCATGGACGCTCGCATAGCTGTGGGTTACCACCCACAGCTATAGCGAGCGTCCATGATGATGGTCAAGACCATCGCGACCATCGGGCTTGCGACGAGACCCTGCGGTAGGGTCTCGCTGCCGCAAGCCCAGGAGTGATTTTGGCTCTATCAGAGCCAAAATCACTCCCACTGACATCACTACTGATGTCAGTGGGGCCGGACTCAGACGGTAGGCGTTCCCATGGGAACGCCTCCGTCTGTCAGCCACGCCCCTGGCACGCCCACCAAAGGGGGCGTGCTGTCACTCACCATCGACAGCACGCCCCCTTTGTAGCGAGACCAGGAGCGACGGATTCCCCGTCGCTCGCCGGGTCTCGCGCATGCGCACGACGGAGCTCCCTTCGTCGTGCGCATGCGCACTTCGGCACCATCGACCCGCTTGCGAGCAGGTCAGAATCAGGCCCAGTGTACCAACAGTTGCTTTGATAGGATGTATATAATGGAGTGTGCATACAATGACTGGTAGAACACACCTAAGGGGACTACTTCCGGGTGTTTTGCCAAACTACCCACATTTGTGGCAAATGTGGTCATAGACTGGGTCATTAGGTGACTGGGTGACCATTTCTATCACCAGTGTCAGTATCCAATCTCCTGGCAGCCAGGACCTCACCCTCCAATGTTTCACCTAAACCCTTATTATTATTATACTTATTATGGTGCTAGAACACAGATTTAGCTCCTCCAACCAGACAGCTTTCTCCTGAATATCCAACGCCAATAAATAAAGACAGATTCTGTAACGGATTAAACCTTTATACTGTGTGACGAGAAGGTGATGGCAGAGATGACCAATGCTGGTCACTGGAAGGGACACATTTATACTGTAAATACAATGTTTTCTGGGTTGGATCCTTTCTAAAGTAAATGCTGTAATAACCCCGACTTTAAGGAGGGTCTTGGGTAGTGGAGAGGGGCACAGATGGAAGGAAAAGAAAACATGAATAATATGCCACAAGCCTTTAGCCTAGTGCACCACCACTTCGTAACAGTGTTCTCGGTAAAGTCATTATGTAGCAGGTTAGCCTGGCTGTGGCGGGGGACAGAGAGGAACTTACAGTAGCTGCCTATGTAGGCACTTACCCGGTTATGATTATCCACCACCACCAGGTGCCGGAGACCGAGGGCTCTGAATAACTTGAAGACTCTGGGTAACGATGCTTCCTGCAGTGCACATACAAGGTTGGATTAGTACACACAACCAATTTGTCACTATGAGCATTTCTTAGGGTCTTATTCATTCATAGTTGTCAGAGTTCCAATACACTGAATCAGATCAAACAAATCTCACAGCGGGAAATGTAACGTTCAGTTTGTACCTTTCCCTGTGCTAGAGTACTGTGCTTTCTATACATCTCAGAGGCTACTTTTTACATAGTGAGTAGGAACAGTCTGGGCGCTGTCCATGTCCAACCGGGACAATGGGGAGATTCTCTCGGGATACTGGGGAGACTGACAGGCTGGCTAAGACCCTTAAGAAAGCCCTGACACTGCCATTTAAGATTACTGGTCGCTGCAGGAGCCGGTGGTCATCTATTACAACATTGTGGTGCAGAGGGTATATATACACACATCTGTTATGAATGGACTCAATATACCTGGGCACACACTGAATTCTGTATATACTTTATTTGGACACTAGAGGGAGCCCTACTTAATGTGACTACATGGCTTTTCATTGAGGAAGGTGCTATTTAAGATGAGTGTAAGCAGGGGATAGGTTTGTGTTGTGGATAAGCAAATATGTATAAATGGACACACAATGCTTGGGTGTAGAGCACAGGTTCTCAAACTCGGTCCTCAGGACCTCACACAGTGCATGTTTTCCAGGTCTCCACACAATCACAAGTGAAATAATTAGCTCCACTTGTGGATCTTTTACAATGTGTCAGTGAGTAATGAATACACCTGTGCACCTGCTGGGTGACCTGCAAAACGTGACCTGTGTGGGGTCCTGAGGACCGAGTTTGAGGACCACTGGTGTAGAGGAACCCTGAATATTGTGTATTACATGCATGGACATTGGGAGGTCACTACTTACAATGACTGGGTATGGGGCTATAGAATATGTCTGGGCGCAGGTTGTGTGAGCTGGAAGTGTTGGCCGAAGTGTGATAGAGAAGCCGTGTATAAGCCAAATAGTAGCTGCTTTACATGAGGATCAATGACATAAGATCTCTATAGCGCCTCTTTCCCAAGAGAACGGATACCGCTATATTTAATGCACAGACAGAACACTTGCTTGACCCTTCGTACACAAGGTGCTCACCGTTACCTCCTGGTAAACTGCGGTCTCCTGCGTAATGATCGGGCCCAATAACAAGAGCCTCCCACAGCTCCTACACCCTGCACAGTGTTCAAAACAGAGCACTACGGAAGTGAATGATGGCATCACCCCTCTGCCTACCCAAAGTCAAAAATTAGCTGACATATGATTTTTATCCCCAATAACTGCACCTGGTGCATTGGGATTTACTGCATACGAGGCTACGTTACAGAAAAAAAACATTGTGCACCAAACAAGCAATCCAGCACAGAATGAGACACAAACCGTAACCTTGCGATACCTCTGCTTTAAGATGCGGAATAATAACGTGCGAGTGGTGAGAATATGGGAACGGTCTATACCTGAGGTACAGTGTAGGGTGTGGGGTTCATGAACTCCGTCATGTCCATCATACACTCCCGCTCGTCCTGGGACACGTGGATGGACTGGATTGGCGGGAAGCGGGGATAGGCATCTCGGAAATCTTTCAGCTTCAAGCGCCCCTGAATCACGCTCAGATTTTCTCTTTCAACAAAAACCTGCGAGAAGGTATCGGGAGTTTCATTAAGCACTCACTTTACACACATCATAATATTATCATCATCATTTATTTATACGGCGCCACAAGTGTTCCACAGCGCCTCACAAAAGTACATAAACAAATAGGTTGACCAGTGACTTACAGTACAATACAATACAGAACAAGAATAATATACATTGCTACATTAGCGACCATAACAGCCAGATAAGCAACAGAGCAAAGCAACCAAGTACTAGGTGCCCTAGTGGGGAGTAAGAAGTAGGTGAAAGTTGAGAACGGAGAAGCACAAGAGAGTAGAGGGCCCTGCTCATAAGCACTTACATTCTAAAGGATATATAATATATATATATATATTTATTATAAAAGGGTTTAATGCAGCATCTTGTCTTAACTTGTGTGTCCTGGACAGATGGAGCAGCTTTGTTTGTACTATCCTTGCCAGGGCTCTTTAACCTCAAGAGCGCACACCACACCTTTTCCTCTACAGGACAACAGGTTGTCGTTTAAGACATTATGCAAAATACTGGACAGGATAGTGTACAATAAGTTCCACTCCACCTGTATATAGGAATTCCTTGCGGTGTTACAGCATTTGTAAAAAGAGAAAATTGGCATTATAATTTGTACGTTTCCCTTGTTTCCTTACATAGCGTATGCACTGACGGAACAGCTTGTTACCGGTGGTACATTCTTCTCAAGAACGTACCCGTCAGACATCCAGCAACAAAGTAAAATCCTATTAATCCTATTAAAAGTCTCTAAAACACATCACTAAGAGAAAACAAGATTATTTGCAAATCATGAATCATTTCCCTGTTGGTTTCTACGTCCTTTTGGTTGAAATAAAGCACTTGAAAAAGCTATTTTATTTTTTTACAAATATTATCTAAAGCAGCATTCAGATAAGTTATGAAGTGACTGGAAACCAGTACCAGTGCTTTCACAACCGCTTACATCTGCTAGCTTTGATTGAAGCAGAACTACACACACTGGTCGGCAGCAAGCTTACTGCTGAGCTGTCCTACTACATCCCTGCTAGAGAATGTTAGATTTTTTTTTTAGCTGAGGGGCAGTGGATACAGTTAAATGCTATATTTAAACCATAAGGCAGCTAAAAGTTGATAATGATCTTGGTATCAATTGGGAGATTTGAGGGGGAAAAAAAATAATTAGTAGACATTTATTACTGTTAACCAGCAGAGGGTGCCATTGCCTCACATACGGAGTAATAAATATACTGTATGTGAAGACAGGATGAAGGAGGCAATCGGGAAGCCGACTGCCTAAATACCGGCAGCCGGCTTCCCGGCTGTCATTTCCCGGCAAGGGTGAAATGCCGGGCGTCTAGATGTAGACGCCCGCATTTCCCCGACGCCGGGAGACCGGCGCCCGGCATACCGATCGTAGGGATGCCGGGCGCCGCGAGCGGACAGCCGCGGGGGGGAGGGTTAGGTTTAGGGCTAGGCACCCCCCCGGTAGGGTTAGGCTAGGGGGAGGGAGAGTTAGGTTTAGGCAGCGGGGAAGGGGGTGGTTAGGGTTAGGTACTTAGAGGGGGGATTAGGGTTAGGCACTTTGGGGGAAGTTAGGGTCAGGCATCCCTAAGGTGGGTTAGGGTGGTTAGGTTAGGTTAGTAAATACTTACCTATCCACGATCGGGATTTCCAGCGCTGTCGGGCTTCCGCTGCGTCGCACTCTGCTCCTGTCGGGCTGCCGCTGACGGGAATCGCATGGCCGGCGGTATTTCATACCAATTCCCAGGATGATTATAAATAGATGTTCTCAGTAGATATAAGCAGTTCGGTATTACTCAGATCTCAAAAACGGCATCATATTGGCCATCTGGCTCTCACGTGTTTTGGATAGCCAATAAGATAATTCCAAACAAATCCAAATCTGCGCTAATTTGGAGAAAAGAACCAAGTCAAAACGGAACCGCTCATCTCTAGTTCTCAGACAGTAACGGAAGCTGTGATTTGAATGCTTTAAAAAACTTATAAGGAATTCGGATTCGATCTAAGAACAGATCTAAAGTCCCATTAAAGCGCACAAAAGATAGCGTATTGCTGTACCTTGTGTTTGAGGAGCACAATCAGCTGAGATCTCAGAATCAGGCCACATAATCGCGGCGCCTGCAGAGGGAAAAGACAACAGGTTTGGCACAAAAAAAAAAAAACTTGGTAAAATAAAAGCTTAGTAGAAGGAGCACATGGTGACGATGTACTGACCTAACTTAGGCAGGTCCAGTTATCTGGCGGTTGGCTTGGATGACCAGATTACATAGAATGAATTAAGACTGTTCTGCTAATAATCAACCATATATGCAGTCATTGGTCATCAGCCCACTGCGCTTTCCAGCACTTGCGATGGAAATGTAAATCAACCTGACCGAGAGACTTGGAGTACTTGGTACTTCTATGCCAGCAGTCTGGCAGAAAAGAGAACCAACAAAGTTGGGGGCAGAGCACCCCTCTTCTTGTGAATCAGTCATGCCTGCACACAGGAATTCCAACCCTGCTGCCACCTAAAGGAGTAAAGGTGCGTACACACTACACGATATGCTCCCTGAGCGATATCGTGTAGTGTGTCCCCGGCAGACTGTGCTCAATGTCGTTCATGACATTGAGCACAGCCGCTGAACGATATCATTAACGATATCGTTCAGCGCCACGCTCTCTCCCCCATTCCCCAACATGCAGCAACCTGACGAGGTCGTCAGGTTGTGCTGCATGTTCAGGCGATGGACAATGTCGGAAACGACCAGCGGGAGTGCGCATCGCTGGTCGTTTCCGACATAAAAATTGCACGATTTGTGCACGATTACTGAGCGATTGCACGATTACGATGTCGTAATCATGCAGTCGCTCAGTAATATCGCCCAGTGTGTACCCACCATAAGAGCATGTGTCCCGCTAGGCCAGAGAGCAGAGTTCAAGGAGAAAACAGTTACAAGAAAAGGTGAAGTCCTGGGGAGCAGGAAACCGTTCTAGCAGCAAGGTATCAATGTGAGATGCTGGAACAAGGAGTGGGGGTCATTCCGGCTGAAGGTAAAGAGCTGCAGACACAGGACCCTGTAAAATTGAAGCCGCACTGTGCATAAGGAAGGCCTTACTTGAGTTATCAGAGCCCATTAACCTTGACCTTCAGCCAAAGCAGGTGGGATTATCTCCTGCCCTGGATTCCGTACTATGCTTGGGTGAGCTTCTCATTAACACAATTGGTGGTCTCCGACAACCTGAGGTAGGCCTGTTCGGACAATAGAGAGGGCCTCCAGCTAGGACCGTTGTTGCGTTATATGGAGGACTAAATAAAGTCCATCAAGTTTTAAGCCAGTCAAGCTTTATATTTCACTATAGGTCCCCTCATTCCATTCAACACTAATATTTGTGGAGATGGCCTTTAAAACTTCCCTATTGAATATAATGCCTGTGTGACTTCGCCCCTCCTCACCTGGCCGGTGCTGCCATTGTTCTCCACCACAGGAAAGCCGTTGTGGTTGGATGTGGTTTTGCTCAGGCTGTCCACGATGATGCCCACTTTCTCCCTCCTGCGCAGGAAGGTGACCGGTGTGCTCATTACTTCCCTGCAATAAAACACCAGCACGTTGAGATAGAATGAGGTGACCTTCTAATGCGCTCAATTCGCTAAACCAGCTGATACAATTGGAAGTCATTAAGGAAGCAGTAAACCTAGAACAGAGGTTACCCCACAATAAGAGAAACTAACAAATAACCGTTTCCATTAATTGGTAAAAATAAACATACCAAGTACCATCTGTGCTGCCCTAAAGTAGGTGCCTAATTTCCCTATTTGGTAAATGCAGCACTTGGGGAGATGGGTGTAATTGCCCCGAAGATCCTGCGTAGAGGACGAATTAATAGACCCCGCAGAGATTGGCGGCCATGTTCCTGTTCTCCATATTTACAGTCAAAAATAGCAGGGAATTGGGTGTACAGCCCCAGATGCTACACAAATATAGGAAGCACCTCTATAGTAGAAGGAGGCCTAAGACAGTGGTTCTCAACTCCACTCCTCCAGTATCACCAACAGGTCATGTGTTGTGTATTTTTTTAATCATGCACAGGTGAGTTCATCTAACTTGCTGGGACAGTAATTATCCCACTTGCTTCCACTGACCGAATTCCTCCAACCATGACAAGTTGGGAAAATTTGAGGATTGAGGTTGAGAACTTCTGGGATTCTGAGATTATCTTACAATGAATAGTATATCAAAATGCAGTCAGTCGGCATGCTGCGCAGTCCGGACTTCACAAACTAACCAAGCAAAGACCTGCGCAAGATCCGTTCCTATCCAGGTAAAGAATAGACCATTAGCCCCTCTGCTGGCAAATAATGCCAAACAATGATTTTCCTTCTTTTATATTATAATCCTATGGATTTCTTCCATAATACAAAGATAATTTTGATGTATGGGAGAATAACAGCGGATGTTTGTACTGACCGGGCAGTGAGGGAATGAGAGGTGACCGGAGCTTCCCAGTGCAGGAACGGAACGCTCTGCAGCTTAATGTGAAGATCATAGAGACCCTGCAAGAAAGATCACCAAAATTTACTATATGCTCCGAACAGACTCACTAACTAGTACATGACATCATAGATGGCAATTCGTGATGTCACACTAGTAAGATAAGTAGTTGGATGTTCATAGTTACAGCAGGCGTATGACCTTCTCCCATATGTAAAAGACCCCATAACACTCAATCATCTTCATATCTCTAAGCCAAAAGTATACCATTTTAAAATACTGGATGAGCAAAATCTCACTCTTCTTTCATAGGTCCATGTGCCTGGACCGTCCCTTTTAGTTACTCTGCTCGGGGAAGGGGTGGGGGGGTCTTACCTCAACAAATAGGTCTCCAACCATTTTAGCCGTTATGAGGACCAGCATGATTGGGAAACCGTAGGTGACATTTCCAGTGGCTTCCACCATGATGACTGTGAGGCTCAAGGTCATCCTTACGATACCACCTGGAGGGGAGAACAGGGACGTAATGAGTAGACCAGGCCAAAAGAGTCTCACCAACCACCAGTCCAGCCCCAGTGACTCAAAATCCATCTACTATTCCACCGAAGACATTATGTTTGGGAACGATAAGCAAGGTGCGCTCAAGAATGCCCATAAATTTTACTACTGTACTACAAAAAAAAACGGTCACAAAGATGGAAACTGTACATTAAAAATTAGAAAACTACTGAAATGAAATAATGGATGATATCGGATTGTGACCTCAGGCAATAATGGTCATTTACAAACTACAAGGATAAAAAATTAAAAATAGGACGCGGTGTCGGCAAAAATAACGTCCAAAGCAGGTAACACACCAGTAACTAAAATATTTTATTCAAATAATCATGTTTTCGTATGCTGGAGCAAAGCTAACGCCACTCGCACGCATCTAAACTGTATTCAGACTCAACCCGTAATTGCGCAAAGGTAGTAACTCATGATGACCCTAAAGAGTGTCTGCACTGCACTGTAATGGTTTGTAAATGACCATTCCTATTACAGTGTGCGAGTAGCTGTACCATAAAATATGTAAGCTCTCACGAGCAGGGCCCTCTTCCCTTATGTGCTTTTCCTTCCCTCACTTATACTATCAGCTCTTCCCCATCGCCTACAATGGCACTTATCCCTTGAGTCCTGCCGCCCTGCTGCATATTGGGGTATTATGATTGCTGCAGCAGCGATGTATATAATCCTAGCCCTTTTTTTTTTTTTTTTTACAGTAAGTCACTTTTTTTCTTGTTTCGTTCATACGGTTTCTGTAATTTGTAAAGCGCTTTGGTGTGGCCCCATATAAATAAAGAATGATAACAACTGCACAAAGCACAGACTTTATAGCGCTAGAGGGCACATCACAATGAAAAGCACATGATTCCTCTCTTTGTCCTACATCTGGTAATACGCTCCCAGCAGTCACACGGAGATTTGCTAAATGCTTACATTCCACACAACAGGATACAACAAGCTGCCCTGTGTGTGCACTGCATCCGTCTGCTGGAGTACTCACCGAGCTGGGCTGCGGCCCCCATCAGTGCATACTTTCCAGGATCGGCCCATGACTGTACAGGGGGGGGGGGGGGAGACAGGGGATTAATAACATCACTAAGTCCAGAGAAAGTCACACTTTACATGCAAGCCAGTTACTTGCCGGTGACATGGTAAAAATCTCCTACATGAAATGCACACACTGGCTCCATTCCTTACATTTATCTTTCCTTTATGTAGTGGCTAAGCAGCGTACCAAAGCTGTTCACATTTCTTAGAATAAGCAAACCACATAACCCCCCCCATCCCACATGTCCTATTTAATGCAGTTCTGCCAAAGGTGCCGCAGTACCGCATCTGGACAGCAGGCGGCCTGACCTATAAGTGCACACAATAATAAGATAATATGGCAGGGTTTGGAACAGTTATTGGGTAAAGCTTCAAGGTAATCTAAGTTAAAAGCCCAGCTATGTAAACAAGGTCAAACGCCCAGATGCTTCTATCTAACCATGAAAAACTTAAAAAAAACAATATGTTATAGTTAGCCCACATGGAATAGAACAGGAAATTCCCCAGGTGGCACAAGAAACTTACATAGGAGTCATTTGAAATGCTTGTTAAAAGGATTCCAAATAGTCTCCCCCACGCAGCCCCCAGGAGCAGGGACGGAATGAAGATGCCAGCAGATACAGTCAGGCCGTATGTCCAGCACGCCAGGAAGAAATAGATCAGGGTGAAGAGGCCCAGGGTCTGAGGGTTAAAGGAACCTGTGCAGGACATAAAACAACATATTCCATTATGCTCACTGGGTGACCAGCACAGAACCCCAATATTTAGGCCTCATTTACACAAGTGCTTTGGTAACTTTCCATCTGAAGCATCACCACCAAGCGACGGGAAGTCTTGGTACATGAGACCAGCTGTGATACTTACCAGCAACAAAACAGAAAGGAAACGGAACCCTTGAACCAAAATGCAAAGACTGCAGTACCGTAAGCTCTATACATATTCTACCTGGGCCCCCGTTAGCAAAACACTTGTGTGAATGAGCCCTAAAAGCAGACTAGATCCAAAGCCACGCTGATTTATTTTCCCTGATCTAAATCAGCATAAGAATTCAAAATGTTATAACCATTACAGTCGTTCCTCAGAGGATACAGTGTCAGCAGCCATCTTTCTTTTTAAACCAATAGAAAGCATGCTATATGCGTTCCCGCAAAAACACATGCACCGCGTGCCACTGGCATTGCAGGAGAATCAGAGGAGGGACTCAAACTAAGAGAAGGGAAGAGACTGAGGGCCTGATTCAGAGCTGAACGCTCTGACCAGAGCGCTCGCCCTGAATCAGGGCCCTCCTACCTTTTTTTGGAGCGTCCTCATGGACGCTCGCATAGCTGTGGGTTACCACCCACAGCTATAGTGAGCGTCCATGAAGATGGTCGCGATGGTCTTGACCATCGCGCTTGCGACGGAGACCCTGCGGTAGGGTCTCGCTGCCGCAAGCCCTGGAGTGATTTTGGCTCTATCAGAGACAAAATCACTCCCACTGACATCACTAGTGATGTCAGTGGGGCCGGCTTGAGACGGTAGGCGTTCCCATGGGAACGCCTCCGTCTGGCAAGCACGCCCACCAAAGGGGGCGTGCTGTCAATCAACATCGACAGCACGCCCCCTTTGGTGCGAGACCCGGAGCGATGGAGAGCCT
The DNA here is from genome assembly GCA_031769625.1 of Taudactylus pleione. Lineage (NCBI taxonomy): Eukaryota > Metazoa > Chordata > Amphibia > Anura > Myobatrachidae > Taudactylus > Taudactylus pleione. The sequence continues at coordinate 5,757,244 of JAUIMM010000450.1, forward strand.
GTCGCTCGCCGGGTCTCGCGCATGCGCACGACGGAGCTCCCTCCGTCATGCGCAGTGGGGGAACATCGACCCGCTTGCGAGCGTACTGCCGCTCACGAGCGGGTCTGAATGACCCCCTGAGGACTAGAAGCAATTAATAGCTTTGTGAAGCAAATGCCCAACACGTTCCATCATTAGGTATCAAATGGACAACAAAACGCTTGTTCAAAGTGATCGCTTTACACGAGATTTACACCGATATGCACAACTGAGCTAAAAATAACTTTTCTGGGTTCCAGCCTATTGCTAGCTGTATGACGTAGCAGTGCTGCACTCCATACAGAACTAGGAAGGCTATATGACCTCACCTGCTGGATCGTGGAAGAGTCTGCGGACGCTGGTCTCCGGCGTGGTGAAGAATGCAGATGCCATAGCGTTATACTCTCCATCTGCGCAGAACAGCTGAGGAAACAGACATTGCACAACTTTAAAAGTGCAAAAACCACCGCAATCATCAGCAGCAGATTTGTACATGTACAGTGATAAAGCCACAATCATTATGTACCTGTAGTGGGTATTCGCCCGATCCCTCCCGCAGGGGCTGGCAGTCTGAGGAGCAATAAATCATTACAAAGGACACGGTGGCTGTCACAGCCGCCACCAACATGGCTTCAATCACCTGCAGGCCCCGGCTGTGTAAGTACCTGAGGAGATAAAGCGTCAGCGATTATTACACAGCCCACAAATGACTTTAATCCAGTATAGTGAGAGCGGAAACTAACCCGGAGAGGCCAAACATCCCCAATCCTGGTATCCTAACAAGGGAGAGTTCTGCATAAAGATTTAATAAATGTGACTAGTTATCTTGTTCTATTTAAAACAGAATTTTGTTTTGATTAAATGTTGTGGGTGAGGAGTCAAAATGTAATGGGTTCCAAATAGTAAAATGATGCCAACAGTACCCACCCACCAGTAACAGCCGAGGTCCTGCCCTAGGCAACCAAAACGAAATCAGAAACTGTCCTACTAAATGAAATACAGCAAACAGAGAAAGAAAATACTACTTTATATAGTATATAACCTTTATAAGCCATGTAAACCTTTTAAAAAATAAATTTATGATGAAAGGAATTTTACGATAATATTTGGTAAGATATAAAATCACAAGCAAAACCAAAATATAACAGTATTAAAAAAAACGTGGTTTTCTTCCGGCACCATGCACCTACTACTGTCCCATCTCACTGAACTGTGGGGGGCGTCACGGTGTGGCCACACAGTTGTGTAATCTGCAGGCATACCCTTCTCAGGACCTTTAATAGTGGGCAGTAACTACCTAGCACCGGAGTGTGGTATGTTATGTCGAGACAATGCCCCTAGGTCCCTGACCCGGTGGTCACTTAGCTGGTTTGGGCGGCAGTGGAGATTCTGGGTCCCCGAGGTCACAGAGATACAGTGAGTACTACCCCCCTATCCTCAAACCTTTCCTAGTGCCCAACCCTAAATCCGCCCCCCTTCCCTCGCCTAACCCTAACCTCCCTATGGTGCGTATTCCTCCCAGAGGCACCTAAACCTAACTATTGGCCTTGTGAGAATGTTGACATTTAAGATGTCGTCATCGTGAACGTGTCAACAGGATGCCTGTCGACATGCAGAATTATGTCGACTTTGTAACTGTTGATATTCTGACCGGATGCCCTAGCACAGTGAGACAGGTCAGTAAAGCCTGACCTTTCTCCCTGGAAACCTAAATAAAACAAAAAACAAAAACACAACCACCATTCTATTTGAGAAAAACATTTAGTCAGTACATCTGATTCTGTAGTTTGTATTAAGCTTTGTAACAGCACTTGACACACAAAAAAAACGTGTACGGGCAACAGACACCCACGCACGATGCCATATCCAAGTGTACGTTTCATTCACATAAATCATTCATGGACTTAGGTTTCTCTAATAATCAAAAAAGAAAAGACGTTTATGTCGGGAAATCAGTGGCCAAACCATTAGGTATGGATGAAAAACAATCCTACAAAAGGAAGGAATTAAATAACACTTATCCAATTACTGCTGGAAGTAAAGTAATTCTCCAGGAGCCTAATGCAAAAACCAGGAGTTTATCCCCCTCCCCCCTAAAATAAAACACTTCTCTAATATTTAAAAAGCATGACTATAAAATTCCTACACCCCCATTATTGCAGAGCGGAAAGTTCAGGGATAATTTCACACCTGAACATAAAATTACATTGTATCAACCTTCATGAATGGAATATATGTATTTTGACATGATTCATTGTAATGCACACCACAGGCTAGCGTTATTATTAAGTCTACTGCAGGATACTACAGAAAGACAGACTAAAGCATATAAACCTTATACAGAGCTCAGCTCTATATATATATATATATATATATATATATTAAAAAAAAAAAAGAAAGAGACAGGTCCTCTTTAGATGAGGTACACAATACATGGTCAAACATACGTGGACACCAGAACACAATCTTGCGCTGAACATCTCAATCAAAGACCATGGGCATTACCATTGAGTTGGATTCCCCTTTGATGTTAGAACCACCTCCACTCTTCTGGGAAGACTTTCCACTAGATTTTTGCAGACATTCAGCCTAAAATAGAGGTTCCCAAACTCGGTCCTCAAGGCACCCTAACAGTGTAGGTTTTCAGGATATCCATACGTAAGCACTGGTGATTTAATTAGTACCTCAGTCAGTTTGTTTCTACCATGTATGCCAGAGGTTCCGAAACACAGTCCTTAAGGCACCCCAGAGGACCAGGTTTTTAAGGGAGGTAGTCAGCATGCTGGCATGCGGGGTGCACTTGGTCAAAATACCGGCATCAGGATCCCGGCTAGAGTATCCCTCCCGCCGGCATCCCGTAGGTAAGTATCTGGGATTAGGGGGAGGGTTAGGTTTAGGGTGCGTGTAGGGGGAGGCAGAGGCTCGAGCCTGATTGGCTTACAAATGATCAGGATTATCTGTCGTAGACATTTTAGGGCAACATTTAGGAAAACTGCTCTTTAGGAATTGGGGCAGAAAAGTGTTTGGCTATTGCAAAGTCAGATGTCTACCTTCACTTTCTAAGCTGTGCTAGAAATATTGTTTTTATAAATGCTACCATAGAATCTCCATAAGAACTGAAGTGCAAATTGGTTACTGTTACATTCAAGATAGACAACTTGCTTTGTAAGACGAAGACTACTTAGACTCTAGAATCTTCTTCGCTTGAACTCTGTTGACCTACAGACCATAGGTGGTCAAGTAAACTCCTCAAATATTAAACATCTAAAACGAAGTCCACAATGTGTGGCCTGGAGGACAAGATAAAGACTCGAGCAAAAACAAGTCCATATGAAAAGATGAATGGTGGGACTTCAGGTTACCTGATCCTGAACATGGTCAGCCAGTTGTTCAAAGCATTAAACAGAGCTCCCAGCATGCCACCTGCAAGACCAAAAAAAAGTGAACAAGGAGTCATTTACTATAATAAAACAAAAGAAGCATGTGTAGCCACCAAAGGTGTAGGACAGAAGACTATTATGGAACCACATCTGCAAAGTGTCAAGATTAAATTATTAAACTATAGAGATGAGAATAAAAGGAGTGTGTAAAAATTCACCTAACAAAAAAAAAAAAAAATGAGAAGGGGCATTCACTATTATAAACAGTAATCAGAAAACCAAGTTTCATCATGTAATTTGCTATAAAGCAAAAAATATCCTAAAACGTACAGCAGGAATGAGATCTCTCGCCCTGTAAATCCTGCCACTGGCTACCCATCTCCGTTACTATACAATTCAGGCTCTTCTCCCCCATACATATCGGAGCTGAGCTTCAGATGCATAACCCTCTTTGATCCCTCTTCCCCTGATGACCAACTCTCCATCCCATTTCAGAGACTTCTCCATGTTGCTCACCACCTGTGGAAAACCTACCCCCGCATTCTCCCCCACCCTTCAGTTCAAGCAGTCCTTCAAACTCCACATCTTTACAAGTACCTCTCTCACAAACACCTGACATGTCTTACCACTCTTTCCGCCAACTCCTCCAGTCTCCCTCGGCTATGCGGGGTAGGTATTTCCACAGGTAGTGAGCAACGTGAAGTCTTTCATACGAGATTGCACGGTGCTTAAGTCTTGTTTTATTTACATTTTTCTTGCTTGCCGGCACTGAAGAATTTGTTGAGGATAGTAAATGGCGCAGGTAATACAGTAATTATAGTACAGCAGCAATCCGATGGAGGGGGGGGCTTTTTTTTTTTATTATTCAGCAATCATTGTGGCAAGCTATTGGAGGTCAGCATTTAGTATTTCTTCATACTTTGTTTCTTCAGGCTTCTGTTAAAGGATCTATAATTCTGTAATCTACCATGGCAGCCACAGTCACAACATGTAGTGAGCAGAGAGGCTTTGGAATGCCCCCCTGGGCTCTTTCTTCACTGTGAGATCACCCCCCCTCCTTATCCCTTATCTGCCACCATGTGACATGAGGAGAGTCGTTAGCCAGTGGCAGTGTAGCAGACAGACTGGCAGCATATTTGTTTCATCTACCAACTAATTTTGAGAGTCAACACATTTTTGTTTTCCGTCTTTCAGTGCGCGCTCATGTAGCAATTTCATGCATAAGTGCATTAGTGGTTTTAGGGATATATTATATTTTTTGGCAATCTCCTAGAATCAGGCCCTTTTCTAATTAATTAATTATGGATTTGATTCGCTCATTTCCTTACTCAGTTAGTTAGTACATCATTCCGATTTATCTTCGACAAAAGCTTTTACATCACTTTGACCAGAGTCCTAGTGAAGTGTTTGGCTCTTCTGTTACAAACTTACCTACTGCTCCCATCCCAATAAAGATTGGAAGTTCAAAGTACTTGTAGCTGTTTTCCTGCAAAAGAACAATACATAGCAACCCATCAGTACTGAACCATATCTGGGCTCTACCATTACGAAATACACAGCCAATATTCAAGAGGAAAGATCCTATCATTTTACTAGGAACTAGGGCATTCGCTGAGGCAGTCATTGCGTGGGCTGAACCTATGCCTGTCAATGAAAATGCAGCCTATCCGTTTACTAGGAACCAGTAACACCACTGAGGCACTTGGTGCCCCGTGCCTTACTAATGACCCTGGTTCTTAGTCAATTAATAAGCAATAGTCTCATGAATGTTTCTTATGAATGTTTCGTAAAGTAAGGAAAAATAGTCATATTTCCCTGGTGGACCCCTGCATTAGGTTCACACACACCGCATACAAACACCGTCATTGTAGTTTTGATGTATAGCTGCTGAAATTCATTTGTGGCTGAGAACATTAATAATCCCAGGAGTAAGAGCATTTAGCGACTGACAGGTTCACAAATCAGCAGAGAGGACCATACAGAGTACGGAACACGCGGAGAAAGGTCAGTAAGATCATGAGACCTCACTCCTGACTTGTGCATCTCACAATTCCTACAATATGTCTAGAAGATGTCTTTCCCTATAATCCAGGGGCACTATGATGTAACCAGCAGCACGCACACAATTCCAGGCTATTACCAGAAACAATCAGTCATGTGTGTCCTCTACTCTTGGTTCCTCCAAGCCCTCAAACCAGACACCCAACAATTCCGATGTCTACTCACTAACTTATGAAGATTCAATTAAATCGTATAAATGCAGAGGCAGCCAGGAGAATAGATATTTTTTTTCTATGCACTGTCGCACAAGTCTATTTCTAAATGGAAGCTTTAATACTGCCAACATTATCTGAGCCTGCTACCTAGGCAGTAAACAAAATATAACTCATCCCTTTGTACTAGTCTTTGATCTGGAAGAGTAATTGGCTCCACAATAAAGCTTTATAATTTGCAAAGATCACAAACAGACGGTGACCCCAGACGAGCAGGGCAGTAGTACCAGGAGAAATGTTGCCTCCTTTACACGTGTGCTCCTTCCTAGGGTTAAACTAGTAAACTACCACACTTATTCTAGCAGATTAGACTGACTAGAGGAGGAGGGTATCATATAAACAGGCTTTAATGTGTATTTGCTACTCTACTCCAATGATGAACTGGCTGTGGTGGGATGGATAGATGGGAATGGGCTACAATAGACCTGGCCAACCTGTGGCTCTCCAGCTGTGGTGAAACTACAAGTCCCAGAATACCCCCCACCGATCAGCCGGTATAGCATGCTGGGACTTGTAGTTTAACAACAGCTGGAGGGCCACAGGTTGGCCAGGTCTGGGCTATGACCATGTCAAAGTTTATGTGAAGAATGCGCCCTGCCCCCTTTAGCAGCACCAGGCTGAGCGCAGGATGAGAGCACTTTGGATTGGAGGTGGTCTGTGCTGTGCCTCTTCCTGTACTGAGAGACTGGACGCTTGGATACCAAGCTTCCTGCTGTATTCCCGTTGAATCCACAGCCTCTGCATCAACCTGAATGAATTGAAGACACTGCTGCGTGGCATATTATCTATTGGGGGCACCTATGTATGGCATAATTATGTATTAGGCGCACTGTAGTGTGACATAACTTGTATTGGGGGCACTGTAGTGTGGCATATATTGGGGAACTGTATTTTGGAATATGTATTGAGGACACAGATGTGTGACTTAATTAGCTTTTGGGGCACTGTAGTGTGGCATATCATTTATTGGAGGCATCGATGTGTGGCATATCATGTTATGGGGCACTGATGTGCAGCATAATAAGGTATTAGGGTACAATAGTGTGGCATATCATTTATTGGGGCACAGATGTTTGGCATATCGTGTATTGGGGACACAGATTATTATGATTAACAACAGTTTCTTATATAGCGCAGCATATTTCATTGCGCTTTACAATTGGAAGCAACATTAATAGAACAAAAACTGAGTAGTAACAGACATAAAGGTAAGAGGTCCCTGCTCGCAAGCTTACAATCTATATGTGTGTAACTTAATTAGCTATTGGGGCACTATAGTGTGGCATATCATGTATTAGGGCACTTATGTGTGTCATATCATGTATTGGGGCACTTTAATCTAATATTATGTACCGCCAGGATGTATTAAAATACACATTCTGCCCATCCCTGCAAAGTGTAAAAGTAAAGTGATCACTTTACTTTGAGTTTCCTGTGCCAGCTGATTGCAAGTAGGTGTCACATGGCATCTTCCTCAATAAATGGAAGTGGTAACTTATGGACCATTTCACCATCAGGTTTTAACTTGACTGGCTGTAATGTTATGGCTGATAAAGCCATTATCCTGAATTATAAGGTGTTCTCTAACGGTGCATGTACACGGTACGACAAAAATACACGATATGAGCGATAACGTTAACGATCAGATAGTTACATTTTTGGTGCCTTTCAACCCTCAAACAACCAGCGATGCGCGGGCACGTATGGACGATAACGATATCGCCCATCGGCCGTGCATGCAAGCCAACCTGGTCGATGTCGTCGCTGGCCCGTCGTTGGTGGGTTGGTGGTGTGCTGGATGAACAATATCGATTATCCAGCACACCGGGAAGGTGCAGGGAGATCAGTCAGCGATATCGTTATCGCTGACTGATGGTACCATGTGTAGGCAGCATTAGAGGTGCAAGCAGTCTGCGCCACGGCTGCGTAATTTGTGGGGTGTCCGTACTTAGAATAGCATAATTTTTCAATTCCCGCTGCCTTTTGCTCCATATTCTTCTCTTTGATCTTTGCCCCACATTAGTCCTCTCTCTGTCAGAGGAACAGTAGAGAGCTGTAGATGGATTAAATCCAACAGTGTGTTCTAGTAATTTTGGCTCTCACACATCTCTTTAAAGCAGGTCTGTCACCAGGTCCTATAATGTTATTTTCTGTCTCACACATAGTTTTCTTCTTATTTTCTCTGGAGAGAGTATAATATTGATATGCATTCTTTGGTGCTATGCACGTACTGTATGTAAGAAGCCAGCTTGGGTGTGAGCTTCCTACTCAGAAAGCAAGTTGTGTTGTCAGACTACACAATGCTTGTTACTGGGCTGGATACTGTAATTAAACAAAGACTTCCATTCTATTGCCAGGTGGAAGATAGTCTTTAAATATCAGAATGCAATACTTAATACAGCCTACAGATGGTGCTGTATGACTTTCTTAACCATTGTATAGAGCAGGGGTCTTCCACCTTGGCCCTCCAGCTGCTGTGGAACTACACATCCCAGCATACACTGCCACCTTTTTGATATAACAGCATGCTAAAACTATGGCAGTGCATGCTTGGATGTGTAGCTCCACAGCAGCTGGAGGGCCAAGGTTGAAGACCCCTGGTATAGAGCATGCAAAACACTGTAGACCAGTGGGTCCCAAACTGGGTGCAGTGGCACCCTGAGGAGCAGTTGGGCACTTGCAGGGGTGCCACGGGTTGGTGGTCCAGAACTAAATCAAATTATATGGTCAGTGTAATGGGCAAAACCAGTGATCGTGGCTGCCAATCATAAAATGTGTGGGCAAACAGAAGCACAACTCTGTCCACCACCACATAACTGAACCTAAGGATGACAGGTAAGCACAATGTACTTTATATTCTTTCTAAATTTCTCAATGGGAAACGTTTGGCCTCTAGGTGTCGTGAGCAAAATGCTGATAATCTAGGACGCCGTGATTTGTAAGGTTTGGGATGGACTGTGTTAGGATATGCTGCATAAGACATGATAACAGAGAGAGGGACGGCAAAGGTGCGTACACACTGGACAATTTGTTTCATGAATGACATCGTCCCGTGTGTCCCCAGCAGGGGTATGCTCAGTGTCGTTAACAACACTGAGCACAAACACTGAATGAAATCAAGAACGATTTCGTTCAGTGCTGGGCTCCCTCCCTCAGCCCCGAACATGTTCAACCTGATATTACCGTCAAGTTGGACGGGAGCTTCGGGGCGATGAACGGCAACTACCAACTGCAAACGGGAGCGCGCATTGGTAGTTATCGTTCATCGTTTTGGCGATGAAACTGGATGATTTTTTTGGACGACTGAACGATAAAGCTGCTATTTTCTATGTCTACAGTAGCAGATTTTTGATTAGCCATTTGCAGGTGTTTCGCAATTTCCATAATGCAGAGGTTATTGAACTATACAGAGTCGGTGGCACCAGTGTTTCAGTGGGGGTTTTTTTTTTTTTTTAATGAATACAATTCTACTTTTTATTCCTAAAGATAAAATGAGAGGGTTCATTGCTACTATATACAGTCAGGTGCATAAATATTGGGACATTGACAGAATTTTCATATTTTGGCCTCTATTCACCACCACAATTGCTTTGATATGAAACATGGATTCAGGTCAGGGGATTGACTTGGCCATTGCATAACATTCCACTTTTTAGCCTTAAAAAACTCTTTGGTTGCTTTTACAGTATGCTTCGGGTCATTGTCCATCTGCACTGTGAAGCGCCGTCCAATGAGTTCTGAAGCATTTGACTGAATATGAGCATATAATATTGCCCGAAACACTTCAGAATTAATTCTGCTGCTTTTGTCAGCAGTCACATCATCAATAAATACAAGGGAACCAGTTCCATTGGCAGCCATACATGCCCAAGTCAATCCCCTGACCTGAATCCGATTGAGCATGCATTTCACTTGATGAAGACAAAACTGAAGGGAAAATGCCCCAAGAACAAGCAGGAACTGAAGATATTTGCAGGAGAGGCCTGGCAGAGCATCACCAGGGATGAAACCCAGCGTCTGGTGATGTCTATGCGTTCCAGACTTCAGGCTGTAATTGTCTGCAAAAAATTTGCAGCAAGTATTAAAAAGTGAAAGTTATGGGGGGCATCCATTAGACGATTTTATCCCTGTCCAACCTCTTAACGATTTTCCCTTGAAGTTTCCCTTGAAATATGATCTTCCACTCTGAACAATATGCAAAAGATTTGCAAACGATTTGCAAAAGATCTAACAATAAACTATGTTGTCTTAATCTGTGATTGCGAGCTTTCAGCTATAGTGGTCAGACAGTGGTTCATCGTTTGATCGTTCAGCATGAACAATGTGTAAACGATTTGTAAGCAATCAAGTGAAATTGACCTGCATGTTCAGTCGATGGAGGAGACGATCAAACAACCAGCGGGAGCGCGCATCGTACATCGTTAGAAACAATTACTGCACGATTTGCAAACGATGTTTGAACGATTATCGAACGATTTTATCATAATCGTTCAACTTTATCGTCTAGTGGATACCCCCCTTTAACACTCATCTCTGTCACCAGCTCCCAGCACCGAGACCAACACCCAGCGATGCATACAACACTCATCTGTCACCAGCTCCCAGCGCTACCACCAACACCCAGCACTGCATACTACACTCATCTCTGTCACCAGCTCCCAGCACCGAGACCAACACCCAGCGCTGCATACTACACTCATCTCTGTCACCAGCTCCCAGCGCTACCACCAACACCCAGCGCTGCATACTACACTCATCTCTGTCACCAGCTCCCAGCACTATCACTAACACTCAGCGCAGCCTGCAAAATTCTTCTGGTCTCCAGCTCTCAGCACTACCACCAACACCCAGCGCGGTTATGGATTGAAAAATCTACAGTAAAAAGGTAGACAATGTCTAGATAGACACCAGATGTTAGACAGGCAATAGGTTGACAGGGACAAAAGGTCGCCATGTAAGAAGGTCAACAGGTACGAATGTCAAAAGGTCGACATGAAAATGGTCAACATTTTTTTTTTTCTAACCCTACTCTTCATCCTAACCCTAACCCTCCCTCCTGGTGCCTAACCCTAACCGTCGGGTAGGTGCTTGACAACTGATCAGATAAGGAACTTCAGCCTCCGACATGTGAGGCTGCAGTCTGGAGCAGCTCCGTTACACACAGCTGAAACCCTCATTTCACGGCTACTAGTTAGCCTCCAAATCACCCCTGGATACCCCCATACCGTCACCGCAGGCTCCCAGCCCTATATGGAGAGGTATTTCTCTCCCTTAATGCCCAGGAAAAAGCAGCACCAGCAGAGACGAGGCAGAGATTCCAATATGGCGTCTGACGCGGCTGAGAACACGGACTCCTCACCTCCTTAGCTGATCGGGTGGGCCTTCCGTCGCAGTCTCCTCCGAGCTCTCCGGTACACGCAGCTCCCTCTTCCCGATACTCCAGTTACACATGAGGATATGATAACTGCCATAAGGGAAGCTATGGGACCGCTGTTGCAGGCACAGAGTTAGTAATACTGTGCAGATTGCACAGCTCACTCAAAAGATAGAGGGCCTGATTCAGACCCTGACGCTATGCTGCGCTCGCACTGAGCGATTTTTTGCAATCTGCGCATGAATCGCAATGTGCGTGCGCGAACCAGTCATTGCGATGGGAAAGTGCTCACCCGTAGCCCGCAGTCGGGCCGCTATTTTGGGTGACAGATAGCTCCGTTTGTGGGTGGTAACAGGGGAAGGTGCTTGAAAACGGGGGTGAGGATGTGCGAACGCAGGCGTGCCCGACCGTCAGAACGGCGTTTAATGGATGTGCATAATTAGCAAAGTGGCGTCATTACACACGTGACTGGGTTGTATTTTAGCCAGAACTGCTCGCAATGTTGTGGTGGGAAAAGGCTACCGCAAGCGCTGCGAGCAGCTCCGATGGCTCTCGACGTTCCCGATTAATCCTACAACTGCCAGAGATGACGTGTGTTGCGAGTGGCAAAGGGGCGTCTTTATACAGGTGCGGCCGCTCGCTATTACTTAGTGGGCTGCTGTACGCGACGCAGTGTGAGCACATGATTTAAATAGCCGGCCCCTTTCAGCCAGCGAGCGGACGCAAATAGCGTCCGGGTCTGAATCAGGCCCAGAGATCACTGAACAGAGAGTTGGCGAGTTGTTTTCTGATGTGGCTGACTTGAAAGCTAAAAGTATTAAACAGGAATGTGTACAGAATCAATTATGGAGCAAGATAGATCTTGAAAATAGATTAAGAAATAATATGCGAGTTGTTGGGACTCCCTGCATCCCTTAAAGGGGCAGCGCTTATTGAGATTTTAAAATCCACGTTACCTGATTTATTACAGATTTGGGACCCTTGCTCTGATTTAATCATTTAGAGAGCACATAGGGTAGGACCCCAACACACGCACCCCGGAGTGAAAGCCAGAATTGTACTATTTCGTTGTTTAATCGATTTACACAAGGAACTGTTTTGGAGAGCCTCACGTCCTCATCGTGATCTTTTTTGGGACGGTCATGAGATATTTATATTTCAGGATTATTCCGCAGTGTTATCTAAAGCCAGGAAGGCATTCTCCCGACTTTGTGCGCACTTAAATCAAGCAAAATAGAAAATTTTCACTTTTTTACCCTTCACGTCTACGTACCTACGATGGTTCTTCATTTGTGGACTTTACTTCAGTTGATGACGCTCAGAGCTACTTAGATGAGGAGGAGGAGGAGGAGGAGGAGGAGGCCTCCCGTGCTACTGAAGATTGAGGTATCCTGTATGTTAAATGCCGTTTACCTATTTTGAGGAATTTTTTGAGAATCTGGGACAATATATGTTTTTGCAAGAAACATCGCTACCGGTATTATATTCAGAGTAAGATTTTCCTAATACGGGTACTTGAATGTCATAATTCTATTTTTATTTTTTTCCTTGTATTTCATCTGTGTATATTCGCTAGAACACAGATTTGTTACAATATGCCTGGGTGTAATGTTATAGATTTTAAATGGTTGCTAAGGCTGTTGGATGTGGGGCATGTCTCCATTTTATTGCTTTATATTGTTTATTTGACAATTAATATATGAACGGAAGTACATTGTGGAACGGTTGCCATTCTTTGGTACTTTTTCACACAGCTCGGAAAATCTATATGGTTCTGTTTTCTTTGTGTTTTCTGTTTTCCCTGTATGTCTCTCTCCTTTCCCTCCCCTTCCCCCCTCCTAGGCTGTGACAAGGTGTGAGCTCTACTCACTTCAAATTTAAAGTTCTATCAAGATGCTGTTTTTTTGAGATGTTCTCTAGATTATATTTTTATAATATATTGACGCTGAAATGTCATTTTGGAAGGTAGTATTTTAGAATATAGGAGGGAATTAACTCCTCAAAAATGCAAAAAGATTTTTATTTAGGCCAACAGACTACAACTGGATGTTGTATTTTTACAGGAAACAAATCCGTAGCAAGTGAAATTGTTAAACTTAATGCGCTTAAATGGAAAGTACGGGCTTCAGCTCCCTATATTTCCAAAGCCAGGTGGTGTTGTCATTCTTATAAAGCACATGTTGCCGTGGAGGTGCTTTTTCACGGGATGTAGTTTGGAAGCAGACGGTCTAAATGCCGACCGCCGGCTTCCCGACTCTCTAATCCCGGCGTGGTACTAATGACAGGCATGGAAAACTCGACGCCTGTCATTAACCAGACGCCGGAAGACAGACGACCGGCATACCGAACAAAGGTAAGCTGGGCGCAGACAGCTGCGGGGGGGGGGGGGGGGTTAAGGGCTCCCGGGGAGCTTAGGGTCAGGCACCAACCCCAAGAGGGTTAGGTTTAGGCTAGGGGAAGCGGGGGTTAGGGTTAGGCACCCCGGGGGGAGGTTAGGGTTAGGCACACCCCCGGGGGACTTAGGTTTAGGCTGCGGGGAAGGGGGGGTTGGGTTTAGGCACGGGGGGGAGGTTAGGCACCCTAAAGGAGGGTTAGGGTGTTAAATTAGGTTAGTTTATACTTACCTTTAGGACGATCGGGATCTTCACCCTTGTCGAGCTGCCGCATGCGGCCGGTGGTAATACCTACTACACCCCTTTTCACTGAGGCTGACCCTGACGGTCATTATCTTTTGTGTGAAATAACTTTAGCAGGCCAGAAGTATTTATGATGTAATATATATGCCCCGAATATTTACTCTAAGCGCTTTTTTCAGACACTATCAGCAAAATTTAACCCCTATGCGGACACCATTAATTGTCTGTGGCGATTTTAATTTAATCTCCTCTGTTCAGTTAGATAAACAGGTTCCAACTAGATGTAGAGTAAAACCACCTAAGTTAGGCGTTCCAACATTTGCTCCACGCTTACATCTATTAGATATTTGGAGACTTTTTCATCCTACTGAGAAAGAATTTTCATGTTTATCTGCAGCATATGGAACGTTGTATAGAATAGACTATGGGCCTGATTCAGAGCCGCTCGCCCGCGCTGTACGTTCGCAAGCAGCCCGATGTTCTGTGTACGCGCATTCGCAATCTTCGTTCTGTGCGCGTGCGAACTACACACTGCAATCGCAACCCTCTCGCTCGCCCAACAAAGGCAGCCCGGGGTAATGAGTGACAGGAGAGGCCATTTGCGGGTGGTAACAGGGGCAGGTCACTAATAACGGGGGGTTGGAGATGCAAACGCAGGCGTGCCTGAGTGTTTCAACGCCGTTTTAGAGGCGTGCATAATTAACAGGCAGCGTCATAGTACATGTCACATGCCATTAAACTGATTTCCTCGCAATGCTTGCGGTAAGGTGATGCTACCTCAAGCACTGCGTTCACATCCGATGGTGCTCGATGTACCAATGTTTTAATACACTTCCTGTAGATGACGTGTTGCTAGTGGGCAGCTCTGCCTGTGCGATTGGGCGCACGCATACACAAAATGGCCGCTTGCTAAAACATGGTGGGCGTACTTATGCCTTGACAAGCGATCGCTTCCCGTGGGGTCACTTTGACAAATTTGCATACGCATCTAGCGAGCATACGCAGATAGCGAAATGGTCTGAATCAGGCCCTATGTGTTATGTTCTGTTGATCTGTTGCCAAAAATCCCTAAAATCAAAATGGGACCTATTCAGTTATCAGACCATGCTTTGATTTGGTTGAGAGTGAATGTTGGCGCTTTCCATCGGTTTTATTACAGTCCTTAAAAGTTCGAAAAAAAATTGAACTATTTGGGAGGAGTATAGATTAGATACATGTTGACTGCTGATAATGACCTGGTACGGTTTTGGTAAGCGTCGAAGGCAGTGCTTAGAGGATCTATTTTTTCTCATACCACTTCCGCAAAACGAACCAGGAGAACAGAATATATACAAGCCCAACAGGCTCTAACCTCGGCCTTTCAGGATTACCAGGCTGCTAATACTTCTATTACTAAAGCCCGTTATCTTGGATCTAAGACTTATTTTGAAGGTCTCCTTTCCAAGTTGGAGAGTAGTTACTCTTTTCTGAAAGACTATAGGTTTCATAAATTTGGCAATATATCTAGCAGACTTCTCACTAATCTACTTTGGGGACAGAGACCTCCATTTGTTGTTCGCCCTCTTCGCTCGTCTAGTGGGTCGTTAACGACCTCAAATGCCCAGATAGCATAAAAATCTTTCAAAATTGATACTAATTTGTATTCTCACCCCCCTCCTTCCTCTCTTCAGACTGTTTCGCAATTTGGGGAAACTGTGTAAATTCCCCCAAGTTCCTGCTACAAAGACAGACTCTGTAATAGTTCCCAATACTGAATCTGAAGTCTCACAAGCTATTAAGAACTTGAAAAATGGGAAGACTCCGGGCCCTGATGGGTTTACAGCTGAATATAACAAAATCCTAGCCCCCAGAATTATCCCTATATTAACCAAATTTTATAATATACTTTTAAATTCCGACTCTCTTCCAATTTATTTCAATTCTGCGACACTTCATGTGCTTCCTAGGCCGGGTAGAGACTTATCGGACCCAGGATCATATCACCCGATCTCGCTACTTAATGTCGATTATAAAATGTTGACAAAGATACTGGCAGACAGATTGAAACATGTTTTACCGGTCATAGTCCATCCTGATCAAACAGGTTTCATACTTGGCAGAAACTCTACTGTTAACATTCGAAGATTGTTGGCTGCTATGAGAGATGTCCATACTTCTAGTAATGTTCTCCACCTAAGGCAATTTTATCTTTAGATGCGGAGAAAGGATTTGACTTGGAGCCCCAGGATCATTTGTTTAAAGCTACATACACACGGTACGATCTGTACCACAAACGACTTGAAAGATATCTTTCAAAAATCCCGTACACACGGGACGATCAGATATCGTTGCCGGATCGTCCTGCATGTGCTGGCTGTTTGATATCGAACATCCAGCACATGCACCAACCAGCAAACTACTATACCGACCTGCGATCAACGATCACAGGATCCTATAGTAAACAGGCTAACCTGGTCGATATCATCCGAGCATCAAGCATCGTTTGGTCGTTGGGGCAAAAAAAAAAAAAAACAAACGATATAAATGATCAAACTATGGCCCTCATTCAGAGCCGTACGCTCTGAGCAGAGCGCACGCTCTGAATGAGCGCCGTCCTCCATAACTATGGAGCGTCCTCCTGGACGCTCGTATAGCTGTGGGTCACCGTGACCATCGAAACTGCGAGCCGGAGCCTGCGGTTGAGGTTTTCAAACGCAAGGCCCGGAGTGATTTTGGCTCTATCAGAGCCAAAATCACTCCCACTGACATCACTAGTGATGTCAGTGGGCCGGCTTCTGACGGTAGGCGTTCCCTTGGGAACGCCCCCGTCAGGGAGGCACGCCCCCCGGCACGCCCACCAAAGGGGGCGTGCTGTCAATCAACATCGACAGCACGCCCCCTTTGATCAGACACAACGAGCAAAGGACTTTCCTTCGCTCGGCGCGTCTGGCGCATGCACACGACGGAGCTCCCTCCGTCGTGGGCATGCTCAGTGCAGACCATCGACCCACTTGCGAGCGGACAGCCGCTCGCGAGTGGGTCTGAATCAGGCCCTATAAACGATATTTGAACAGGCAAAGTTGACGATATCGCGCAAGTTGGCCTGCATATACGGACGATCATAGCTATCATTATCGCTCATGCGGGAACGCGCATCATTGGTCGTTCGCTGCATAAAAATGAACGATATATTGTTGAACGATATAGTTATCGTACATATCGTTCATAGATATCATACCGTGTGTATGCAGCTTAACTCCCTGCAGAGATTTGGCATTCCTCAAATTACTTTTACAGCCCTCATCTAATATTCTGTGTAATGGTTTCCTTTCAGATTCCTTTTTAATTCAATGAGGGACAAGACAGGGATGTCCCCTATCACCGCTATTATTTGCAATAGTACTGGAACCACTTGCCATTGCATTACGACAATCGCCCCAGTATCTTAGGTATTTTGATTAATCTAGATCTTCGTATTGCATTGTTTGCAGACGATATGTTGCTTTTTCTTAACTGACCCTGCTGCTTCGCTTCCGATAGTTTTAAACATATTTCACAATTTGGGTCATTTTAAGGATATGAAATCAATATAAACAAATCTGAACGGATGCCTCTAGGGCCTAATGTTTCTACTCTTCAACTACTACCTCCCTTTAATGAAATGCGGATTGTAACTACTCAATTTAATTATTTGGGAATCAATATTCCACTTTGTTTTTCCAAGTTATATTCTTTTTCCCACCATTGATTTCAGCGATTTCTAAATTATTAGACAGCTGGCAGCTATTGCCTTGATCTGTTTTAGGAAGGATTGCGGTTATTAAAACCATTATTTTTCCAAAATTAGCTCACACCATGCAAATGACCCCTGTTAGCACTTCCAAGCCAGATATTAAAGAAATATATGTAATGTTTCAAAAATTTACCTGGAGAAATGGACGCTCTCGTATTTCTAGAGCTAAGGTACATTTGCTCAGGGTGGATGGTGGTTTGGGATTGCCAGACTTGTTACATTTTTCTTATTCTATATTATTCCGTTACATTGCGGACTGTCTCTTGGAGCATAGCACATATACTATTTTTGCTTTGGATTGTCTCTCCTGCACTCCATACTTTCCAGGAGCTCTGCTCCACGTTCCAAGGGCACAAATTCCTCCACATATTTTTGCTGATATTTTTTTCAGAGATACTTATTTGGCCTGGCGAGCAATTAATAGTATGATTCCTTTTTGGGGTAATCCGTTGCTCTTGCCTGGTTTAGAGAACTACACATTTATACAATTAAAAAATAAGGGATTTCGTTTAAACAGTGGATGTTTTTGATCCTGGCGGAAAATTGCTATCTTTTTCGGATTTACAGGATACATTTGGATTAACTAAAAATAACTTTTATGCATACCTTCAGATGAGGCATTTTGTGCATTCATTTCCACTGGCAACATCCTCTCTTGAGAACTCAGATTATGTTATGATTGTTATCACTTGTTAAGAGAACTACGTAGAACTAGATATTTGTATGTGGAACTACTTAAACCCAAAGACAACACAACACAATATGGTCACGTACACTATCTTCCTGGCGATATGACTTACCCATGATCGACGATAGTTCCCTTTTGTTTGATCACTATGAAACTACATTAACGACTTCTTCAATCTGTATATTTGCAAGAGGTCTACATAAAGACGGGTCATAGAGCATATATTTCTCAAGCCCAGCGAGCGCATTATGTGCTGGAAGAGACGGGATTCTGCCCAAAATTTAATGCTAGGTCTGCTACTTTTATACACAATTTTTGGACGTATAAAAAGGTCCGTAAATTTTGGTATAAAATTCTAAATTTGATCAAATATAAGCTTCATCATGTGGTCCCACTGGATCCGTTAGCTGAATTGGGAATTGAAAGATGATCAGAAACGTTTGAGACCTTTCCTTACTGTTTTTACTACGGTGGCCAAGAAAATAATTCTAATGCCGCACATCCACTAGCAGATGGGGCAACGACAGTACGATTACGACATCGCAATCGTACAGTCGTTCCCCATCCCCTGCAGTGCCTACACTGAATGATTAGTCGTTCAGTGTAGGCACCCTCCATCATCCCTGAACATGGCCAACCTGCATGTTCGGGTGATGATTGATGTCGAAAAGACCAACGGGAGAGCGCATCGCTGGTCGTTTCCGACATTTTAGTGCCCGATTCATGCACGATTAATGGACGACTGAACGATGTCGATATCGCTCAGTCGTCCATTAATATCTGCTAGTGGATGTGCGCCTTAACTGTCTGGATTTCAAAGTCTTCCCCCACATCAACAGCAATGCCCCAGCTGTTATTGAAAACTTTCTATCTAGATAGAATGTCTGCTTTTCCCGATATCGATAAAGGTGCACTTCAATTTTATAGAAAATGGGGTCCTTACATCGACACTTAATCTGAGGATATTCAGAATAATATATTCAAAGTATTTGAAAACACAGAATGGTACCTACATAAGAAATTCTTAGAAGCTCCCTAAAGGAATTTTCTTTATATATTATATATTGGTAAGTGAGATATCCCTGATCTGTCTGTTCCTGTTATTCTAATTTGGAATATTATCTATATATTTTCAGTGTTTTTTGCCGACTAGATTTTTCCATTGTATGCACATACAATTCATGTTCTGACTTTGCCTTTTCTCTTGATTGTATTGTATGTTTTACTGAAAATTTGAATAAAGATATATGAAAAAAAAAAAAAAAAAACTGATCAGATAATAGCAAAGCGCTATAAATGACACTAATGCAACAGTGCTAAAAAATAAATGAATCCAATGATATATAATTGACAAAAGAAAAAAAATGGTTTGTGCATAGATCATTCCCACTAAATGAATATTTACTATAATACAGTATACTACTGCGATAAATGTGTTAGATCACCCAAGTCTAGCCTTCTTTGGAAGCCTGAAATACTTTGGCACCACAGCTTAGGTATCTGGAAGACGTAACAAGTGACATATGGCCGTTGATAGAACAGACAGAACAAGCGAACTGAAGCAGCTTGTGCCTCATCTCTCTGCAGCAGAGACAGGAGTGTGGGGAGTCTCATCTCTCTGCAGCAGAGACAGGAGTGTGGGGAGTCTCATCCTGCTGCAGCAGAGACAGGAGTGTGGGGAGTCTCATCCTGCTGCAGCAGAGACAGGAGTGTGGGGAGTCTCATCCTGCTGCAGCAGAGACAGGAGTGTGGGGAGTCTCATCTCTCTGCAGCAGAGACAGGAGTGTGGGGAGTCTCATCTCTCTGCAGCAGAGACAGGAGTGTGGGGAGTCTCATCTCTCTGCAGCAGAGACAGGAGTGTGGGGAGTCTCATCTCTCTGCAGCAGAGACAGGAGTGTGGGGAGTCTCATCTCTCTGCAGCAGAGACAGGAGTGTGGGGAGTCTCATCTCTCTGCAGCAGAGACAGGAGTGTGGGGAGTCTCATCTCTCTGCAGCAGAGACAGGAGTGTGGGGAGTCTCATCCTGCTGCAGCAGAGACAGGAGTGTGGGGAGTCTCATCCTGCTGCAGCAGAGACAGGAGTGTGGGGAGTCTCATCCTGCTGCAGCAGAGACAGGAGTGTGGGGAGTCTCATCCTGCTGCAGCAGAGACAGGAGTGTGGGGAGTCTCATCCTGCTGCAGCAGAGACAGGAGTGTGGGGAGTCTCATCCTGCTGCAGCAGAGACAGGAGTGTGGGGAGTCTCATCCTGCTGCAGCAGAGACAGGAGTGTGGGGAGTCTCATCCTGCTGCAGCAGAGACAGGAGTGTGGGGAGTCTCATCTCTCTGCAGCAGAGACAGGAGTGTGAGGAGTCTCATCTCTCTGCAGCAGAGACAGGAGTGTGGGGAGTCTCATCCTGCTGCAGCAGAGACAGGAGTGTTAGGGAGTCTCATCTCTCTGCAGCAGAGACAGGAGTGTGGGGAGTCTCATCTCTCTGCAGCAGAGACAGGAGTGTGGGGAGTCTCATCCTGCTGCAGCAGAGACAGGCGTGTGGGGAGTCTCATCTCTCTGCAGCAGAGACAGGCGTGTAGGGAGTCTCATCCTGCAGCAGACAGGACCGAGAGGCCATTAATAGAGCAATGTGGAATTTATGGTTATCCATGACAAAAATAGACACAATGGATCCCCAGACAGTATGACTACAGTGGAAACAAGTCCACATGTCAAAAAACAGAACCAAATATATTAAAAGAATAGGAAAAAAAAAAAGTTTAAAAAGGGAAACAGAGCTTAGTAAATCTCTGAATATTTGCAGAATGGCCAATGACTATCCCAGGACCCGCTTAATTGTCTGTCTGCCTGATATTACCCAGTCCCGTTCTATTCCAGTTTTGTTTTCCAATTGGAAGCCTGCACCATATAAATAACTGCTAATCCATGCACTCATTACACCCACACAATGGCTTTATGTGCTGCTCTGTATACTAAATAGTGACCGGTGTGTTCTAGGTCAGAATGATTAGTCCTGGCCTTTGTGTGCTGGAGGCAGAGAACAAGTCATAACAACATACATGGTGCCCAGAGACTCACATCTGTGTCAAACCTCCCGAAGTTTATGAGACCGGGGTTGGACAGGTCGCCAGGCTTGCGGTTGTAAAAGCTCAGGACAAAGTTCAGGGTGAACGTGGAAATCATGGAGGCAAAGAACTGGGAAGAGAAAGAGCAATAAGTCACACATGCCATGCAAAAAGTATATCATCACGTAAAGTAATCCTAGAACTCTGGCCATTTCTATGGTGTCGGATCAACTTGTCGACATTCAGATGGCTGACAGTCAGAATGTCGACACTACAATGTCTACAGTTTCTGAAGGTCACCAGTCAAAATGTCGACTTTGTCATTAGGTCGACAACCAACATGTTGACATGCATATAAGTAGACAGGGTTAAATTGTCGACACATTCAGAATGTCAACATTCAATATGTCAACACCAAAATGTCGATTTATCTCTTCCCCCCTATAATTGTTAGGCTTAGGGTTATAGATTAGGGGTTGGGCTAAAATAAGCCAAAAACCACGTCGACATTTTGGTGTTGACGTATTAAATATCAACATTGATAGCGTGTCGACAATTTAACTATGTCGACCTAAATGCATGTCTACAAAGTGGTTATCGACCCAATGAGCATGTCAGCATTCTGACCCTGTCAACATTCTGGTGCCGA
Organism: Taudactylus pleione; assembly: GCA_031769625.1. Taxonomy (NCBI): domain Eukaryota; kingdom Metazoa; phylum Chordata; class Amphibia; order Anura; family Myobatrachidae; genus Taudactylus; species Taudactylus pleione. Next base: position 5,779,087 of record JAUIMM010000450.1, read on the forward strand.
CAAGTCATAGCACACCCCATTTCTATACATGGGGGCGATTCAACTCAACGTGAATTGAATAGCGCTGGGAGCGAGCTCCCGGAGCTATTCAATTCAGTGTGCTGTGTGGTCAGAGAATGGCAGTTATCGCGCCTTAACAAGGGTGTTAAGGCACGGTAACTGGCATTCTCTTACCAAAGTGCCGGGCACGCGGCTGTTAGCGCCACGCTATGCAGAAAACCAGCCAAGCACCTGGCACTTTGGTCGGATTTCTCTTTGCATCCCCAGGGGGGTGCGAGAAGAAATCCTTAGCGTGCCCAAAAAGCGCGGTGTATTGAATAGCTTCGGGAGTCCCTCCCATCGGTATTCAATAGCGGGTTGAATTGAATTCCCCCCATGACGTTTAAATGCTCTGCCTGGAGAGGACATGAGGAGGAAATACATGGATACAAAGAAAGCTCCAAATAAGCATTGAAGATGGAGCCAGAGACCGTGACATCACGTGACGCTACTGAGCGGCCATCTTGACACACCCATACTTAGCCGCCCCGGTGAAAAATGCACACACGACGGCTATTTACATTGTAGGCGTTAGAAAATAGCCCAAACAATCCTTTTTTATAAAACAAAAATACAGACTGATTAAACGTTAAAACAATCAAAAGGAAAAATTACACTTTCTCAATTACAGAAGTTATAATGGTCCAATATCTCATTCCACACAAACTTAAAAGGTCCAAAGAAAATAACTGCTCTTATTCCGCTTTGTATAACCGCAGACTACAATGGGGGGATAAGCTGGTGGCTCCAAAAACAACTATTATTTACCAATGTTACAGTTACTGACGAAGTCTAAGGAGGAAAAAACATTACAGAGCTTGACCATAACAAGATCCCTGGACCACTTTGGATTGACTGATAAATGCTATGAGCTTTGATGTATATTATTATCATCTATTATTTGGTGCCACAAAGGCTCTACAGTGCCAGACATAGGGGGTTCAACATACGGCAAAGTGCTTAAGTACAACACGGTACAGACAAGAACGTAACTTTCAATATACGCTCAGATTACATCATTACAGAGGAAGAGAGGGCCCTGTTTGGGAGAATTTACAATCTAGGGGCTAAGAGTGTGGGCTGCACAGTTGGGGGAAGTGCTGAGGCTGGAGATCAGGACAAGGGGTGGTAGGCTTCAATGAGGAGAGTTTTAAAGGTACGACTGATGGCTGGGGCCAAGTCTTGATAGCGAATGGGAGGACATTCCTGTGTTGGGAGCAGCACAAGAGAAGTCCTGAAGGTGTGAGTGGGATGAGCGAATTTAGAGCGGAGGACAGTGCGTAGTGGGCAGGGGTGACTGAGTGGAAATGATGCAGAGCTGTAGGGAGCAGATGAGGAGGTGGAGAGCTCTGTAGGTGAGGGAGATGTATGAATTTGATGTCGTATGACAGTTTTCCAAACTCTGCCATTACAGTCCATGTTTTAAAGATTTCCTTGCTTGAGTCCAGATGGTTAAATCAAATTGACGGCGTTACTAATTAAGTCACCAATGCTTAAGCACGGATATCCTTTAAAGTTGGACTGTAATGGCGGAGTTTGAGTCTGAATAGACACTAGAAATCTTCAGTAATGTGTAGCCAAATGTCTCAGTACTTTCAGCAGTAAGCTCCTCCATACGGGGCAGATGGCATTAATCCCCTCCTGAAAGACTAAGGGCCGGATTCATATTTAGGAATACAGTAAGAAAGAGTAAATAACTGGGCTTCTTGGTAAAACCATGTTACACTGCAGGTGGGGCAGATGTAACATGTGCAGAGAGAGGTAGATTTGGGAGGGACGTGTCCAAACTAACATCTATGTTGCGGTGTAAACAAAGCTGTTCAGCATTTGTGGGCTACATGCAAAAGCAGACATATTTATTTTTGCGTGCAGGGTCTTTTTGCAGAGACGCTATTTATTAATGGCACCTTATAGGGCAGTGGTCACTGTACAGAGCTACGCCATACCCAGAACCCAACTTTCACTAACAGCTTCAGGTTCCAGTGAAGAAGACCAGGAGCTCTCACTTATGGTCGCTGACCACACGGCTGCACATATCGCTCAAGCTTATAATATTCGTTACTGCGCAAGCTATCAATTTACTTTCCAGATGCGATGAAGTGCAGTACACCTAGCTCTAATCTTATGCAAGCAGAAGACAGCTCCCCCAATCCGGGTCCCTGCCAGCGCCCTGTTTTAGGGACCATCTCCCTTTAGCATAGGAGAGCAGGGTTCAGCCAATCCATGTGATCAGTATAAGACACGTTCCCTATGCAGACTTCGAGTGCGATTACTAAAACTGGGAATCAGTGTAACATAGAGCAGCATGTGCTGTGTACACAACAAGATGCTTTTGGACATAATTCTTAGATGTAATTATAAATACCACAAACAATTCAGTCTTTCTCCCAGTTATAGGATTAGCAGGGGCCCATCATCTGACATTAGGTATGTATCAGTAGCGTGGCTTGAGGCGGCTTTGACCTTGAATGCACCACAGTGGCTCTATTATCTTAATGCCAAATGGAGAGTTTATTCAATCCCGAAGGCATTGTGATTAGAGGGTTGGAAGTAAACAGGGACACTGACAATGCCTGACCACAAGGTACAGGAGGAGATGTATGCTCTAGTAGATTACATTATATGTAGCACATGTACTTCAATGACTAAAGACAACTACACTGGAGTCTAAAACAAATCTGTAGAGGACATGGGGGGGGCGGTGGCGGTAAGCTGTGCCGCTGGCCAGGCCCCTGTGGATGGCAGTCGCTGCCCCACGGCCCCTTTCGTGTGTACAACCATGCAGAGCATCCGGCCAGCTCTACGCTATTTGCCTGCTGGTGGCCCCGTCCCCCTTACGTGCAGTTACTAGTTTAGGGGCAGGGCTGCCACAAGGCATCAAGGAGCCCTGTTATTATATAGTGACCTACTAGGGCATTATTTCCTAACTCCAGTCCTCAGGGAACCCTAACCGTTCAGGTTTTGCAGATCTCCTCAGTATCACAAGTGAAATAATTAGCTCCACCTGTGGATCTTGTTTCAGCCAGTAATGAATACACTTGTGCGCCAACTAGGAGATCTATAGGGGTCTCAGTTGGGGGAACACTGTTGTAGGGCATGCGCTGTGGGGGCACGCAAACTCCCCCTTGCTGACAGCTACGCACAGGCTGCAATCCGGATCCATGACAGCTTCTGTCACAGCCTTTTCCGTGCATCCCTTCATGCAGTCCACTCACACCTCAAGCACAGCATCAGGTTTCCTTTGGTAAGATACACATCCTGGCAAGTCCTATAGGACACGGGTGTCCCCTGGAGGGGAAGATGGAACTCCAGAAAGAGCGAGAAAGGAAGGATCAGCGTATTTATGGCTCCAAGTACAGAGGGGGGGGTTCGCCCGTAGTGCCATGGGGGTAGGAAGACACCAATGGCAGCACCAAGTCAAGTGAGGTGTGCCCATCAGGCTACATGGAAAGGTATAATCTCAGCTGGGAACGAGAGAGGGAGAGATTAAAGGGAGAGAGGGGAGAGGAGGGGAGGGGGATTTGCAATCCAAAATAATATGCTCATATAACCATATTAATGACAGAAATTTGCTGTGTAGAGACCTCCTGGATAATCACCCCAAATTACTGGGCTAGTAATATCTGATACAACATAGCTGAACCTCTATTCTATCTCATATGTGTGCTGGGGCCGCTGGCAGCAATTATTGGCAGGAACAAGTAGGCATGTTAAACCATTAATGCCCAACAAATGTACTCTCATAACAAAACCAAATAAAATTAAACTTTAAAAAGTTACTATTGTGCAAACAAGCACACAGCAATAACACTAAAAGATGAGAGTAATTTAGGCCAAGAGGAAAAAATAAATGTAAAACCTTCTGGAAAAACAAAAATGGCACAAGCATGAAATAAAATAATCACACGGACAGGTGCACTTTATATATAAACCAATAAAGTTGCTTTGTTTTTGTTTGTTCTTTTAATAGCACCAAGCCTTTAAAACAATAAAGATACTAATATTCAGTTTCACTACTCTTACACTAGAGCAGTGATTTTCAACCCTTTTCAACTTGAGGCACACTACGCAAGATTTCAAAATTGCCAAGGCACACCATCCGGCGATGCGGCGTGCGCGACCTATGCAAAAACAAACTACATTGGCCTCCACAGGAATAAAAACAAACTACATTGGCCTCCACAGGAATAAAATCAAACTACATTGGCCTCCACAGGAATAAAAACAAACTACATTGGCCTCCACAGGGAAAAAAAAAAAAAAACACACAACATTGGCACCCACAGGAATAATATGCCCATACCTTGGCCCCCAAAGAAAAAAATATTGGCCCCCACAGGAATAAAATACCCCCACAAAAAAAAAAAAAAACAACACATTGCTCCTCTCAGGAAAAAACAATCACATCGATATGCCACCCAGAATAATTCTAAAACACATTCACACAAATAAATGAAAACATTGTCTGACCTCACAGAAAATATCATCCACATACCTGTCAGCAGCGTGAGAGCGTGCAGGCGGGCAGGAGAGCAGTCTGTCTGTCCTGCGGAGCGGCATGGTGGTCAGGTGAGTCAGTGACTGGGCTGTCTTGACGATCGGGTATGGTGGGCGGGCTGAAAACGCGGCGTGCGTGACCTGTGATGTCACAACGCCGCATCCATGCAGGTCACGGCCCGGGCATGCCAGAGTCTCCCAGAGGAGCTCAGCGCCAGCGCTGCCCGGTTCACAGATCTGCAATGTGACCGGTGTCCCTGTCCGCCGTTCCTGACTGCGCTGCGGAACACCTCACAACTGCCCACGGACACACTGGTGTGCCGCAGCACAGCGGTTGAAAACCGCTGCACTAGAGAATAAAAGGAAGGAGACCCAGACATTTAACCATCATCCTGTCTGCATTAGACTAGAAGCAGATACAATGTCAGTGTCGATGCATACCGTGCAGGCAGCTACTGTGCAAGCATACCGTGCAGGCAGCTACTGTGCAAGCATACCGTGCAAGCATACCGTGCAGGCAGCTACTGTGCAAGCATACCGTGCAGGCAGCTACTGTGCAAGCATACCGTGCAGGCAGCTACTGTGCAAGCATACCGTGCAGGCAGCTACTGTGCAAGCATACCGTGCAGGCAGCTACTGTGCAAGCATACCGTGCAGGCAGCTACTGTGCAAGCATACCGTGCAGGCAGCTACTGTGCAAGCATACCGTGCAGGCAGCTACTGTGCAAGCATACCGTGCAGGCAGCTATTGTGTGGGTAGAGCCAATATTCCTGAGAATGTCCCTGTGATCTCACCAGGAAGCAGAGACATACTGAAGTAGTATCAGTGATGTCACCATGTGTGCATTCTCCTGTATATAAGTGCAACCTACAAAACTGCACATTAAGGGGCAGGTCCAGAGAGGCAAGAAACCTCGTTCCGCCATTTTTAGCACAGTGCACCGCATTGTAGCCAAGCTCAAGCATCTAAGGGCGATAATGAGTCACATGCATCAGAGCCGTACCTGTACTAGCGGCTGAACAGGGGTAACTGGGTAGCAGCGGGCCATATGCATGTAGGAGTGTAGTCAGAATTGAGGCTTATACTCAGTAGTGCATAAGCACGGATCCGTCTGACCTCTTGCACCAGATATACAACTGGCTCAGGAAAGTGCCAATTAGGACGACTTCTATAAACCAAAGTACCACGGACAACTCAGAATATGGGCAGATAAATCGTCATTTTATTCTATGCACACACTGCGCAATGTAAGCGCGGCTGACTGTGAAATGACCGCTAAAGTTAACGAAGCCGAACACCTCAAACCATAGAACATTTACTTACTATTCTCCAGGTGAGCAGCTGGTTCCAGAAAGAGGCCCCTTCTTCCAAGCTAAAAAGCACCCCACCTGTAAGACACACAATGACCCAGGTAAGAGGAGACTCCGTACCCGTGCGTATACCAGTAATGCCATGTCACAGCTCACACAGCTGTTACAGGTACCAGGGGATTGGTGTAACTAGAAAACAGAAGGACCCAGGTGAGAGGAGACTCAGTACCAACATACAGTCAGGTGCATAAATATTGGGACATTGACAGAACTTTCATATTTTGGCCTCTATTCACCACCACAATGGCTTTGAAATTAAACAAACAAGATGTGCTTTAACTGCAGACTTTCAGATTTAATTTGAGGGTAATTACATCCAAATCAGGTGAACGGTGTAGGAATTACAACGGTTTCTATATGTGCCTCCCACTTTTTAAGGGGCCAAAAGTAATGGGACTATCAACTCAAAAGCTATTTCATGGACAGGTGTGGGTTATTCCCTCGTTATTTCATTATCAATTAAGCAGGTAAAAGGTCTGGAGTTGATTCTAGGTGTGACATTTGCATTTGGAATCAGTTGCTGTCGACTCTCAATATGAGATCCAAAGAGCTGTCACTATCAGTGAAGCAAGCCATCATTAGGCTGAAAAATCAAAACAAACCCATCAGAGAGATAGCAAAAACATTAAGTATGGCCAAATCAACTGTTTGGAACATTCTTAAAAAGAAAGAACGCACCGGAGAGCTCAGCAACACCAAAAGATCCCCCGGAAGACCACGGAAAACAACTGTGGTGGATGACAGAAGAATTATTTCCCTGGTGAAGAAAAACCCCTTCACAACAGTTGGCCAAATCAAGAACACTCTCCAGGAGGTAGGTGTATATGTGTCAAAGTCAACAATCAAGAGAAGACTTCACAAGAGTGAATATAGACAGTTCACCACAAGATGTAAACCATTGGTGAGCCTCAAAAACAGGAAGACCAGATTAGAGTTTTCCAAACAACATCTAAAAAAGCCATTACAGTTCTGGAACAACATCCTATGGACAGATGAGACAAAGATCAACTTGTACCAGAGTGATTGGAAGAGAAGAGTATGGAGAAGGAAAGGAACTGCTCATGATCCAAAACATACCACCTCATCAGTGAAGCATGGTTGTGGTAGTGTCATGGCGTGGGCATGTATGGCTGCCAATGGAACTGGTTCCCTTGTATTTACTGATGATGTGACTGCTGACAAAAGCAGCAGAATGAATTCTGAAGTGTTTCAGGCAATATTATATGCTCATATTCAGTCAAATGCTTCAGAACTCATTAGACAGCGCTTCACAGTGCATATGGACAATGACCCGAAGCATACTGCAAAAGCAACCAGACAGTTTAAGGCTAAAAAGTGGAATGTTATGCAATGGCCAAGTCAATCCCCTGACCTGAATCCGATTGAGCATGCATTTCACTTGATGAAGACAAAACTGAAGGGAAAATGCCCCAAGAACAAGCAGGAACTGAAGACATTTGCAGTAGAGGCCTGGCAGAGCATCACCAGGTATGAAACCCAGCATCTGGTGATGTCTATGCGTTCCAGACTTCAGGCTGTAATTGCCTGCAAAGGATTTGCAACAAGTATTAAAAAGTGAAAGTTAGATTTAGGATTGTTTAGTTTGTCCCATTACTTTTGGCCCCTTAAAAAGTGGGAGGCACATATAGAAACAGTTGTAATTCCTACACCGTTCACCCGATTAGGATGTAATTACCCTCAAATTAAATCTGAAAGTCTGCAGTTAAAGCACATCTTGTTTGTTTCATTTCAAAGCCGTTGTGGTGGTGAATAGAGGCCAAAATATGAAAATTCTGTCAATATCCCAATATTTATGCACCTGACTGTATATCCTAGTAACACCATGTCACACACACAGCTGCTACTGGTACAGTTTAGTTACAGAATAAAGTAAAAAATATATTCAGAGTGTAGTTAGGCTTCAACATTTTGCACCCAGAGAATACCAGTCATTTAATATTATTGTCTCAGTGGAAAGCATGGTCTATTGGTCAGTAACTCATAAAACAATGACATAAAGCAGAGATATTTTTATTAAAGTAACCCCTAAAACCCATGGGCCTAAGTATGTTCTATTGTTATATCATCATATTATAATAAAATGTATGTTTTAGGACTTGGTAAAACCTGGTTGCAGGTGACACATTTTGGCACAGGGATGCCATTGCTGTTAGATAGGTTGTGTCCCTCTCTCACGTAAATCTTACATAGCCATTTGGTCAAGCCCTCAGACGTGGCATTGTATCATATATAAAAATACACCATCATTAGCCTAAGTCATTACAATGAGCCTTTCCATTAACCTTCTGATGGAATACAATAATGAATCTGTTAGAAGATATCCCGCCCCCCGCATGGTAATTAGCGATGCCAAAGGAAGCTGTGGTCACACTGACAATGCACTGACTGTGCCTGGTTGAGTTTTACTGTTTTTTCCTGGAAATATAAATCCAACCCAGCAGAGGAAGTGCAGGCTACAGTGGCACAACCCTGCTTGTGCAATAGGACATGGGACCTGGCTGTTACCTTTAGATCCCTGTAAGGACACTTCACTACCTAGCAGGATATCAGAGAGTAAAGGCCCCCATACACAGTGCGATTCAAAGTTGGTAAAATGTGTTTTGTACGATTGCCCTTGAAATTCTTCATACGATGTGGTCAAATGGAGTACGATTGATCGTTACGATCATAGGATAAGATGCATAGAAGTGTATCACATTGTACTCAAAAGATCGTAGATCTCTCTACAAAATCATCGGATCTGCGATCCAACTAGAGTACGGCGGGGGCGCGCATCTGGTTAGCAGAACACACAAAAAAAACACCTATTTTCATACGATTGGTCTGTACAAGCTGTCAAAACTGTCCATATCGGGTAAAAAATTTGTACAGTGTATGGGTACCATAGGGGCGAGGAAGAAACAGGCTGGGGACACAATCTGCATGTCTGATGCTTTCACTTCCAATATTAAATGCTCCATATTTAAAAAGAGGAACCAATTGCCTGTTTAGTCATTTCCTGCTTGTAAACAATAAAGACATAGAAGCTCAAAAAAAAAAAAAAAAAACCTAGAAAACTTCTCACTTAAATAAAAATCTATCTATCCCCGCCCGTTCAGGAAACATGTTGTACAAATTCGGAACATGCACCTTTGTATTGTGCATGCTCAAAGCTCCTGTCACATAGAAATCTTAGTGAACGTAGACTTCACAAAACAACAATTTTACTTATCACCTCCCCCATAGTATTAGCTGCACGTATACGACTGGATTGAGGACAACCAGTAACTGTACTTTGGAAATCGGTGTAACTCCATGCGCATACTGCACTCCACCCTCACCTGTTTTATCGAACGGATGAGATTTGTGATTGGTCTACTAGAACTGGCTGCAGCAAATTGCAGATGCTGTTACATCAGATGCACAAGCAAGACTATTGGTCAATCATGAGAGTCATAGGAAAGGAAACCAACACTCATTGCTCACAATATTGGTTCCGAGACAGCTCCTGAAACGTACGTACGTGTGTTAGCATCTCCATAATAAGTAACTTGCACTGGAAGTTTAAAGTACCCAATAAATGGAGAAAAGATTCATACCGACAGGCGCCCCAAAGGCTGCCGAGACGCCCGCTGCTGCCCCTGCTGACACAAAATCCCTTTTCTCTGTGTCTCTGCGGAAATATTCAAAAATCTGTGAAAAAAAAAAATTTAAAAGGTGTACAGACATGGAAGCAACCAATTTGCCTTCTATACACAAGTTATAAAACGAAAACTTTTGAATACTTTAAATGGTCAAACAGTATTAATCTGATTAGATTTACGGCAAGTCAGTGCCCTTCCAAATATCAAAGTGACTTCCTGTGCCGCCTCTGCATGATGGCCAAGCGCACTGCCAATGCTTGGTCCAGGTTGTCACTGGGGGGCAGGGTTCCTATTCGGGTCATGTCACTCATATCACTAGCGCCCAGTGTTCAGTTTAAACCCAACATCTGACAATTCTCCAGGAGGTAAAACCAGGAGGATACATAAACATTACCTGCTAAATATCAGTTACAGATACCCTTAACACAAAATCCCACCTTTAATGATACGCTTTGACCTCTAATCACCAGTTTCCCACTTATTGTCCGCAGCGGGCACTAGTCACAATATCAGCCATTGCTACTCAGCATTACTCTATTCTGTTGGCCTATTGAGCATTCAGAACTACAGCCATTGCTGGAGAGTAGATAGAAACTAAGAACTGCGGGAAGCTCCTTGGGAACTGTTAAACCTAAACACGGTAGAAATAACCTGCTAATCCATGTTACCTACGAGATCTATTTCTCATTATCTGTGCCAGAAATCTTATCTAATATCAGAACAAGAGATGACGGAGCTTTACAAATCAGAGTTAAATCAACTGACCTTAAAGTCCTTCTTGAGAGAGGTCGACCTTCCCTGAGAGATACCAGCGGCCACCACAGCCCCGGAGTGAATCATCGGCCCTTCCTGAATTCGGAGCAAGCAGAAGTCAGCACCAGATGATCAGGTATAACACATCAGCAGGTTAAATGAATAGCTTTCCTTCATGTTTCAATGGGATTAAGTGGGAATCCCACCGAACATAAATTACAGGTTACGGCAATAACATTTTTATTGTCTGGCATTCATCCACTACAATTGGTAATCGTGGCAAATGAGTATTATATTTATGATTTAAACCAGGGATAGGGAACCTCCTGCCCGGGGGCCGTATAAGGCCCCTGGAATCATTTGGTCTGGCCCCCTGAGCTTTTTTCTGCTAGCCTCATCTGGCTAGTAGGGTACCTATAATGTCACACTGCAGCCAGAATCTATGCAACAGTGCCGCCCGGAGCATCCTTAAGGCGCTTCAGATGGTCACAGCGCTGCCCTTACAGGTCCCCGAAGCATCCTCAGGATGCCCGGGCATTGCTGTAATCACCGGTGATTGTGACCCCGTCCCGTGTGATGTCACATGGAGGGGGCGTGGCCTGCACCGGGCCAGCGAATAATAGCCCTTTGTGGGCAGTCGCTACCTGATGCCAGTGGCATTACATGTAAAATTAGAAGGTGACGAAGGACTGAGTAAGCTTCCTGGTATCTTAAAATGAGCTGTAACGTTTTTTAAGCTACGATAAAGAGAAATACAAAATACCAAAGTTCTATATTTATCACAGTCAAAAAAGCATCGGGATACTAGATATTTACAGTAACCGGTGTGGTCTCAGATGGGGCAGACTGGTCCTCACTACACTGAAATGATGGCACGTGTTGCATTGGTTTATTTACATTCATTAGCAGAGGGGAATTCCAGGTACAGGGAGACCAAGAATAAATAGGAGAGACGGATCCCACTAACCTTTCCCACTGCCAGTCCTCCTACTACAGACATGATGACACCGCACACCTTTATCACCAGGGTCTGGGAACACAGATACAGAGGTTTAGATGAAATGTACAGGCAGGCTACAGAGCAAACAGACGGGTTACACAGAAGAAGGTCCTCTCATCACGATTACACAATGTGCGTGTTACAAATATACACAATGCAGACAGGAAAGTGTTATACTTTGCAAATGTTTATTTCTTAATTGGCCACTATGGTAGGTATATACAGTATCTAGCTCTGCGATGCTCCATATTTAGTTTGATTGTGCCTTATGGAAACAAAAATAGGCAACTTTGCATAATAGGGCCTCACAATCTCTCACACCCTCTGGCCTGGAGGTTCCAGGGTGGTGGTCTTGGGGTCCTGCTATCCTTGGGTCACTCCTACCAAGTCTTACCTTCTGAACCCTCCATCTCATTCAACACTAATGACATTTGCCTCTTCCAACTTCTTCGAGTAGCTGCCTTCTGTCTCCCTAGCCTTCACTCAAAATTCCTCCATTACTTGGCTTCCTGGCTCTTAATCTTCAAATGGGCTCTCAAGACCCATTTCTTCCTCAAAGCTTTCCAGCGCTCATCCTAACTCACTACTCTCTGCTCCTTCCTCACTATCTAGCCCATCTGTATCACCCCTGTTTGTCTGACCCTCCCCTCAGAATGTAAGCTCTCGCGAGCAGGGCCCTCTTCCCTCACGTGCTTCTTCTGGCCTTACTTTTACTTTCATTTACAATGGCACCTAAAACTTGGTTACTGGCACCCTGCTGCTTATTTAGGTGTTATGCAGCAATGTTTATAAATCTTGTACTCCTCCTGCATTGTCTGTACTGTTAATAACTGTTGTCTTGTGTGCTCATTTGTTTCTGTACTTTGAAAGGCCCTGCGGAACTCTTGTGGCGCCATATAAATAAAGGATCATAGTAATAATAATAACAACACAGACAGACGATGTTGTGATATATTTCAAAGCATCTAGGCAGCTGACAGATCAGACATCCATCCCCCAACTCCCTAACCTAATTTAAAGGAAATTAAAGGGAATTTAAAGGTTTTCTAGTCACATGTAGGTAGACTGCCACAGTCACAAATGTGTCGGGCCATTCGGACTCTCAATGAAAGTGTGTCCTTTGTCATGAGAGGAGACGATTTTGCTTTTTAAAAATGTAGGAGGTAACACTAATGACAAAGAAAAATTATCTGGGTGATGGAGGGAGGCGCTGGGACTAGTTACATTTGGCAGGATGTATTGTAAAGTGACACACTTGAATCAAGTCATGACATCGCAAAAACAACTAACAATACACAATTCAGTCTATCTCACGTTACACAAACCAGGATTGCCACTTACCTTAAGTCTCACTACATGAGGAATCTTCACACCATTTAGGAAACACTTAATTTGCGGGATCCCACTCCCAGCTGCCACCGGCTGGAACCGGGAACAGAGATTAAAGCCACAAAAATTAACGTGAAATGGTCACAAAATCGCTTTTAAGCAGAATTAGATTATATCCTTATATTTACCTCTACGAAGGCGACTAGCAGGGATCCAATCATAACAATGGCAGCATTTAATGTTACCCAGAGCAGCAGTGAGAACGACAGTCCTCCCTTTTCCGTGAATTTGTCAATATCTTAAACAAATTTGTTAAGAAATCTGGCAAATGGTAATATAATCTTCAACTTGTCCCCAGTACGGTACCATCGGGGCATGAGGTTGCTGATCATGTTTGACTGTCAGTGTCATGATGTGAGAAGGGGAATGGAGGTAGCAGGAAGTCACAGACAGAGTTATACAGTGGAAGGAGCAAGGTCCCCCAGCAGCACAGAGTATATCAGGAGATGAGCAATATGTCAGTGAGGACAGGGGCAGTGACATGATGTGAGGAGAGGGGATGGAGGCAGCAGGAAGCCACGGACGGAGAGTTATATAGGGGAATGAGCATGGTCCCCCAGCAGCACAAAGTATATCAGGAGATGAGTGATGTGTCAGTGAGGACAGGGCTGCATGTGACAGGGCAGTGACATGATGTGAGGAGGGGAATGGAGGTAGCAGGAAGCCACAGACTGGGAGTAGCAGAGTCCTCCAGCAGCACAGAGTATAACAGGAGATGAGCAATATGTCAGTGAGGACAGAGGCAGTGACATGATGTGAGGAGGGGAATGGAGGCAGCAGGAAGCCACAGACAGAGTTATATAGGGGAAGGAGTTGGGTCCCCCAGCGGCACAGAGTATATCAGGAGATGAGTGATGTGTCAGTGAGGACAAGGCTACATGTGACAGGGGCAGTGACATGTGAGGAGAGGAATGGAGGTAGCAGATAGCCACAGACAGAGTTATGCAGTGAAATTAGCAGTCTGATGTGTAGCTCCCGATACAGAAATAATGCGATGTCAAACACACCTGTAGAAGTTCATACATCCAACTTGTTTCTACAGTTCGCACTGATAACTAGTCCTGATGAAGCCCTCCAGAGCAGGGGAATGTTTTTAGTGTGACATACTGAGCACAGTGCATTCACAGTACACGCGGAAGTTTATTCTATAATCTGTTTCATTTGCCACCTATACGTTATCCTACTGGTGCCCTGATATTTATAATTCCACCTTATCCTTCTCAGCAGAGGCTACCTGACCCGCTGTCATGGGCCCTCAGGCCACCCGTGAGCCCCCCGACACACATTATGACCTTGCCCACCTCTGCACCAGACAAAGCTAGGATGCCTTATACATAAGCTGCAAACTGTCCAACCAAGGTCTCTGCTTGTGTCTACTTTATCCTTTATCTTTCTGATTAGCAACGAAAGGAAAAGCAAACTATGCCAGGTCTGTGAGGCAAATTGTACTTCTCCCACGTAAAAATGTTAATATAACACAGCTTTCAGTAAAAACACCACTAATAAGTACACACAAGATTGAAACGTTGGTGTCGAACATTGGCTCTTGTTAGGTTTCCAGATCTAATCAAACTCAATGGAAGGATACTGTTTTTAATTACTTGGTATTTCACACCTGCCAGTTGCTCCACCATAATGTCGATAAAGCAAGCGATGAGCCCGGTGAAAATCCCAATCATTCCGCAGATGACCCAGCGGGTGACCTCCACAGTTCGGAATGCCTGAGACAGACGCACAGATGGGTTTAGTTAGAAGACAAGGGTGACCAGCTACAAGACATTACCGCGGAACAATCATCACATGCAGATGTCAGTTACACAATGCCTCACTGTTCGCTGGATCATAAAGAACTTGCGTGCAGGATTCTAAGCCCCCCTTAGCTCCTGGCAATCCAAACTATTGAGAAACACTTCATTTTAACCCTCTCAGACCCCATCTCATGACCGTCACATACAGATATCTATCTGCGTTATAATTATATTTTCAAAGGTTTCCTCTTATAGAAGCCCATCCCTCAAGCAGCAGACTGGGACCCTGTTCCTTTAGCCAGGATCTGACCCAGATACTGCCATACACAGTGAGCAATGCGGGTGACTGAGGAGCTCACCCACTCAGGTAAGTTTTAAACGTTTTATCAGCAAAAGTGAACTGAAAGTGTCACCCGACCAACCATGTGACAGAGCGATCCTATCTGGTACAGGCGGCTCACTGACAACTGCCAGAGACCACACTGGGCAAATCCAGCAATCCTCGCAGAATATGGTAATGCTCTGTGTGTTCTAAAAGATATCTTCAGTCAATGTAAATGGGTAACAAAGGTATGGATAAGGGAATGCTATCCCATCCGCTGAAATTTAGCTGCCAGTAGTGCAGGAATTAAATCATGGGGCTGTCCCCAAACAGTCCAGATTTTTAACGGCACCAAGTCGATCTGCCGACACACAGGTCTACAGTGGGATATAAGCATTGTGTTCCATGCATGCAATGCGTGAGCAATTAGGCTGACTTGCTTGCAACTCTGCATCAGTTTCATTGCCAGGGGAGGGGCTCATTGTGTATAAGGGCCTATTAAGCCCAAAATTAGCTATTCTAAAAGTCACTTCAATGTTAAGCACCTTAATGGGCGGGTCGGTATGGGCTGGAAACGAAGCAGAAGAAGATTGTATAGTTACCGTGTGATTTATTCTACGCTCCTCTTCCATAAACAGCTGGTTTTCACTATTGTCATAATCCAAACTCTGTAACAACAACAATGCGGAGAATTAACATCATATGCAAGCCATAATATAAACCCTGCTATAATCCACTGTCCAATACAAGACGATCAGGTACCCAGAGCACACCAGGATATAGAGAGAGGGACAATCCCCAGTACAGATGTGTCCTCATTTGTCTTTGCTGCAGTCGCACCAAACAAACCCTTCTTGGCACGCCTGGTCCAGTGAGACTCTGCTGGAGCTGGGCGCCATTTTTGTTGCCGAATATGCGTCTATGCTGAATCATGTGATATGCGACTCGTATGTCTGTGTGTGACGGAGTCTTCTAATCAGCATGCGAGGTGCCACGATGCAGTGGCCGCGGCCATTTTCCACACCAAGTTCCGTTCACATAGCAAATTAATCAGCGCAGTCTTCTGGCGCGTCCTAGTCGCATTGCATTGTGACTTCGATGCATTTTCGGGTGCTAGAGTAGTTGCACAGGACCTGGCGGCTCACTCAGGCCCGGCATATCGCGCTGCATGGCGTACTGGGGCTCGATGAGCAAGGACACATCTCTATATAGCCAAAGCTATTCTCTGTAGGCCCTTTAAACATGGTGACCAAGGCAGTACAATGGGGAAGGGTCTCTCTGCTAGCCCGGCTCAGGCTTTTCCCTATTTGTATATTTAAGAACAAATAAAAAAAAAAAAAAAATACACCAACTTTAATTTAGATTTATTGTGCCGCAGGCAGAGACAGCCTTTGAACAGCAAATATTAAAAGGATCTGATGGTGCTAATTTACATTATGCATTTATCTGGTGATCCGAAATCCAAATTAAGACTGCAGCAATTACAAAGGGGTATGTGTGTAACCCCCACTCCTGAAATACAGAAACAAGACATAAACCGCAATTAAGAGATGACCTTTGGCTGCTAAATATAGTAGAGCAGGATGGGGGTGGGGGGGGTGAGTGGATTTTTAGGCTGCAGGGCACAGGCAGAAGTGATAAAACATCATCTGTATCAGCTGATCCTCATCCTGGTGTATCAGGTACCAGTGGGTCCCCAGTGTCGATGGGAACCTCACCTGAGGTCACTAGCAGATAAAATACATTTACCTCATATTTTAAGGAGAGGAGGTTCTCGTTGTGTGGGATCTCTTTAACGACTGTGGACAGTTCCGTTTCCTATGGAAATAAAGCACGCATTACAACTTACATACAGAACGTAGATGACGTGAAGCTAATGGTCAACATTGTACTCTGCTCCATATTAATTTACATGGACATGAAATAAGGGTCGGGGCCCAGTCTTACTTTTTGAGCACCCACACATACCACTGATATCTGCAACAGCAATACCATCACAGGTACAGGCGATGCTTTCTTTGTAAGCTGCACTAGCATTGCTGTGACCAATTAGGGGGTGCCCTGACTGTGCCTGGATTGTCATGGAGCTGGGATCTGCCTACTGTACTTTATCACCCCTGTTCTTTCCTTAAACCCACAGGGTACTAGATCTACAAAAGAGCTATAACTGCCCTGAGAAGGTCTAATATCATACTAGGTGCAGCCAGTCTCCAGCAATGTGAATCCTCGCCGGCAGGGCAGCTAAATATGGTTAAGTGCCTGACACTCTGGCGGTCAAGAGGTAAAACTCCTAATCCCTGGACATAAAGTAAGCCGGCAGCATGGCAAATCCGGTGCCGAAGCCCATGATGGCAAACGCCACCGGGGTAGGGCTTCGCAGTATCCTCATAAATTGCCTACTGAAATAATAGCAGTGTGTTACTGAATGAAGTGTGGATGGCATCTAGCCACAGACAACCACGATCTGTGAACTAGCCGCGTTTATAAACTGATGAGGATAATGAGCGTATCTCACCGACTCCCGGTTCTCATCTTCCAGGTCCACGGTACTCAGCTGCCCGAAGCGGAAAAGGATTGAACTAGAAAACTATCAGAAACAAATATCATATGCCAGACTGAGGGAAATAAAAGGCTCATCTTAGACACATCAGAACAGCTTAATATGCCGGTGGGTCTATTAACACGTACAAACATTTTATACATAAATATCACAGTACAACCTCACGTTGACCATTTATCACAGATACCAACGCCTTGGGTATTATAGCATTTATGACAGTACCCCTCTGGCCCTGCAGAATAGTGCGTAACATATTCAAAAAATTAACTGTAAAACATTTCAACATGCAAGACAAATTCTTATCAGAGGTTTATTGGAGGGATTAACCGCCCACTTGTAGAGACTAAGTCGGCAATCAGCACAGAACCTACTACATGGTGGGACAATAATTAGCAAACAAACATTGCCAACCATGATTATACTGAAGTGTACCAGGGTTTTCTCCAAGTGCTGAAGTTTCATCATCTAGTCCACAACTGTGTAAGATTGTGCGCATGGTGTAGGGAAATAGAACGCAAGCACCACTGGAGCAGGGACAGGTGTTAATGAGTACATTTCACTATCAAGTCACCCACTCAGCATCTTTGCAGATTATACTTTATGTGAAGCTCTTTGCCGTCTAAGGGTGGGTACACACCTAAACGACCGGCAATCATGACGAGTTTCAGGGAGATTTGCCTTGACTCTGGACATCGCATGATTGCCGGTGCATACTTAAAAGATTTAATGAATGACGGATCGATCACTGTTCCGCTCGTCATGAATACGTACAGCCTCACATGCGATCACACGATACTGCATTCGACCGCAAGAGCGCGCAAATAGGTCATACATGTCGTTCGGATTTGGCCAAATCGGGCAGATATCGTTCAGGTGTGTACCCACCCCCAAGTCTCTGGCTCTCAGGTTGGCAGCTCAAAAGTATATAGAGCACATAACACAAAAGAGCTATAACCAAAGGTGCAGGATCTCAGCCTCACGTAACAGGAAAAATATGATAAAAGAAAGCGTGCACATTCCAGTAACATGCCAGGCTATTACAGCATACTATCCAATCACTGGCTACTGGTAACTTACACATCCTAATACTTAATAGATGGTGGTGAAATATATTATAAGAAAGAGGAACAGCTGAGAGGAACCAAGATAAAAGTAGGAATTGCTTCACGAAGTATAAAAGCAGAGCAGGAATATTACAGGACATGCACTGAGCTTAGGTCAACTACAATATATCTGTACAAGAAAGGAGGGTGTTGCTTAGGTCAGGACAATATACAGTAAAATTTCAGCAAACTCAGGGTGGGATCGGTATGAACTCCCGACAGGACGTGAGCCCGGCGGATGTAATACTGACCTGGAAGTTCAACAGGACTAGATCCCGACACGGTAAGTATCTCATCTAAACCTAACCTTCCCCCCCCAACCATCCTTTATGGGTGCCTAACCCTAGGCCCCCCCCCCCCCTCCCAAGTGCCTAAACCCCCCTCCCTGCACCCTAAACCTAATGCTTCCGGGATGGGGTGCCTAAACCTAGCCTCCCCCTGGGGGTGCCTAATCCTAACCCCCCCTTCCCCTAGCCTAACCCTAAGTCCCACCAGGAGCCCCTAACCCAACCCCCCCCTTCCCCGCCCACTGCTGACGCTTACCTTCGTCCTGTATGCCAGACATCGGTCTCGCAGCGTAGGGCTAATAATAGGTGTCAGGATCTCGCCGCCTATCATTAGTACCTGGGTGGGATATGACAGTCGGGAAGGCGGCGGTCGGCATTTCAACCGTCGGCTTCCTGACTGCATCCCCTCAGGGCACCTCTCCCAATTAGGGATGTGCAGGCTCGGATAGGTTCGAGTTTGCACGTTGAGTTCGGATTTTTCCCTCAAAAAAAACGGAACTTAGAAAGAGGCAAAACGTCATCTTGCATGGACGAACATCATCATTCCTGGACAAGTCCAGGAATGATGATGTTCGTCCATGCAAGATGACGTTTTGCCTCTTTCTGAGTTCCGTTTTTTTGGAGGGAAAAATCCGATCTCAACGTGCAAACTCGAACCTATCCGAGCCTGCACATCCCTACTCCCAATAGCGTGCTCACAGACATATAACTATTGCTGAAGAGAAATAAGAGAAAACAGCTGCACAGGTCAAAGTTTTACAAAAATTAAAACAATTTTAGAAATGTATAAAAAAAAGAAAAAAAACTTTTAAAATCCTAGCACGTGCACTGGGCTCACAAATTAACGACATTGTAATCGTGCAGTCGTTTGACAGTCTGTACTGTGCCTACACTGACCGAGCAGTCGTTCAGTGCAGGCACATCAATCATCCCCTAACATGCTCAGCCTGACGTTATCGTCAGGTAGTACAGCAAGTTTGGCTGATAATTGATGTCGGAAACGACCAGCGGGAGCGCGCATCGATTATTGAGCGATTGAACGATAACAATATAGTTAAAAAAAAAAAATCGGCAAGTGTAGGTGTGCCTTATGCTGGGTACACACGGGACGATCTGTTCAGCGAACGATATCGCTGAACGATCTCCCTTGAAATTCCCGGTGTGCTGGATGAACAATATTGATCATCCACACCAACGATTTCACCAACGATGAATGACCAACGATCGTTCTCCCATATAGAAAAGGACAATATCGTTAAGCGGGAGTGCACATCATGGTCATTCATTGCATACAAACGTAACAATATATCGCTATCGTTCATATCGTAACGATATATAGTTCTGTGTGTATGCACCTTTATGTTTAGCATTTACTCAGGATAGGCAACATCTGGTACTCCAGCTGCTGTGGAACTACACATCCCATCATGCTGTGCTATAGTTTTAAAATGCCCTAACAACAAGACTGTGGCAGGGCATGCTGGGATGTTTAGTTCTACAGCAGATGGGGTGCCACAGGTTGCCTACCCCTGATACAGCATAACTAGCCATAGCATTGATTTTGGCGGGACTTTCCCAATTCACGGAAAGGGTGTGGTTTTTGTCAAAATACGCATCTGATTGCTGGGCCTGGGCACAGCTTATTTTGTCCTAACTTTGTCTCTTTTATTGTTATGGGTTGTGATAGGCCTACATCGATCAATACATCTATATCAATAGCACTTACATGTGCAAATGCATTATACAGACATTATAATGTCTGACAAAAAAAATGGACATCATTTTGTTAGGAGGTCTTGAAATCGCTGAGACATAAGGCACAGAGTGTTTATGCCTCAGGAAGCCACTATTCCGTAGCAAACCCATAGTTTGCATTTTTGTGACTATTGGTGCAGCACTCAAAATGGCTGCCACAACGGTGCGTAGCTCATGAGTAAACTTTAATGGCAGACTGCTGATCTGAAGAAAATAAAATGAGGTGTGAGGGATGACCTGTATCTTTGTGATTTGATAGGCTGTATTGTGACAAACGTTGGTTCTGCCAACAAAATGGGCCCACTTTCACAATACTACGACTGCAGTCAGCCATGCAAACTAGATACAAACCCGCCGTGTCTTATAAATCCAATGCTCTAACTCAGTCTTGACACTCTGCCAAGCAGCGCAGAGCTATCTCTAAATCAGTGTATACACTGCAAACAAATCTGACTGCCCACTTACATTGTTAAGTAGTATAAATAAGGAGAGCTTACTGTATGTGCCCTCCGGGAAGGACGCACTATGCAGTGAAACCGGTTCTGTCACACATTACCTCTCCATAAGTTCACATGCTGGGAAACCATATTCTAGATGTAATCCAAACAGGAACTGAATTTACAATGACTGAAAGCATTTTTTTACCACATGTTACCACAAAACGTATGTGAGCCCTGTAAGTAAAGGGTTCAATGCTGCAAACCCTACAAGGGCACTGCCACATTCTAAGCATTATTCTAAACGGGGAAGAAGGAATTACTGCCATCTCTTGGCCATAGCTGCAGATAGTAAAACACTATATTGATTTGATACGTCTTTCCATTATCTGTGACTCGCCGGCCCCTGAGCCATAACGAGACTTTACATTTACAGCTTCCAACTTCCTGATGTGCTATTAATGCCATAAACTGCTGCGTAATTCCATGAAATGAGCGGGCTGTGCTGCATTGGAAAAGGCTGGGGATGGGGTTAGAGGAAGGGTGTACAAAGCCTTGAAGAGTAATAAAGTGGAGATAAAGTACCAACCAATCAGCTCCTAACTCATGTTACAGGCTATGTTTGAAAAATGACAGCTAGGAGGTGATTGGTTGGTAGTTTATCACTCTCCATGGCTTAGTACATCTGCAAGGAAGTCAGATATCCTTTACTGATTTACACCCCTCTAAGACCCCTCCGTGACAGGGTCTGTAAAACACAAACGTCAATGGCCTGAATATTAGAGATGCGCGGGGTGACAGGGGGCCGCAACCTTGTGGTATAGCTGGGGGGAAAGTGGTGTGTTTGAGTGAAATTAACTGGGAGTTGAAAGTCCTCTTTATTAGGGTATGGCTTGTACCCAACCATTGGGGGCAAGTCCCATGAAGATAAATGGATGTACCCATCTGTAGCTGGGTAACAATGTCCAGCAGGAATCCTTATGCAGAATGACTGGCTTCTGACCGGGCTGATATGCATAGATCGCAGAGAAGAAAGTTGTAAGTTAGTTGGGACAGATATAGAGAAAAAAAGAATGTATATAATATAATATAATATATATATATTATATTATAAATAAATATATCTCACACACAAATATATATATATATATATATATATATATATATATATATATATATATATATATATATATATATGAGGAACTTTTGAATGTAAGTGTGACAGATGGGAAGAGATAGATCTTGGAAAATTTGTTATTTTAAGCTGTGCGGGGATAAACGATTAGTAGTCATATGACTCCCAAAGTCACGCTGCACTACACATAAATTCGCCAGAGGGAGAATAGCCCCATACTCACATATTACCAGCCATGAGAACCCATCACCTCCAAAATCGGTCTCCAAATTGTGTAGTAAAACTACTTATTTAAATATAGATTATAGACAGATAGATATATTTAAACACATTAAAAAAGCATAAAACAAGAGTACTCCACTATAGCACCAGTCCCTTAGAGTGCTATACTATCCATTATGATGATTTGATTATTACGTAAAGAGAAAGCAAACACTATTTAAAAGTGTTAAAAAAATAAATAAAAAAAAAATCTATATAGTGTTCATCCTAGCACCCATCACCTGTCACATTCCGTGCAGTTCCTCTTTCCTGCCTGGGGTGTCGCTCTCTGCACTGGTGCTTCTAGCACACTCGGCTGATGCAACAAACTGCAGTGATACAAACTAGAGTATGCTAGAAGCACCAGAGCAGAGAGCGACAGCCCAGACAGGAAAGAGGAACTGCACGGGTTGTGACAGGTGACAAGTGTACTATGGGTGGGAAAAACGATCACCGCCGGTGAATAGAAACCGTGCGCATGCGAACGGCTTCTATTCACAGAGGGGAGAGCTTGGGGGCGACATGGCATGTCTAAGTGCCGGGCACGCCCCCAAGAGTTATAAAAAGAGTGCGCACCTTAAAGACGCGCTCCTTTTTCTTGCGGCCATGCCCCCTGTACAGGCGCACGCTAGAGTGCCCTTTCTACGGCCAGTCGCTGGACCTACTGTGTGCGACTCAGTCTCTAATCTGGATAACAAAGGCTAGAGGTCAGACACGAGCGATCTGCGCCACGCATCATTCTGCTTAAACCGCAACTTTATACCAATTCCTTTGTGACTGAAGTTCTAATCTACTGTACCTGGTACACTGAAAAGTGACTTTGCACACAGTTACGATGCAAATAAGATGCAAAAGTTAGGAATATGTACGAAACGATTCCCGAGGCAAAGCGTCCTTGTCACACCAAGCATCTCACGCCACATGGGGCAAAAACACCAGTTGAATGAGGACACGTATATTAGTTATGGATCTTCACGCGCTGTACTGACCCAGAAACTCTCAGTAGATGGAAGAACCAACGTGCTATATATCTGCTTGCACGGATATAAGGAATGTCCTTACACTGCATATATCTCAGCATGCTTTACCTGGCGGACAACTCAGATCAGGTGACAGAATAAAAGGACAATCACATTCCCTTTACTATTATATATCTATCTCTATCTATCTCTCTCTAATCCGGAAAGTATTCACAGCGCTTCACTTTTTCCACATTTTGTTATGTTACAGCCTTTTTCCAAAATGGAATAAATTCATGTTTGTCCTCAAAATTCTACACACAATGCCCCATAAGGACAACGTGTAAAAAGTTTTTTTTGAGATTTTTGCAAGTTTAATTAAAAAAAAAAAAAAAAAACCACACTAAGAAATCACATGTACATAAGTATTTACAGCCTTTGCCATGAACCTCAAAATTGAGCTTCGGTGCATCCTGTTTCCACTGATCATCCTTGAGATGTTCCTACAGCTTAACTGGAGTCTGCCTGTGGTAAATTCAGTTGATTTGACATGATTTTGAAAGGCATACACCTGTCTATAGAAGGCCCCACACTTGAAAGTACATGTCAGAGCACAAACCAAGCATGAAGTCCAAGGAATTTGTCTGTAGACGTCCAAGACAGGATTGTCTCGAGGCACAAATCTGGGGAAGGGTACAG
This sequence comes from Taudactylus pleione, assembly GCA_031769625.1. NCBI lineage: Eukaryota > Metazoa > Chordata > Amphibia > Anura > Myobatrachidae > Taudactylus > Taudactylus pleione. The sequence goes on from JAUIMM010000450.1 coordinate 5,803,046, forward strand.
AAAAATATCTGCTGCTTTGAAGGTCCCAATGAGCACAGTGGCCTCCATCATCTGTAAAAAGGAAGAAGTTCGGAACCACCAGGACTCCTAGAGTTGTCCGGCCTTCTAAACTGAGCGATCGGGGGAGAAGGGCCCTAGTCAGGGAGGTGACCATGAACCCGATGGTCACTCTGTCAGAGCTACAGCATTCCTCTGTGGAGAGAGGAGAACCGTCCAGAAGGACAACCATATTTGCAGCAATCCAAAAATCAAGCCTGTATGGTAGAGTGGCCAGACAGAAGCCACTCCTGAGTAAAAAGTACAAGGCAGCCCACCTGGAGTTTGCCAAAATGCACATGAAGGACTCTCAGACCACGAGAAACAAAATTCTCTGCTCTGATGAGACAAAGATTGAACTCTTTGGCGTGAATGCCAGGCGTTATGTTTGGAGGAAACCAGGCACCGCTTATCACCAGGTCAATACCATCCCTACAGTGAAGCATGGTGGTGGCAGCATCATGCTGTGGGGATGTTTTTCAGCAGCAGGAACTGGGAGACTAGTCAGGATAGAGGGAAAAGATGAATGAAGCAATGTACAGAGACATCCTGGATGAAAACCTGCTCCAGAGCGCTCTTGACCTCAGACTGGGGCGACGGCTCATCTTTCAGCAGGACAACGACCCTAAGCACACAGCCAAGATATCAAAGGAGTGGCTTCAGGACAACTCTATGAATGTCCTTGAGTGGCCCAGCCAGAGCCCAGACTTGAATCCAGTTGAACATCTCTGGAGAGATCTGAAAATGGCTGTGCACCGATGCTTCCCATTTAACCTGATGGAGCTTGAGAGGTGCTGCAAAGAGGAATGGGCGAAACTGCCCAAAGATAGGTGTGCCAAGCTTGTGGCATCATATACAAAAATACTTGAGGCTGTAATTGTTGCCAAAGGTGCATCAACAAAGTATTGAGCAAAGGTTGTGAATACTTATGTATATGTGATTTCTTAGTTTTTTTGTTTTGTTTTTTAATTCAATTTGCAAAAATCTCAAAAATAAACTTTTTATACATTATCATTATGGGGTACTGTGAATAGAATTTTGAGGACAAAAATGAATTCAGTTTTGGAATAAGGCTGTCACATAACAAAATGTGGAAAAATTAAATGCTGTGAATAGGGGGGATGGATAGATAGATAGATAGATAGATAGATAGATAGATAGATAGATAGATAGATAGATCTCACAAAACTACACATCACACTGTTCAAGGACGAAGGATGCCAGAGCTGGGACAAATGAACTAAATAAACCAACAAGGATTATTAATGGCATCAGAATCTTTACTTATGTGTCAGTTGTGTCAGTTAAGTATCTTACAAATGTCTCTTATAAGATAAAGAACCTCCTTATCTCTTCATAAGAACACATACATCTCAGATAAGCACATTTTATCTTCGCTTGCATAATATCTCTCAGACTGACGGCTACACAAACACTTTTCCTTCAGTATAGTCAAAGCACTGACAATATAGTACTAAGATATAAATCTAAATATATATATATATAAAATCTTTATAAAGATTTCAGTAACCCCGATTTGACAACCAATGACATCCTGGGTTTTCCAAGCTCAGCAACAAACCACAGGATCTATTGTGAAATACAGTAGCACACAGGACTGCAGCATGCAAAACGCTCTGCTGACGACTGGAATAGGAAGTGCAAGCTGCTGGAACCAGAGTATGCACACTCACGGGAATGAGCGTGAAATGATTACTGGAAAAAGGAAACTGAGCTGTTACATTATGCAAAACAGACACGAATACTAATGATTTTTTTTAAAGCAAAAACAACTACACATGCGTCATCATATACTGTTGCAGTCACGCCAAACAGCCCTCCTCGGCACACCAGGTTCCGCGTGACTCAGCTTGCACCAAACTTTTTTTTCCCCTAGATATGCACCTTAATCGCAATTGGATGCGACAAACTACTTCAGGAGACTGCACCGATTCATTTGATATCTGACACTTGTATGTCTGTGTGCAAGAGAGTCTGAATCTGTATTCAAAAGTGCTACAGAGCAGCCACAGCGACTTTTTTCCACGCCAAGTTCAGTTTTCATTCGTATACAGACTCAGTCGTACACAGATAAGCAAGTGTCACATATCAAATGAATCAGTGCAGTCTCCTGAAGCACTTTGTCGCATCTGATTGCGACTGAGATGCATTTTCAGCCATAAAATAAGATTGGCGCAAGCCGATTCGCACGGTACCCGACGGCTCACTCGCGCCAGGCGTCTTGAGGCTAGGTGTATGAGGACATATCTGAACAAGCAGAATACTGAAACATTATGACAGCTCTGCAACGGAGTGCCATGAATTGTTAACATATTTCAGTGTAACGCATGTAAAATTCATTTACACTAGTACCACAGAAATCTTGTCCATGAAAGAAAAATTCTTATACAGCAGACATAGGTCAGTAATGCAGGAGACAAGTTCAGAGTCCCCCAAGTGTCCTGGAAACTCCTGCAAGGCGATACAGGGAAAACAACACTTCAAGGGTACGAGGCATAAACAGATAAAGTTTAAGGTGTGATCCCCCTGTCTAAATACAATCACTTGATGACATTGACTGATGCAGTGTATTCTATAATGGCATTTCCTGCTCCAGCATGTCATATGCCTCCTGCTACGTCTGCTTAATCCATCCTCAATTTGCCTCATCAGGTATATATTGTAAACGCTCAACAGTAAAGCTCTTTATCAGCTTACCCTTCCATACTCCTCCCTCATAGGTTCAATGGACATTAAACCAGATATAGGCTCCCTTTGGCTCTCCAACTGAGCTGAAAGCATGCTCTGCCGGCTGAAAGGTGCTTAAGATTTATGGTGGTGCAACGGTTAGCTTTGTTGTCTCACAACACTAAGGACACTGAGGTTCAATACCCACCAAGGCCCTGTCTGTGTTGAGTTTGTATGTTCTCTTCATGTTTGTGTGGGTTTCCTCCCACAATCAGAAAACATACATATTAAATGGCTTCTGTGCAGGTGGTAGGGAATATAGATTGTAAGCTCCACTGGGGCAGGGACTGATGTGAATGACTAAATATTATCTGTAAAGAAGTGCATTATGCGTGTGAGCTATATACATAACCATTAATAGATTAATAAATTAAACTTTCACTACTTTTTGCTTTTTAATAGGCCAGGTTTCAGTTTACCTTCCTCATTAAGTATAGTACCTGACTGCAACTTTACCAGTCCAGCTCGCACTTTATCTTTACTTATTACACTTGTTTGCTTCAAGTTATATTTATAAAGTTCAGGTTTCTTCCGCAATCCACTCCAAGTGCACCACCCTGAAAGCACGCCGCGCGCTTACTACACACACATCAGGAAACACAGCTAGCCACAGTTGTCTTGCCTCTATGCTTATCATGTGTGCGTCTCATCTTTTCACCTGAACCCGTCTCCTCAGTTCAACTGTTCCATCTACACCGCCCCGAAAATCATGTTAGTCTATATCGCATGCCTACTGCATAGGTGTGTGATATTATTCCCCATCAGCCCACCACTGTCATAATCGCGGTCATCTTTCTTCCCTCCTAATTATCAGTATCAGGTCACTGCCTTTTCATGGTATTTAGTTTAGCTAAAAATCGAAAAAATTATCAATCTTTATAAGCTATTGCTTCCCGCCAAAAAATATACTGCGGTCACCCATACTTCCCTTGTACGTGCCCAGTATCACCCCAACATCACCCACAATTACGCCGTCTTCCCAGTATCTTAAAATATCTTCATACTCTATAGGGTGTAGTATAGTCCTTATATCTTGTATTTGAATTTATTACCAATCGTAAAGCACTGCTGAGTACCCCGGTGCTATATAAATAAACGGAAAAGAATATCTATTTCTCAGTTACACACATTCTTCTGCAGTAACGTGGTCTCACGCCTCCAGGGCTCTCCTGTCCCCTCTCCCCACCACCATCACAGGAGTCTCTCGTCCCCTCTCAGGGTTCTCGTCCCTTCTCCCCACCACCACCGGAGTCTCTCGTCCCCTCTCAGGGTTCTCTAGTCCCTTCTCCCCACCACAGGAGTCTCTCGTCAACTCTCGCCCCCCTCACAGGAGTCTCTTGTCCCCTCTTGCCACCCCACAGAAGTCCAACATGCCCTCTGCCCGCACCCACGGGCCTCTCGCCCCCTCTGCCCGCACCCACGGGCCTCTCGCCCCCTCTGCCCGCACCCACGGGCCTCTCGCCCCCTCTGCCCGCACCCACGGGCCTCTCGCCCCCTCTGCCCGCACCCACGGGCCTCTCGCCCCCTCTGCCCGCACCCACGGGCCTCTCGCCCCCTCTGCCCGCACCCACGGGCCTCTCGCCCCCTCTGCCCGCACCCACGGGCCTCTCGCCCCCTCTGCCCGCACCCACGGGTCTCTCCCCCCCTCTGCCCTCACCCACGGGTCTCTCCCCCCCTCTGCCCTCACCCACGGGTCTCTCCCCCCCTCTGCCCTCACCCACGGGTATCTCGCCCCCTCTGCCCTCACCCACGGGTATCTCGCCCCCTCTGCCCTCACCCACGGGTATCTCGCCCCCTCTGCCCCCACCCACGGGTCTCTCGCCCCCTCTGCCCTCACCCACGGGTCTCTCGTCCCCTCTGCCCTCACCCACGGGTCTCTCGTCCCCTGTGCTCTCACCCACGGGTCTCTCGTCCCCTCTGCTCTCACCCACGGGTCTCTCGTCCCCTCTGCCCTCACCCACGGGTCTCATCTCCTCTACCCTCACCCAAGGGTCTCTCGTGCACTCTTCCTCCAAAGGTCTCTCTCGTACACTCCCCCCCACCCCGAGTTTCTCGCACTCTCCCCCCATAAGACCCCCCTCTCGGTCCTCACCGGTCTGTTCGCGACCCCGGTGCTGGTGCCATTGAGTAGCGGCGTGCGCTCCCCGTCCTCCTCCGGCAGCTCCCTCCCTGACCAGGACACCCTGTTGGACACGTTGGCCATGTCTCGGCTCCGGGCTGCGGTGTCTGTGTGGCCGCTCTCCCCGCTCTGTGTTTGTGCATGTGATATGCGAAACCTCAGCAATCACTGGGAATCACCTGATCTATCCGCTACGGCACGCCAATGGGGTCATAGCGAGACTGCCCGCCCGCGGCATGCCGGGAGTTGTAGTTCTGTCTGTGTAAAGCTGCATGGCGCGTTACCATGGTAACAAAGACTTCCCTTCACCAGCCAGGTCTCATCTCACTGTCACTGATACATCACTGGGAATGTTACTAACTGCCCATTGCAGCTCTCGCTGTGTTCAAATTGTTTGGGTCTTGTATGTTAATATTTATCAATGAAGAGCATTTAAAATGCAAAAATATCTGGTTATAACTGTTTATTTTTTACATTTTTATTGATGGAATTTGCAAACCTCACAATTGTCCTGCTTCAGGCCAGGACAGACCCAATTTAAGAAGCAGGGGATTTATTCCATATCAAGTGATTCAATGCACCTCTTTAATGGACTGGGGGGGATTATCCGGCGAAATGGGGTTTTAGTGGTGTCTGTCATTGCATGTTATGTGAGCTGAACCGCATCCCCCCTATGTATTAATGTGGGGTTGGGTGGTGAATGACAGGGTTGCTGTGTACCCCTGTCATTATCGGCGCTGCTACCTAAAAGATAGCGCCGATATGCTGGGCAATGTATGAAAGGTCAGTGGCACTGACCATTGCGGCAGCTGCCGCTATCGATTTCGACAGCTGCAGCTGTCGTCCTATCATCACAGCAGGGACAGCGCAGTCCCTGCCTGCCGAGCTCCAGGCTGCACGTGAGATCTCGCGCATGCCCAGTGCCGGCCAGGGGGTGAGACACAGAGCATCAGAACTAGGCTGATGTGCTGTGTGGTCTGGCAGGGATTGCTTAAGGGGCCATTCCAGGAGACGAGATGTTATTACATCACGTTGGTAATGCTTTCTGCTTCGCCTTGGTAAAGACGCCTGTCATTAGTCCCCTGCTGGGATTTGAGAGTTGGGAAGCCGGCGGTCGGCATTTCGACTGCCGGCTTATTGACTGCATCCCATATTGTGGCCGTCGACATCCTAACCATATCCCATTGTCGTTAGTGTGTCTGTCCTTCACCATCGTGTGTAGCCTGTAATTGTTGATTTGAAGAGTGAGACTCTACATTCCTTCCAACTATTGTGAAATAGGTGGAGCAGTCCAGATTCTAGGGAATGTCCATTGCCTTGAGCATCAGAAATTTGCCCAGTATCTTAGAGGGCCAGTGTAAGAACCAGGCGCATATGACAATTATTAACCTAATAAATGGAATACACAGGTTTAGTGCAGCTCCTATTATGGGTAAAACTTAAAAATATACTTGTATGATTTATATTATCAAGCTAGATGATGTCACAGTTACCTGCTCTCTGTTGGTTATTAATGTATTTATATATTTATCTAAAGCACAACGGTATATGCTGGAGCTACAGTATTTAAGTAACTGTTAGTACATAATAAATCTAGCTGCAAATATTTATTTTGCAATAATGAAATGCTGAATTCCTGACATTGTATTAATTTAAACCATACTTGCTTACTCTCCTGGAAAGGTGGACAAGTCTCCCGGAGGCCGCCCACTTTCCCAGTGAAGTGGACGGCACAGGTGGCTGACGACACAATTTGCGTTGAATCGCGTCATCGTGGCTCCACCTCTGGCTTCACAACGCTGGTAATTGAGGCATTGCACATCGAATCCCGACCTCGGGAGCAGGCAGCCAGAACATCGGCAAGTATGATTTAAACTGGAGATTAACATTTTATAGATCAATTCTTCTCTTCTTCTTAGAGGCCCAGCTGTCTGCAGCTTTTTCATAATCACAGTCTGTAGGATCTCGTCCCTCTAGTGAAATCAGCATAAGATTATTTAGTGTGCTCTGGGCCTGATTCAGAGCCGGACGTTCTTGAAAAGCGCTCGCTCTGAATCAGGGCGTTTTTTTGTTGTTGTTGTTGCGGCCTCCTGGCCGCTCACTAAGCTGTGGAGCTTCTCACCACGAGGAGGACACCAGAGGGTGAACACACTGCGTCAGGTGTGGCCTGACTGACGCAGTGTGTTCACCCTCTGGCGTCCTCCTCGTGGTGAGAAGCTCCAGAGGTTCAACCGATCGTGATACTGAGCAGGCTCATTGAGCGGTGTGGAGACCGAGGAGTTCAGTAGCCGGGACGGAGTTCTGCCATATCGGTGCAGTAAAAATCATGTGGTATCCAGCCCACAGTGTGTATTAAATTGGTACGAGTCCATCCTCTTATGTTTGGAGACGTGGATATTTATGTCTGTAATAAATTGATTCATGCACGATATAGCGCCCCCTTCTTTCTTCTCTTTCTACATTAGATCTTTTGTGCCCATCTGAATCCAGGGTAATTTGAAGGGGAGCTGTGGTCTGTAAATACAGGACCTGAGGGTCTGATTCAGAGCCGGATGCTATTTGCGCTCGCTCGTTCAGAAAAAGGGGCTGGTTATTTAAATTGACCGTTCGCTCTTTGCGGTCTGTTGACGCCTCTATGTCTGATCGAGCGAACAAAACATGCGGTCGTTATTTGGAAAAAAACGCCCCCCTGGCCGCTCGCATCATACGTCATGTCCGCTATTTATTAGATTAATCAAGTACATCGAACGGCATCTGAACTGCTCGCTATTCTTGTGGTTGGATTTTCCTACCGCAATCATGTGAGCAGTTCTGGCTAAAAGACACCCCACTGACGTGGTCGATGACGCTGCTTTGTTAATTATGCACACCCTTAAAACGCACGTTTTGACCTTTTGGCACGCCTGCGTTCTGATCTCCACTCCCCGTTTTCAAGCACCTTCCCGTTACCACCCACATACGCCTCATCCTGTCACTCAAATTAGCAGGCATTCGCTATTTTGCGAGCACACGAATTTCGGCCGCACTGACTGGTTCGCGCATGCGTATTACAACCCATATGCATGCGCAGATGTGCGAACATCGCTCGGAACGAACGAGTGGCCGCTTACGAGCAGCTCTGAATGAAGCCCTGAGTGCTATATGCCCACGGATGTTGTGGAGGATCTTTGTGCTGGACTATTGAGACTACATATATGGACATCTTTATAAGTGATCAGCGCACGGGTACTTGTGTATTTGTATATATATATATATATATATATATATATATATATATATATATATATATAATATATATATATATATACATATACATACATATGGTGGAAAATATTATGTTACACAGGGGATCATACCAGGATATAATGCTGGACCCTACTAACCCAATGTGGCCTAGAATGCTTTGGTGCGTTTCCAGCAATGACTTTCACAAACGTCTTACAAGACTCATACGACTACAAAACCAGACCAGTATAATATAATATTGTATTGTGTATAAGAAGTGGAACATCACATATGTGCAGTATAATGTCTAGATTTCTGAACCAAGATAGCCCCTTGTATTCAAGATCACTTTGGTTCAGAAGTCATATGATTTCAGTCATTTACATTATGCTGGATACTTCCACTCCCCTCCGGTGTCTTCAGTGAAGTGTGTCCTCTTATCTGAGTCCCTTCCAATGCTGTAACCCTCTCGTATAACTCCACCAGTAGCTCATTGTGACCATTCAGTAACTCAGTGAGATCTGCCACCTTGTGGGCGAGTTGGGTAGTGCTGACCTTGCCCTTTCTGCGTCCCGTCGAATTGCGTGTGCAAGACATTAATTTACATGTTGCATGAGGTGACTGCTGGGAGCAGGTCTGGTTCTCTTCTTGTTGTCTCCCAGACTCAGTTGTGTGTAAATGGGCTCTGCTTGCAGATTCTGCTTTGTACATATCCTCAATGCTCTTCATTGACATGTTTATCGTTTTCATGTGCTTCTCGAACATGTCCATTCTCTCAGGCACGTGCTTACCAAGTTCATCAACTTTATCTTTCAGTTCTGAAACACACAATCCATTATAAATTGTATTACAGCACAGTTGGTGTAGTGTTAGCATTACAGTCTCACATCAGTGAGCTCTTGGGTTCCATTCCCACAAATGCCCTATATGTGTGGAGTTTGTATGTTCTCCTGGTGTTTGCATAGGGTTCCTCCGAATGTTCCTGTTTCCTCCCATACTGCAAAATCATTCTGATAGGTTAACTGGATTCTGACAAAATACTAACACCAGTATACTTACCTACTCCCGGAAGGTGCGTTTCCGGGTAGTCCTCCAGAAACCCGCATACAGCCCAGTTCCTAGTGAGGTGGCATGATGGGGAGAGAATACCCAAATCGCAGGTACATAGGCAGGGGATGGGGCCAATATGATGGGATTCGTGTCATTTTGGCCCTGCCCTCTCCCCACGGTTCACAGCATTTCGTGGCAACGGGGCCTAATGACTAAAGAGCCCAGCCCACCTCCAGGGTGGTGATCTTCATCTCCTCTTCCAGCTTCTCCTGGAGAGGAGAATCAAATAGTCGGTAAGTATGACCCCAGTGTGTATGTGTGTGTCCATCTAATAGGGAATATATGTGGTAGGGACTGGTGTTAAAGACTGGAGGGTCTATGTACTAAGCCCTGGAGAGAAAGTACCAGCCAATCAGCTCCTGTCATTTATCAAACAAAGCCTGTAAAGTGTCAGGAGCTGATTGGTTGGTACTTTATCTATCTCCAAGGCTTAATACATCTCCACTTAAATATTCTCTGTCAGTGCTGCGTAATTTGTGCTTGCTATATAAATAACCGTTAATAAATTACAAGTTATTGCTTTGTTCTAAGATTACCATACTGCACCTTCCAATATTCCTGAAAACATTGGGACAATATTGCCCAGATCTCCGATCTTCCCAGGCCACACTCTTGACAAAGAAAGTTATGTCTGCAGTCTGTTGTCTTGTTTTATTCATCTGTATCTATACTTAGTATATCAGGATGCAGGAAAGCTCACTTACTATTCGTGATATGTATTGGCGCACAACACTAGCACAGCCTTAGTAAAGGAAATTTCTCAGTGCAAACACTGGGCCTGATTCAGACCCGCTCGCAAGGCCACCGGTCTCAATACCGACATCGGAATCCCAACAAGGGACTCGAAATACCGACGCCTATCTTAATCCCGATGCCGGAACGCCGATGGACGCCAGCCCAAATGAGGTAAGTCCGGGGCGACCTTAGTGTTAGCCGTGGGGGGAAGGGTTAGGTTTAGGGAGCGTAGCAGGGGTAGGTTTTGGGGGGGGGACGTTAGGCACCCCTAGGGGGGAGGGTTAGGGTTAGTCAGCACTGGGGGGTTAGGGTTAGGCACTAAGGGAAGAGGACTAGGTTTAGGCACGAGACTTAAGTTTAGGCACTAATAGGGAGGGTTAGGGTGCGGGGTAGGGAGGGTTAGGCTACAAAAGGGGGAGGGTTCCTGCTGTCGGTATTCTGCCAGGAAGCATCCCGACAGCTGTCATTACATACCCATTCCCACCAGACACATATGTCTCCGCTAACTCGCAGGATGTCAGGACAGTCCAGACAAATAAGAGCGGTCCAGCCTAAACCACACAGAGTTAGTAGGTATGCATCTGCGGGATAGCAGGCCAAGGTGGGAACGCGCATGGTAGACAAAGCAACAATGTCATTTCCACCTCCTGTCTGCAATAACTTTTGGACTTCCACCTACATTAATTGGAACATTTAAATTTTTCACCTAATAGAATGTTCAAGCTTTTTCTGAGGAAATAGTTGGGTGGCGGAGAAACGCGTCAAGTTTACAGCTGGATTGTCGTAGTGTGGACCCGTTATCTTGGTACTCTGGCTCACATACTTCCTTTGTCCATTCACTCTGAGTATTATTGTGGGAACATCTTTCAGCCATCTGGCCTATATGAGACACTTCCACCTTGGACTCAGCTTTTTTATATTACTGGGTCACCATTGACTGTTTGGGACTTTATTGCCTGACCATTATTTTAAATGCATTTCTGATTATCTTTACGCATGTTGTATGTGCTCTAACAAACTCCCATCGTTTTACGCTTAACTTTGTTTTATTTAAAATTTCTTGCACTGGGAGTTATGTAATAGGATTATTTATTTATAAAATATGTTTTATATATGTTCTGACAGTGGTTTTGTATAACTATACTAGTTAAAAGGTTTTTATTATTAGCGTTATTGTATTTTGGCTGTCAGCACTGCACTGTCCCACATTTCTTACGTTAGTTTATAAAGGGAGAGTAGAATACATTTTTTTGGTTGGCTGCTTTCAGCAGTTACTAATTTTGATTGTGTCTGATTTTATTTATTTTAATTCTGTGTTTATTTCCCTTACAGTCTCAGAAACTGCTTTCCATCAATTAGCATGATACACAGCAAATTTACTAAATAATTGAATGTGCTCTGTTCCCGTTTACCTGATCTCCACTTGTATTAGGTTTCTGTTTGTGGCTAGTACCTGCAATAGTTTTTATTATTATACAGAACCTGATGTGGCTAACAATATGTGACCGGGTTACCTGTACACAGGTTTACAAGATAGCTGGAGCATAACATACGGTATGTACATCACACCTTGGCAGGGCTCAGTAGACAGTGTTGTCAGCATCCTCAATCTTCCCCACATCTCATCTTGCTCTTTCTGGAACCTCCTGAACTGGAGCCATAACTCAACCAGCCCAATGTGCATCTTGGGGACCACCTGCAACAGAGCGGAACACCGTGCAATAATCAGCATTACTGGATGTTAGAAATCTGGAAGCCATCTGAGGCAGCAGAGAGGTCGAACCCTTTCGCAGGCCAGCACACACACGCACAAAGCTACAATGGCACATGTACTGTAATGTCAGAAATAACGTACTACGACCTATCATCTTTCCTTGATTGATTACATTTGTGTAGCACAAGTGCTGTAGGATTTCCTCACTTGAACCATCAGAGAATAGGTGGTTCTGAATAAATGCTGCACAAAAAATGACTGATATTCTATTGAAAATACATTACAGTTTGAAGGACTTTGAAAACATACATATATAATTGCAATAGAGTACCACCAACTGCATGACGATTAGGGCCTGGCTACTAGCAACACTAATCAATACCACCCAGCAAAGGCCTGTCATCAATACATGCTACCAATAACACTGACTGATCAACTCAAAGGCCAGGCAAGTGTTAGGATGATATATCCAGAATCTAAGACCTGGGAGCACCACAGCTATAAGTGGCCAATTCATAAACTAAAATAGACATTAAGGCAGAGGTTCCCAAACGCGGTCCTCAAGGCTCCCCAACAGTTCAGGTATTAGTGATATCCATGGTTGAGCACAGATGACTTAATTAGTACCTCAGTCGATTTGATTTAACCACCTGTGCTCAACCATGGATACATGTAAAGGCCCCCATACATCAGAGATTGATTGCAGCAATCGTGCAATTTGCAATCGATTGTGTATAAAAATCTTTCCCCTTTTCAATCGATTGTGGCAATTCTGCAATCTGCAATCGATTGAAAAAAGGAAAGATTTTTATACACAATCGATTGCAAATTGCACGATTGATGCAATCAATCTCTGATGTATGGGGGCCTTTAAACCTGAACTGTTGGGGAGCCTTGAGGACCGCGTTTGGGAACCTCTGCATTAAGGAGTATACAGTATTTGCTAAAGTACAGGTTTTATAAGTGGAGTTGTTGCCCATAGCAACTAATTCTATTCTAGCTATTATCTTCTAGACAGTGCTAGATAAATGATAAGTAGAATCTGATTGGTTGCTATGGGCAACATCTCCACTTCTATAAAACCGCACTTTAGTAAATATACCCCTAAGGGCCTGATTGAGAGATTGACACAAATGCAAACAAAACTGAGTCTTGTCGGTCACCCGTTTGTGACACCATGCAAATGCCACTACAAAGTCCTTCCCTTGTGTACACCCATGAGTATGAATGCGCAGGTTCTGAGACGCCCACTTTCAGTGTCCGTAGACGCTGTAATACCACCTGTTACGTCTTCAGCCGCCACCATCGGTCGCATCATCGAAGCTTGGACCAGTCCTATGGCAGGTGCAGATTTTCTGTCTGAACATGGCTTCCTGTGTGAAGGATTCAGCATCTGTGTATGCAAACACTTCAGCGACTTGCCCGCGACACACGCCCAGAAGACCGACCATCTCTGTGCGTCTGTTTAGCCATCTCTGATGCCGTGGGTCTGGATCACGGCAGCGCCGTTGTGCGTACACTCTGTGCAATGAATGTGCTGTAGGAGTTTTTATGTATTTCCACGCACGAGCTGTAACGAAACATCGGTCATCTCTGTGGATACCGGCAATGCGTGCAGCTCTGTATCAGGCCCCAATTCTCATAAACCTGAAAATAACATGTTGGGTCTCACCTGTTTTATATCTTCTGACTTCCAGCCTTGGAAGGTGGGTTGCTCCACCAGCTGGAGGGCCTGGTCTACTTGTTTTCTGATGTCCTCCTCTGAGAAGTCCTTATTGGGCATTGGCCACCCACTGCCCCCACAAGACAAACCACAGACGAGACAGAGGAAAACGCCAACCAAATTCTTCTGTGAGTTCATTGTGGCTCCTCGAGCCATCCGCCGCAACCAGTACTTGGTCCCATGGAAAGACGTTTTTATCGCATGGCTTGTAAAATGAAGCCACATTGATACAGAGAAGCTGCCCAGACAGGACGGAGGTGTAACCTGATCACTCATACACAAGCACTTGTTATTCTTGGGTTATTTAAAGTTTTTTTGCACAGTGGGGAACATTCCCCATATGACACAATAAAAGCTTACTGCAGTTGGGTGGATTTTCTCCATTCACATGCCAGCAAGGCAGAGTGGTTGAACAATTCCTATTCCCGAAGGAGCTAATGTGTTCATATATTTAACAGGCGGCTGCTGCATGAATTTTCTCAGCTGGAAACCCAGGTTCAGTCCCAAATGGGTACATGACTTGTAAGGCAAGGCCTGATTCACAGATAAACAAATGCGTCCGAGTCGCATTGCGCACGTGTCAAGTTACATTGCCGCAGTGCCTCGCAGAGACTTTTTGCTCACAGTGTGTTTGACAGTCAGGGAGCATTTGGGGGAGGTAATAGGGAGTACCGGGTAAAAACGTAGGCGTGACGCGACCAGTTATGGGGGCGTGTCACATCCTGCATCTGCGATCCGTTATGCAATAAAAATGGCTCAGGTGTCTCAGTACACCCGGCCATTCTGCGCGACTGAGGATCACTCAGAAGGTCGATTATTGGTAATCTGTGCATGCGTCCGAGTCGCATTGCGCACGTGTCAAGGTACATTGCCGCAGTGCCTCGCAGTGACTTTTTGCTCACAGTGCGTTTGACAGTAAGGGAGCATTTGGGGGAGATAATAGGGAGTGCCAGCTAAAAACGTAGGCGTGACGCGACCAGTTTTGGGGGCGTGTCACATCCTGCATCTGCGATCCCATATGCAATAAAGATGGCTCTGGTGTCTCAGTACACCCGGCCATTCTGCGTGACTGAGGATCGCTCAGAAGGTTGATTATTGAAGGATCTGCGAATGCAGCTGCTTATTAATTCGGAGTGATGGCGCCTGTGGGTGTCTCAATACAAATCCAGACGTCTACCACATTAATATATTTTTGCATATCCTCTGCGTACAAATGGCGGCATTAGCGTACAGCTCTGAATAAGGCCCTTTGTCCACTAGAGTAAAGGACAAGAATGGTGACTGTAGGGTCAGGACAGGAATAGACAGAGGAGGCAATTGCTTAGGGTGCAACAAAACTTGGGGGTGAACACTCAGCAGTGAACACCAGGCCTAAACCTGAAGTTTATGCACATCTCCGATGTTTTTGGAGCTGCGCAGAAGGCGCATTGCGCATGCGCAGATCTGGAGCCTTAATGTCGCTCGCAGTGCCCCAAATGCCACAGCATGATTAAAATGCTGGCGTTTGGGGGCAGTTACGGGGTGGCGACAGGAAGTGTTGCAGAAAACGGCGGCGTGCCGGTACCGTTTTCTGGTTGTGCCGAAAACCAGTGGCTGCATCCTTGGACGCAGCTTTACTGGCTGCGTGATTTAAGCGGGCATTCTGAGTAACCTGAGGGTCACTGACACAGCAGCGGATCACAGAAGCCGGCAGCGAGTGTCTTTTAACTCAATACGCCTCCTGCGGCTTTTGCATATTGTAGCACAGACGCTGCGTACAAGGAGGCATCAGCGGTGCTAACTGCGTCCATCTCTGAATCAGGCCTACAGGTCTATTGTCTTCTCTAAATAATCAGCGAGAGGTCTTTGCATTTGTTTTAAGCCATTTGTAAACCTTCCAAAAAATCCTCGCCCTCCCCTCCCCCACCCCTCCCATTGACCAGGGTATCCTAATTATACCCCTTTCAGACATATGACCCGGGAAATTTCCTGCTCAGACCCGGGAATTTCTCCTGTGCAAAATCCTGGGTATTTGCTCTAGACCCCCCTTTCACACTACAGCGTCTACTCGGGAAATTCCCAGGTAGACCCCTTTCAGACATAAGCCGGGATATTACCTGCCTCTCCTCTGCCGTCTGCCCCTCCTAGCCTATCCCCTCTCCGGCTGCCGCTGATGATGTCATCAAAGTGCAGGAGCCCAATCAAAATGCAGCAATTTTTTTATTATTACATTATTTGTCTTATTGCCCTGGTGGTCCAGCGGGAGTGCGGGTGCTCCGCTATGGCTGAGACCAGTCGGCGGTCTCCAGCGCAGGCAGGTGTCCCCGGCATCCGGCTGGGGTCCTGTGTCGCTGACTCGATCTACAGCGGCACAGCCACCGGCTCGGGGGGTGGTGAGCGGCAGTGCTGAGTGTCCTATTGGACGCTCTGCGCTGCCAACTCAATGTAAAAGCTGCTTGGTGCAGCCCGGGAGTAGTAAATTCAGGGTGGCACCATTCAGACATAAGCAGGGTATTTTTCCGGGCCGTATGGGCCTTATGGGCAACATCTCCACTTCTAAAAACCAGCACTTTAGTAAATATACCCCTAAGAAGGAGGCAGAAACTGTGGCCCATATTGGTTTTGCCTATTAAATCACTGCAGCTTTAAATCTGCGGGCTAAATTGCCGGTAACGCACGAGTTCCTGCAACTTACCAGCTATTACATAAGGGCCTGTTTTGCATGAAACTCCAGCCTTTACACCTCACCATATAACATTGGAAATGCTCCAATTAGAGGTCTGGTTTGTGCATTAAAAAAGGAGATCAGCTGAATATGATATAAAATCCATGAGTCAATAGCAGTCTTATGCATAGTGAAAGCCTATGGCCCACATGTATCCCACCACGTACATTCTGCAGTGAGACGCTGGTGTCTCTGTCGCGTGGTCCAAGTACCACAGTGTATTGTAAAAGTGAGTGGGTACTCGCTTGCTGAGAAAATGATTTGCAAAAACTATACAGTGTGTGAGTTGCCAGCAGAACAGGCCGCTCCTTGATCTCAGAATAAGTTAAATAGTCACCTCATCACACTGCATAGATCATCATCTTGCTCAAGCTCATGTACCAAAGAGAGTAAAGTATAGGTGTTATAAGGATTTTATATAACTCATTGATTGGTTGTGTGTGAGCGAGGTGAGGTATATTTTGTCGACATGGTCGCAATGTCGAAGTGCAGCATATTGATATTCATAATGACAACACTGATAAAATGTCAGGAAGATTATAATGCTGACAAAACGTTCCTGGTGATCTAGTGGCAATTTACCTGGCTCGGCGGGTGCAGCAGCTCCAGGGGTGTCTTCCGGGTCTGACGATAATGTCCTGTTGACTTCCAGCTCATTGTGTGGCACTTCAAGCGGTATCGCTAAACCTAACCTTCCTGATAGAGTTTATCCCTAACCTCCCCTCCCACAGCCTAACCTTAACCCTCCCTCTAGTGTCTAACCCTAACCTTCCCTCCCGTAGTGTAACCCTAACCCTCCCTCTAGTGCCTAACCCTAACTCTTCCCTCCCGTAGCCTACGCCTAACCCTCCCTCTAGTAACTAACCCTAACTCTTCCCTCCCGTAGACTACGCCTAACCCTCCCTCTAGATTCCAACCCTCCTTTTAGTGCCTAACCCTAACCTCTCCTCCTGTAGCCTAACCCTTTAGTGTCTAAACCTAACCCTTCCTCTAGTGCCTAACCCTAACATCTCCTACTGTAGCCTAACCTTCCCTCTAGTTCCTAACCCTAACCTCTTCTCCTGTAGCCTAAAAGTGTCTAAACCTAACCCTCCCTCTAGTGTCTAAACCTAACCCTTCCTCTAGTGCCTAACCCTAACCCTTCCTCTCATCCAGTAGCCTAACCCTTCCTTAAGTGTCTAACCCTAACCTCTCCTACTGTAGCCTAACCCTCCCTCTAGTGCCTAACCCTAACCTCTCCTCCTGTAGCCTAACCCTTTAGTGTCTAAACCTAACCCTTCCTCTAGTGCCTAACCCTAACCTCTCCTCCAGTAGCCTACCCCTAACCCTTCCTTTAGTGTCCAACCGTAACTTCTCCTCCTGTAGCCTAACCCTCCCTCTAGTGCCTAACCCTAACCTCTCCTCCTGTAGCCTAACCCTTTAGTGTCTAAACCTAACCCTTCCTCTAGTGCCTAACCCTAACCTCTCCTCCAGTAGCGTACCCCTAACCCTTCCTTTAGTGTCTAACCCTAACTTCTCCTCCTGTAACCTAACCCTTGTCTAGTGCCTAACCCTAACTCGTCCTCTAGTGCCTAACCCGTCGTCTAGTGCCTATCCCTCCCTCTAGTGCCTAACCCTCCCTCTAGTGTTTAACCCTAACCCTCTCTCTAGTGCCTAACCCTCCCTCTAGTGCCTAACCCTTCCTTTAGTGCCTAACCCTTCCTCTAGTGTCTAACCCTTCCTCTAGTGCCTAACCCTAACCTCTCATCCAGTAGCCTACCCCTAACCCTTCCTTTAGTGTCTAACCCTAACTTCTCCTCCAGTAGCCTAACCCTCCCTCTAGTGCCTAACCCTAACCTCTCCTCCGGTAGCCTGACCCTTTAGTGTCTAAACCTAACCCTTCCTCTAGTGCCTAACCCTAACCTCTCCTCCAGTAGCCAACCCCTAACCCTTCCTTTAGTGTCTAACCCTAACTTCTCCTCCTGTAACCTAACCCTTGTCTAGTGCCTAACCCTAACTCGTCCTCTAGTGCCTAACCCTTCGTCTAGTGCCTTACCTAACCCTCCCTCTAGTGCCTAACCCTCCCTCTAGTGTTTAACCCTAACCCTCCCTCTAGTGCCTAACCCTTCCTTTAGTGCCTAACCCTTCCTCTAGTGCCTAACCCTTCCTCTAGTGTCTAACCCTTCCTCTAGTGCCTAACCCTAACCTCTCCTCCAGTAACCTACCCCTAACCCTTCCTTTAGTGTCTAACCCTAACTTCTCCTCCTGTAGCCTAACACTCCCTCTAGTGTCTAACCGTAACCTCTCCTCCTGTAGCCTAACCCTTTAGAGTCTAAACCTAGCCCTCCCCCTAGTGCCTAACCCTAACCCTTCCTCAAGTGCCTAATCCTAACCTCTCCTCCTGTACCCTAACCCTCCCTCTAGTGTCTAAACCTAACCCTTCCTCTAGTGCTTAAACCTAACCCTTCCTCTAGTGCCTAAATCTAACCTCTCCTCCTGTACCCTAACCCTCACTCTAGTGTCTAAACCTAACCCTTGTCTAGTGCCTAACCCTAACTCGTCCTCTAGTGCCTAACCCTAACCCTTCGTCTAGTGCCTAACCCTCCCTCTAGTGCCTAACCCTCCCTCTAGTGTTTAACCCTAACCCTCTCTCTAGTGCCTAACCCTCCCTCTAGTGCCTAACCCTTCCTCTAGTGCCTAACCCTAACCTCTCATCCAGTAGCCTACCCCTAACCCTTCCTTTAGTGTCTAACCCTAACTTCTCCTCCAGTAGCCTAACCCTGCCCCTAGTGCCTAACCCTAACCTCTCCTCCGGTAGCCTAACCCTTTAGTGTCTAAACCTAACCCTTCCTCTAGTGCCTAACCCTAACCTCTCCTCCAGTAGCCTACCCCTAACCCTTCCTTTAGTGTCTAACCCTAACTTCTCCTCCTGTAACCTAACCCTTGTCTAATGCCTAACCCTAACTCGTCCTCTAGTGCCTAACCCTAACCCTTCGTCTAGTGCCTAACCCTAACCCTCCCTCTAGTGCCTAACCCTCCCTCTAGTGTTTAACCCTAACCCTCTCTCTAGTGCCTAACCCTCCCTCTAGTGCCTAACCCTTCCTTTAGTGCCTAACCCTTCCTCTAGTGCCTAACCCTTCCTCTAGTGCCTAACCCTTCCTTTAGTGCTTAACCCTTCCTCTAGTGCCTAACCCTTCCTCTAGTGTCTAACCCTTCCTCTAGTGCCTAACCCTAACCTCTCCTCCAGTAACCTACCCCTAACCCTTCCTTTAGTGTCTAACCCTAACTTCTCCTCCTGTAGCCTAACACTCCCTCTAATGTCTAACCCTAACCTCTCCTCCTGTAGCCTAACCCTTTAGAGTCTAAACCTAACCCTCCCCCTAGTGCCTAACCCTAACCCTTCCTCAAGTGCCTAATCCTAACCTCTCCTCCTGTACCCTAACCCTCCCTCTAGTGTCTAAACCTAACGCTTCCTCTAGTGCTTAAACCTAACCCTTCCTCTAGTGCCTAAACCTAACCTCTCCTCCTGTACCCTAACCCTCACTCTAGTGTCTAAAAATAACCCTTGTCTAGTGCCTAACCCTAACTCGTCCTCTAGTGCCTAACCCTAACCCTTCGTCTAGTGCCTAACCCTCCCTCTAGTGCCTAACCCTCCCTCTAGTGTTTAACCCTAACCCTCTCTCTAGTGCCTAACCCTTCCTCTAGTGCCTAACCCTCCCTCTAACCCTCCCTCTAGTGCCTAACCCTCCCTCTAATGTCTAACCCTCCCTCTAGTGCCTAACCCTAACCCTCCCTCTAATGTCTAACCCTCCCTCTAATGCAGGGGTGGGCAATAGTGGTCCTCCAGCTGTTGCTGTACTACAATTCCCAGCATGCCCTGCAACAGTTTTAGTATGGCCAAATAGCAAAACTGTGGCAAGGCATGCTGGGATGTGTAGTTCTTCAACAGCTGGGGGGCCGCTTATTGCCCATCCCGACTCTAATGTCTAACCCTCCCTCTAGTGTCTAATCCTCCTCTCCCATAGCCTGTGACATGTCGACATTTCAACAATGTTGAAATCATAGGTTATTATGGATGTCGACATTGTAAGTATTGACATTATGAATGCATCCCTATGTGAGGATCCCAGTATACTAAAAAGTTGAGTCAAAGCAATATCCATTAGCGCCTCATTAATAACTATCTCAAGGAGACCCATTATCCTGAGGATGTTCTCCACTTTAGCCTTCAACATCTTATTTATCTTTCAAATAGATTCAAGAAGCAGCGATTGTGTAGATGTTGCATCCTCCATGGTATAGCTTCTTTATCCTGGAAAATGGTGACCATGGTAGGCAAGAGTCTCCATGAGATAGCCCACCAAATCCTGCCTCATCTTGTACAAACTCTGGTCAGTGTTAAAAGCAAGGTCCTCATCATTACTGTGTCCAACAACATATCTCCATCCCTGCTACACAACAGAACATCGGATAAGGAACATCGGAAACATTGCAAATTTCCATTTCACAGGGGCTCCAGGCACCAGGGGGTGAGAGGGGATTAATTTACCTTTTCCCAGCGGCTGCTAATCTCTGCAGCCGCTGGGTGGGGGGTCCTGCTGTGCTGACTGATCTGCAGTGATCGGCAGAAACTGGGGGAGGGTGCAAGCAAACAGAGAGACAAGAAAGTCCCACTGACAGCAGCAGCTGCGGAAAGATTCTCTTCCCGCAGCCGCCCACACTCTTTATCTGACTGGTCGCAATATTGCAATCAGATCAGTTAAAGCAGACTGGTGCGGTCGTAAAAATGCGACCATGCCAAGAAAGTGGTTGAAATAAATTAATTGATTGAAGAATAAGTTTATCTTAATTTTTTTTTCTCCTAGACGCAAAGGCCCAAAATTATCTACTGCATCAAGCTGTGGCAATTTCACTGCTCTCTACATACCTACATGAAATCACCCCTGCATACCTACATGAAATCACTTCTGCATACCTACATGAAATCACCCCTGCATACCTACATGAAATCACCCCTGCATACCTACATGAAATCACTCCTGCATACCTACATGAAATCACCCCTGCATACCTACATGAAATCCCTCCTACATGAAATCCCTCCTACATGAAACCCCTCCTGCATACCTACATGAAATCACTCCTGCATACCTACATGAAACCCCTCCTGCATACCTACATGAAATCACTCCTGCATACCTACATGAAATCACCTCTGCACACCTACATGAAATCACTCCTACATGAAATCCCTCCTACATGAAACCCCTCGTGCATACCTACATGAAATCACACCTGCATACCTACATGAAATCACTTCTGCATACCTACATGAAATCACCCCTGCATACCTACATGAAATCAACCCTGCATACCTACATGAAATCACTCCTGCATACCTACATGAAATCACCCCTGCATACCTACATGAAATCCCTCCTACATGAAATCCCTCCTACATGAAACCCCTCCTGCATACCTACATGAAATCACTCCTGCATACCTACATGAAACCCCTCCTGCATACCTACATGAAATCACTCCTGCATACCTACATGAAATCACCTCTGCACACCTACATGAAATCACTCCTACATGAAATCCCTCCTACATGAAACCCCTCGTGCATACCTACATGAAATCACTCCTGCATACCTACATGAAACCCCTCCTGCATACCTACATGAAACCCCTCCTGCATGCCTACATGAAATCACTTCTGCATACCTACATGAAATCACCCCTGCATACCTAGATGAAATCCCTCCTACATGAAATCCCTCCTACATGAAACCCCTCCTGCATACCTACATGAAATCACTCCTGCATACCTACATGAAATCACCTCTGCATACCTACATGAAATCCCTCCTACATGAAATCCCTCCTACATGAAACCCCTCCTGCATACCTACATGAAATCACTCCTGCATACCTACATGAAATCACTCCTGCATACCTACATGAAATCCCTCCTACATGAAATCACTCCTGCATACCTACATTAAATCACCCCTGCATACCTACATGAAATCACTCCTACATGAAATCCCTCCTACATGAAACCCCTCCTGCATACCTACATGAAATCACTTCTGCATACCTACATGAAATCACCCCTGCATACCTACATGAAATCACCTCTGCATACCTACATGAAATCCCTCCTACATGAAATCCCTCCTGCATACCTACATGAAATCACTTCTGCATGCCTACATAAAATCACATCTGCACACCTACATGAAACCCCTCCTGCATACCTACATGAAATCACCTCTGCACACCTACATGAAATCACTCCTACATGAAATCCCTCCTACATGAAACCCCTCCTGCATACCTACATGAAATCACTCCTGCATACCTACATGAAACCCCTCCTGCATACCTACATGAAACCCCTACTGCATACCTACATGAAATCACTCCTGCATACCTACATGAAATCACTTCTGCATACCTACATGAAATCACCCCTGCATACCTACATGAAATCCCTCCTACATGAAATCCCTCCTACATGAAACCCCTCCTGCATACCTATATGAAATCACTCCTGCATACCTACATGAAATCACCTCTGCATACCTACTTGAAATCCCTCCTACATGAAATTCCTCCTACATAAAACCCCTCCTGCATACCTACATGAAATCACTCCTGCATACCTACATGACATCACTCCTGAATACCTACATGAAATCACTCCTACATGAAATCCCTCCTACATGAAAGCCCTCCTGCATACCTACATCAAATCACTCCTGCATACCTACATGAAATCACCCCTGCATACCTACATCAAATCCCTCCTACATGAAATCCCTCCTACATGAAACCCTTACTGCATACCTACATGAAATCACTTCTGCATACCTACATGAAATCACCCCTGCATACCTACATGAAATCACCCCTGCATACCTACATGAAATCCCTCCTACATGAAATCCCTCCTACATGAAACCCCTCCTGCATGCCTACATGAAATCACCTCTGCACACCTACATGAAATCACTCCTGCATACCTACATGAAACCCCTCCTGCATACCTACATGAAACCCCTCCTGCATACCTACATGAAATCACCTCTGCACACCTACATGAAATCCCTCCTACATGAAACCCCTCCTGCATACCTACATGAAATCACTCCTGCACACCTACATGAAACCCCTCTTGTATACCTACATGAAACCCCTCTTGCATACCTACATGAAATCACTCCTGCATACCTACATGAAATCACTCCTGCATACCTACATGAAATCACCCCTGCATACCTACATGAAATCACCCCTGCATACCTACATGAAATCATCCCTGCATACCTACATGAAATCACTCCTACATGAAATCCCTCCTACATGCCTACATGAAACCTCTCCTGCATACCTACATGAAATCACCCCTGCATACCTACATGAAATCACTCCTGCATACCTACATGAAATCACTCCTACATGCAAAGATCCCTGCATACCTACATGAAATCACCCCTGCATACCTACATGAAATCACCCCTGCATACCTACATGAAATCACCCCTGCATACCTACATGAAATCACCCCTGCATACCTACATGAAATCACCTCTGCATACCTACATGAAATCACTCCTGCACACCTACATGTAATCTCTCCCGCATACCTACACAAAATCACCCCTGCATACCTACATGAAATCACCCCTGCATACCTACATGAAATCACTCCTGCATACCTACATGAAATCACCCCTGCATACCTACATGAAATCACCCCTGCATACCTACATGAAATCACTCCTACATGAAATCCCTCCTACATGCCTACATGAAACCTCTCCTGCATACCTACATGAAATCACCCCTGCATACCTACATGAAATCACTCCTGCATACCTACATGAAATCACTCCTGCATGCAAAGACCCCTGCATACCTACATGAAATCACCTCTGCATACCTACATGAAATCACTCCTGCATACCTACATGAAATCACTCCTGCATACCTACATGAAATCACCCCTGCATACCTACATGAAATTACCCCTGCATACCTACATGAAATCACCCCTGCATACCTACATGAAATCACCCCTGCATACCTACATGAAATCACTCCTACATGAAGATGAAATCCCTCCTACATGCCTACATGAAACCTCTCCTGCATACCTACATGAAATCACTCCTACATGCCTACATGAAATCTCTCCTGCATACCTACATGAAATCACTCCTACATGCCTACATGAAATCATCCCTGCACACCTACATGAAATCACTCCTGCACACCTACATGAAATCACTCCTGCATGCTTACATGTAATCTCTCCCGCATACCTACACAAAATCACCCCTGCATACCTACATGAAATCACCCCTGCATACCTGCATGAAATCACTCCTGCATACCTACATGAAATCACCCCTGCATACCTACATGAAATCACCCCTGCATACCTACATGAAATCACTCCTACATGAAATCCCTCCTACATGCCTACATGAAACCTCTCCTGCATACCTACATGAAATCACCCCTGCATACCTACATGAAATCACTCCTGCATACCTACATGAAATCACTCCTACATGCAAAGATCCCTGCATACCTACATGAAATCACCCCTGCATACCTACATGAAATCACTCCTGCATACCTACATGAAATCACCCCTGCATACCTACATGAAATCACTCCTACATGAAGATGAAATCCCTCCTGCATGCCTACATGAAACCTCTCCTGCATACCTACATGGAATCACTCCTACATGAAATCCCTCCTACATGCCTACATGAAACCTCTCCTGCATACCTACATGAAATCTCTCCTGCATACCTACATGAAATCACTCCTACATGCCTACATGAAATCACTCCTGCATACCTACATGAAACCCCTCCTGCATACCTACATGAAACCCCTCCTGCATACCTACATGAAATCACTCCTGCATACCTACATGAAATCACTTCTGCATACCTACATGAAATCACCCCTGCATACCTACATGAAATCCCTCTTACATGAAATCCCTCCTACATGAAACCCCTCCTGCATACCTATATGAAATCACTCCTGCATACCTACATGAAATCCCTCCTACATGAAATCCCTCCTACATGAAACCCCTCCTGCATACCTACATGAAATCACTCCTGCATACCTACATGAAATCACTCCTGAATACCTACATGAAATCACTCCTACATGAAATCCCTCCTACATGAAACCCCTCCTGCATACCTACATCAAATCACTCCTGCATAACTACATCAAATCACCCCTGCATACCTACATCAAATCCCTCCAACATGAAATCCCTCCTACATGAAACCCTTACTGCATACCTACATGAAATCACTTCTGCATACCTACATGAAATCACCCCTGCATACCTACATGAAATCACCCCTGCATACCTACATGAAATAACTCCTGCATACCTACGTGAAATCACCCCTGCATACCTACATGAAATCCCTCCTACATGAAATCCCTCCTACATGAAACCCCTCCTGCACACCTACATGAAATCACTCCTGCATACCTACATGAAACCCCTCCTGCATACCTACATGAAACCCCTCCTGCATACCTACATGAAATCACCTCTGCACACCTACATGAAATCCCTCCTACATGAAATCCCTGCTACATGCCTACATGAAACCTCTCCTGCATACCTACATGAAATCACCCCTGCATACCTACATGAAATCACTCCTGCATACCTACATGAAATCACTCCTACATGCAAAGATCCCTGCATACCTACATGAAATCACCCCTGCATACCTACATGAAATCACCCCTGCATACCTACATGAAATCACCCCTGCATACCTACATGAAATCACCCCTGCATACCTACATGAAATCACTCCTGCACACCTACATGTAATCTCTCCCACATACCTACACAAAATCACCCCTGCATACCTACATGAAATCACCCCTGCATACCTACATGAAATCACTCCTGCATACCTACATGAAATCACCCCTGCATACCTACATGAAATCACCCCTGCATACCTACATGAAATCACTCCTACATGAAATCCCTCCTACATGCCTACATGAAACCTCTCCTGCATACCTACATGAAATCACCCCTGCATACCTACATGAAATCACTCC
Organism: Taudactylus pleione; assembly: GCA_031769625.1. NCBI lineage: Eukaryota > Metazoa > Chordata > Amphibia > Anura > Myobatrachidae > Taudactylus > Taudactylus pleione. The sequence continues at coordinate 5,829,279 of JAUIMM010000450.1, forward strand.
TGCATACCTACATGAAATCACTCCTGCATGCAAAGACCCCTGCATACCTACATGAAATCACCTCTGCATACCTACATGAAATCACTCCTGCATACCTACATGAAATCACTCCTGCATACCTACATGAAATCACCCCTGCATACCTACATGAAATTACCCCTGCATACCTACATGAAATCACCCCTGCATACCTACATGAAATCACCCTTGCATACCTACATGAAATCACTTCTACATGAAGATGAAATCCCTCCTACATGCCTACATGAAACCTCTCCTGCATACCTACATGAAATCACTCCTACATGCCTACATGAAATCTCTCCTGCATACCTACATGAAATCACTCCTACATCCCTACATGAAATCATCCCTGCACACCTACATGAAATCACTCCTGCACACCTACATGAAATCACTCCTGCATGCTTACATGTAATCTCTCCCGCATACCTACACAAAATCACCCCTGCATACCTACATGAAATCACCCCTGCATACCTGCATGAAATCACTCCTGCATACCTACATGAAATCACCCCTGCATACCTACATGAAATCACCCCTGCATACCTACATGAAATCACTTCTGCATACCTACATGAAATCACCCCTGCATACCTACATGAAATCACCCCTGCATACCTACATGAAATCACCCCTGCATACCTACATGAAATCACCCCTGCATACCTACATGAAATCACCCCTGCATACCTACATGAAATCACTCCTGCACACCTACATGTAATCTCTCCCGCATACCTACACAAAATCACCCCTGCATACCTACATGAAATCACCCCTGCATACCTACATGAAATCACTCCTGCATACCTACATGAAATCACCCCTGCATACCTACATGAAATCACCCCTGCATACCTACATGAAATCACTCCTACATGAAATCCCTCCTAAATGCCTACATGAAACCTCTCCTGCATACCTACATGAAATCACCCCTGCATACCTACATGAAATCACTCCTGCATACCTACATGAAATCACTCCTGCATGCAAAGACCCCTGCATACCTACATGAAATCACCTCTGCATACCTACATGAAATCACTCCTGCATACCTACATGAAATCACTCCTGCATACCTACATGAAATCACCCCTGCATACCTACATGAAATTACCCCTGCATACCTACATGAAATCACCCCTGCATACCTACATGAAATCACCCTTGCATACCTACATGAAATCACTCCTACATGAAGATGAAATCCCTCCTACATGCCTACATGAAACCTCTCCTGCATACCTACATGAAATCACTCCTACATGCCTACATAAAATCTCTCCTGCATACCTACATGAAATCACTCCTACATCCCTACATGAAATCATCCCTGCACACCTACATGAAATCACTCCTGCACACCTACATGAAATCACTCCTGCATGCTTACATGTAATCTCTCCCGCATACCTACACAAAATCACCCCTGCATACCTACATGAAATCACCCCTGCATACCTGCATGAAATCACTCCTGCATACCTACATGAAATCACCCCTGCATACCTACATGAAATCTCCCCTGCATACCTACATGAAATCACTTCTGCATACCTACATGAAATCACCCCTGCATACCTACATGAAATCACCTCTGCATACCTACATGAAATCCCTCCTACATGAAATCCCTCCTACATGAAACCCCTCCTGCATGCCTACATGAAATCACCTCTGCACACCTACATGAAATCACTCCTGCATACCTACATGAAACCCCTCCTGCATACCTACATGAAACCCCTCCTGCATACCTACATGAAATCACCTCTGCACACCTACATGAAATCCCTCCTACATGAAATCCCTCCTACATGAAACCCCTCCTGCATACCTACATGAAATCACTCCTGCACACCTACATGAAACCCCTCTTGTATACCTACATGAAACCCCTCTTGCATACCTACATGAAATCACTCCTGCATACCTACATGAAATCACTCCTGCATACCTACATGAAATCACCCCTGCATACCTACATGAAATCACCCCTGCATACCTACATGAAATCATCCCTGCATACCTACATGAAATCACTCCTACATGAAATCCCTCCTACATGCCTACATGAAACCTGTCCTGCATACCTACATGAAATCACCCCTGCATACCTACATGAAATCACTCCTGCATACCTACATGAAATCACTCCTACATGCAAAGATCCCTGCATACCTACATGAAATCACCCCTGCATACCTACATGAAATCACCCCTGCATACCTACATGAAATCACCCATGCATACCTACATGAAATCACCCCTGCATACCTACATGAAATCACTCCTGCACACCTACATGTAATCTCTCCCGCATACCTACACAAAATCACCCCTGCATACCTACATGAAATCACCCCTGCATACCTACATGAAATCACTCCTGCATACCTACATGAAATCACCCCTGCATACCTACATGAAATCACCCCTGCATACCTACATGAAATCACTCCTACATGAAATCCCTCCTACATGCCTACATGAAACCTCTCCTGCATACCTACATGAAATCACTCCTGCATACCTACATGAAATCACCCCTGCATACCTACATGAAATTACACCTGCATACCTACATGAAATCACTCCTGCATACCTACATGAAATCACTCCTGCATGCAAAGACCCCTGCATACCTACATGAAATCACCTCTGCATACCTACATGAAATCACTCCTGCATACCTACATGAAATCACTCCTGCATACCTACATGAAATCACCCCTGCATACCTACATGAAATTACCCCTGCATACCTACATGAAATCACCCCTGCATACCTACATGAAATCACCCCTGCATACCTACATGAAGTCACTCCTACATGAAGATGAAATCCCTCCTACATGCCTACATGAAACCTCTCCTGCATACCTACATGAAATCACTCCTACATGCCTACATGAAATCTCTCCTGCATACCTACATGAAATCACTCCTACATGCCTAAATGAAATCATCCCTGCACACCTACATGAAATCACTCCTGCACACCTACATGAAATCACTCCTGCATGCTTACATGTAATCTCTCCCGCATACCTACACAAAATCACCCCTGCATACCTACATGAAATCACCCCTGCATACCTGCATGAAATCACTCCTGCATACCTACATGAAATCACCCCTGCATACCTACATGAAATCATCCCTGCAAACCTACATGAAATCACTCCTACATGAAATCCCTCCTACATGCCTACATGAAACCTCTCCTGCATACCTACATGAAATCACCCCTGCATACCTACATGAAATCACTCCTGCATACCTACATGAAATCACTCCTACATGCAAAGATCCCTGCATACCTACATGAAATCACCCCTGCATACCTACATGAAATCACTCCTGCATACCTACATGAAATCACCCCTGCATACCTACATGAAATCACTCCTACATGAAGATGAAATCCCTCCTGCATGCCTACATGAAACCTCTCCTGCATACCTACATGAAATCACTCCTACATGAAATCCCTCCTACATGCCTACATGAAACCTCTCCTGCATACCTACATGAAATCTCTCCTGCATACCTACATGAAATCACTCCTACATGCCTACATGAAATCACTCCTGCATACCTACATGAAACCCCTCCTGCATACCTACATGAAACCCCTCCTGCATACCTACATGAAATCACTCCTGCATACCTACATGAAATCACTTCTGCATACCTACATGAAATCACCCCTGCATAACTACATGAAATCCCTCTTACATGAAATCCCTCCTACATGAAACCCCTCCTGCATACCTATATGAAATCACTCCTGCATACCTACATGAAATCACCTCTGCATACCTAAATGAAATCCCTCCTACATGAAATCCCTCCTACATGAAACCCCTCCTGCATACCTACATGAAATCACTCCTGCATACCTACATGAAATCACTCCTGAATACCTACATGAAATCACTCCTACATGAATTCCCTCCTACATGAAACCCCTCCTGCATACCTACATCAAATCACTCCTGCATACCTACATCAAATCACCCCTGCATACCTACATCAAATCCCTCCTACATGAAATCCCTCCTACATGAAACCCTTACTGCATACCTACATGAAATCTCTTCTGCATACCTACATGAAATCACCCCTGCATACCTACATGAAATCACCCCTGCATACCTACATGAAATAACTCCTGCATACCTACGTGAAATCACCCCTGCATACCTACATGAAATCCCTCCTACATGAAATCCCTCCTACATGAAACCCCTCCTGCACACCTACATGAAATCACTCCTGCATACCTACATGAAACCCCTCCTGCATACCTACATGAAACCCCTCCTGCATACCTACATGAAATCACCTCTGCACACCTACATGAAATCCCTCCTACATGAAATCCCTGCTACATGCCTACATGAAATCACCCCTGCATACCTACATGAAATCACTCCTGCATACCTACATGAAATCACTCCTACATGCAAAGATCCCTGCATACCTACATGAAATCACCCCTGCATACCTACATGAAATCACCCCTGCATACCTACATGAAATCACCTCTGCATACCTACATGAAATCACCCCTGCATACCTACATGAAATCACTCCTGCACACCTACATGTAATCTCTCCCGCATACCTACACAAAATCACCCCTGCATACCTACATGAAATCACCCCTGCATACCTACATGAAATCACTCCTGCATACCTACATGAAATCACCCCTGCATACCTACATGAAATCACCCCTGCATACCTACATGAAATCACTCCTACATGAAATCCCTCCTACATGCCTACATGAAACCTCTCCTGCATACCTACATGAAATCACCCCTGCATACCTACATGAAATCACTCCTGCATACCTACATGAAATCACTCCTGCATGCAAAGACCCCTGCATACCTACATGAAATCACCTCTGCATACCTACATGAAATCACTCCTGCATACCTACATGAAATCACTCCTGCATACCTACATGAAATCACCCCTGCATACCTACATGAAATTACCCCTGCATACCTACATGAAATCACCCCTGCATACCTGCATGAAATCACTCCTGCATACCTACATGAAATCACCCCTGCATACCTACATGAAATCATCCCTGCATACCTACATGAAATCACTCCTACATGAAATCCCTCCTACATGCCTACATGAAACCTCTCCTGCATACCTACATGAAATCACCTCTGCATACCTACATGAAATCACTCCTGCATACCTACATGAAATCACTCCTGCATACCTACATGAAATCACCCCTGCATACCTACATGAAATTACCCCTGCATACCTACATGAAATCACCCCTGCATACCTACATGAAATCACCCCTGCATACCTACATGAAATCACTCCTACATGAAGATGAAATCCCTCCTACATGCCTACATGAAACCTCTCCTGCATACCTACATGAAATCACTCCTACATGCCTACATGAAATCTCTCCTGCATACCTACATGAAATCACTCCTACATGCCTACATGAAATCATCCCTGCACACCTACATGAAATCACTCCTGCACACCTACATGAAATCACTCCTGCATGCTTACATGTAATCTCTCCCGCATACCTACACAAAATCACCCCTGCATACCTACATGAAATCACCCCTGCATACCTGCATGAAATCACTCCTGCATACCTACATGAAATCACCCCTGCATACCTACATGAAATCATCCCTGCAAACCTACATGAAATCACTCCTACATGAAATCCCTCCTACATGCCTACATGAAACCTCTCCTGCATACCTACATGAAATCACCCCTGCATACCTACATGAAATCACTCCTGCATACCTACATGAAATCACTCCTACATGCAAAGATCCCTGCATACCTACATGAAATCACCCCTGCATACCTACATGAAATCACTCCTGCATACCTACATGAAATCACCCCTGCATACCTACATGAAATCACTCCTACATGAAGATGAAATCCCTCCTGCATGCCTACATGAAACCTCTCCTGCATACCTACATGAAATCACTCCTACATGAAATCCCTCCTACATGCCTACATGAAACCTCTCCTGCATACCTACATGAAATCTCTCCTGCATACCTACATGAAATCACTCCTACATGCCTACATGAAATCACTCCTGCATACCTACATGAAACCCCTCCTGCATACCTACATGAAACCCCTCCTGCATACCTACATGAAATCACTCCTGCATACCTACATGAAATCACTTCTGCATACCTACATGAAATCACCCCTGCATAACTACATGAAATCCCTCTTACATGAAATCCCTCCTACATGAAACCCCTCCTGCATACCTATATGAAATCACTCCTGCATACCTACATGAAATCACCTCTGCATACCTAAATGAAATCCCTCCTACATGAAATCCCTCCTACATGAAACCCCTCCTGCATACCTACATGAAATCACTCCTGCATACCTACATGAAATCACTCCTGAATACCTACATGAAATCACTCCTACATGAATTCCCTCCTACATGAAACCCCTCCTGCATACCTACATCAAATCACTCCTGCATACCTACATCAAATCACCCCTGCATACCTACATCAAATCCCTCCTACATGAAATCCCTCCTACATGAAACCCTTACTGCATACCTACATGAAATCTCTTCTGCATACCTACATGAAATCACCCCTGCATACCTACATGAAATCACCCCTGCATACCTACATGAAATAACTCCTGCATACCTACGTGAAATCACCCCTGCATACCTACATGAAATCCCTCCTACATGAAATCCCTCCTACATGAAACCCCTCCTGCACACCTACATGAAATCACTCCTGCATACCTACATGAAACCCCTCCTGCATACCTACATGAAACCCCTCCTGCATACCTACATGAAATCACCTCTGCACACCTACATGAAATCCCTCCTACATGAAATCCCTGCTACATGCCTACATGAAATCACCCCTGCATACCTACATGAAATCACTCCTGCATACCTACATGAAATCACTCCTACATGCAAAGATCCCTGCATACCTACATGAAATCACCCCTGCATACCTACATGAAATCACCCCTGCATACCTACATGAAATCACCTCTGCATACCTACATGAAATCACCCCTGCATACCTACATGAAATCACTCCTGCACACCTACATGTAATCTCTCCCGCATACCTACACAAAATCACCCCTGCATACCTACATGAAATCACCCCTGCATACCTACATGAAATCACTCCTGCATACCTACATGAAATCACCCCTGCATACCTACATGAAATCACCCCTGCATACCTACATGAAATCACTCCTACATGAAATCCCTCCTACATGCCTACATGAAACCTCTCCTGCATACCTACATGAAATCACCCCTGCATACCTACATGAAATCACTCCTGCATACCTACATGAAATCACTCCTGCATGCAAAGACCCCTGCATACCTACATGAAATCACCTCTGCATACCTACATGAAATCACTCCTGCATACCTACATGAAATCACTCCTGCATACCTACATGAAATCACCCCTGCATACCTACATGAAATTACCCCTGCATACCTACATGAAATCACCCCTGCATACCTACATGAAATCACTCCTACATGAAGATGAAATCCCTCCTACATGCCTACATGAAACCTCTCCTGCATACCTACATGAAATCACTCCTACATGCCTACATGAAATCTCTCCTGCATACCTACATGAAATCACTCCTACATGCCTACATGAAATCATCCCTGCACACCTACATGAAATCACTCCTGCACACCTACATGAAATCACTCCTGCATGCTTACATGTAATCTCTCCCGCATACCTACACAAAATCACCCCTGCATACCTACATGAAATCACCCCTGCATACCTGCATGAAATCACTCCTGCATACCTACATGAAATCACCCCTGCATACCTACATGAAATCATCCCTGCATACCTACATGAAATCACTCCTACATGAAATCCCTCCTACATGCCTACATGAAACCTCTCCTGCATACCTACATGAAATCACCCCTGCATACCTACATGAAATCACTCCTGCATACCTACATGAAATCACTCCTACATGCAAAGATCCCTGCATACCTACATGAAATCACCCCTGCATACCTACATGAAATCACTCCTGCATACCTACATGAAATCACCCCTGCATACCTACATGAAATCACTCCTACATGAAGATGAAATCCCTCCTGCATGCCTACATGAAACCTCTCCTGCATACCTACATGAAATCACTCCTACATGAAATCCCTCCTACATGCCTACATGAAACCTCTCCTGCATACCTACATGAAACCCCTCCTGCATACCTACATGAAATCACTCCTGCATACCTACATGAAATCACTTCTGCATACCTACATGAAATCACCCCTGCATACCTACATGAAATCCCTCCTACATGAAATCCCTCCTACATGAAACCCCTCCTGCATACCTATATGAAATCACTCCTGCATACCTACATGAAATCACCTCTGCATACCTACATGAAATCCCTCCTACATGAAATCCCTCCTACATGAAACCCCTCCTGCATACCTACATGAAATCACTCCTGCATACCTACATGAAATCACTCCTGAATACCTACATGAAATCACTCCTACATGAAATCCCTCCTACATGAAACCCCTCCTGCATACCTACATCAAATCACTCCTGCATACCTACATCAAATCACCCCTGCATACCTAAATCAAATCCCTCCTACATGAAATCCCTCCTACATGAAATCCTTACTGCATACCTACATGAAATCACTTCTGCATACCTACATGAAATCACCCCTGCATACCTACATGAAATCACCCCTGCATACCTACATGAAATAACTCCTGCATACCTACGTGAAATCACCCCTGCATACCTACATGAAATCCCTCCTACATGAAATCCCTCCTACATGAAACCCCTCCTGCACACCTACATGAAATCACTCCTGCATACCTACATGAAACCCCTCCTGCATACCTACATGAAATCACCTCTGCACACCTACATGAAATCCCTCCTACATGAAATCCCTGCTACATGAAACCCCTCCTGCATACCTACATAAAATCACTCCTGCACACCTACATGAAACCCCTCCTGTATACCTACATGAAACCCCTCTTGCATACCTACATGAAATCACTCCTGCATACCTACATGAAATCACTCCTGCATACCTATATGAAATCACCTCTGCACACCTACATGAAATCACTCCTACATGAAATCCCTCCTACATGAAATCCCTCCTACATGAAACCCCTCCTGCATACCTACATGAAATCACCCCTGCATACCTACATCAAATCCCTCCTACATGAAATCCCTCCTACATGAAACCCTTACTGCATACCTACATGAAATCACTTCTGCATACCTACATGAAATCACCCCTGCATACCTACATGAAATCACCCCTGCATACCTACATGAAATAACTCCTGCATACCTACGTGAAATCACCCCTGCATACCTACATGAAATCCCTCCTACATGAAATCCCTCCTACATGAAACCCCTCCTGCACACCTACATGAAATCACTCCTGCATACCTACATGAAACCCCTCCTGCATACCTACATGAAACCCCTCCTGCATACCTACATGAAATCACCTCTGCACACCTACATGAAATCCCTCCTACATGAAATCCCTGCTACATGCCTACATGAAACCTCTCCTGCATACCTACATGAAATCACCCCTGCATACCTACATGAAATCACTCCTGCATACCTACATGAAATCACTCCTACATGCAAAGATCCCTGCATACCTACATGAAATCACCCCTGCATACCTACATGAAATCACCCCTGCATACCTACATGAAATCACCCCTGCATACCTACATGAAATCACCCCTGCATACCTACATGAAATCACTCCTGCACACCTACATGTAATCTCTCCCGCATACCTACACAAAATCACCCCTGCATACCTACATGAAATCACCCCTGCATACCTACATGAAATCACTCCTGCATACCTACATGAAATCACCCCTGCATACCTACATGAAATCACCCCTGCATACCTACATGAAATCACTCCTACATGAAATCCCTCCTACATGCCTACATGAAACCTCTCCTGCATACCTACATGAAATCACCCCTGCATACCTACATGAAATCACTCCTGCATACCTACATGAAATCACTCCTGCATGCAAAGACCCCTGCATACCTACATGAAATCACCTCTGCATACCTACATGAAATCACTCCTGCATACCTACATGAAATCACTCCTGCATACCTACATGAAATCTCCCCTGCATACCTACATGAAATTACCCCTGCATACCTACATGAAATCACCCCTGCATACCTACATGAAATCACTCCTACATGCCTACATGAAATCTCTCCTGCATACCTACATGAAATCACTCCTACATGCCTACATGAAATCATCCCTGCACACCTACATGAAATCACTCCTGCACACCTACATGAAATCACTCCTGCATGCTTACATGTAATCTCTCCCGCATACCTACACAAAATCACCCCTGCATACCTACATGAAATCACCCCTGCATACCTGCATGAAATCACTCCTGCATACCTACATGAAATCACCCCTGCATACCTACATGAAATCATCCCTGCATACCTACATGAAATCACTCCTACATGAAATCCCTCCTACATGCCTACATGAAACCTCTCCTGCATACCTACATGAAATCACCCCTGCATACCTACATGAAATCACTCCTGCATACCTACATGAAATCACTCCTACATGCAAAGATCCCTGCATACCTACATGAAATCACCCCTGCATACCTACATGAAATCACTCCTGCATACCTACATGAAATCACCCCTGCATACCTACATGAAATCACTCCTACATGAAGATGAAATCCCTCCTGCATGCCTACATGAAACCTCTCCTGCATACCTACATGAAATCACTCCTACATGAAATCCCTCCTACATGCCTACATGAAACCTCTCCTGCATGCCTACATTAAATCTCTCCTGCATACCTACATGAAATCACTCCTACATGCCTACATGAAATCACTCCTGCATACCTACATGAAACCCCTCCTGCATACCTACATGAAACCCCTCCTGCATACCTACATGAAATCACTCCTGCATACCTACATGAAATCACTTCTGCATACCTACATGAAATCACCCCTGCATACCTACATGAAATCCCTCCTACATGAAATCCCTCCTACATGAAACCCCTCCTGCATACCTATATGAAATCACTCCTGCATACCTACATGAAATCACCTCTGCATACCTACATGAAATCCCTCCTACATGAAATCCCTCCTACATGAAACCCCTCCTGCATACCTACATGAAATCACTCCTGCATACCTACATGAAATCACTCCTGAATACCTACATGAAATCACTCCTACATGAAATCCCTCCTACATGAAACCCCTCCTGCATACCTACATGAAATCACTCCTGCATACCTACATCAAATCACCCCTGCATACCTACATCAAATCCCTCCTACATGAAATCCCTCCTACATGAAACCCTTACTGCATACCTACATGAAATCACTTCTGCATACCTACATGAAATCACCCCTGCATACCTACATGAAATCACCCCTGCATACCTACATGAAATAACTCCTGCATACCTACGTGAAATCACCCCTGCATACCTACATGAAATCCCTCCTACATGAAATCCCTCCTACATGAAACCCCTCCTGCACACCTACATGAAATCACTCCTGCATACCTACATAAAACCCCTCCTGCATACCTACATGAAACCCCTCCTGCATACCTACATGAAATCACCTCTGCACACCTACATGAAATCCCTCCTACATGAAATCCCTGCTACATGAAACCCCTCCTGCATACCTACATAAAATCACTCCTGCACACCTACATGAAACCCCTCCTGTATACCTACATGAAACCCCTCTTGCATACCTACATGAAATCACTCCTGCATACCTACATGAAATCACTCCTGCATACCTACATGAAATCACCTCTGCACACCTACATGAAATCACTCCTACATTAAATCCCTCCTACATGAAATCCCTCCTACATGAAACCCCTCCTGCATACCTACATGAAATCACTCCTGCATACCTACATGAAATCACCTCTGCATACCTACATGAAATCCCTCCTACATGAAACCCCTCCTGCATACCTACATGAAATCACTCCTGCATACCTACATGAAATACCCGCTGCATACCTACATGAAATCACCCCAGCATACCTACATGAAATCCCTCCTACATGAAATCCCTCCTACATGAAACCCCTCCTGCATACCTACATGAAATCACTCCTGCATGCCTACATGAAATCACTCCTGCATACCTACATGAAATCACCCCTGCATACCTACATGAAATCACCCCTGCATACCTACATGAAATCACCCCTGCATACCTACATGAAATCCCTCCTACATGAAGATGAAATCCCTCCTACATGCCTACATGAAACCTCTCCTGCATACCTACATGAAATCACTCCTACATGCCTACATGAAATCTCTCCTGCATACCTACATGAAATCACTCCTACATGCCTACATGAAATCTCTCCTGCATACCTACATGAAATCACTCCTGCACACCTACATGAAATCACTCCTGCATGCTTACATGTAATCTCTCCCGCATACCTACACAAAATCACCCATGCATACCTACATGAAATCACCCCTGCATACCTACATGAAATCACTCCTGCATACCTACATGAAATCACCTCTGCATACCTACATGAAATCACCCCTGCATACCTACATGAAATCACTCCTACATGAAATCCCTCCTACATGCCTACATGAAACCTCTCCTGCATACCTACATGAAATCACCCCTGCATACCTACATGAAATCACTCCTGCATACCTACATGAAATCACTCCTGCATGCAAAGACCCCTGCATACCTACATGAAATCACCCCTGCATACCTACATGAAATCACTCCTGCATACCTACATGAAATCACCCCTGCATACCTACATGAAATCACTCCTACATGAAGATGAAATCCCTCCTACATGCCTACATGAAACCTCTCCTGCATACCTACATGAAATCACTCCTACATGAAATCCCTCCTACATGAAATCCCTCCTACATGCCTACATGAAACCTCTCCTGCATACCTACATGAAATCACTCCTACATGCCTACATGAAATCTCTCCTGCATTCCTACATGAAATCACTCCTACATGCCTACATGAAATCTCTCCTGCATACCTACATGAAATCACTCCTACATGCCTACATGAAATCACCCCTGCATACCTGCATGAAATCACTCCTGCATACCTACATGAAATCACTCCTGCATGCCTACATGAAATCAGTCCTACATGAAATTCCTCCTACATGCCTACATGAAACCTCTCCTGCATACCTACATGAAATCACTCCTACATGCCTATATGAAATCTCTCCTGCATACCTACATGAAATCACTCCTACATGCCTACTTGAAATCTCTCCTGCATACCTACATGAAATCACTCCTACATGCCTACATGAAATCACCCCTGCATACCAGCATGAAATCACTCCTGCATACCTACATGAAATCACTCCTGCATACCTACATGAAATCAGTCCTGCATACCTACATGAAATCACTCCTACATGAAATCACTCCTACATGCCTACATGAAATCACTCCTGCATACCTACATGAAATCACTCCTACATGCCTACATGAAATCATCCATGCATACCTACATGAAATCACTCCTACATACCTACAGCCATGGCCAAAAGTTTTGAGAATGACACAAGTATTGGTTTTCACAAAGTTTGCTGCTTCAGTGTTTTTAGACCTTTTTATTATTTTATCTATGATGTATTACGTTATTTATATAGCGCACACATATTCCGCAGTGCTTTACAGAGAGAATATTTGGCCATTCACATCAGTCCCTGCCCCGGTGCAGCTTACAATCTATATTCCCTATCACATGCTCACACACATACACACTTGGGTTAATTTTGTTGGGAACCAATTAACCTACCAGTATATTTTTGGAATGTGGGAGGAAACCGGAGTACCTGGAGGAAACCCACGCAAGCACTGGGAGAATATACAAACTCCACACAGTTAAGGCCATGGTGGGAATTGAACCCATGACCTTATTGCTGTGAGGCAGTAACGCTAACCATTACACCGTCTGTACTTTTTGTCAGATATTACTACTGAAGTAAAATTGCAAGCATTTCATAAGTGTCAAAGACAATTACATTAAGTTTATGCAATGAGTCAATATTTGCAGTGTTCACCCTTCTTTTTCAAGACCTCTGCAGATACCTGCAAAAGTGTTCACGAACCGCCAAGCGACATTGGAGAAGATCACGCTCTAAGGCAGATTTTCTCCATTTCAAATTTATGCTGTCATCCTACAGTGCTGCTCTTTCCCTCTCTAAATAGTCATATTTCAAGAACCTCATCTCCTCTCAGTCCTCTAATCCCCAATGTCTCTTCACCACTTTCAACTCCCTCCTTCGCCCACCCCCTACTTGTCTCCCCTCCTTGCTCTCTGCCCTTGACTTTGCTACCTACTTTACATCTAAAATTTATTCCATAAGTCAGAACATCATATCCAACCAGTCCCCCACCTCCTCGTTTCACAGATCACCCCTCCCCATCAACTTTACCAACTCTAACATCCTTCTCCTCGGTATCTGGAGAGGAAATCATGGCCCTCATCCGGTCCTCCCCCCCTTCCACCTCCCCCCTTGATCCTATCCCTCCCGGCCCCATCGCTACCTCTCTCCTTCTGGCTGCTCCCATTTTGCCCACCTCATTAACCTCTCCCTCTCATCAGTCACTGTTCCATCTGCATTCAAGCATGCCCTTGTCTCCCCATTCTTAAAAAACCTACCCTTGATACTAACATTCTCTCTAACTACCGACCCATCTCTCTCCTCCCTTTTACCTTCAAACTCCTTGAGCGTATTGTCTACAACCACCAAACCGCTTTTCTTTCTTCCCACTCCCTCTTTGACCCTTTTCAGTCTGACTTCCGTTCTCTCCATCCACTGAAGCTGCCCTCACGAAAGTCAGCAACGACCTCCTTGCTGCCAAATCCAAAGGCTGAGAAGCAACCCCACACATGAATGGTCTCAGGATGCTTTACAGTTGGCATGACACAGGACGAAGACTTTTGGAGGATGGCCTGGTGTCAAGAAGCCACTTCTCTCCAGGAAAAACATCAGGGACAGATTGATATTCTGCAAAAGGTACAGGGATTTCACTGCTGAGGACTGGGGTAAAGTTATTTTCTCTGATGAATGCCCTTTCAGATTGTTTGGGGCATCTGGAAAAACGCTTGTCTGGATAAGGAAAGGTGAGCACTACCATCAGTCCTGTGTCATGCCAACAGTAAAGCATCCTGAGACCATTCATGTGTAGGGTTGCTTCTCAGCCAAGGGAGTGGGGTCACTCACAATTTGCCTAAAACACAGCCATGAATAAAGAATGGTACCAAAACATCCTCCAAGAGCAACTTCTCCCAACCATCCAAGAATAGCTTGGTGACGAACAATGCCTTTTCCAGCATGATGGAGCACCTTGCCATAAGGCAAAAGTGATCACTAAGTGGCTCGGGGAACAAAACATCAAAATTTGGGTCCATGGCCAGAACACTCCCCAGACCTTAATCCCATTGAGACCTTGTGGTCAATCCACAAGAGGCGGGTGGACAAACAAAAACCCTCAAATTCTGACAAACTCCAAGCAATGACTAGGCAAGAATGGGTGGCCATCAGTCAGTATGTGGCCTAGAAGTTGATTTACAGCATGCCAAGACGAATTGCAGAGGTCTTGCAAAAGAAGGGTGAACACTGCAAATATTGACTCTTTGTATAAACTTAATGTAATTGTCAATAAAAGTCTTTGACCCTTATGAAATGCTTGTAATTTTACTTCAGTATGCCATAGTAACATCTGGGGAAAAAAGGTCTAAAAACACTGAAGCAGCAAACTTTGTGAAAACCAATACTTGTGTAATTCTCAAAACTTTTGGCCACGACTGTACATGAAATCACTCCTGCATACCTACATGAAATCACTCCTGCATACATGCCTCCAATCCATCACACCTACTTCAAAAACCTTCAAGTTGCCAATATTTCATATTTTCTACTTTGTATTTCTGTATTGAAATTGTTTAGTATATTGAAATGATTGTGTTTATTATGAAAATACTAAATATTTTATAAAAAAAACCTTCCAGTGCCTCGTTCTCTCGACTTGGTTCCGTTTAACTCTAAACCCTTAATATATAATGTGACATATGACCTCATTCAGAGTCGGTCGTTGCGGCCGCTCAGTCGTAAGGTAAAAGGGGCCGGATATGCAAATGAAGCGCTCGCAAGTTACGTGGTTAAGTTGGGATCGTTAGCTGGACGAGCGAGGGAAGGATGCGGCCGTAAGACTACAAATACGCCCCCTTCTCGTTCGCAATACACGTCATCTCCGGGCATATAAGGATTAATCGCAACCATCGGGAACCATCGGAGCTGGTCGTAGAGCTTAAGGTAGACCATACCCTCTCTTAAGCACTACGATCAAGTCAGTGTAAAAACCTCCCATGTCACATGTGCCATGACACTACTTAGTTAATTATGCACTCCCATAAAACGCAGTTTGCAGAGTCAGGCACGCCTGCGTTCGGATCTCCACTCCCCCGTTCACAAGCACCTTCCCCTGTTACCACCCACAAACACCTCATCCTGTCACTCAAACTAACGACCTGGCTGTGTTCAAGGAGAGAGCAATTTCTGATCGTAATAGCTAGTTTGCGCACGCGCATTGCGAATTTTACACATTCGCAGTTTAGCGAACATCGGTGGCATACGACCGAGCAGGCCGCAACGACCGACTCTGAATGAGGTCCATAAAGTCTATATGAACATATGATGATCACATGGAAATATAGTAAAATAGGATGCCTATCTTAGATTGCAAGCTCTTGTGGTCAAGGAGATATGCCTGACAATTTATCATTTTATAACTAAAGAATACAGTGGATAATATTTACTGTACTGCAGATTATTAGGATATTAGAAGCCATTTAATTCTGTTAAACAGAAGGTGATTTATGAATGGGTGAAAAGCACTTTGTAAGGTGAAGCTAAAAGTTTTGCACCAATGATATACTGTAGATTTTTTTAACTACTCAACACATAAAAGTCTTCCTGATGCAATAATCTCCTCCGGTGATTAGACTACACCGGCCTTGCAAAGCAGTACCGTAAATTGAACCTTAGCGCTCAACGTCATAGCAGCTGACGTAAACAGAAGTAAAAAATAAAAATACAGCCTTCTTGCCAGAAATAGGTGTCATGGATGTCTAATATATATATATTCTACAGTACAGGTTATCGGCTATAAAGTTATAATAAGTCAGAACTTGTTAAATATAAGGTAATTTTGCAAGGGGAGTTAAAGCCATATTATTTTTATTGTTTATTTATGTTACAATAATTATCATGAAATGTAGAATATAAATGAGAAATGAGATATGGTCTGGTAGACTAAACCCACATAGTCCTGGCCCTAAGATTTTCAAGAAGGGAACCTCGTTATATATACAGTATATATATATATATATATATATATATATATATATATGTATATATATAGTTAATGCAAACATGTATTGCACATAAATGCGCATAATAAATTTCATACAGTACATACATATGGATTGTCCGAAAGCAGACACGTGTACAAAATGTACAAAAACAACATAGAGGCCATATTGTCCAATAAATCATGAAAGATCTAAGAGATCTACAGCGCCACCTACTGGCACATGGTAAGACTACACAACACAAACTGGACTGCTTGTCCTCGTATCCTGTATGCTGCACTTGACTTAAAATTGTATGTGCAAAATAATATATAATTAGAAATAACTCCATGTATTGGTCATCTGACAGTGAATAAGGTCCATATAGTCCTTTGGATGATGGTCTCTGTGTTTCAATCACTGTCCACCTATAACATTCCAAGATGTCCAACAATTGTCCAATATGGAAGCAGTTTTATCTTCTATTTACAAAATATATTTCATAGGAGTCTACAGGCAGTGCTCCAAGCAGGTACAGTTCACCAGCTGCACTGAACCATGAAGGGAAGGGGCATCTGCCAGTGTTAAGATGGTACCTCTAGGCAGTCCTCTCCCTGTGGCAATGCCAGAGACTTCTCCTGGCGACAAAGCCCGATTCCACATTGCAAAACCTGCCAGATGGCCCACAAAAGCCTCAGAGGTGTCAAATCCACCTCCCAAAGTGTCCTGTTCCTGCCCAAGAACCAGCGATCCTCCTGGAGGGATCTCATAGCCTTTCTGAAACCTGGAACCAGTAGACATTAACCTACGGTCAACATAGAACCAGTACTTGCCCTGGATGGAGGACCAGATGAAACAAGTGTGATGCCAGCTGCCATCCACCAAGGGCACAACCGGCAGTTCCCGAAAGGCCGGATCCCCGATGACAAAATGGAGAGAGTCGTAGGCCGCACCATTCCTGCCGTGGAGAACCAACTTGTTGTCATTCTCTTCTGTTGCGTATGAAAGGATAGTACCCAGGTATCCGACACTGGTCTTTACCCAGGTGCAGATGGACAGTTCATGCAGCGCTTCCCTCAGCCCTTTACTAAAGGTGGCAAAGTTTTCGGTGGAAGAGTTGGGGAAAATCAACATAGCATCTACGTTACAAACTAAAAACAAGAATAGCAAAAAGAATATGATTAGTAGAACATATATATACACTGTATATAAGATCATGGCATTCATCTGTAACATAAAAAATTGCAACTCTACAGTACTTTCATAATACTATGATAACTAATTTATAGAGATGTGCGCTGACCCCCGTTTTTAGGGTTTTGGATCCAGATCCATCTTTCGTGTTTTGGTTTTGCAAAACCAGCCTCACATGTTTTGGTTTTGGTTGTGGATCTGTATTTTATAAAAAAAAAAAAAAAAATTATATTATTTTGACCTGTTAGCATGCAATCCAAAACCCCAGTTTGGGTGTTTAAATTTGAGTTCCGAACTGGGACTCGTTACCCCAAAGTGATTCTGAACTCTGACTTGGATCGACTCGGAACCCCTAAATTCAGTTGTTGTTGGTTCTCATAGAACCGTACCCGCACATCTCTACTAATTGAGTATATTTGCATCTACCAATATAATACATAGAGCATTTAGAAAACACTGTCAATGGTACAAATGTAGCGCCAGTTATCCCAAAAGAGGTCAGTGTCTATGGGGCCATTGTAAACTTATAAATACTTAGAATCTATTGGGGCGAACCAAGTAGGTGCGAGTTGCCAGTTTGTTTCATGAAACTCGCAGACTTTGCACGAATGCGCGCACTCGAGAATTCTCCAATCCAATTTAAAATGCCTATGGAGGGTACTCGCAGCAGGAGTTTGCGAATTGTCAGCCAAATCAGATGTGAGAGAAGTGCATGAAAAAGTACTTTGCATAGGCAAACGCAGGGGAGGTTTCCGTCTGCCTGGAAACCCCCCTCCCCAGCCCACACCATGACCACAATAGAAATAGTAATTTAATTTTACTAGCGCTGCATTTTCTTCACAGTATCACAAATGAAATAATTAGCACCACCTGTGGATCGTTTAAGATGTATCAGTCAGTAATAAATAACCTGTGCACCAACTAGGAGATCTGGAAAACATTCACTGTTAGGGATGTGCTGCTATAGAGCCCAATATGTACATATATGTCTAGGGCAGTGCTCGGTTCTTCTGCTGCTCCCCCAGAATCCCGGACTTGCTCTAATGCTCTGGAATGGTGCCCACATCTAATATAATAACATTCAGCTCAGGCAGGATGGCTCTACTGCCGCATTTAATGGCTTACTGTGATTGCTGGTCCTCTATATGTTGGAATTAGTACACAATATACTTTGTATGACGCATATTAAAGCTGGTTAAATGCTAATTCTACCCTCTTCATAGACTGGCTACACTAACTCTAAAATCACGCATTTGGAAACCCCCCCTCTAGAAATCCTGCGTTTGCCACTGCTTTGGGTACTTTGAGGTGACTAAAAATAATGTACAAAAATGTAAAGGCAATTATTTTTCAAAAAAATTAATACTCTAATTCAATTTGGACTGCATAAAGCAACAAAATTGTTGATTTTGTGGTAATTTGAGGCCATTTTTTGACATGTAATTATTGGACTAATTAAGCTAATTGGAAACTTCCAATTGCCTAATTAGTCATTATGGAGGGTTGTCCATGGTGTTCTGCACGGTGTCCTGACATTTTAACATTAAAATCAAGATTTCCCTGCCATCTCTCACCCTAAGGGAGGTGCAAATGGAAAAATGCTTACAAAACTTAACTGATACATCTTCCCCTGATATTGAAACTCTGTATCAATCAGTGAACAGAAGTTGCCCATAGCAACCAATCAGCTTTGAGGTAGCATTTGTGGAGTACATTCTATAAAAAAAAAAAAAAAAAAGAGGTAGAAGTTGATTGGTTGTTATGGACAACTCCACTTTTCACTGCTTGACACATCTCCCTTTCGGTGAGTATGCAGGAGGCGAGCTAACAGTGGTTAGTTCTATTATTGTGAGACTTCAGGGTGGTAGATAGTCATCTGAGTCATGTTTTATTCTTTTCATGCGGCAGATACCTGCAATGTTTTGCTTTCACATAAAAATAGTTTAAGAAATATTGTTCCATTAAATTTATTTACATTTAACTGAACCCCAACAGAGGCATGTAAGTATCCTACCCTCCCCTGTTCTGTCTCTAACACTAACTCTCCGTTATTGCACCATAACTCTAACCTTCCTCACCCTAACCCTCCCCCCGTTAATGCCTAAACCTAACCCTTCCCCCTTGGTGCCTGAACCTAACCCTCCCGTCTTGGTGCCTAACCCTACCCCCCCAGTGGGACCTAAACCTAACCCCCCCTGTCTATAGCCTAACCCTAACCTCCGTCTCGTAACCTAACCCTAATGCCTCCCCGTGGTGCCTAAACCTAACCCCGCGCGACTAACACTTAATCCGGCCCCACTATACTTACTTTTGAGAAGCCGGCTGTCGGTATTCCGGCGTCGTTATCTAAACTGGCATCGGGATTTAGACGCCTATGTTTAGTCCCGTGTCGGGATTCCGACACCGGGATTTCAACAACGGCATCCCGCCCGTTGGCATTATAACTACATCCCCTCTTTGCTAAAGAAAATAAAAGCAAATAAATTTAAGGTGAGTGACTTGATTTTAAGGTAATTATCCCGGGCCATCTCAAGAGAAAATAAAATAAATTATAGCCTAATTTGTTGTGTCAATTATTGTGTCTGAGGGTGGGGACCTCTTGCCTCTCTGCTGTGGCAAAGGAAAAGAAAGGAAGCAACTGAGCATCCCAGTAAGGAGTGTACAGATTCACCTACAACTCAGCACAAGAACTGTTAGTAGATCCGGCATGCAATAACTTTCATCAAGCCATTCAGATTATTACATCTTAACATCATTGACTTCACTCAACACATCCTACTGACTTCATTGCCAAATCAACCTTTCACTGTACCCAAGAAGTAATGGAGTAGTGGGTAATGGGTAAATTGAAAAGAGAAATATTGACAGCTGAAAGTGTCTGATATTTGGTCCATGCATGCATGACCTCACAATGGACTTACTCGTGGCTGGTGCTTTGGTGCTCTCCTCCTGGTGTTTTGGGAGGCTTGTGGTATGTAGTGGCTTCCTAGCAGTTTGCAGATAGGGTATTTTCGCTTCTGGTGGACTGTTGTCTCTAGTCGCATTTCTATGAAGAGCTGATATCTGTGCAATATAATCTCTGTCAGGGACAGACTTTCCTAGGTGAAGGTCAGTACTGTGGTTGCGCGTTGGTGGTGTTCTTGTAGTTTGTAGGTCAAATCTCTTCTTGTCTGATGGCCTTAATCTCCTGGTCTCCTCCCCATATGGAGCGGCCATGTGAGACATTTTATTTTGTGGTGGTATAAGCATCTGCTGTTCTTCCAGCAGCTTCTTTCTCTGGTTATGCTTGGCTTGCAGCTTGACCATACGCTGCTGGACAGTCATTGGCCCAGGGTCATTTTCTGGAGACACCAGCTGCTTATTCTCTGGAGTACGATTGATCTCCTGAGTCGATCCCAAGGATCTCAGTGGCAGAATCTCATTCTGTTCCATACTTCTCAATCGCTTCTCTAAATCAGCAATTTTGCCTCCCTGACTTGACACAGACTCTCGAAAGATCTCCATCCCCTTCTGCAACTCAATCTTGTCCTTCACCAGCTGATAAATGATCCTTTTCTGGCTGCTGAGGGCCGAGGTCAGGTTGGCCATCGCCACATCTCTGGCTTTGGTTTCTTTAGTCACCTGCTTGTTCCTATCAGCCATGGCTTGCTCCAAGGCAGAGATCTTTAAGTCCAACTTTTTTGTTTTCTTCTGAACCTTTTTCAGCCAGGCTTTGATGTCGCTCAGCTCCCTTTCAGTCACTTCACTAGAGGCATTCACCGCTTGTGCGAATGACTGTTGTTGGTCATAAACGTGGTTGAAGCGAGCATCGATATTGTACGAGATGTTGTAGTTCTCAGCAATCCCTTGTAGACGGGTCAGTGTTACTTCTTGAAACCGTCGAAACTGCAAAGAAACAGAATGGCAGTGTATTAGCCAATCTCCATACACTACCTACAATGGGTCATTTAACAAAATGAACTGGATCATTGTGAGAAATATGTTCTCGGTTGCCATTTTACCAACACATATAGACCATAAACAGGAGTCTTTAGTGTCCAGTAACCACTTTAGCAGATCATGATGGGAGTACAATACAGTATACATGTGAAACCAGACTCAGGAGCACTATGGTTATAGGGCCTGATTCAGACCCGGTCGCAAGCACTGAGCGCTCGCAACCAGGTTGATGGTGGCCCAGAGTGCGCATGCACGAGATCCGGATAGCGACGGGCAATCCGTCGCTCCGGGTTTCGCACCAAAGGGTGCGTGCTGTCGATGTTGAGTGACAGCACGCCCCCTTTGGTGGGCGGGCCGGGGGGGGGTGGCTGCCTAAACGGAGGCATTCCCATGAGAATGCCTACCGTCTGGGGGCGGCCCCACTGACATCACAAGTGATGTCAGTGGAGAGATCCTGGCTCTGTTAGAGCCGAAATCTCTCTGGGGCTTGCGGCCATGAGACCCTACCACAAGGCCGATGGTCACGATGGTCTTGACCATCGCGACCATCATCATGGCCTCTCGCTATAGCTGTGGGTGGTCACCCACAGCTATGAGAGCGGCCAGGAGGCCGTTCTAACAAAAAAAAAGACCGGCCCTGATTCAGAGCATTCAGCCCTGAATCAGGGCCATATTTCCATGTACAAGTATGGCCAGCGCCACATTCATTAGAAAGGGAAAGGTATAACTGAAGTAAAAACTGAGCACCAACCAGTACTATTGCACCACTCCTTCCACAGGCAGGGGCGTAACTAGGTATTTGAAGGCCCCATAGCAAAAGTTGGAAGAACCCCTATGTACCACCCAATGATGAAAATTGTATATAACACATACAACATTGCCAAATAAGATGGACACCCCATAAGCTCCGGACCCCATAGCAGCTGCACCCCTTGCACCTATGGTAGTTACGCCCATGTCCACTGGGCTGTATTTATCATACATGTGAACTAGACATGTGCCCTGGCTAACATAGTTTACGAGGCAGAACTCAGATCAGTGATGGGCAACAGGCGACCCTCCGATCCTTCACCTTTGGCCAACTTTGTTGTCATATTTGTCCTATGATAGCTTGTTTATGTAATGCTTAAAAGCCCTGCTATCCTTAACCTCCCTTTGCAGCCTAACCCTAATCGCTGGCATCCTCAGACTGGCGACATTTCACATGGCGACAGTTCAGATGTCAACATTGTAAACATGTCGACATTCAGAGGATGTCGATATTGTGCCTGACAATAGTCTGAGCCACGTTGACATTCTAATGTAGACATTATGGTGTCGGCCTCGTTACTGTTGACCTTCTGACCGGATACCCATTAGACAACCTAGGTTTATGCCTAAAGTCACAACATTGCTATGCTCTACTAATGGAGCTTATATGTACACAAATATAGACCTTTATATAGGTACTAGGATACAAGGAATTTGCTAGCAAGCGAATAGTTGCCTAACTCTCCTAAGTCATTACCTTACTCTTGACCAAGTTTGCATTCACCTTGCACGATTTCTTGCATAGCGTTGTGATGGGGTTTGCAGTTTGCAGCAAGTGCGTACTGGATAGGGGCAGCTTTAGTTATTACGGAGATTGTCCAACAAGCCCCTGCATTCAAATAACAGATGGCTGCATCATATTTAATAGAGGGTGTTGTAAGGAGCTTAATGGGAAGCAATGACTTAAAGTCCCAACCCTAGCCTGAGTTCTAAACTTGTCTTAAGAGATTTATCAAACCTTCTAAAATCGGTAAGCGGAGGTGTGATCCATAGCAATCAGTCAGATCCGATCTATCATTTATCTAGAACATGGTATAAAATGCTAGCTCCTAGGGTGAGAGTTTAGAAAATGTTAGAGTAAACTCTCAGACTCTTTAAACTCAGCCAATGTAATAGAGTCTGAGAACATGCAAACTCGCCTGTTTTTCAGACTCAAAAAACTCTCACGATTTAAACTCTCACCCAGATGTTTTCCCATTTTGAAAATACAACTCGACCAATGTAATAGTGTGAAAGCTTACTGCAAAACTCTCACCCTATAACATTTGGCCCGTGGAAACTGATTGGTTGCTATGGACAAGACCTACTTTTTAGTAGGTTTGGTGACTCTCCCCCCAAAACAGCTGCAGACGTGCCCATAAATTCTCAAAATATGTGGGTTTACAATATTACATCACACAAGGCCTGATTCAGAAGTGCGCACAATGGCGATGTTGGATGCAAGTCTGCACACAAGTCCGAGTCGTACTGCGCCTGTGCTCCCACGGTTACCGCAGGAGGAATTTGGACCATACATGCCTACTCTCCTAGACTCACGATTTTTCAGGTAGTCCCCGCACTCCCGGAAGAGTTGGGTGGATCTCCTGCATCCTGCCCACTTCCCAGTGAAGTGCGCAGGATGGGGAGATAATAGCCGGTCAGTAGGGAGGGGGCGGAGCTAATGACATGTATCGTGACATTTTAGCTCTGCCCCTTCCGCTCAGGCCCACGATTCACAGAATTGGGGGCAGGGCCTAATGACAAAGATCCCGCCCCCAAAGTGGTCAGATAAATAAGTAGGCAAGTATGATTTGGATGCAGAGAGGCAATTTTGGTGGGAGTTCCTGTGTGGTATCAGAAGGGTGACTAGACAGATGCAGGCGGTCAGTGACTCCGTCTTTTTACGCCGTTGCACTTATCCCGGTGGTATTGCTCAGATGCACTTTCTGCGCTTATATAGAGCTGGTATAATGTCCGATGTTGCGACTGGATGTGCTGCAGCCAATGGGCATCTCTGTATGTATCCCATCGGCTGTGGCATCAACATAAAGACGCAGTTGTGAAGCTCATTAGCGCCCATCTCTGAATCAGGTCCTCAGTAACATTTTATATCAGGAAAATGTAAATAAAAATATATACATATTGTACGGATGTGTGTTGTGTGTTTTAGGAATCAGCTGTAAGCTATGAATCGCTTTTGAAAACAAACCTCCTGATACACGCCAAATCAGGACAAAATATGCCCCACCCCAATCTGCTTAGAAACACCATTTTGGGGTAGAAATCCCGTCTCCCTTCCAAAACAATTGGGACATATAAAGTATGATGTGTTGTAGAGTAATTTCTCCTGGGACATGTAAAATGGGTGTGGCCTAAGGTATACGTCAGCAATCGCACCTGACAATTGGCTCACTCCAAGACCGCTGTTAGGGGCGGATGGATTCATTAAATATGACTGCACTGAGGGGTATATTTACTAAAATGCAGTTTTTAGAAGTGGAGTTGTTGCCCATAGCAACTAATCTATTCTAATAGATTCTAGCTATTATCTTCCGGGATGTGCTAGACCAGCGAGTGGCGTCACAAGAGGGGTGCGAGCCGCACCCGGGTGTCACCCGCCGAGGGGTGACACCAAAGTGCAGACTCCCCCTTAGTGACGAGAGCCGGGTGCTGCACTGTGGAATTAGGTGCAGCACTCGGCTCTTGACACAGTGAGGGAGCCGTCACTGTACACAGACTGGCATCCGGGGGCTAAAACTGACGTGACTAAAACGTGGGTTCGAATCACGAGTCCACGTCCCCTTTTCGTCGGCACGCAGATTTGCAGCGCGCACTACACTCCTATCAGCATCGGGTGTCACCACGGGGAGGAACGCCACTGACAGCAGCTAGAGAAATGATAAATAGAATCTGATTGGTTGCTATTGGCAACAACTAAACCCGCACTTTAGTAAATATACCACTGAGAGAAAAAGACCAGTACACAGTATACATGTATAGAACAACTAAAATGTTCCAAGTAGTAACCTCCTAGCAAAGCATCTTTGGATCTCCTGCTTCAATGTTTAGTAATATATTACCCAAAAGTATAGATGGCCATCAAAGGCTGTACCATCGATGGTTGATGGTTTTAAGCCATCGGTGGTTAGCCATCGATGGGTGAGTGCTTCGCATGAGCAGACCTCGGCCATAGAACTGGCGCCGTCAATGTTTTCTCAACAACGGGCTTAGCCATCAATAGTTCGGCATCTGTGTCATTCCATCGATGACAAAACCACTTGCCAATGGCCATAGACCATCGATGGTTGCAGACTGTCGACGGCCATCCCTTCCTGAAAGATGGCCGCCAGCAGTTAAGGGGTGAAGTTGCTTGGCACACAAAGTAAGGTCTATTGTGGGTGCAGGCTGTGCGACGCAGGGCCCCCCTTGACCTAGAGGCACACACAGCACCCATTATAGATACACCACTGCCTCACACAGCCCCGCCCCCCAGATTGCACATGCAGTATACACTTTGGGCTTCATTCAGAGCCACTCGTAAGCAGCCGCTCGTTCGCTCCGAGCCATGTTCGCACAACTGCGCATGCGTACGGATTGTAATATGCATGCGCGAACCAGTCAGTGCGGCCGAAAATCGTGTGCTCGCAAAATAGCGAATGCCTGCTAATTTGAGTGACAGGATGAGGCGTTTGTGGGTGGTAACAGGGGAAGGTGCTTGAAAACGGGGAGTGGAGATCAGAACGCAGGTGTGCCAAAATGTCAAAACGGGCGTTTTAAGGATGTGCATAATTAAGAAAGCAACATCATCGACCACGTCACTTGGTTGTTTTTTAGCCAGAACTGCTCGCATGATTGCGGTAGGAGAAACCAACCACAAGAATAGAGAGCAGTTCAGACGCCGTTTGATGTACTCGATTAATCTAATAAATAGCGGAGATGACGTATGATGCGAGCGGCCAGGAGGCGTTTTTTTCAAAATAACAACCGCATGTTTTGTTCGCTCGTTCAGACATAGAGGCGTGAACAGACCGCAAAGAGCGAACGGTTAATTTAAATAGCCACCCCCTTTTTCTGAACGAGCGAGCGCAAATAGCGTCCGGCTCTGAATCAGACCCATTATCTCATAACTCTGCTCTAGGTATGAAACCATTTTACTTTTTCATTGTGTAGAAATACTTCTCGGCTCTTCCTGTGAGCCTGTGGCAGAACACAGTTAGACAAAATGTTACTCTTCAGTTGCTGTTGAACTACAAATCCCAGCATGACTTGCCAGTCGCAAATGGGCAGTGCATGCTCAGACCTGTAGTCCCACAACAACTTGAGTACAACAGGTTGCTTAACCCTGCTGTGTGACAGGCTGGCAGAGCATGGATGTTGTATAGAGCCAGAACAGAACTCACCTGTTCCTCCAACCTCCTGAAACGCTCAAAAAAAGGTTTCCTTTGCTCCAGAACCCGACTTTGTTCCAGGAAGACCCTCTGCAGACAGAGGGAAGTGAAGACCAGGAGCATCAACATGTTACTGCCACCTGTGGCCATTGTCTCTTGTCCTCGATTCGTGAGAGAGAACTACCAAGGCTGAGTCTTCTCTTCTTACATCCCCTTCAACCTATGGACTTTGCTGATTTTGTTCTCCTATTGCCTCTGCCGTTTTCATTGTCTTCCTCCTCTGGTTGCTTAGTTTCCAATGAAAAGTCCTCTGTTCTTCTGAAACTATTAAAGTTTTTAGAATTTTCTGTTTCCAAAAAGTTTCCCGTCTGTTGATTTTTTCCTTCCCTAACTCGTCCAATGGTCTTTATTTCCCTCACGTGCGGCTCAGCAAAGTAGTCGCCTCTCGTCTGCCTATTTCCCCATCTGATCCTTGAGTCTCTCCCTATCCTCCCCCCACCCAGCAGGTTTTGTCCACAAATAGATGAGTTTTGCAGGCACCAGACTGCTGCCAATGAGCCAATTTTAGCTGCGAGAAGAAATTTCTTCCATGCCGAGGCTCCAGAAAAAGTGATATTTATGGGAGACTATGAAAGTGACCAGGTCAGTCTTATTTTAAGTCTTTACAGATACCAAGATCTCCGCTTTCAACTGTGCTAAGACCTCTGCAGGCTCCAAAGTATCCTGGAATATACAGAGTATTAATAAAATGGCTTTTTCCAAAGCACCATATAAGATCTACAGTATAAATACATATATGTCCCCACCCATGACCTGGACCATTTTCACATGTTTCCTTTATGTGTGTTTCACAGGGAAAAACATATTTACTTCTTCATTTACACAGCTGAATTATATAATATGTTTTTTTTACCGGAACATATAGTTTTCTTTTTATTTTAAAAGCATTATATAAGGAAAACACTTTCAAATAATTTCCTTTTCCACGATTCTTCCCCTAACTACTTTAAGTGATCAGTGCAACTCCTGATGTTTATTCCAAACAGAAGGTCGACATTCGGAATGTTGACACTGACGTTATGTCGACAACCAATATGTCGACATTCAAAAATGCTGACATGGTTAAAATGCTGAAATGTTAATAATGTTGATATGTAACATGTTGACACCGGAATTTTTTTTGCTTATAGAGTTAGGTTTAGGGGTAGGATAAAATAAGCAAAAAACTGTATGTCGACATTCTGGTGTGGACATTATAAACATGTCAACATTTTAAGCAATTTCCAAACATGTGTCCATTATACAGTCTGACACTGTTATGGGACCCAGGTTCAGATTATCCACTGTGAACGATTCTGCGTTTCTGTACACAGCCGCTATCAGCGACACTCCCATAACGCGCCCATAAGTTGTACCATCTCCCTGCGTTCGCTCAGTCACCGCCCAAAAGCACCCGATTCATCTTCAAAACATTTCTGAGAATGCGGCATCTCCCAGGCACCTCAATCGCGACTCTGCGTGCACGGAATCTGCACGCATGTACAGTGCTACTTAGATGCATGCACAGAAGAAAATAAAATCCACTGCGTCTGATATTGCAGCTGCGTTCGACTCAGAATCAGGCCCATTATGGGGCTTAAGCGGTAGCCTGCGAGATGCAGACGCAGGCGCCATTCTTCTGAAATTTTAAAGCAGCAATTGTTTAGAAGACAAAACCAAGCTGCTTTATGTTTTCCAGGCTATACAGGAACTAATTGCGTCAGGGGGATGTTTGATGTCGCCAATATACCTTCAGGAATCTCCTAAAAGGATCCTCCATGACATCATTGTGCTATCTATAGGTTTCCTCGTATGTTCTGGGCAGCTCACATGGAGCGCTGTGCTGGGAAGAAAGAACTGTTTTAATCGGTCGCCATTACCACCCTCCCATTATACCTTGATACTAGAACCACATGCAGAACACGATAATGTAGATAGGCAGTGGGCTTTCAGCCAGTGGCGTCTCTCCCCATTGTGACTTCCGGTGCTGATAGGATAGGGCGCGTGGCAGACCAGAGTGCTGGCAAAAAGGGGGCGTGGCCTCGTGGCCCTAACCCGTTTCAGTCACTCCCGGGGTACCGGAGATGCATAGTGCCCCTGGGAACCAGTCTGTGTGCAATGCCAGCTCCCTCACTGTGGGCCTGATTCAGACCCGCTCGCTAGATGCGGCCGCTCGCTCCCAGCGTATGCAAATTCAGCTAAGTGACGTCAAGGCAGGCGATCGCACGGCAAGGCATAAGCACGCCCACTGTCTTGGCAAGCAATCACTGTGTGTTTACAGACGCCCACCAGCCTGTCTTTAGCCGCCCACTAGCGAACGTTATCTCCAGGAAGTATATACAACCATCGGTACATCGGGTCCCATCGGATCTAACCGCAGCGCTTGTGGTTGACTGTACCCTACCGCAAGCACTGTGAGTACTTCAGTGTATAATTCAGCCAGGTGACGTGTACTATGACGCTGCCTGTTAATTATGCAACGGCATTGAAACACTCTGGCACGCCTGCGTCCGCAACTACACTCCCCCATTACTACTGCCCTGCCCCTGTTATCTCCCACAAACGGCCTCTCCTGTCACTCATTCCACTGGGCTGTCTTTTGCTGGGCAGGCGGGCGAGTGCTTCCCGATCGCTCAAGCTAGTTCGGGCATTTGCACTGCGATGCATACGTAATTGCATAACATTGGCCGCGTATGAGCGAGCGGCCGCTTGCGAGAGGGTCTGAATCATACCCTGTGTCTGGAGCCAAGTGCTGCACAAAATGCTACAGTGCATCACCCGGCTCCTGTCACTGAGGAGTCGGCACTTTGATGTCACCCCTCGACAGGTGACACCTGGGTGCAGCCTGCACCCCTCTTGTGACGCCACTGCTTTCAGCAGATGGTTAAAGTAATAAATGGATGTTAGCCATACCTTCCTTCTTTTTCCCTCCCCAGGAGAGGCAGGTGGGCGGTGTCCGCCTTTTCGCGTCACTAAGCCTTGCCCCCTAGTGATAAATTTCCGCAAATGCTGTATATTTAAATGGCGACAGGGACAAATTATGCATTTCTTATAGAATCTCGTCATTAAGCTCCGCCTCCTACTTGCGGACCGCCGATCTGTGGGAAAAGTATCCCTATCCTGTCCAATTCACTTGGAAGTAGGCAGGAGGTAGGAGAAGTGCCTACACTTCCGGGGGAGCGGGGGGGGGGGGGGGGGTTTG
Source organism: Taudactylus pleione (assembly GCA_031769625.1). Taxonomy (NCBI): domain Eukaryota; kingdom Metazoa; phylum Chordata; class Amphibia; order Anura; family Myobatrachidae; genus Taudactylus; species Taudactylus pleione. Next base: position 5,860,470 of record JAUIMM010000450.1, read on the forward strand.
CCAAAAAAATCGGGAGCCTCCCGCACCCCCGGTACAGTAGGCATGTATGATCTTAGCGCTGCAATCTCATCCTTTGCTGAGTGAGAGCTGCCATGATGACTCCTCTCAGTGGGCTACACTGATGCCAATACTGGGTGAGAGTGAATGCATCATTGTTCAGCTAGGCCTCTCTTTTGTAAGCATGTTACTGTATCTAACAGGAGAAACTATTCTGTACATTGTTACAGCTAAAGTAGGAGTTTGCTTATGGCAGACATTCACGAAAATATGGCAGAGGCAATGGTTTTTTTTTCTTAATTTAGTTAGACAGCTGTCATATACTGCAAAGGCAAACTAGTTCTCTAACTCCCAATGCATATCATGTGGGTATTTAGTTCCATTATTAGATTATAAATGTACTCTGGTCACCAGAATGTACATGCATTGTATACTGCTCTTCACATGGTGCTCTGCCTTCTATTCTGGTCATCAGATGGGGCTCTGCATTGTATACTGGTCATCAGATGGTGTTCTGCATTGTATTCTGGTCATCAGGTGAAGCTCTGTATTGTATCCTGGTCATCAGATGGTGTTCTGCATTGTATTCTGGTCATCAGATGGGGCTCTGCATTGTATCCTGGTCATCAGATGGTGTTCTGCATTGTATTCTGGTCATCAGATGGGGCTCTGCACAGGGTTGCCTACCCTCCCGATTTGGGCGGGAGCCTCCCGATAATCGGGTGCAGCTCCCGCCCCCCGGAAAGGCAAGCAAGCCTCCCGGCGGCTGCCGATCCCCCCGATATCCCCCGCAATGTACTCCTAACCCCCGCTGCGAGGGCAGCCAGTGACGCGATTCGCGTCATTTTGGCCCCGCCCCCAGCCTCACAATGCCTGTATTATAGGCATTGTGTAGCGAGGGCGTGGCCAAAATGACACGATCGCGTGACCCCGCCCCCGTGATGCCTACAAATGTTATGCACCCGTCTGGACACGCCCCCTTTTTCGGCCACGCCCCCCACCCCACCCCCACCCCCCGCTGCCCTGCCGATCTGGCTGCTCCCTCCCGGAAGGAGCAGCCAGAAAGTCGGCAGCTATGGCTCTGCATTGTATTCTGGTCATCAGATGGGGCTCTGCATTGTATTCTGGACATCAGATGGGGCTCTGCATTGCATACTGGTCATCAGATGGGGCTCTGCATTGTATACTATACTGGTCATTGGATAAGGCTCTGCAATGTATACTGACTCATCAGATGAAGCTCTGCATTATATACTGATCAGATGAGACTGCACTGAATTTTTTTTATATACATCTCTAAAATGTATATATGATTACATCAGGCTTGCCTACCCTCCCGATTTGGCCAGGAGCCTCCCGATTTTCGGGTGCCGCTCCCGGCCCCCCGGGAAGGCAGGCAAGCCTCCCGCAAGCCGCCATCCCTCCCTACCCCCATGCAGAGTTACTAGGGAAACCCCCGCAGCGGGGAGGCCCGGTGACACGATTCGCGCTGAATCGCGTCATCGTGGCCCCGCCCCCCGCTTTACAATGCCGTTTACTCCGGCATTGTGATGAGGGGGCGGAGCCGCGATGACGCGATCTCGTGGCCACACCCCCGGCCCGCACTGGCCACGCCCCCGCAACGGCATTATCGTGCGGCCACGCCCCCCACTGTAAGCTGACATTCAGCCCCCTCCCGGAGCTGAATGTTCGCAAGTATGGATTACATTAGTAAAACCACTGCCACAATTTCTGGCCACGGTCACATTAATCTGAAACATAAACGTCTCTCTAATTTCAATGTTTCAAGGTTTCAACACCTTTGCATTAGGCACATCAGAGAAAGGATGGCACAGCATAGAGACTCCAGAAGAGATACTCACAGACCAGGCAGACTCCTAGAGTGTTCTATGGGCATACTTGCCGACATTGAGACAGCCATTGAGGGTCCGGGGGTAGGCGGCCTGCCGGGAGACTTGCCTGCTTTTCTGGCCGGCTGGGAACGCCACCTGAGTACAACAAAATTGTCTCATTCAGAGACATCCTTAAATATCTGGTAGGCAGACTCAGTGGTGCCCCCCAGATCCCAGTGCCCTAGGCAGCTGCCTAATGGTAGAGCCGGCCCTGGCAAGTATGTATATAGGTTAAATGTTTACCTCTGTTAAAACTAAAGCTAGGGATACACTATACAATTATCGAGAATTATCAGGCCGATTTGCCGATAATTAGATAGTGTGTATGCTGGAGCGTTAGACTGTTTGAAGGCGATAAATGGCTTCCAATGCTCCTGCAATACGCAGATCGGGGGATCGAGATTTAAGGTGCGTATCCACTACACGACCCAGGGAAGACAGTACGATTACGACATCGTAATCATACCGTCATTCCCCATCCCCTGCAGTGCCTACACTGAACGATTAGTCGCTCAGTGTAGGCACTCTCCATCATCCCCGAACATGGTGAATCTGTCATTATTGGCAGATTGACTGGCATGTTCGGGCGATAATTGATGTCGGAAACGACTAGCGGAAGCGAGCATCGCTGGTCGTTCCCGACATTTTCATGCCCGATTAACGAGCAATTGAACGATAACGATGTCGTTATCGTTCAATAGCTCTGTTAAATCGGCTAGTGGACACCCGCCTTTAGTGCAGTTTTATTTCAAGCAAACAATGTTTATGCATTACTGCCACCTAGTGGTGATTTGATAAGATGGTAGGCAAACTGCATACTGCAGGTCCTGATTCAGAATCCTTGAGCTACTACTACTGTGTGTGCGCAAATCTTGAAAAAAAACTCCTACTGTACATTACAGAGTGTACGCACAAAGGTGCTGTTGGGATTTAGATGCACGGAAATGTCTTGGAAAAGTGCTGGGTAGTGGCTAAACACACACATGAAGATGGTCCGTGTTATGGGCGTGTGGCTGGTGTTTACGTACACAGGAGCTCAGTTGTTTACACGTGGACGGAAATCTCCATTTATGAGCGATAGCGGTAACTAAAGACGCACCAGGCAGACGCTGAAATTAGGCGTCTCAGTCCTTGCACATCACTAACACACGGATGTACCTCAGGATATGGCTTTGTAACGCAATTTGCATAAAGTCACAGACGGACGACCTCCAAAAACCACAGCTGCTGTAGTGTCTGCATCCACCTCTGAGTCAGGCCCATAGTATTTTGTTTCTTAATATTACCTTGTATGAAAAGAGACAATAAGGTAGTGTCAGGCTTGCCTCTAGTTGGGGACCTGTACCGGCAATAAAGACAGTGCCCTTCACCTGAATGACAACAGTAATCCATATAAATGTACATTATTTCCACCCTTTATGTATCGTCTAAGTGTTTAGTACTCCAAAATTATATCTCATTTTCATGTTAATGTCTGTATTATGATCTGCACATACTGGGGGAGATGCCGAGTTAGAAGGAAAATGGGCGCACATTCCCCAAAATACACGTACTTGGACAAATAATATATTTCCGCACGTAGAGTAAAAGCGCCTCGCGTGCTACATTCGCAGCTATAAGCACCTGGTCACCATGTACTTCCACCTGCCCCATACTATATGCGTCCAAAACAGAGTTATTCAACTCATCATTATCAACGTATGTCGGGCGTATAGATGCGTCTGGAGCACATATGGGGCATCATCATATCACAGTATTGGTGGCGGATAACAATTCTGCCTTACAGGAGGTGCACCCAGTCATAATACCCAAATAAGCAGCGGGGCGCCGATCACAAAGGTTTGGTGCTGTTGCTGGCTGTGGTTTCGGAGGGGGATGTAGTCAGGATCCCAGCGGTCAGGATGGATGCCGCTGTCGGTATTCTGATTGTCAGGATCCTGTACCCAATCCTGGGAGGAGGTGATGGTATAAGGGAGGGAAGGAAAAGCAACCTATCCCGCTATATTACATTACTTAGTGGTGTAGCAACTGAGGTGGCAGCGGTAGGTGCTGCATTTGGGCTCAAAACACTCTAGGGTTCCCCTGTGACCCCCAATATTCTATGTATGTTCAAGGCTCCCTGGCTCTGTCATTGGCTGTAGAAATACCAGCGCAGCCTGTTTAGTGATCTATATTGGGAGCGTGTTACAATGACATCACTGTAGGAGGAGCCCGACAAGAATTCCATCTCCAGCTTCTACTGAACATATCATACTTATGCCGCCGTATGATCAGCATAGGGAGTTCATTAATAAATACAGTACAGTAATTTATGATTAAACTTATTTATTTCCACCTCGTCTCCTTCAAAGTTTACCCTCCAACTGTTTATCCCCTCCCTGTAGAATGTAAGCTCTCGGGCGAGGCTCTATTTCCTCTTGGTCTTCCCCTTGCACTATCTTTAGCACCAATGCCCTGTGCTCCATCTCCTCCCCTTCAGCGCCTCTGACACTATTTTCTCGCCCGTAAGACGAACTCAGGGTCAGTGAGAGCTGCTGTGCTTTCCCACTGCCACTCTGTGGTTTTACTGCAATGTCTAGTACTCATGCTATGTACTCATGGGATACAGGATGTCATTGCTGTGCACTGTATTTATGCTGTAGGCTTGTTTTGTTTTACCCCATCTATAGCACAGCATACACCTTGTGGTGCATAATAAATAAAAGATTATAATGACAATAATATATGTAACACAGGAGTGATATTAAGCTTATAGCTGTAATACAAGACTAATGTATTTCTCACACTTCACTAAATGAAAGTCTTAAGTTAACACATACATAAGTAGATCTTTACATTGTCTGCCCCTCCCCTTTAGAATGTAAGCTCTCACGAGCAGGGCCCTCGTCCCTCACGTGCTTCTCCTCCCCCTACTTATAGTATCATTTACTCCTAACTCCCCACAACGGCACCTAACACCTGGTTGCTCATGTCCTGCTGCTTGTGTTATGCAGCTATGTTTATAAACCATGTCCTTGTCCTGCATTGTTTTGTATTAACTGTTTTTCTTGTGTGCTCATTTATGTACTGTGTAAGGCGCTGCGGAACCTTTGTGGCGCCATATAAATAAAGGATAATAATAATAATTGCACCACTGGATACATACATTGCTATACTGTTATTACATGTGTGAGATAATGTATTGTAACTTGTTGATTGCTATATGATTTCTAATGCTCAGGCCATTTATGCAAACAAGCAAGGGCCAAACATTCTCTATAAAGCGCTGCGGAATATGTGTGCACTATATAAATAACTGGTAATAAATAAACAGTAAGGCCCACAGTTCATTCTATAGTTAGTGTAGTACTGCCATCTACTGTCCAAAGTATGTATTGTTCTCTGAGGATTAAGAAAGTAGGATTCATTATTTAATTTTAGACTGCAGTTACAAGAGAAGTGTACTGTAAAGCATACATGCCTACCCTCCCGGTTTTCGCGGGAGGCTCCCGATTTTTCGGGTAACCCCCCGCACCCCCGGAAGGGTAGGCATTTCTCCCGCATTCTGCCCACTTCCTAGTGAAGTGGGCAGAATTAGGAGAATACCCGCGGCAATCGCGGGTCTCCGTGAAGGGGGCGGGGCTTAAACTGTGATTCTGCATGAATCACAGCATTTGGCCCCGCCCCTATGTAAATTGTGCCCAATCGCGGTAATTTTACCACGAGGGAGCGGGGCTTAATGATGCGAATCGTCAAGCCCCGCCCCCGTCGGCCCCCTGTTGCTTCTCTTACCCGGGCTTCTCCCGGGAAGAGAATATTAAAGGTAGGCAACCCTGCTGTAAAGTGTGAAATACATTCATATATTCCTGCTGGGGGGATGAAAGCCGTAGACGGTAACCGAACGGGCAGCAGGTGAGGCAGGATCCCTCATAATTATGTCTGGGGAAATCATTTATTTGTGAGAACCATCTTTCTTATGCATGTGTTTGCCAGCTTGTCACTCTTTCTTTGCGCTAGCATTGCAGAATTGTAATCTGGGTAATAAGTTACAAATATACAATTGTACAGATGGAAATAATGCTGTATTCGTCAACAGTTGTGAAAAAAACATGAATGTAAGTTTATTTCGACAAAACATATTCCGATAAAATTCTAAACTGTCATGGAAACAGGGGACAACCCATAATAAGCCACACAATGCTGCAGTAGACTAAAGCTAGGTACACACTTGTACAATCATACTTTCGATGCAATTTTGCTTTCGATCAAACTTACTTTCTGAAGTTCCGTACAATCTAACTTGTGATCCAGGAAACTCATCTGTCTAAAATATCTGCTAAAAAAAGACACAAAGTCTGCCCTGGTGCTGGAGGAATATGGGCAGAAGCATGAACAGAATAGTCGAGAGTACGTACAAACTACATTTTTTATCCAACATTGTACCATCGAATCGGATGAAAATTAAACTGCACATAAAACCTGCTCTTTCGCTGCAACCAGTTTTCTTCAGAGAGAACATGAACGGGTCAGGATCGAAAGAACGGCCTGTCGATTGTAGAGGTGCGTAACCAGCTTACCTTGCAGTTGTAATACAGACAAGGGTCATGCACCCAGCTGTAGCTCAGTCTTAGCTTAGCCGGTGATCATGCGCATTCAGTATTAGTATCAGCAAAGCAGACGCAGCAGGTGTAGCGGTGTTCAGTTACCAGTAATGAAATGAATGAACACGGGGATATCAATTTACATTCTTTCATATACATCATCCAAGTCATATAAGTTAAATATTATCAGTATTATCACTTGGCATAAGAGCTGACACTTGTTGTGGGATTGTTAATCTCTCTCTCACTTTGCTGCCTTAATACCGCAGTCACACCCTAATACTCACACGCCCCCAGGTACCGATTTAACTCCACTATGTTCTTGGGGTACTATCAAATACAGCCTCCAACTTTTGGGGTGTGAGGTTCAGCTAAATGTCTGTTCTCTGCCGTGAATCAGAACAATCGACCGTTAAAGAGGTAGAATCTTAACATCTACCTTTAAATATAATAAATTGTGACTTATCTCTATGCTCATACAGAAAACCAATTGGAGATTGATGAGTTAGTACTTCAGTTTAAAGCATTACTGGGACCAACATGGCTACGAGCGCCTCTTAATGAGGATTAAAAGGAGCGGTTAAAATATTTAATTTGCTGCTTGCCTTGGAGGAAGAGACGTTCCTTGGTGAGAGAATATAAAAATCAATAGAATAGGTGTTAACATCCTGAAACAAATGGAGCCGGTTTATCTCCCAGCTGTATGAGGTCATGAGCGCCCCAGCCCTCGGTGCACTTATTCAGTGGCAAATCTGCTGGCTCGGCATGCCAGAGTTTGCAGTGGCTTAACAAAGAGCTGGGCTGGCAGCAGCCATCGGTGACAGGATCTCTCATCTGTGCACTTTCACTGTCCCTGATCTGATGCTCACATTGTTCAGCAGCGTCCCGTGACTTGGACATCCCACCCTCTGCAGTCTCCGCCAGGTAACAGTGTGCTGGACATCATGGCTGGATCCTCTCACCTGCGCTGGTGGTAATTATATGCTCTAACTGTATTATTAATATTACTTCATTTCAGCGGAGCCTGTAGAATTTGTAGGTGCTCTGCTAAGGGCGAGAGAAAGATATGGGGGCTGATGCAAAGTGCAGCACCGGTTTGCAGAGCATTTTGCGTCAGTGGTGTCACTGGGATTGGTGACGCCTTGGACCTCATTCAGAGTGTGCGCTCGCAAGCGGCCTGATGGTTTGCGTATGCGCATGCTTCATTCTGCGCGTGCACGAACTACTCTGTGCGATCGCGGGCCGCTCGCTCGCCCAGCAAAGACAGCCCAGTGAAATGAGTGACAGGAGAGGCCGTTTGTGGGTGGTAACAGGGGCAGGACACTAATAACGGGGGAGTGGAGGTGCGAACGCAGGCGTGCCTGAGTGTTTCAACGCTGTTTTAGAGGCGTGCACAATTAACATGTAGCGTCATAGTACACGTCACATGCCTGTTTTTTACACTGAAGTCCTCGCAGTGCTTGCGGTAGGGTAAGGCAACCTCAAGCGCTGATGGTGCTCGATGTACTAATGTTTTAATACACTTCCTGGAGATGACGTGCGCTGGTGGGCGGCTCTGCCTGTGCGATTGGGTGTATGCTGGCTGCTCGCTAAGACATGGTGGGCTTGCTTATGCCTTGGCGAGCGATCGCTTCCCATGGCGTCACTTAGACAAATTTGCACACGCTGGGGGCGAGCGATCGCATCTAGCGAGAGACTCTGAATGAGGTCCCTAGTGCGCTGTACTCACTCTATCAAACCCCCTTGGTCGGAAGGCGTGCACGCAATGCCGTTTCGGGGGAGTGACCGTGTGTCACTCCTCCGTTCTCGCCATGCTGGGGGCTTGCCCAGCGCATCGGGAGCCGCTTGGCAGCCCCCTGCCTCTCACCCATCACAGTGGATGACTAATGCATGCGCGTGTCATCCATCACTGTTGCTCGCAGCTCGGTGACACCAAAATAGCAGAGCAGCTCTGCTATTTCGGTTCTCTATTTTTTATCAATTAACAAAATGCAAAGTGCATGAACAGAAGAGAAATCTAAATCAAATCAATATGTAAGCCGCTGCTTCCCGGTGGGTTGCAGATATATATTTAAAATGGCACCAGGGGTAAATGTAAAGCACGCCGGGCTTTACTCTGGCTGAGTGCCGTTTTAAATGTACCTGCAACTCGCTGGAAAGCAGTGGCTGCTCTAGTCGGCACCATGGCAGTCAATGAAGGTGGGTGCAGGGATGCAGAGGGATTGGGAGGTCCCTCTGCTAATGGCGGCTGCTTGAAGATTATCTTCAGGCAGCTGCCCACCGTGCATTACTGACATCTCGCATAGATTGCGACCATGTCAGTTAACGCACTGCCTGATGTGGTCGCAAATGATGGAAACCACGCCAGGCAAGTGGTTAAAAGTAAATGACTGGACAGAGGGGGTCATTCAGACCCGCTCGCGAGGGAAGTTCGCTCGCAAGCGGGTCTATGTTTGGCGAATGCGCACGACGGAGGGAGCTCCGTCGTATGCATGCGCGAGACCCGGCGAGCGACGAGAAATACGTCGCTCGGGGTCTCGCACCAAAGGGGGCGTGCTGTCGATGGTGACTGACAGCACGCCCCCTTTGGTGGGCGTGCCGGGGGCATGGTTGCCAGACGGAGGCGTTCCCATGGGAACGCCTACCGTCTGAGTCCGGCCCCACTGACATCAGTAATGATGTTAGTGGGAGTGATTTTGGCTCTGATAGAGCCAAAATCACTCCTGGGCTTGCGGAAGCGAGACCCTACCGCAGGGTCTCGTCGCAAGCCCGATGGTCGCGATGGTCTTTGACCATCGCGACCATCATCATGGACGCTCGCTATAGCTGTGGGTGGTAACCCACAGCTATGCGAGCGTCCATGAGGCCGCTCCAAAAACAGGTAGGAGGGCCCTGATTCAGAGCGAGCGCTCTGGTCAGAGCGTTCAGCTCTGAATCAGGCCCAGAGACCATGCCAGGAGAATGTGCCTCACAAGCTTATGGGACCACGAGAGACATTCATTTGTGGTAATAGTACTCTGTGGCACTCAGGATGGTGCCACACGGGCATTTATCTGTTTCTCATCTTGCCATATCGCCTTCATCCAGAGCTGTAGCAGGGCGATATGAGGCAGATTCAATTAGCCGCAAGCTCTGGTTGGTGCCTCATGTAGCTGCGTGCCCTATCGGGTATCATGTTGGGTAAATCACTGCATATTTTTGCATGTGATATTTTATTACCCTGAAATCTCTCAAAATGGCATATTTATCATTAAATATTTCTGCCATATTCCCAGAAAACACCAGTTTTTGAAGGATACCCTCAAATATTAAGTATCACCCCAATGCGGCCCCTTCAGTTACGACAGCAGCTGTTGGTTTCTATGGGGGTTGTGAAGCTGTCAGATTTACCAAGCTCTGGAATGCAGAGTTTGGCCCCCGGAAGATGTATTAGTCGCTGTAGCCTATGGGCTACGCGCCACAGAAATATACTGGGCTTATGCGATCACTTCACTCCAAACACATCGCAGGGCTTCCCTGTCCCTGCTGGTGAATATTGATACATTCCAGTGGTATTATTATCACATACTGCAATGCAATTTTGAATGCTAATATTGCGCCCAGATCACATTGAGAATGTGATTATTGATGAATGGGCCCCAGAGTCACAAGGCTCATTAAATTTGTACCTACAGGGCCTGATTCAGCAAGGATCGCAACTGCGATTCCGCATGCAATCGGCCGATTGTTACAATCTGTGCCTGCATCGCAGTGCGCGAACACTCCACTGCGATCACAGTGGCTACGCAGACCCATCGTAGAGTGATTGACAGGAAGTACCATTTGTGGGTGGTGGTGACACACAGCGTGCGATGAGGTTAGCAATTCCTCAGTAAGGTCAGAGCTTGTGCAAGTGTGCGTGAGGATGCGATGGTACTCGATTCTACCGATGGTTTTGCAGTCTTGCTAAGTGTTATGGATGTAAGGTAAGATGGGCGTCCTTATGTAGCGCTGTGACGGCATAGCGATCGCAGTGGATTAGCATACTATCGCAATGAGACTGCGTGCGTAATTGCTATTGGTATCGCAATTGCGATCCTTAATAATTCAGGTCCATAGTCTACGTTTATTCCAAATTCTGAGTTCAGATGCCCCACTTTACACCACTAGAGGGCAGTCATATAAAATAAAAATATGTGCTGCCCTAATTCAGATAAAAAGCTCTCTGCTTTCTTTTGCTACTTGTGAGTAGATAAAAACGTTAACCATACTTATCTACTTTTATTATTACCAGTTATTTATATAGCGCACACATATTCCGCAGCGCTTTACAGACAATATTTGGCCATTCGCACCAGTCCTTGCCCCAGTGGAGCTTACAATCTTTTGAAAAAGCATTTCAGGGAGATTGTAAAAGCAGCACCTATGAGCGCGCATTAGAGTCCACATGTACTGCTACATCTGAGAGGCGTGCCATGAAATTGTAAATGAGCCCCAAACAGGGGCTGCTTATGACAGTCTCCCTGCAATAGCCATTGCGTGCGCCAGCAAAAGGGGCGTGGCCTCTGCAAATGGGGGCATGGTCTCGCCTCACGGGGGAGTGCCGCAAGTCATGGGGGCATGGTCTTGCTGCATGCCCCCTTCTTTCAGTATCCCCGGCGGAGCAGATGCCAGGAGGGGGGGCTGCTTGGCCAGGGTTTGCAGCCAGAGCGGCCCATCTGGCCACCAGACCTTCTGGCATTTGCCAAAAGTGTCAGATGGGTAGTCCGGCCCTGGCCCCAAAGAAGTTAGTAAAATCTACTTGTTCATGAAAACACACTGATACTTTTCAGAAAATGCATGTAGCCATAGGGATCATTGTGCCTTATAGCCAATGCAGGGAAATGATACTAATGATCCATTTGAATGTATATATGTGTTTTTTTTATTATTTAACAGCTTCATAATAGGGGATAAGGTGCAATCAGGAAGATTACTAGACTCGTCAGGGAGTTTGCTACTGTTTCAGGGAGTTTCCCTGACAATCAGGAAGAGTTGGCAAGTATGACTTAAACACTTTACTAAAGTTCAAAAACACGTATATCTAGGTTTAAAACTGTACATTTCACCAAGAGCAGGTAATACTGGTTTTACAGTTCAGCAGCAGCATACAGTACATCTGAGTCCACAGCGTCCTGTCTGCAGATAGAAGTTCAGGGGTCTATTTACTAAAGAGCGGGTTTTTTAGAAGTGGAGATGTTGCCTATAGCGACCAATCAGATTCTAGCTATTATCTTCTAGAAGGAGCTAGATAAATGTTAAGTAGAATCTGATTGGTTGCTATGGGCAACATCTCCACTTCTAAAAACCAGCACTTTAGTAAATATACCCCAGAACCACTCCATGACATGAATACATCTTACATTGGTGGCTACGTACTGCAAAGAGTTATTTTTTCAAATTATCCGATGCATTATAGATGCTAACTTTGGGACCTCTCAGCCAGGAGGCGATGACGATGTGGATTGCATTCACCATGCCCCCTCCCCTCCCACAATACTTTGCATTAATATGCGGGCTGTTATCCCAGTAATGCCTGTAAAGAGTAATGTTTGAGCATTGCAGGACTCCCATCTCCCCCCCCCCCCCCCCCCCCTACAAAGCATCTGCAACTATGATTTCATAGATTCCTCATTTAATGGCTCCTATAATGAAATAGTATTTGGACCTGTCAGTGCCGGGCTGCTAGATACTGTATTGTGCAGGATTTTGTCCTCTCTACTCCCCAAACTTCCTGTCTCTCTCCCCCTATTCCTCCCGCATCACAATATTCTTCCCCAATTATTCCCATCTCCCACTATTCCTCCCGTCTCCCCCTATTTCTCCACCTAGTTAACCTGCCTATCCGTTTCTCCAAAAACTCCTCCCCCTATACCTGCTCCTATTTTCCTGCTCTTCTCCCCTTTTTACAACTACCTCAATATTGGTTTCCCCCTCTCACTCTAGGGGTAGCAAGTGTGCGCGGCAGGTTGTTAGCCGTTATGACCAGCATTTCCATTCCACTTTCTCTGTACCCGCTTTTTCCATGTCCACCCCTCTACTCCCCCTTCTCTGTGTCTCACCTCCTGTCCTAGACCTTATCTGGCACCCCCTATCTTCCTCTATCTCCTTACCTGTGTTCCCCTATCTATCTCCCTTCCCTGCTGGCTTTGCCCTGATCCAGACAGATATATCGGGCTAGTGTCACAACCGATATTATTGTAACCAGCTGAAACAATCTTTGCACTAGCTCTCTCCTCAACGGGCACAGCAAGACTGAACTAATACATGACGCACTTGCTCACATAATGATACGCAAACGCTCACTTAATGATGCGTGCGCGTGGTGCAATGGTCGAGTCCTGCTGTGTCAGCTGAGGAAAGAGGTGTTGCAGGCCTCGTAAGCCGGGTACACACTAGACGATGTCTAGTGTGCCCGACACCTTTAGCGACGGGACACATCATCGGCAACTGCATACACACTTGCCGATGCTGGCAGCAACGGCAGGGGCCATGCCTCTAACGTTACCCCCCGTCGGATCTGCATGCAGGGCCGACGGAGGAAGTTGCTGACGACGCGCGGGAGCGCACATCGTCAGCCACATAGTGCATACACACTTGATGATTTGATCAATTTTTCGTTTCAATGTGCCGGAATCAGCCAAATCGTTAAAAAAATCGTCTAGTGTGTACCCAGCATAACACATCAGAAGAGACTGAGGTGTTTGGGGCTTGGGCAGAATACATTACTGTAGATGTTCCAAAACTCTGCCATTAAAGTCCAGGTTTTAAGGACCTCCATGCTTGAGTCCAGATGATTAAATCAAATTGACTGAGGTACTAATTACGTCACCAGTGCTCAATCTAAGACAACCTTAAATCGTGGACTGTAATGGCAGTGTTGAGGAAAGGGTGAGGTTGGCCAATGGCTGACATGGGCGGGGGAGGATGGCCGAGGCCGGTAATTCGGCACTATGGGGAAAGTGGAAGGGGATAAAGTGCCAACCAATCAGCTCCTGTCATTTTCAGACACAGCCTGTAAAGAGACAGTTAGGGGCCGATTGGTTGGTACTTTATCTCCCTCCAAGGCTTAGTACATAGACCCCTATGTCTCTGCTCTGTTACTAAGAGGTTGGGGGGAGGGAGGACCCTCTCCTTAACTCTATTGTGCAACCAAGATTGGCCATCATAGTGATAACCTTCGATGTTTAGCATCAATGGCATTAAACCATTGACGGGAAACCATCACTGTTTCACCCATCAGTTGCTTGTCCTTCAGAGCAGGCAGTGGGCCAATCAAGCGATGTTGGCAGAGTTTTGTGACGCACCTAGGGGCAGGGCTAAGCTCCATTCTCCCTGTGCCAGCTACAAGAAAAAAAAAGCTGAGCCTCTGCCATTGATGGCATAGCATCGCCACATCTCCACCATCAATGGCAAAACCATGGATAATCGATAGCCATCCTTATGCAGTGTGGTGACAGATTTTAAGGCCATTATATAATAGTTAACAAGTCTCCTATAGTGTAACCCAGTGGTCACCAGCCTTAATTGGGATGTGAGCTACTTTAGTAAAATGTAACTTTCTGAAGAGCTACTAAAATTGGAGAAAAAAAAAATCTGGCTCATAACCGAACAATTGAAGGTCATATAATGAAAATGAAAAAAAAGTTTCATAGAAAACAACAATGCATTTAATTATTACAGTGATATCGTTGTAATTTGTAAATAAAATGTAAGCACAGGCACATGTTAACTACCGGCTCCAAGGAGGTACGTGCAGTAGAGGAGCAAAAGATATAGGCAGGGCTGGGCGGGAGTCACTGGCTCCACCGTATCTTAGACGCCATGGGTGGAACCCCGTCAGGTGATTGCTGTGTAGAGGCTGCGGCAGTCACCTGACGTGCTTCCCTCTGGCTCCACCCATTGCGTCAATGCCACAGGGGAGCACACGTTAGAGGTCACTTCCTCCTGGTTGGCCCGGCAGTACGGCAGCTAGGCGAGCTACCAAAATTAAGACCGCGAGCTACAGGTTGGAGACCACTGGTGTAACCTGTCCAAGACTTGCCCCTAAGAAATTTGACCAAGATCTGAGCACCCATTTGTTTTACCCCAATGCCTATTTATTAAAGCCTTTTGCCCTAAACACACATGCAGAACAAACTGCACTTTACACACGATCTAAGCATCCCTGACATGTATGGAAAGCCCAAAGGCGCACCTCAGTTATGCCTTACATACAGGATGAGCAGTTGTCACTGTGAGCTGAGAGTGGACTATCTCCCACGTTGCATACAGGACTGAGCGCCGGTGCAGCTGCTGCAGGTAATGGTCAAAGGGGGGTAAAAGTTTTTGGGGCCCGCCTGTCCTACCGTCCGTGCCCCCTCCCTCCGGCGCAGACTATAAGGGCGGGAAAGGGGCGGGACCATACAGGTAAGACAGCGGTGTATTCACAACAGAGACAGGTGCGTGGGACGGAATCTATACTACTGGGAGGGCGTGACTACACACCCGGCAGATATGATTGGTTCGGGACCTCTGGCGGAAGAAGCCGCACTGCTTGGTGTGGGCAAGTGTTGGTGTTGGGTTACCTTAGAGAGCGGGCGTGGTGTGTGGGTGAGTCAGAGATGGGCGGGGCCAGTGGGAATGCTGCTGCCTTTGCTCCTGCTGGGTATGGTTTCAGCCGGGGCTGAGAGCAGCAGGGACCGGAGAAGGGGAGAATTTGGCAGTCTGACTTGAGGGTGACAGCCTAGGTCATGGACACATGGTAGTGACTGTGTGCACCGGGGGCTTGTGTGACTGTGCACCAGGGGCTTGTGTGAGTGTGACTGTGTGCACCAGGGGCTTGTGTGAGTGTGACAGTGTGCACCAAGGGCTTATGTGAGGGGCTTGTATGAGTGTGCACCATGCGATTGTGTGAGTGTGGCAGTGTGTGCCAGGTACTTGTCTGAGTTTGACAGTGTGCACCAGGTACTTGTGTGTATGTGGGTGACAGTGTGCACCAGGCAAGTGCATGTGTGAGTTTCACAGTGTGCACTAGTGGCTTGTGTGAGTGTGACAGTGTGCGCCAGGTGCTTGTGTGAGTGTGACAGTGTGCACCAGGTGCTTGTGTGTGTGACAGTGCACCAGTGCATTGTGTGAGTGTGACAGTGTTCACTAGTGGCTTGTGTGAGTTTGACAGTGCACACCAGGCGCATTTCTGAGTGTGTCAGTGTGCACAAGGGGCTTGTGTGTCAGTGTGCACCAGGTGTTTATCTGAGTGTTCTAGTGTGGGCCAGGGGCTTGTGTGAGTATGACAGTGCACACCAGGTGCTTGTGTGAGTATGACAGTGTACACCAGGGGATTGTGTGACAAGAACACCAGGGGATTGTGTGTGTGATAGTGAAGTGTCACTGTGATTTCACGTGTGGGTGCAATACATTTGCCTTAGTAAGAAGTGACCTAAATGAGTTCGCGTTTAGAGAGAGAGAAATAATATTTATTAATCCTGTTCTATATTTATAAAGCCACATTGTGCATAGAATTTTTTTTTAATTTTAAATATATTTATAAGACACTGACTTATATCCTATATCACTGCACAGATAAATCCAGGGTTTGATAAAGTTTGACTGTGGCACAGGGAGATGCTGGATAACAATACTGTATTGTCATGTATCCGCAACGATTGTTTTGTGCATGGGTTGCTGGTGATTGACAGATGAGGATAAGTGATTGGTGCAGTGACAAGTGAAGAACAGATGGTGCTCACAGACAGTTACAGTGAATAGTAGTGCTGAGTACAACAGGTGAGCGGTCAGACTGTGTGTGAGGTGTAGGTCACACCTAGGAGGTGCAGGCGCTTTTGCACAAGTGTCAGTGAGAGTGTGTGTACAGGCGACATTGGAGAACAGACTGGACCTTGTCACCTCTTATGACTAAGAAGTTTATAGCAGAAGACATCCCACCAGTGGATTATCCTGGATACTGCAGAGGATTCATGACATCAGACCAACGAGATGAGGTGAGCAATATTCAAAATGCTGGGTCCAGGCAGGAGATTAGGCTCTGCAATGGCCACTAGGGGAACATGAAGTGCTAATGCTGCAATTGCTATTGTAATACTTATGTATGTAACATGGAGTAGGATTTATTAACTGTCAATTTAGGTGTTCTGTTATGTTTTATATCGACAACACAATTGTTCTTAGTCCACATAGGGTGCACTGGGGAGTTAGTGGTGTCAGATCCGAAAATATATCTTCATAGCTTTGCTATTTGGGGAGAGCAGTGTAAATGGATGTTTGTAAAAATATGACGTTCATACTGTAGGCACCTCAACAATGATTTTATGATTATTATTGTCTATTGCGCATCTGATAGGAAGCTGTCCTGGTGATGACGTTGCCCTGTTTCTTCGCCATTTGCTTTTTGCAGTAGCAAAGTAGCTGTCTGTACCATGCGTGCATGGCTATTGGTCCGCACATGTGCGCAGTCCAGGACACCGGAGATCAATATGAAATTCCTTGTCCGGTGTCTCAATACTTCTTGGTAACGATACAGGTGAAGCTGAATCAGATTTGTTCAAGCGGCTCTTTCAAAGATGATTTCAAATCTCCCACTGCCGTGCTCTAATAATTTGGTTTACTTGCATCAATAGATTTGAGAGTTGGGTTGTTATAAGTGGGTATAGTTGGTTAATGTGTTACCAAACGAGCATCATCGTGAATATCAAAGAACATCCAAATCAAATCTGAGAAAAGGATTTGTCAAAAAAGAAAAAAGCACCAATCAGGGGAAGGGTCTTTAGAAGATTTCAAAGTCTTGGGTTATCCCTTGATCAAAAGGAAAATGTTCATGGCACAACTAAGAATTTTTCTAGAAATGCTATCTCCATTATAATGATGAAGCGGCGGCTTTGTAAATATAGCCCTAGGTCCTTCCGATCTAGAAGGTATCAAAGTTGCATGAAAATTGCATGTCCTCTTTCTAATGTGTTACTGAAGTGTGGAGCAGGACTTGCTGACTTCTGCAGCCTTCTTGCATTCTTACCTAACTTTCTCCTGCCTCCTCTGCACGTTTTTTTTTCCAGAGAGGAGGTAAGATGGCCACTGTGGGGACGGGGTGGATCGAATGCATAATTTTGGCCCCACCCCCTGTGGTGCAATGCTGAGAATTACAGTATGCGCACAGGGGGGCTATGGTGACAGTTTGCTAACAATCTTATTATTTGCGTTACTCATTCTGTCCAATATACTAGGTAGTAGGTAGAGATGAGCGGGTCAGGTTCTCCGAGAACCGGACCTACCCGAACTTCGCGTTACGAGCCGAGATCCCAGTCCGGCTCAGGTTTTCCCGCCTAACTCTGATCCGAAAACAAGGCAAAACGTCATCCTCCCGCTGTCTGATTCTCACAGGTTTTGGCTTCTATAAAGGTCCCGGTGATCGGCGCCATTTTCATTCCTGCTGTGGAGAATGTACAGACTACACGTGCTCTGTCTGTGTACATGCTGCTGTGTCACAGTGCCCTGTCGGGGGCTGAGCCTGCAGGCTGCTGCTGTGTTGTCCATAAAGTGGCTGGGACTGCAGTACATAAAGGGAGGGCTTCAGTAATCAGTACATAAAGGTGTGCTGCTGTGTCACTGTTGTCCTGTCAGTCAAGGGGCTGGGGCTGTAGTACATAAAGGGCTGCTGCTGTGTTGTCCATAAAGGGGCTGGGGCTGCAGTCTATAAAGGGCTGCTGCTGTGTTGTCCATAAAAGGGTGCTCTGTCAATCCAGGGGTGCTTTTCCTCACTGTGAAAAAAAGTTAAAATGAATAATAATTATTCCACAATAAATCAAAAATATATTTTTGTGTAATTTTTTTTTTGTGTGTGCACTAGCTACGCTATTATTGTTCAGTGACACTGCCGGCCAGACCACAGTTTATCATCCACGTAATTGTGACTCTGTAGGTGGTCCGTCAGCACTCCGCAGGGGTGCTTTGTTGTCCATAAAGGGGTGCTGTGTTGTTCATCAAGGAGCTGCTGCCTCGTCCAGGGGTGCTCTTCCCCAGTGGGAAAAAAATATATTGTTTGGTTACACTGCCGGCCAGACATCATCCATGGATTGTGACACTATAAGTCGTAGCGCAGTGTAATATTGTGACACTGTCAGTGGTAGCGCAGTGTTTTATTCTTATTCATGAAAAATCTTGTGACACTGTAGGTCATTGATACCGCAGTATAATATTTAAATTTGGTACAAATTGACGTATGTGCTGTACCCCATTTAATTCGTATTTGTTGATATGGAGAATGATCAGTGGAGAGGAGAACAGCAACCACATACTAGTGCTGGAGCTGCTGCCAGTGCCACCAGTCATGACGGTACTAGTCCGTCTACATCGTCTACTACAGATGATGCCCAAGGGCATACAGGGCTTAAGTCGGGGCATCTAAAATCAAAGAACCAATATTTTACATTGGTAAAGAAAAAAACATCAAAGGGAAAGTTAGCTGCAGAAAGACATAAAATTGGCAATATGCCTTTCACCACGCGAAGTGGCAAGGAAAGACTGGTGGTTCTGCCTTTTATGATGATGTAAGCCCTTCTCCCTGTAGACGTTTAAAAAAAAAAGAAAATCGTTAAGGCACAGGAACCAACTGTGCGCTCACAAATGTCACAAATCCCTAAGGAGAGTCTAATTGTGTCGGCAGGTGCCATGTGTGAGTATGACCTTTCCAATACTATACTCGAGGAGGAGCCTCCTTCAACCACTTGTGCGTCCTCTGCAAATGTGGGGATGAGCAGCACAAGTCCACATGCTGACATAGAAATCGAGGATGCTTCTGTGGAAGTGCACGAGCATGAGGAGAATATTTGTCTAGCTGATGCTAATAAGGATGTTGATGACGAAGTTGATGAGGATGTTGTTTGTGTAAATCAGGCCCCAGTGGAAACAGTTTTTGCCCATGATAAGGAAAAGATCATTGTCATGCCTGGGCATAAAACAAAAAAATCCATTTATGTGTGGAATCATTTCTACCCAAATCCGGACAACAATTGTCAAGCCATCTGTATCAGTTGTCTTGCCAGAGTCAGTAGAGGTAGGGATCCTAACCATCTAGGAACCTCCTCCCTGTTACGTCATCTACAGAGCATCCATCAAAAGTGTTTTCAAAATTCAGAAACTTTAGCTAAAAAAGTAACAACAAGCAGTTCAGCATCAGCTAGCTCCCTTCTTTCTGCTAGATCCAAGCACCTGACATCTTCACCACCAACACCTTCATCAACAATATTCTCAATCATTATCGGAAGTAGTCCTGCATCCAATTTGATAAGGCTAACTCAGTCCTTCCCTATCCTGGATTCCTCAGAAGAATCCTTGAGCGCTATCTCTGCTGCTGCTGGCAGTGGATCTTCATCCAAGAAGGGGACCAGGAAGACTACTAGTAGTAGTTGCATAGCGGATCACTGATGCCATCACTTCTATGTTGGTATTAGATGTGCGTGTGATATCCACCATTAGTGCAGTGGGTCTTAGACAGTTAATTGAGGTCCTGTGTCCCCGTTACCAAATCCCATCTAGGTTCCACTTTACTAGAAAAGCAATTTCCAGCCTGTACAGGGAGGTTAAAAAAAACATAATTAGTGTCCTCCAAAATGCCGTTGTACCCACTGTCCACTTAACCACAGATATGTCGACAAGTGGAACAGGACAAACGCAATATTACATGACTAACAGCTCACTGGGTGGGTGTATCGCCTTCAGCACCACCAACAGCAGCAGCAGCATCTAAAGCTGGCCACACACATGGCGATTTGCACATGATCAGCCGATGTGCACGATTTGTGTACGATTTCCCTTGAAACTCTCCCCGACAGCTCTGCACACGATCGCCACACAATTTGGTGTCCAATCTTCATACGATCTCTCCTGCACCCAGACGTTCACAGTGCATTGCCTCCAAGATTGTCAGATCTGCCCTAGTGCACGGCAGATGCGTGCACATCGCACGGCAGATGCGATGTGCGATCAGCGGGGACGCGCATCGTGATCGTGAGTGGTGACTCACAATTTACTCAGGATTTGCCCATATTTTACACGATCTGTCGTTCCAATATGTCGGAATCGGCCAGATCGGGTAAAATATCGCTGTGTGTTGCCAGCATGAGAAACAGCAGCTGATTCAAGGGCAGGCTGTGTATCACCAGTTTCACTAAGAGGCATACCGCTGACAGCCTCTTAGAAATACTCAGGGAAGTCATTGCAAAATGGCTTACCCTGCTTGGACTCTCCTGGATTTGTGATTTCTGACAACGCCACCAATATTATGAGAGCATTACAGCAGGGTGAATTCTAGCACATCCCTTGTTTTGCTCACACAATCAACTTGGTGGTGCAAATGCTTTTTTAAAATGACAGGGCCATGCAGGAGATGCTCTCTGTGACCTACAATTTTTGGGCATTTTCGACATTCAGCAGACTGTAGAAAATTGCAGCACCTGCAAGAAATGTTAAATTTGCCCTGTGACCAGCTGAAACAAGAGGTGGAACTCCACCCTTTATATGCTTCAGCGGATGGAGGAACAGCAAAAAGCCATCCAAAGCTACACAACAAACTATGACATAGGAAGAGGAGGGGGGGTATGTACTTTACTCAAACTCAGTGGAAAATACTTTCCGTGTTGTGCTAAGTACTAAAACCCTTTGAAGTAGTCACCTGTGAAGTGAGTTCAGACACTGCCAGCTTGAGTCAGGTAATTCCCCTAATTAGACTGTTGGAAAAGCAGCTTGATAAACTGAAGGAGGAGCTGAAACAAAGCGTTTCTGCTAAGCATGTCGGACTAGTAGATTAAGTCCTTTATTCGATTCGCCAGGATCCAAGGGTTGTCAGGATCTTACAATCAGATCAATACAGTTTGGCGACCGTGCTGAATCCTAGGTTTAAGTCAAATGTCGTGTCTTTCTTCCCAGCGGACACAGATCTCAACAGATGCATAGAGCTGTTGGTAAGGAAATTGTCAGTGCACGCGTCACGTAATGCAGCGATGGCTCCTCCTTTAGTTTCTCCAGCAAGTGCGGCTGCTAGGAAAAACTAAACTTTCCCAAAAAAAGACCCGTTGATGATGCAGATGAGTCAACACAACCAAGTTTTGACATCTGGTAAAAGCTGGGTAAGGCGCGCTCTCTATATGGTGGGGCAGTGTGTAAAGTGCTTGGGTAAGAGTGATCTGTATGACAGAGAGACGTAGACGGTGGTGTTGGGTCAAGGTAATTTTATTGGTTTAAGGTAGGTAGGCACAATGCTACTAGAGGGTAATTGACCCAGGAGCAGTGGGGGGAAGAGCAGGATGGGTGCACGGGGGGGAAGGTGGGTAGACCCTTTTAGGGGGCTCCTTTTCCGTGCAGTTCTGGACCAGCACGTTGTCCCTGCTGGACCTTTGGTCGACAGTCTTAACGCCCGGCACAGTGTAGGTGGAAGTCTGGTAAGGATAGATGATGTGGCGGCGTCCCGCAATTTGTACAACTTACCTACCGGTAGGTGCCTGTGTAGGCGTTGCGATTTGGGGGTGGTGGTCGGCAGTCTCTGATGGTATACAGCGGCAGGTTAGATGGCCGTTCTTGTTGTGCTGCAGCTACTGGTGCAGCTGTGCCCCGTGATGGTGGCACAGTTGGTCTTGTTTGCGCTGGCAGGGTGGGTCAGCGTGGTGGATGGAGCCTGGCTGGATGCGCAGGCTGCGGCAGGTCGGCGTCTCCGTGTTTGGGATGCGGGCCGGTACCTGTGTGTGTGCCACGTCGTGCAGCGGGACGGCCGGGTGAGGCTGTTCGGATGAGGGATGCCGTGTGTGTGCAGTGATCGCCGGCTCCTCGTGGTTCCTGCGGCTGTTGGCGCCCAATGTGCGGCGGGGGCGGGGAGGCTGAGAGCCGGGCGTGTCAGGGTCACAAGGCGGGGGTGCCGCTCGCCGGAGGTGCTGGCAGCTCCTTGTGGTCAGCGGTCGCTGGGACAGCAGGGGGGTTCTTCAGCAGGAAAGAAGGTTTCCAGGACGTGATGGTGGGTGTGTGTCTCCAACGCGTTTCGGCTGTGCCTTAATCATGGAGGTTACTGTTACATGGTGCAGCAGTGTTTTAAAGGTTGGTGTGGAGGTGGGTGTGTACGGAATTGGCCAATGGGGGGGGAGGTGTGTGTGCACTGGGCGTGGTCAGGAGTTGATGGCAATCTGGAGGTGTTCTGTTGTTGGAGGCCAATGGGATATTGCCGGATGGAAAAGGGTAATGACAGGTGTGTGGGCGGGCTTAATGACGAGTGTGCAGGTCTGTGGGAGGTGACGCTCTGGGGATCGGAGTGTAGCGTGGTGGCAATGGTTAATAACAGAGGGTGATCGGACATGATAGGGAAAGTTGGTGTGGCGATATGGGCGATGTCATGTGACCACTGGGTGTAGCCTGGGTGTGTAAGGGTGACGGGACATGCTCCAATTGCACCAATCTAAACTATAGGAGTACAAAACCCACCACATCCTTTACCTCCACACAGACGGGCACAACCTACAAGATACGGGAACACATCACATGTCACACTAAAAATGTGATCTACCTCATACAGTGCCCATGCAACAAGCAGTATGTAGGGAGAACCATCAGACCATTACATACCAGAATCAAGGAACACCTCAGAAATATCATTAACAAAGCAGACAGTCATAACATACCGGTACACTTCCTCGAACATCACCAGAGCAACATCACTGGTCTACAATTCATAGGGAATTGAAAAATACAATTTCACAGAATACAGTTTTTCACAATCATATAGTAATCTCCCTGATTGCACCTTACCCTCATTATGAAGCTGTTATATATATATATATATATATATATATATATATTAATAAAAAAAACAGCGATATATACATGCAAATGGGATCATTAGTATCATTTCCCTGCATTGGTTATAAGGCACAATGATCCCTATGGCTACATGCATTTTCTGAAAAGTATCAGTGTGTTTTCATCAACTAGTAGATCTTACTAACAGCTTTGGGGCGCACTTACATTTGGATATAACTCAATAAATATATGTGAGCTTTGTGATTCGGTTCTGATGAATTATAGGTATAACATTGGTAACTGACCTTGAGAGAACTTGACAGTGTTGGCACAAGACTTACTACACTCTTTCATTTAGTATAACTTTTTTATTGCATTCCTGGTGGCTGTTACCATATTTGAGTTGTAATATGCGTCGCTTTTGTCTAATATCTATGGAAAGATCTTACCGTCCTTGACAAAGGGTCATGTACAGTCATGTAAGAAAGAGAATGTACAATCTTTTAAAAAAAAACATTTTACACATTCAGACATAATTAACAATCTTTTAAGATGGGTACACACTTGAGCGACTGACATTTCGTTGTGACATCAGAACGAATGCCCTTACACACGGGGACGAGTTAATGAATGACAGAACAATCACTGTTGCTAGCGATATTGCTAGGTTTGATGTGCAGCACATCAAACCTAGCGACGGTCTAGTGTGTACCCAATTCTAGTGCAATGCGACATATAACCCGTAACCGATTTCACCTTGTCATTATCTGTTTATCAGAAGCAGCCAAAATGGAGAGCAAAACAATAATCTGGCCGACCATGTTGAAGAATGTCATATATATTTGAAAAAATGAACAAACACTCAGTGCCTGACATAGGACATGGTACTGTACAGAAACTCTCCTACCAGCCGTGTGTGTGTGTGTATATATATATATGTATGTATGTATGTATGTATGTATGTATGTATAATATATTTGTGTTTTCCAGTGCACCCACATCACAGTATGAATTGGCCTACAGGGTTGGGTACGGATGTTTGCGCTCTGGATCCTGGTGATCAAAATCCCAACGCCGGCATCCCGACAGGGTTAGAATACCAACACTTGTCGGTCAGTATCCTAAGCCTCCGCCTCTCCTTAACCCTAACCCTCCCTCCCCGGTGCCTGAACCGGAATCTGTATGATTTACCGCCGGACCCCTTCCCGGCGGTTGGAATCCCGACAGCGGCATCCTGGCAGAGGAGGAAATCCTGATTGTCGAAAGTACTTATTCACTAACCTATTTCTAACCCCCTAACCCTCCCTTATGGGTGCCTAACCTCCCCCCCCAAGGGCCTAAATCTAACCCCCCTCTTCCCCGCCGCCTAAACCTAAGTCCCCCCCTGGGGTGCCTAACCCTAACACTCCCTACCCCTAGCCTAATCCTAACCTCCCAGGGGGGTGCCTAACCCTAAGTCCCCCTCCGGGAGCCCTAAACCTAACCCTCTCCCCCACCCCACCGCAGCTGTCCGCATCCGGCATCCCTTCGAGATCGGGATGCCGGGCGCCGGTCTCTCGGCATCGGTAAAATGACAGGCGTCTAGATTTAGACACCTGTCATTTAACCCTCGCCGGGATAAAACAGTCGGGATTAGGTCCGCCGGCTTCCCGACTGCATACCCCTGAACCTAACCTCCCCCCTAGTGCCGAAACCTAACCCTCCCCCCTTAGTGCCTAACCCCTAATCCTAACCCTTCCCTTAACCGAAGTAACCGTGAATGCCGGTGCCGGGATTCTGACAGGTGTCGGTATTCCAGCATCGGCATCCCGACTGTCGGGATATTGACCGGATCCTGGCATACATACGGTTTGTGGACTAATCCAATATTTATTAGCGCCCTTCTAAGGTTTTACAAAGCATTTTGAGAACAGCGATAAAGTGGTCCCCCAGTAATTGTAATTTGGTTAGAACGTCTTGGCACTATTGTAGCTAATTGTATTAGATAAAAGGACAGGATTTGCAAAGTGGTGCAGGTGCCCGGGATGTCACGCCAGTCTCAGTCTCTATTTTTCCACTGCCTGTTTCGGCTGTCAGCTGGCAGGATAGAATATGTTGCTGTATTCAGAATGGATCTCCGCAATGCGTGATGCCGAATCGCTTACATATATCCGATGGGATTGCAGAGTGTCCCTCACTTTTGTGGCAGTATTTGGCAAGGAGGGAGAGCTTTCTCTGCACTGACCCCCCTTGCACTTGTGTGAACTTGCTAAATTCTCTGACATTGGTTTAGTCCCGGATTCTGTCTGGAATTCTGTGATCGCCCCATCTGTGTCTTACAAGCTAAGGGGCATATTCAATTAGCCGCGATAAGCCGTTTTCAGCGAAAGTTTCGCCGATTATGTCATTTCGCCAGATGAAACCTTATCCCCGTATTCAATTCCAAAGACTTTTCGCCTGCGCAGAAAATGCATTGGTGTAAGCGAAAAAGATTCGCCTATGAAACAAGGCGGAGAAAAGCGCAGAATTGCGGTTTTGGGGTGCAAAGGTGGGGAAACCACCCTGCACCCTTGGGACAAGTCCCCAAAGGTTACCTACGTAAAAAAAAAAAATCCTTTAAAAAAATTGACGAACACCCCAAAATATGACATTGAAAAAGGGGGTGAGAAAGTAGAGAGGTGGGGTACAAACTTAAAAAGTAGCAAAATAAGCTTTTTGTGGCTCCTGCAAGTATGGGGGAGGTGTTATTTTGATTGCAGGTGTTTGCTGAAGGTGCGTTTTTCAAGTTTTTTTTTTTTTTTAAACTTCACTTTTGTAATTTTTAACCATGCTTGCACCCATTTTGATGTACCCCAAATTTGCTGGGACTAGTTATTTTCTCCAAAAAAAACTGCTAAATGCTATTCTTCACCACTTGTGCAAAGATGCTATTGAGAGCATTTAAGTACCCCAAATAGCTTCAGTAGGGCTATTCAGGGGCAACTATATTGATCCCCAATGTTAGTGCATCTTTTGGGGGGTGTCAGGCTGATTTCCCCAAATCTGACAGCACTTTTCGCCTATTTGAGTTTCGCCAGGTTCCGTTTTCGCGTCCTTTGGAATCGAATAGGGCGAATAGCGGGGCCGCGCACGAATGGTTTTCGCCTCCAAAACGCGCAAAGTTGGCGAAAAGTACGGCAGGCGAAACCTTTCCGACTTTTCGCGTCTAATTGAATATGCCCCCTAACAATCGCTGTTGTCACTGGGGGAATATTTCCGGCTCTTGCACTAAGCAGTCACCAGTGGGGGAACAAATGTCCTTGCTCAAAATGTGTACCATTTCAGACATACAGTCCCTGCAACTTAATATGTACGTTCCTGGATGCTGATTCACGGGGGATGCTGGCAAAGTTTCAGAGCTTCTGTGAATTCATATGCTAGGGAATGAGAGTCTTGTATTGTGTTGGCTTTTTAGGCAGAATTTTATTTTTAAAGCACTGATAAAGTAGGATCATGCGCATGAAATGTGATCCGATAGAAAAAAAGATGGTGTGGTCTGGGGAACTTTGCTGATCGGATGCATTTCCACTTTTGTTCTGCATTTTTTTGGATGGATCTATATAAATAAGTGTAATATGTATGTACAATATGCATCCGATTTGTGTGTGTCTCTCTCTCTCATCAAAAAAAATCAGTGTGCCACCTCCTGTCATTCTGATGTCTGACATGGCCGCAGAAGCTTGGTGAACAGAATAGACAGATTGGAAGAAATAGCCAGTTTTGTTTATTAATGTTATGGATGTTTCACCTGTACAGCTAATGCATAAACCTGCAATGCCGATTACATCTGCTACAAATTCTGTGCCTGCACATTGGTGCAAGCGTTTAAACGGGTTCGGTATGATTTACCGCTGGCTGCGGCAGCCCGACATGGGTGAAAATCCTGACTGCACTAAGGTAAGTATAAACCAACCTCCCCCCCTAACCCTTACCCTCCCTTAAGGGTGCCTAAACCTACACCCCCCCCCCCTTCCCCGCTGCCTGAACCTAAGTCTCCCGGGGGGGTGCCTACCCCTAACCTCCCCCCTGGGGTTCCTAAGCCTAACCTCCCCCCCCCTTCTCCTAGCCTAACCCTAACCTCCCGCGGGGTTCCCGACTGCACTAAGGTAAGTATAAACCAACCTCCCCCCCTAAACCTTACCCTCCCTTAAGGGTGCCTAAACCTAATCCCCCCGCCCCCCTTGCGGCTGTCCGCACCCGGCTTACCTTCGATCGGTAAGCCGGGTGTCGGGCTCCCGGCGTAGGTAAAATGACAGGCATCGGGATTTCGACGCCCGTCATTTAGCCCTTGCCAGGATTAGACAGTCGGGAAGCTGGCGGTCGTGATTCCGTCTGTCAGCTTCCCGACTGCTTCCCGTTTAAACCGTTCCATTATTTGTATTAACACCATAATGTTTATATATAGACAGTCAAAGTGTGAATAGGGACATAGGAGTGTTCCCGCTAGGCTGTTTTAACGGGGAGCCGCGCCCTGCCCGATTTTAAAGGGCAGAATGCGCCCTGCCCTTATGGCGGCGCCCCTCTGAAACAACCTGCCGGTTGCCGATCGGCGCCCTGCCCCTAGCCAGACCTGGAATGAACACTAACATAGTATAGACACGAACATAATGTAGACAATTAATATATAGACGGGATACAATGACGACAAGATCAAAATGTCGACATAGATAAAATAATATATATTGGTGACCAGTCATAATTGGCAAATGTAGAAGATAGTGACCCACTGAGAGGAGTAAACTGCCCAATCACAGTCATCCTAGCATGTACGCCATACTGTCATATATGTTCCTAAATGTCACATAATCAAAATCATTGTCACCACCCCCCCTATAGAGAACTGTGCATAGACAAACTTGCCGTCTGATATGTGCTGCACAATACATTAATCACCGCAACTGTTGCGCCAAACCCTGTCATGGTGGCGCTTCATAGTTTGATAAATAAATGACAACCAAAGCATGTAGACAGGCCTATATTTTGACTGCAACTATACTGTAACTTTGTGCAGTTACCTATATTTTCAGTGTTGACATTTTGATTGTGCACATTTTGATATGGCCAGAAATGTCGACATATAAATATCGACATGCTTATATTATCAATGTCGACCTTTTGACCATGTTTATATTTTCATACGGTCAGAATGGCAACAGGTCTATATTTTGTCTGCAGTTTTAACTACTGTATGTGCAGTTAACTATATTTTGAATGTTGATATGTTAACCATCTTGGTACAGTGGACCTCATTCAGAGTCGGTCGTAGCGGCCGCACGGTCGTACGCCACCGATGTTCGCTAAACTGCGCATGCGTAAAGTTCGCAAACTAGCTGCTACGATCAGAAATTTCTCTCTCCTTGAACACAGCCAGGTCGTTAGTTTGAGTGACAGGATGAGGCGTTTGTGGGTGGTAACAGGGGAAGGTGCTTGGAAACGGGGGAGTGGAGATCCGAACGCAGGCGTGCCTAATTATACGAACAGCGTTTTATGGGAGTGCATAATTAACAAAGTAGTGTCATAGCACAAGTGATATGGAAGGTTTGTACACTGACATGATCGTAGAGAGGGTATGGTCAACCTTAAGGTCTACGACCAGTTCCGATGGTTCCCGATGGTCTCGATTAATCCTTACATGCCCGGAGATGACGTGTAATGCGTACGAGAAGGGGGCGTATTTTTTTGTCTTCCGGCCGCTTCCTCCCCTTGGTCGGCCAGCTACCGATCCAATCTTAAGGACGCAACTTGCGAGTGCATCATTTGCATATCCGGCTCCTTTTCCCATACAACCGTGCGGCCGCAACGACAGACTCTGAATGAGGTCCAGTATGTGGACATGGTTGTTACTGGCAGCTTCTAACTTCAATACTAACTTGATATTAACTTAATGTATGTCATGCCTGCCGACATTATGGCTGCCCCCTCCGAGAGAGGCGGTCCGGGTGGCATAGTGGGGTGGGCATGGCGCTCCATAAGGGGATAATATGGCGGGGACGGCATGCTTTATAAGTGGCGGAGCAGGAGTGTGACTGCGCGATCGCGTCTTCATGGCCACGCCCCCTGCTATACAATGCCGAGATTACCTACCAGCATTGTGGAGCAGGGGACGGGGCAACAATGACAACGGCATTTCCGCTGCTGTGGTGTTTGAGACTGGGGGGGTATTCCGGGGTATACAGTTGTCAACCTTTCCGGGTGGCTCTGAGCAAATTTCGGGAGGCAAGGCAAGTATGATTCATGTCTATCAAAGGTTTTCGTTGTGTTGTAAACGCATTTGCGATCATAATGAAAGTCACTAAGGGGGCGATTCAATTGTTTTAGCCATGGCTATTTCTTTCGGGCGCCAGTCGGAGCAGTTCAATTGTTGCTCCTTTCGGGCGTGCATAGCTGCGGCTGCACACAATTCTGCTCACACCCTCTCCCGGGGTGGTGAACAGAGATGTACGATAAGTGGGCTTTTTTGGGCGCCCAAAGCAGGACTGTAGGGTTAGCTGCTATACGAGGCTATACCGAATGCTTTTGTGCGCGCACACGTGGCACTGGCGCCCTAACGGAGCAGAAATTTAATTGCACCTTTGGGCACCCAAAAACATTTGAATCTCCCCCTATGTGTGTTTGGGTTTTTCTTACCTGTCACAGACAAGACAAATCTATAGTTAAAGCCTTGGACAGCAGACACCGCGCTAAGGAACACTTTGTGCAGCCTTCCATTTGAAGGGATAAATGAGAAGAAAGCCTTCAATATTTTTATACCTTGAGAGAAGACTAGGGCAGGAGAACAGTACTTACTGTACCCCTGTCGGGATTGTAGGCATTGGGATGCCGCTGTTAGTCTATTGACAGTCGGCATCCCGAGTGTCGGGATATGATACCGAACCTGTTTTATAGAGGTGTCCTTTTACGTTACGAACACTTTTTCTTGCCCTAGCTGGCAGGAGATTGATGCACTAACACATTCATGATTGCTGCCATGCGCAGAAAAGATAAAATAGCAACCCAAAAAATCCAAATGAATCGCAAAATAAAAAGCATCATGGGGCTTCATCAGGGTGGAAAAGATACAATTTATTCATCGATGCATAGCAGAGAGTAGGAGTTTGCACACAAAGGCGCTTCCCCTGGTTTGTACGGTTGAGCCGTGTTCACCACTTGGCAAAGTGAAGCAGCTTGGCCGGTAATGCAAAAATGGAGATCCTCGAGACCTGTTATGAAAGTGACCAATTGTACAGTAAAACGTGCAGCTCAAGCTAAAAATTGAGTTCCGTGTGGAGTTCTAAAAAGGAAAACGCTAGATTTTACGTAGCGAGGATCCACCTGGTCTGGCGGTCAGGGCAGTCTGTCCTCACTTCTACTGACAGCGGGTATGAAAAAGGCTTGCCCTAGCAAGAGTGAGGAGAGTCTCAAGCACCCTCTTCCAGATTTATGGCACGGGTACCAGCAGGAGCAAGGACAGGCTCACCTAACCACTGGAGGACCTGTCGGAATGGGTGATTCTTCATGATTTAGGATCTGGGACAGAGGGCCTGATTTAGAGATGGTTGGTAATGCAGCTGTGTATGCAGCTGAAGTCGCAATAGCGCTTGCAGGAATATACAAATGCTAATCTCAAAATCTCAAACTTTCCTTTCTGCGGGACGGTGCGATGGAGTGTACGAGCGGTGAGACGCCCACTATCAAGCTGCGTGGTCTGTGCGATTGCGATGGAGATTGTAAACACTCCAACATCGACGCAAAATGGGTCGCGCAATCAACATCTGCCGTAGCCTAGGGTCTACTCTAGCTACTCTCCTCAAATCCAAATAAACATGGCCTCTGAAACATTGCTACATTCCCAATCGCAAATCCAATGTTCCTAGACGCGCCTGTGATACTCTTATGAAATGGCCCCTTTTTGCAATCACTCCCAGTCTCCACTGTGATACACCCAGGGATCGCAATCCCCTTCTCAATTGCCAACACCTTCGGACACTTGGGTTGGCGCGCGTGCAGTAAGGGACTTTACGTGCATGCACAGTAGCAAAACATTGCTTAACTGTGTAAGTATCGTCGCCGCGTCCATTTCTGCATCAGACCCAGAGTACGCACACTGCCTCAAAGAAGGGGACTGAGGCTGAGATTTACCAAACCAATCAGATTCTAGCTATCATGTAGTACATCCTATAAAATCATAGCTACAATCTTATTGGTTACCATGGGCAACACCTCCACTAGTCTTCTTTACAAGGTTTAACACAAATCCACCCTTCATTACTGAATTTAGAGGCCAATAGTTAGTGGGGCATATCCGAACTGTTCTTGAATTGGCACAAAAGTCCTGATACGCGAGATGGCATTACAAACGACACTCCAATTGTTACTTTCCAGTTCGGTGGTATCTGTAAGGGGATGTAGTCAGCATCCCAGTGTGCGGGATGCCGATGGTCCAAAATACAGGCGCCGGAATCCCGGGGGTTAGTGTTAGGCACTAGGGGGAAGGTTAGGGTTAGGCACTAGGGGTAGGGCTAGGGTTAGGCACTAAGAAGGGAGGGTTAGGTTTAGGGTGCGGGGAGGGGGAGCTTAGAGTTAGGCACCGGGGAAGGGTAAGGGTTAGTGTTGGGGTACTTACCTGGTAGTGTCGGAATCTGACTGTTGGGATGCCGCTGTCTGTATTCCATACTTAACCCATCCATAAGTAATATCTCACATTTATATTTAACTTTCTCAATCCACCCAAAACTTGAGGATGAATCGTTAGGGACAGGTCTGAAAATCTGCTGCAGGGTCCAGCTTCCAGTATCAGGGGGTGACTAGGGAGCGAGGCCCTGTAGCAGCACATACATTTCTGTCCCCGAAATAGCCGTCCAGAGACGGGCTGGAGTTAGCTGAGCCTGGATCCCCTCTTAGCGTAAAGGTATCTGTGAAAGCGAGTCACATTACCGCCTTCTATTACACTGCCCTGTTCCCAGCTCTTGTTGCAGCTCTGGCACAGTGGCAGCCTCCGTATCCATTTCATTCACTGTAGTAATATTCTAGACCTGCATTCTGTCCCCTGTGATCATCTCGAATCCTTATCTGCGGTTGTCTGATCTGGGGAAAAAAAAATCTCCTTGGTCAACAAGTGGAACTTCCTCAGAACAGGGAGAATAGGAAACTCTTTACATGTAAGCAAAGCTGTGCATGCACTATGCGTACACCCAGTTGTTCGGGGCTAGTTATGGTTTGAATATTACAGTATCTCTATGCATAGTGCAGTCTATGGACGCCGGGTTTAGCTTCTTTTTATATCTCGTCTATTACAAAAATCTATGTAACGTCAGCTGACCTGTAATAATATCCTAGGGCATTATAAGAATAGTGTACAATGGTCCCACATAATCCCAGGCTTGAAACACCATACAGTGTGATTTCTCTATTGCTGTAATCTATCTGCACATTACAGCTCCTTGTTTGATTTTGTATTAAGCCATTCTCATTATATGTTTGTTTACTAACACGTATTTAAAATCGGATTGTCTTCTGCTGTTGGCAGTGTTCTGTTGTGAATGTTTCACTTACTGCATGTGATCAGTTTATTAAGTTTACAGTCTACATGGTTTAATCGTAGGGAACTTTATTTCCTGCTGGGTACCGAACGTTTTCCAATCCTTTAGCATTTCATGTCAATTTTGTTATCATAAATTCAAGTTTTTAAGTGAAGGGGGAATTGAGATATATATATATATATATATCTGTCATCATCCGCTAAGAGGTAAACAAGAATAATGAGAATATCAGAATATCATGCTTATTTCACTGCACAATTCATAATGTCACCGTTATATCATTCACATACTGTAGTCCTTTATTAAATTATTAAATTTTACTGGTCGTCTATATCAGAAAGGATGAAAATGACCTTGTATGCAGGGAATACAGTACTACTAGAATAGTGTTTTGTTTTTGTTTTTTTAAGTTTTAAAAAATGCATATATAAATATATATATATATATATATATATATATATATATATATATATATATATATATATATATATATTTTTTTTTATTATTTTTTTTTTTTTTTCCCTTTACAGGAATATGTGAAAATAATCATTTGCATAATACAATTTTTTTTTAAACTTAGGATATGTGTAAAATAGCATAGTGTCGTGTTGGCACTTTAGGGTTTTCATGTCGACCTTTTGGCCCTGCTGACCTATTGCCTGTCTAACATCTGGTGTCTATCTAGACATTGCCTACCTTTTTACTGTAGATCTTTCAATCCATAACCAATTTAATTTGCTTGTGAATATGTATAGCCACTCATTCCACAAGGGAACTTTGAGGTGTTTTTTTTTCCCTTTTAAACATCCGTTATTGAATGTGGGCATTTCTTTGTAGTAGATGTAGACAGTCGGGCCATTGTGGAACTGCAAAGCCCAGCATGTCCTGGAAAGCCGCAAGTTTGCATTACAATATGAGGGCTGTACCGATGTTGTTGCTGAACAGTCTCTGTTCCCTCATTTTAGAGTGTACAGAAGAAACTGCAGGTGTGAACAGGTCTCCGATCCAGCTCCATGTAATCCTGCGGTGCTGATTACCTGAGGAGGCAAGAGATCCATTCTCCAGCAAGGTACCTGCTGTCCCTACGTTTCTCTTGTGATGCATTATAAAGGGGTTAGGCGTCTTCCCTGCTTCGTTTTATGCCTGTCTGTGTGTAGAGACAAATGTAGAATCCCCTATTACATATGGCAGGGGCTGACGACTGCTTCTCATTTCCAGGGACAGTCCCATGTTTTAACTATTTGTCCCTATTTTCAGTATTGACCAACTGCACTATAAAATTCCTCTTTCTGCATGTTCGATGCAATTTGGGACATCCATTGTTATTCTCTGGTTAATATTTTTCTTCAAGGTGTATTTAAAATCCGAAAAGTATTACTGGTAGAACTCTGGTTCTCCACCTGGGGGATATGTACTAAGCTGTGGAGATAAATAAAATACCCACCAATCAGCTCCTAACTGTCATGTTATAGGCTATGGGTTCGATCCAATTGTTTGCGAAGGGTGCCATTGCCATGGCATTTAACTGCCGGCACCTGCACCGCATCTCGCGGCCCGCAACGAGCTTGAATTCACATACTTTTCTTCGGAGCCCTATGGGGCCGCGCGCACTTTTATGTGAAAATATGCTGCCGTATAGTGCGGCTATTGCTGCCATGACTGAGATCATTTCGGCTAATTGGATCAAGCCCGGTGTTTGAAAAATGACAGAAGCTGATTGGTTGGTACTTGATGTATGAACGAATTGGCTCATATGCCAGTGTTTTCTAAGCAGTACTTGTGTCGTTCTATCCTGTACGCGGTACAATGCCAGCACTTGTAGTTTCCCAACATGTGGCGCCACTGATTGGCAATTTTATATTTAGGTGTGTAACACCTTGAATACGAGGGATGCGTGTCACAGCTGGGACTTCCCTTGTTCTTGGTGAGCTGTTAAACTTCTTTAAAATGGCGTCCTGGAGGTTCCCGTGAGCAGGTGGGTGGCACAACCCTGCCCTCTGCTACTCAAAGCCGCATGTGGCACTCGCTCATTATCAGGCGATTCACCAAAACTGCATCATTGGTCCGCGGTCTGCCCAGTTCACTGGGGAAGTGGGTGGATCCAGGAAGCTGGTTTACTCTATGCGGAGTCTGGGAGAGCTCTACTCAATACAGAAGTCTGCTGGATGTTCTAGGAGAGTAGCCATTTATGGGCTGCTGTTCTAGGTTTCTGGAACCCCTCCGCCCTGCTCTGCTATCTAGAGAGGTCACACAACTGTTACAGTACCTGCCGTTAGGTGTTATGTATTGAATACCAGCTTTCAGGAGCCCCTGATCAGCACCAAGAAGCATCGCCGTAATGCACAGCTATAATAAGACTAAATAAACAATATAACTGCAGCAGTTCTTTTACTACGAAAGGGATTAATGAAATAGCTCTTAAATGCCAGCGCAGGCACAATGGTGCTGCCGATTTGTCGATTTGTTTGCTAGAGAGAAAAAAATAAATGTTCCTTTATTCCATACTCCTACACGTTTCTTTTGGAGGGCTGTGTATGGAGAACTGCACAAAACAGACATGATTGCAAGCAGCTCGGCTTTGAATGTGTCAGGGCAGGTCCCTGCCAGCCTCCCACTGGCTCCGGAGAGTTTGGGAGACGACAGCACAAGGATCAGTTGTTTGGTTCTCAAACGGAGCATTGTCCCCGTACTAAGTGCTGATGGATGTCAGACTTCCTACAGCACGCTACCCGAATAAACAGGTACCGCCGAGTGTTTTGTAAATGGGGTTAACGGTGTAATTATGCGAGAGTTGCTTTATATAGGAGCAGCCCATTGCAGATGACATTCTCACCAGGTTGCCTACGTCATGTCGCTGTGATATGTCACTTACAGGACACCTGTCGCCTTGGTTGATCTTTTCTAGCTACGTAGAGATTTCAAGAATGTACATCGAAGTCTAGAACGGCCGGCACTCATCGAAAAGTCTGCTTTAGCCCTGCTGGACTCCTCGATTTGCATAAGTGCGTCTAGCTATCAGCCAAGCCACATAGGGTTATGGAGCACGGTGGAGCAAGGGGGTTCTTTTCAAAGATCGGAGTAGGGCCATTGGATGTTTTATGACATTTTAATTTTTTTTTTGTTTTGTTGGTGCATAACAATGATACAAAGAGGAGGAAATGGCGCATTTGTGCCTCTCTGCGCCGAAGGGCAAACAGACATTTCCTTTCTTCAGAAGGACCTGGATATTGTCTCGGGGCCTCATTTTTTTCCTGTTAGCAAGGAAATTACCGTATACCAGAAAGAGAAAAAGTTTCCATTGCTGATATCTGGGGATAATGTTATGCCCACAGATCCAACCACTGATCAGTCCTTTCTGAAGAATGGTGTCACATAAAAAAACCAAAACCTTACTTTAAAACATTGCCACGGTGAGGTCAGTACAGACCTACATGACAGGAGCATGAGACCTCTGGAGCTACAGGGAGGAGAGAAGAATGCTGTGTTACTAGGACATTACCCCAGGCCTGCAGGCAAAGAGTCTTCCTCAGCCTGTTTTAGCCACCCTGAGCTCACTAGCTGCATGGCATTTTGCAAACCACATTGCACCAAGACCTTATTAAGGGGACCCAGCTGCAAAAAATAGACACAAACTTGTTAAAAAGCTTTGTAACATCTTCATGATATCAAATTGTTATGGTCAATAGTGATTGTTACATTGGAAATAACTTATTTTTGGTTAAAAAATAAATAAATAAAAAATGATGGTAGCTACGGCAAACGTGGAGACTACAAAAGTAAGGATGGAACTTTCAAAGTTCATTTGTGATATTTAAGGGACGATTCAGTTAGGGGCGAGCAGGGCATAGTGCACCTCTTCTCGCACCCCATCTCGCCCCGACTTGCGGATTTTTGTACGTAACCCTATGGGGCAGTGAATTGAATTCTGAGATTCCAGGGCTACTATAAGTGGCGCACTTAGTAGCACCGCAGAGCCAGCTGGTGGCTAATTGAATTGACCCCTTTTTCGTCTCTCATTTTGGTTTCAAACACCTGGCGCTTTGTTACATAGCGTGTGCTCACTTGCACACACTAGTGAGTTAATCAGTGACATCACAAAGTGTGAGTTCCTCACCAAAGTCACTATTAAATAGATTGCTTGGATTCTCAGTGATGCCATTTGGTTCTCCTAAAATTACTGGCTACCAGTTTCTCGTGCTAGATTTTTACTTTAATATTATAGTGGAATTGGTACAGATGTGTCATGGCTCAGGGCAGACAATTGCATGCAACTTGGGCGCATGAAAGGAAATGTGGGATTGTTTACATGCTCTTATGTAAGCTGGCTGCCCAGGAGGATCCTAGCTGACAGCTCCCTGGGTTCCCATCTATTTCAAGAGCTTCCCAATGTCGCACATGTAAATCCCCAGGGTGAGAACGTCACATAAGAGCAGGAAATATGGAAAGGTGTTTGTTTCCCAGTGGCACGGCCTGGTCTGCGGAGTATTTTGTGTTTATGCTTCTTAATGACAGATCGTAATCGAGAAATCCCAGTAGTGAAACGTAATAGAGAGATGTATACAGAAAGGTGGGACCAGTACGACTTGTGCCGTCTGCTTTTAGGAGTAAAGTATCTATACCTGATATAACCGGCCTGGAGGAAATACATGTCGTGGCGAAGATGAAAGTTGGGGTACAGTCTATTATATAATGGTAAATGCTCAAATTGTTCTTTTTGAAGATTAATATCTAAGCTTTTAGCTAATAAGCTGATAGGCCAAAAGGCCTAGAATGGTTAATTGAGGCCTGAAACCAGCACCCCGTCTTGTTCTCCAGTGATCTTCACATCTACCATTGTGGTGCCTTCTCTTACTTATTTTGGAACTTGTCTCCGCTTTTATTCCTGATTTTATCTTCATTTTCCTGCTCAGCCAATATCTTCACCAGTGACCAGTGTAAGTATGTGTCATGTGTTCTGTATGTAGTTCTCTCAGTGCCTTACATGTAATGGTTCTCTTTATATACTGTCTAGAAGCCAGTTGCATTTAAAGCGTGTTAGTGCTTCCTGTTGCTCTAGTAGATGCCATGCAATGACTGGAAAGTCTTGCAAGACATATGCACACCTTGCAGCATGAAGGTTATAGGTTGCCTGCATTAGAATTAAGAAGCAACCACTCCCATGACAGAGTGAATGGACCATCAGTACAGTGCGGAATAGCAAAACCAAATTAAAACTCAAAGTTCATGGTTGGTAAACTTAGAAGTTCGGTGAAACGCGCTGTCCTGCAACAACCACATTCCAAATCCTCCCTTCCCTTCTGGATCTCCCGAGCCCTGTATTGTTTAAGATGGAAAAGTGGTTTAGTTTTTAACTCCTGTGTCACTCTATCCTAATTGTTTGTACCTTAGGGGGTATATTTACTAAAGTGCGGGTTTTTAGAAGTTGAGATGTTGCCCATAGCAACCAAACCGATACTACTTAACATTTATCTAGCACCTTCTGGAAGATAATAGCTAGAATCTGATGGGTAACATCTCCACGGAATCGGTATGAAATACCGCCGGCAGCCCGACAGCTGAACAGATCCCGGCAGCGGCAGTCTGACAGCGCTGGAAATCCCGATCGTCCTAAGGTAAGTAATCATTAACCTAACCCTAACCCTCCTTAGGGGTGCCTAACCCTAACCTCCCCCCAAGTGCCTAACCCTAATCACCTAACCCCTCCCTTCCCCGCTGTCTAAACCTAAGTCCCCCGGGGGGGGTGCCTAACCCTAAGTCCCCTCCGGGGGGGTGCCTAACCCTAGCCCTTCCTCCCCCTTGGCCTAACCCTCCCGGGGGGGTGCCTAACCCTAAGTCCCCCCGGGTGCGCTAAACCTAACCCTCCCCCCCACGGCTGTCCGCTCGTAGCGCCCGGCATCCCTCCGATCGGGATGCCGGGCGCCTGTCTCCCGGCGTCAGGAAAATGACAGCATCTAGATATAGAAGCCTGTCATTTAACCCATGCCGGGATAAAACAGTCGGGAAGCCGGCTGTCGGGATCATGTCAGCCGGTTTGCATCCCATCTCCACTTCTAAAAACCTGCACTTTATTAAATATACCCCTCCTTTTGTTCCTCTCACCCCATAATAATATGCAGCCTTTAGTCTTCATTCTAGCACTCCTCACCTGTCACAACTAGTGCAGTTCCTCTTTCCTGCCTGGGGTGTCGCTCTCTGCTCTGGTGCTTCTAGCACACTTGGCTAATGCAACAAACTGCTGAGATACAGAAATGAGTGTTCCAGAAGCACCAGAGCAAAGAGCGACACCCCAAGCAGGAAAGAGGAACTATACAGGTTGTGACAGGTGCAGGGTGCTAGAATGAACACTAGGCCTTTACACCATTGCACTGATATGACGCAGTGTTCTCCCCAGGCTGTTTTTGGCGGGTACACCACCCGGCAAGAAACCGCCTACCACCCGACACTTTGGAAGCCTCCAAGTGGGGACAGTATCTGGGAGCTGTATAAAAAGGACCAGACTTTGCAGCTTTTTCATAATCAGACGACTGGGCCTCTAATAAGAAGAGGAGAATGAATATATAAAATGTTATTTCAAATCATTATAAGGTCAGGGTTTAAAACATTTTATTATTGCGAAGGCCCCACCCGGCTACTTCTTGATGCCACCCAGCCGGAAATTTTTTTTTGTGGAGAACACTGATGACGTTTCACTAATTACTATTTGACTGATTGTCAACAAGATTTATTGTATGAACTTCGAATGGAGCATCGAGCAAAGAAAAAGTCTTTTTCCCCTAGGTGAATGGAATCTATATAGTATGCATGTTCCTAGTAAGTGCTAAATGTCATTATAAATATGCTATTGAACACTATTTATTGTATTACCAAGATAGCACATGGCACTGTAATCTAAAGCAAACGTAATCCCTCTCTATATTTGACTAGGTCTAATCATGCACCTGAGGTTTCTTACATGGCTTCATCCAGATAATGTTACACAATAGAACATAAATTAATTCCAAACTACGTACATGAAATTCTCCAAACTCAACAAAAATTTACACTGATAATATTAATTAGACTGACAAGCATTTTATATTAAACACAAAGCCACCTTGTTGAGGTGTTCAGTGCTGTATGAAAATATGCTGTTTAAAGCAAAAAAGGTTATTTAAACACGTTTGAGCTACATCACAACACAGATGGGAGAAATAATACTCTGCGTTATGTGGGGAAAACTTATTTATTATGCACTAGCTGTTGCCCACGGCTTCGCCCACAATGATACCTCTTCTGCCAATGTTTTTCTTTATTTGAGGTGTTCTAGTTGTATTGCTTTGCATAGGGGCCCTATCACAGGAGTGGCCCACATGACCAGCAGCGCTATACAGACTGGTGACAGCAGCGCCTTCACCCACCACTCACACCAATGTCACTGTGTGCCCTGTGCACAGACTGCTATGTAGCCTCTCCTATTCATCCACCACTCACACCAATGTCACTGTGTGCCCTGTGCACAGACTGCTATGTAGCCTATCCTATTCACCCACCACTCACACTAATGTCACTGTGTGCCCTGTGCACAGACTGCTATGTAACCTCTCCTATTCACCTACCACTCACACCAATGTCACTGTGTGCCCTGTGCACAGACTGCTATGTAACCTATCCTATTCACCCACCACTCACACCAATGTCACTGTATGCCCTGTGCACAGACTGCTATGTAACCTATCCTATTCACCTACCACTCACACCAATGTCACTGTATGCCCTGTGCACAGACTGCTATGTAGCCTATCCTATTCACCCACCACTCACACTAATGTCACTGTGTGCCCTGTGCACAGACTGCTATGTAACCTCTCCTATTCACCCACCACTCACACCAATGTCACTGTGTGCCCTGTGCACAGACTGCTATGTAACCTATCCTATTCATCCACCACTCACACCAATGTCACTGTGTGCCCTGTGCACAGACTGCTATGTAACCTATCCTATTCATCCACCACTCACACCAATGTCACTGTGTGCCCTGTGCACAGACTGCTATGTAGCCTATCCTATTCACCCACCACTCACACCAATGTCACTGTGTGCCCTGTGCACAGACTGCTATGTAGCCTATCCTATTCACCCACCACTCACACTAATGTCACTGTGTGCCCTGTGCACAGACTGCTATGTAACCTCTCCTATTCACCTACCACTCACACCAATGTCACTGTGTGCCCTGTGCACAGACTGCTATGTAACCTCTCCTATTCACCTACCACTCACACCAATGTCACTGTGTGCCCTGTGCACAGACTGCTATGTAACCTATCCTATTCACCCACCACTCACACCAATGTCACTGTATGCCCTGTGCACAGACTGCTATGTAACCTATCCTATTCACCTACCACTCACACCAATGTCACTGTGTGCCCTGTGCACAGACTGCTATGTAACCTATCCTATTCATCCACCACTCACACCAATGTCACTGTGTGCCCTGTGCACAGACTGCTATGTAACCTATCCTATTCATCCACCACTCACACCAATGTCACTGTGTGCCCTGTGCACAGACTGCTATGTAACCTATCCTATTCAT
This sequence comes from Taudactylus pleione, assembly GCA_031769625.1. Taxonomy (NCBI): domain Eukaryota; kingdom Metazoa; phylum Chordata; class Amphibia; order Anura; family Myobatrachidae; genus Taudactylus; species Taudactylus pleione. The sequence continues at coordinate 5,901,844 of JAUIMM010000450.1, forward strand.
CCACCACTCACACCAATGTCACTGTGTGCCCTGTGCACAGACTGCTATGTAACCTATCCTATTCATCCACCACTCACACCAATGTCACTGTGTGCCCTGTGCACAGACTGCTATGTAACCTATCCTATTCATCCACCACTCACACCAATGTCACTGTGTGCCCTGTGCACAGACTGCTATGTAGCCTATCCTATTCACCCACCACTCACACCAATGTCACTGTGTGCCCTGTGCACAGACTGCTATGTAACCTCTCCTATTCACCTACCACTCACACCAATGTCACTGTGTGCCCTGTGCACAGACTGCTATGTAGCCTCTCCTATTCATCCACCACTCACACCAATGTCACTGTGTGCCCTGTGCACAGACTGCTATGTAACCTCTCCTATTCACCTACCACTCACACCAATGTCACTGTGTGCCCTGTGCACAGACTGCTTTGTAGCCTCTCCTATTCATCCACCACTCACACCAATGTCACTGTGTGCCCTGTGCACAGACTGCTATGTAGCCTATCCTATTTATCCACCACTCACACCAATGTCACTGTGTGCCCTGTGCACAGACTGCTATGTAGCCTATCCTATTCACCCACCACTCACACCAATGTCACTGTGTGCCCTGTGCACAGACTGCTATGTAACCTCTCCTATTCACCTACCACTCACACCAATGTCACTGTGTGCCCTGTGCACAGACTGCTATGTAGCCTCTCCTATTCATCCACCACTCACACCAATGTCACTGTGTGCCCTGTGCACAGACTGCTATGTAACCTCTCCTATTCACCTACCACTCACACCAATGTCACTGTGTGCCCTGTGCACAGACTGCTATGTAACCTCTCCTATTCACCTACCACTCACACCAATGTCACTGTGTGCCCTGTGCACAGACTGCTTTGTAGCCTCTCCTATTCATCCACCACTCACACCAATGTCACTGTGTGCCCTGTGCACAGACTGCTATGTAACCTCTCCTATTCACCTACCACTCACACCAATGTCACTGTGTGCCCTGTGCACAGACTGCTATGTAGCCTATCCTATTCACCCACCACTCACACCAATGTCACTGTGTGCCCTGTGCACAGACTGCTATGTAGCCTCTCCTATTCATCCACCACTCACACCAATGTCACTGTGTGCCCTGTGCACAGACTGCTATGTAACCTCTCCTATTCACCTACCACTCACACCAATGTCACTGTGTGCCCTGTGCACAGACTGCTATGTAGCCTATCCTATTCACCCACCACTCACACCAATGTCACTGTGTGCCCTGTGCACAGACTGCTATGTAGCCTCTCCTATTCATCCACCACTCACACCAATGTCACTGTGTGCCCTGTGCACAGACTGCTATGTAACCTCTCCTATTCACCCACCACTCACACCAATGTCACTGTGTGCCCTGTGCACAGACTGCTATGTAACCTCTCCTATTCACCTACCACTCACACCAATGTCACTGTGTGCCCTGTGCACAGACTGCTTTGTAGCCTCTCCTATTCATCCACCACTCACACCAATGTCACTGTGTGCCCTGTGCACAGACTGCTATGTAACCTCTCCTATTCACCTACCACTCACACCAATGTCACTGTGTGCCCTGTGCACAGACTGCTATGTAGCCTATCCTATTCACCCACCACTCACACCAATGTCACTGTGTGCCCTGTGCACAGACTGCTATGTAGCCTCTCCTATTCATCCACCACTCACACCAATGTCACTGTGTGCCCTGTGCACAGACTGCTATGTAACCTCTCCTATTCACCTACCACTCACACCAATGTCACTGTGTGCCCTGTGCACAGACTGCTATGTAGCCTATCCTATTCACCCACCACTCACACCAATGTCACTGTGTGCCCTGTGCACAGACTGCTATGTAGCCTCTCCTATTCATCCACCACTCACACCAATGTCACTGTGTGCCCTGTGCACAGACTGCTATGTAACCTCTCCTATTCACCCACCACTCACACCAATGTCACTGTGTGCCCTGTGCACAGACTGCTATGTAGCCTATCCTATTCACCCACCACTCACACCAATGTCACTGTATGCCCTGTGCACAGACTGCTATGTAGCCTATCCTATTCACCCACCACTCACACCAATGTCACTGTGTGCCCTGTGCACAGACTGCTATGTAACCTATCCTATTCATCCACCTCTATCCTATTCAAGTGACTGCGAGGCTTAAAGCGCTTCAACCCCCAACCGCTTACCGGGCACGAGCGATGTTCCACACCTAACTCTAGCATTTATGATGTCAGTACATTTAGTTTTTGTTATTGCTTAGCTTTAACTTGTTGGATGGAGATGGAACAAAGTGCAGGTTATTTCTAGGAGTTTCCACTACAAAATGAGAGAGTTTTTAAGAGAATCGGTTTAGTAGATATTGCGCCATCTTGGAACAAACAGACAGACACGACGTTCTTATATATTAGTAGATGACGGATCCATTTCATAGCTCCCAGAGTCCCTGTGTTGGTCATACAGGGACTCTGGGCTCTTTATAAACATTAAATGTATTTGTCATTGAAATGTCTCCAGGTCGGATATTGTTCTCCCACTTCTTTTGTATTCGGTCAAGTGATTTTCCAGACATTGTCCCCATTGAACTGGTTCTGCTAGTATATTTGTGCCTGGGAAAACTCCCCCAGGGTCATTATAGGTTTCATGATGGAACCAGCAGATGACTGACAGATCACTTTCTCTTTCTTACAGACAGCCCAAGACCAGCAAGGAACATGGTACAGAAATACCTGTCCCCGGTGCGGGTTTACAAGTACCCCTTTGAGCTTGTCATGGCGGTAAGTGGCTGTTTTATGTCATTGTTTCAGAACCATGTTTTTGCTCCAATAGGGCGCAGCTGAGAGCTGGCCCACTTAGGTAATTGTTGGGCTGCACTCTCATGAATATTCATTTAGTCCTCAATACGGATGTCACCCTTCACCACATCTTTCACACTTAAAACCATTTATAATGCAAATGGAGCTTAAATCTTCGCCCACAACTATACATTATGGGTCCGATTCTGAAGTTAGAAGCTGCCATAACTCCAATCGTCACGATTTCAGTGGGACCGTCCCGCTTTTCGAGGCACTGTCCCGCTGTCCAGCTCGCAGGCCGCAGTGTCCCTCTGTCAGAGGGAGTGGGGGTTGGGGGGGTCGACGTGGGGGGGCACTCTGTCACTGCTACTCTGCATAGCTGAGCAGCGGAGAATGGATCGGCTCTGTGCCGGGAGAGGCTTGGGGTTGCCTAGCAGCTGCCAGAGTGCTGGGCTCGGCCCCAGCATGACGAGAAACGGGCGTAGCACACGGACATGCCTCCAAAACGTCGTATACTGGGGTGTGTGGCCTAACTTCCATGAGACCATGCCCCCGTTCACAGGCGTACACCTTCGGCGCACTCGCGGAGTTTATAATAACGATTTAGCATGTTTTGCTGTAGTCACATCTGTGACGATCTGCTAATGCCAACTAAAACCCTTCCCCTGGTGTACAGATGTGCGCCTGACTGTGTAAGGACTGCGATGCCCACTTTGAGTATCTTTAGACGCTGTAATATCGCATGGTGCATCTTTAAACACTACTATCGGTTGCACCATTACCTCGTGCTAGCTGCAGATTCTCTGTTAGAGTATGTCCTGCAATATGAGCGATTAAGCATCTGTGTACACAACCCGTTCAGTGACACACCCACGACACCCACATAACACGCCCATAAGACAGTCCTCCTTTGTGCGTCTTAATAGCCACCTTCCAGTCACCACCAAGGAACGCCGTACACATTTCCAAGACATTTCTGCATGCGCCCATCTACAATCGGTACTACGGCTCTGTCCGAACACAACCGGGACGCATGCGCAATGCGACTTAGACTTGCGATAGCAAAATATCGCTCAATATAGTGCGCGACTCAGAACCGGGATGCGGTCATAATCCTGACCACCTGGATTCCGGCGTTCAGAATGCTGATGCCGGAATTTCCGACACTTATCAGAATACCGGCGCAGGGAGGGTTAGGTTTAGGCTGCGGGGAGGGATGTTTAGGTTTAGGCACTAGGGGGGAGATTAGGTTTAGGCTGCGGGGAGGGATGATTAGGTTTAGGCACTAGGGGGGAGAGGTTAGGTTTAGGCACTAGGGGGGAGAGGTTAGGTTTAGGCACTAGGGGGAGAGGTTAGGTTTAGGCTGCGGGGAGGGATGATTAGGTTTAGGCACTAGGGGGGAGAGGTTAGGTTTAGGCACTAGGGGGGAGAGGTCAGGTTTAGGCACTAGGGGGGAGAGATTAGGTTTAGGCACTAGGGGGGAGAGATTAGGTTTAGGCACTAGGGGGGAGAGATTAGGTTTAGGCACTAGGGGGGAGAGGTTAGGTTTAGGCACTAGGGGGGAGAGGTTAGGTTTAGGCACTAGGGGGGAGAGGTTAGGTTTAGGCACTAGGGGGGAGAGATTAGGTTTAGGCACTAGGGGGGAGAGGTTAGGTTTAGGCACTAGGGGGGAGAGGTTAGGTTTAGGCACTAGGGGGGAGAGGTTAGGTTTAGGCACTAGGGGGGAGAGGTTAGGTTTAGGCACTAGGGGGGAGAGGTTAGGTTTAGGCTGCGGGGAGGGATGATTAGGTTTAGGCACTAGGGGGGAGAGGTTAGGTTTAGGCACTAGGGGGGAGAGGTCAGGTTTAGGCACTAGGGGGGAGAGATTAGGTTTAGGCACTAGGGGGGAGAGGTCAGGTTTAGGCACTAGGGGGGAGAGATTAGGTTTAGGCACTAGGGGGGAGAGGTCAGGTTTAGGCACTAGGGGGGAGAGGTCAGGTTTAGGCACTAGGGGGGAGAGGTTAGGTTTAGGCACTAGGGGGGAGAGATTAGGTTTAGGCACTAGGGGGGAGAGGTTAGGTTTAGGCTGCGGGGAGGGATGATTAGGTTTAGGCACTAGGGGGGAGAGGTTAGGTTTAGGCTGCGGGGAGGGATGATTAGGTTTAGGCACTAGGGGGGAGAGGTTAGGTTTAGGCACTAGGGGGGAGAGGTCAGGTTTAGGCACTAGGGGGGAGAGGTCAGGTTTAGGCACTAGGGGGGAGAGGTCAGGTTTAGGCACTAGGGGGGAGAGGTCAGGTTTAGGCACTAGGGGGGAGAGGTCAGGTTTAGGCACTAGGGGGGAGAGGTCAGGTTTAGGCACTAGGGGGGAGAGGTCAGGTTTAGGCACTAGGGGGGAGAGGTTAGGTTTAGGCACTAGGGGGGAGAGATTAGGTTTAGGCACTAGGGGGGAGAGGTTAGGTTTAGGCACTAGGGGGGAGAGGTTAGGTTTAGGCACTAGGGGGAGAGGTTAGGTTTAGGCTGCGGGGAGGGATGATTAGGTTTAGGCACTAGGGGGGAGAGGTCAGGTTTAGGCACTAGGGGGGAGAGGTTAGGTTTAGGCACTAGGGGGGAGAGGTTAGGTTTAGGCACTAGGGGGGAGAGATTAGGTTTAGGCACTAGGGGGGAGAGGTCAGGTTTAGGCACTAGGGGGGAGAGGTTAGGTTTAGGCACTAGGGGGGAGAGGTTAGGTTTAGGCACTAGGGGGGAGAGGTAAGGTTTAGGCACTAGGGGGGAGACGTAAGGTTTAGGCATTAGGCGGGAGAGGTAAGGTTTAGGCATTAGGCGGGAGAGGTAAGGTTTAGGCATTAGGCGGGGAGAGGTAAGGTTTAGGCACTAGGGGGGGGAGAGATTAGGTTTAGGCACTAGGGGGGGAGAGGTAAGGTTTAGGCACTGGGGGGGAGAGGTAAGGTTTAGGCACTAGGGGGAGAGAGATTAGGTTTAGGCACTAGGGGAGGGAGGGTTAGGGGTTAAGTTAGGCTTACTTACCTGGAGGCATCGTCACTGTAACCTGGTTGGGATTTTGACCGCTGGCATCCCGTACCCATCCCTTTGTCCATGTATAGATCTGTTCAGATATTTCTGATATTTGCAGAACCTATGGCATCTTACTTCTTTCATTTGCAGCTTTAGGGGAATTTCATTTAACATTTCCTTTAAAAAAAAAAAAAAAAGTCTATAGTTTTGTTATTTATCTTGAGAGTATTTCCTTAAACCTTTTTAGCAACTACCACCGGTCATACACTCAACTATACACCTATTAACAATGCAAAATATTTATTATTCTATACTACTATTCCTGTAAGAAAAGTAGGTTGCTGCTCTTTAATAAGGTGTTAAATGCCACCGCTGCTCTGCTGATTAATGCAGGATATAGTTCCTGGTATACTGGATCTTCTGTATACAGGTTGATGCTGAGTTATTTGAGAAACTGGATGTGTTACTTAATCTATAGCATCGCGCGCGCCGCGGTTACACTGGCCCATAGTCCTGAGCGATATCTGAGCTGCTGGAGACACACACATGGGCTTTGTCACTCTAGATGATCATTATGAAGACCTTCACGTCACACTGCTGTAGAGATGCGGTGGGTGGGTGGGCGGAGCTTAACTTCTTTACCTGCACTTTGCTGCCATGTAATTACTTTACGCCAGGTAGAGATTAGAAACACTTTGTTCCGTAAAATAGTGACCGCAGTCATAGTGGCCCCTCGCTTGAGTCTGGACGACCCTCCATTGCCAATACATCCTGCTCATCATTCAGTACCAGCAATGCATACTTATCAATATGTATTTCTATATTTCTCTTCTCAAAGCTTTGCTGCCATCGCTGTTATCTAATTCCTAATGTCAGTGAGAGGAAGGAGGTAGATTCAGCAGCATTCTGGTAGCTTAAAAAGTGTAGCCCGTGTACTGTGGGAGTGAGAATCTAAATACAAAAGTCTCAATGTGTTCTTAGCAAAAGCGTTTTGTGTTGTCCTAAAAAAAAAAAAAACTGTGCCCTTGTGTTGGGAATACTATTGTATGCAAATTTTGTGTATTTTGTATTTTTAACTTGCAAAACTAATTCTGTGAGGCTCTCGGGCTGGAATGTCCACAGTCGTTGTACCTAAAGCTGCATTCACTCCTCCAGGCTAAAGTGTCTCAATACTTTCAGTGTTCTCCCTACACATCGGTATCTGACGATCACCTCACCATAGACTCCAGTCCTCATGTTATGTAGATTTATATACTGCCCCAGGATCACTCACGCAGACCCTCAGAGGAAGGATTTGGGCAATGGGGATTTTTTTCAGACGATATAAAACCATATCCAAGGGCACTTTTCTATAGAACATGTGACTATGAGCGTTCTATCAATACTCTGCACTTTCTCAGCGGACCCCAGTGCACCCTACATGGTTGTTTGGTTTTTTTTCATTTAATATTTTTTGCATGTAAATACTTGCCTTCAATAGATACTAAGGTCCGAAGCTCACAGGTTGGCTATAAAGCGGGAGGAGTATCAAGCTTTGGATATAAATAAAGTACCAACCAATCAGCTCCTCGTTGTCCTCTTTCAAAAGCAACCTGAAAAAATTACAGGAGCTGATTGGTTGGTATTTTATCTCTCTCCAAGGCTTGATGCATTTCCCCCATACTGAGAATGAGAAGACTGTATGGTGCCATTGGCCAGATCTGAAATGAAGGACGTTTCCAGATATAAACCATTCTTGTCCTGAAAATCAAGGACCGTTGTTGACAACTTGGGATGGGGCATTCAGTTTAGGTGAAAAGTAATATAACATTCCAACCATCTGTTATGTGATGTGGGGCAGATGTTTGCTGAGGCATGGCAGTATGTAATGAGCAACGTGTGCATGCTTTAGTTTTAATAAATAGCTATATTCGGATATGACGACAATGCTGAGATAGATCATTTCTCTACGACATGTCAAAAATATATATTTGCTATTGTGGGAGGATTCGCTTCTACAGGTAGATTAAGCGTCTCAGCACAAAGCACAATTTAGTAGATATAGCCCCATCAGCCTGTAACCTCTGATAAGATCAGCGGCACACAACTGGTTCCTGGAACATACTTGGCACACGCAGGGAACCCTGAATACATCAGGCCCCCCCTCCTGTCATGGAGCTGTGAGACTGGCCTCAGGTGAAACCGATCACATATCTCTCCTAGGAATTCATTTGCTTGTCGTGACTGGACAGAATGTAACAGAAGCCGTCTATCTGCCTGTAACTACTATACTGTATCTGATGCCGCAGACTTCTTCAATCAGGAACTGAAAAAGATACACAAGATTTCCACTGATGTTTAAATTTTAAAGATGGCCTCTGACGTTCTTTCTGACATATTGTTCAGTATATAATAGGCCGTGACTCAGCAGGTCGCTTATTGGCCAGCAGCCGCTCCCTGGCTATTACTAGTCTGCGTTTCTGAATTTTATGGGATATGCAGAACTGCAATAAAGTTTAACAATAATACTAAAAGTTGTGCATTATTCATGTTTGACCTTTATAATCCTTTTGCCAATGTTCGTTTTAGAAGACTGTGTAATACATTCTTTTCAATGTCTGTGTCTCTGCACAGTCTTCTAGCTTTGGTTTGATTGGAGCCTCACTCCATTTCCCTGTGCTGCTGGGGACCCTGCTCCTTCCACTATATAACTCTCCGTCTGTGGCTTCCTGCTGCCTCCATTCCCCCTCCTCACATCATGTCACTACCCCTGTCACATGCAGGCCTGTCCTCACTGACACATCACTCATCTCCTGATATACTCTGTGCTGCTGGGGACTCTGCTTCTTCTACTATATAACTCCGTCTGTGGCTTCCTGCTGCCTCCATTCCCCCTCCTCACATCATGTCACTACCCCTGTCACATGCAGGCCTGTCCTCACTGACACATCACTCATCTCCTGATATACTCTGTGCTGCTGGGGACTCTGCTTCTTCTACTATATAACTCCGTCTGTGGCTTCCTGCTGCCTCCATTCCCCCTCCTCACATCATGTCACTACCCCTGTCACATGCAGGCCTGTCCTCACTGACACATCACTCATCTCCTGATATACTCTGTGCTGCTGGGGACCCTTCTCCTTCCACTATCTAACTCTCAGTCTGTGGCTTCCTGTTGCCTCCATTGCTCTCCTCATATAACACTGCCCTGTCACATACAGCCCTGTCCTCCCTCAAGGTGCCCACACACATAGCGACATTTTACACGATTTGGCCGATTTCGACGAATCGTGCCGATGAATCGGCTAAAAAAAGTACAAATCGTGAGTTTATACTCACAAGCACGATGCCGATGCGCGTCCCCGCTCGTCATACATCGCATCTTCTGATCTGCCGTGCTGTAGGGCAGATTAGCCAATCTGGGATACAATGCATTGGCTGCAAGATAGATCTTTAGTCAGATTGGACATTTTTAACTCCAAATCGTGATCACGACGGCAAGGGAGCTCCCGTGAAAGTTCATGAGGAAATTGGCCATAAAATCATATCGTGAGGACATCGGTATGTGTGTGGGCACCATCACACATCACTCATCTCCTTATAGACTCTTTCTCTTTGCTGCTAGAAGCACACAAGCAAACATTTAATGAATGATAATAGAAAACTGTGGTCTAACCAAATGCACCTTTTTAAAAGTAAATATAATTGAACCGAAGCGATTGTGGTACTGTAAGCCCCTGCATAACTAATCTATTTACAGCCAATAGGATTACTCAATATTTCTGTAGTGACTGTATGAACCAGTTACTATCACTTCTTCCAGCTGTAGTCTAGAATCGTCCTATGCAACACAGTGTTATAGTTGTGAAACTCAAAGACCCAGGATACAGGGCATGCTGGGAGTAGTAGTTTATAACAACTAGAGAGTAACAAGGTGCCTATGCCTGTTCTAGAGCTTACTAGATAGACCAAATTAACATAGAATAACTTATAGAATTACAAATAGCCCAAATTAGATTTTTCAAGGGTTTTTAGGATTATATAATTGTTTTAATTTATTTTTATGTTATTTATTATTATTTATTTATCATAAGGCCTTTATCCAAGGAGGGGGCCCATGTGCAGTCACATAGACCTTCCCCACGCCACCCCTACTGCCTTAATGCAGGGAGAAGTCTGTGGCACTGTGCAAAAGTCCACTCCGCATATCTCCGGGAAAATGGTGCTGACTCCATTTTCCCAGTGACTTCTGCGGCGTTGGAAAGGTAAGTATAGTGAATGGGCGCAGGCTGAACGGTGTGGACCCCCCTGGACTCCATACCTTGCACGCATTATAGATACACTCTTGCTCATTATGGGTCTATTGCAGGAAGAGAGGGCGGATGCAAGCACACTATTTGAAGCGTTCTTCAGTTTGTATAAGATGCTGTTATCTAGATCTGTTATTTGATGTTTAAACCCCAAGAAATAATGCTGGTCAAAAGTATCTCCAATCATGGCCGCTATGAGGAATGTCCGGCCTCGGAAGGAAAGTGGTTGTATGGACACATCATGTTGGGAATTTCGGGCCCCCTCGATCAATACTACGGCGTCACTGCAAAGTGGCAACTTGCCAACATGGCTGCGTCAGTTTGGCAGGGCCCGGCCTCCGTGCTCTGAAGTGGCGGAGCGCACAGTGGTCACATGTATTTAAGTTTAAACCCTGCACTTATGTAATGTATATAGTTCAGCTTTATTTGCTTGTTAAATACCAGTATGAAAAGGGAGATTTACTATTGAAGAACCGGCAGCCGCTTGATGACACCATTCTCCTCTCTCTCATATGCAGTTTGTTCTATTGTCCCTCCGTTATTAATCTGTCTGTATTAATGCATGGCTTTCTGCCAGTAACATAATGTGTATTATACACACTGTTTAACATGTAAACACTCACAGTGACCTGATATCACAATGCACCAAGACTCAAGCATTCACTACACTGTTTATATTGAGAGTGCTACTCGTCCTGTGCCATACAATGACCACAGCTGCCACGGATCCGCCCTGGCCTGCCCGTCTAAACACCCTGAATTATTATATCAGAGTAATAGTTATTGTCCGCTGGCCTGTAAGAAGAGTGTGTAGTAATAGCCCATTTTACGGCATATATTTGGTAAATATGACTGCAGTTCGTCATCCCCATAGAAAATAATGGGGGCGAGGTCATTTGGGCGAAGCATGAGACTTCGCAGATATCCGTACTATAATACTTTTAACAGCCATTTCCACCTGATTTAAGACCAATATTTACTTATAAATAGAGCCCGTAATGATTTGTCGGTAAACATCTAAGGAAAATGACAGGTGTGTGGTTAAAATGTAACCATTTAAAGCAGGGACCTAAAGAGACCTATGTGGGATTGCTACTTTAAGTGAAAAGAAAAAGATTCTAAAAAGTTAATTTCATGTTCAAATCCATTTTATAACATTGGTTTTGTTATACTGTATGTAACTTTAACACACTTCCCCAATTTCCATTTTTTGAAATAATCTCCGTCACTAACCAGGTGATGTTGTTTTTGGAGTAACCTGAAGCCAGGCCCACTCATACTCATTTGCATTTGTTATTTGGCGTTTGCTGGGGGTAAACTGTCGGTTAGAAGTGGTTATTTCTTTATGCTTGTTCTTTAGTTGCTTGTTTTTTTTTTTTGTTTTTTTTGTTTTTGTTTAGAAGATGGAAAGTCCTTTTTAACATGTTTTTCCCTGCATACTTTAGTTGTATAGAATACCCTTCCCCCATACGTCTCTCATAATGGAGGACTATATGGAGGCTCAGCACCTACTGGTGTAACCAGGAACTGCATTGGAAAATAAACTTAAAAATATATATTTATATGAAATACCCTGTCAATTATAGGAATACACAAGAGGGCGCTAAGACGTTTTTATCCGCAAGGTAATAATTATCTCCTGAATGGGATACACTAATATTTGCAGATGCTTTACACAGGCACAGGTGTAAAGGTTCAGTAGCAAAAGGGGAGACATACCAAATCTTTTGTAGGATGGAGAAATTGCCCATAGCAACCAATCAGATTCTACCTATAAATTTTACAAATTGCACTTGGTAAATGCTAGCTAAAAGCTGATTGGTTGCTAGCTATGGGCACCTTCTCCACTCTTTAGGAAGTTTAATACATTTGAGTGCCGTTATTTGGGAGACGTTGGCTTGACCTGGAATTAGGGCTTCAGTCCCTGTTACATAAGCATGAATGGGGCAGTGCTTGTGGATTATGCTGCAGACTGACTGACAGATGCTTCCTCACATTGAGGTCTTGAAAATAGCCCAAGGCAGGACTTGTTAATGCACCTGAGCTCCGTCATTACCTTTTTGCCTCTCTCCCTAAAAACGGTATGCACGGCTCTGTGCCTAGTACTAATGACGCTATTACATTACCTTCACACACCATATTTCAACTTGCAGAATTTTGCCTAAAGGGCAATTTTAATTACTAAAGCATGAATTCATTTCCAGGGCATTATTTCCTGATGCGTTAAACTGGATGATACTTTTCATTTTTTTTTATTTTTTTTTCCTTTTCAGTTGCTAAGTTTTTTGTATAATGTTCCCGCAGCACTCCATTTACATATAGTGAATGCAAAACTGTGACCGGGGGCCCATGGGAAAAAGGGGGGATTCATTCTCATGGATCTAGGATCTGGTATTGAAGAACAACAATTGATTTTAGTTCTATTTATGGGCTAAAATGCCCTGTAAAGATAGACACAATGTGGCACATTAAAGATCTTAGAAAATTCCAGGTAATATTTTTATGTTTTTTTTATGGTATAAGGATTTACTCCCTGGCAGGACAGTTATATCCCATATCAGGGATCCATGCAGCTTTCAAGTAACTCATACATTTTGTCATTGATCGTGGTGTAACCCTCTGGAGAGCTTTTATATTAATACTGCCATTGTTTGGATAATACTTATTATGACTATGAGTGAGTCACGGCAGCTGTCCAATCAGAGTCATCAAAACACTATACTAAGCTCTGTTTATTTAAAAATCTCCAGGGCTGAAGATGGACCATTCCTTGCCATGGTAGCGAAACGCGTTGATGCCATGGCAAAGTCTCTCATCAACCTGGTTACATTTAGCTACTGTCTGTGCTTTTATTACTCTGTGATTAAAGCTGAAAAGGCCTAGAGCACACATCGGCTATTTATCCTGTGTACTCTAGGAGAAATCATTTCTTAGGGTAACAAAGACCTGAATGTTTTCATACTGTGGAGCTGGATTACAACTAATGTTAAATTAGCTGCAGGTCAACACAGACGAAGTCCTGCCAGTACATACATAATTATTACCCATGCTGAATGTTTGTTTATTTGTATAGGAAGAGTGATTAGCGAAGTACAGCTAATGGGATAAATGTCATTATAATCCTGCCGAACATGTCCTGCGAATTACAGAAGGTTAATGCAAGATATTGGCCCTAGTAATAAATGATTGAATACCTGTTATTACACATTTACTGATATAGCTCCAACATACTACACTACTCTGTACATGGCAATCACATCAGTCCCTGCCCCATTGGGACATAAATTCTAATTTTCCCTACCACAGTCTCTACATGCTGACAGGCCAATGTACAGTGCTCAGAAGCCAGCCAAATACTAGTTTGCCAGTGGAAATGCAGGGAACCCACAACGACACTAGAACTACATACAGGCTTCATGAAGTTAGCACCCTGTTCTTGTTGGAACCCATCGCCTCATTGCTGAGAGGCAGCAATACTGACCTCTCCGCGATCCCGCTGGATTTTACGGGTGTGGATTATTAGATCGGGCACAACTTGTTCGACCGGTAAATGGTCGACTACGTTAGTTCGATATGTAGTTTAGATAGACAAAGTATATATCGACAGTAACAATAGTCCGACAGTAATATAGTCAAACGGGACATTAGATCGATATATAATATATCGAATATGTAAGATCGAAAGGTATATAAGGGCGACACAACATAGATCGACAACTAATAGTTAGACAATGTTCCAAGTTCGAAACCAAATAGGTAGACAAATAATAGACAGTTAATAGATCGACACCACACAAATAGACATAATAACAGATCAAAATCAAATAGATAGACGGCTAATAGATCGATCGATAAAAGATCGACTAGTCCAAGATCAATAAATCAATGCCAACTAGGTCGACAGTTGATCGACAGATAAAAGATCGACACGTTACTTTTAGACAATACAAAAAGTTATACATATTCTACATGCTGCTGGCTAATAGCGCATTCCCCGACGCTACTTTCAACCGTGAAACTACAGGTCCCAGCAAGCCCTTTCATCCATGCAAGCGTTCCTGGCAATGCTAGCCCCGACGTACACCTTGCAGGACTTGTGCCTAATTGCTGGGCACCCCCATGCGCTGCAGTGCAGCCCTTCATCATCCCCCCCCCCCTGTGCTCCCCGCTATCCTGGACGCCTGGACATGGGTGCATCCATCTAGCTTAAGACGCTGCCCGCTAATAGCGCATCTCCCGACGCTACTTTCAAGCGTGGAACTACAGGTCCTAGCCAGCCCTTTCATCCATGCAAGCGCTCCTGGCAATGCTAGCCCCAACGTACACCTTGCAGGCCTTGTCCTTAATTGGTCTCAATAGGAGCTATTTAGCGTCTTTGAGAAAGTGGTGAAGAATGGCATTTTGCAACTTTTTTTTGAAAAAAATAAGTAGCCCCATCAAATTTGGGGTACATGAAAATGGGTGCAACCATAGTACAAAATCAGTGAACTCAAGCTTTAAAGTGCACCAAAAAACGCACCTTCAGCAAGCACCTGCAGTAAAAAAGAAAAACCTCCCCCATACTTGCAGACCCCCCAAAAGCTATTTCGTTCGTTTTTGAATTTGTACACCCACTTTAAATTGGAAGGAATGAGGCACAGGTGGTTGGCATATCAGAGAATGGTGATTTTGTAGCGTTACCTCAACATTTGCTAAGCAAAACGGACTTGCTAATGGTGAATGAATTACGCTGCCCTGGTGTCACTATCTACAGGACACAACCTGTGGGTATATTTACTATGCCACCCCCCCCCCACACACACTCCGCAGCTCCCCAAGATCTCAATTCATGCTTTAGGAAATCAGTAGCGCACTTTCCGGGGGCAGCTATGTGCCCGTTAGCAAGAAAATATAAAAAAGAAACTGCACCCACCGCCCTCATCCACGATTTAACACAATTTGGGGACATAGCTGCAATGAAGGAAATAGCCTACTAGCTCCACAGTAATGCAGCATTGTCCTCATAGCTGCTCACAGAGAGTATGCCTCTGTGCTACAGGTTCTCAAACTCATCCTCAGGACCCCAAACAGTGCATGTTTTCCAGGTCTTCTCACAGAATCACAAGGGAAATCATTAGCTCCACCTGTCGATTTTTTAATATGTGTCAGTGAGTAATGCATACACCTGTGCACCTGCTAGGTGACCTGGAAAATGTGACCTGTGTGGGGTCCTGAGGACCAAGTTTGAGAACCACATACTCTTCCTCTTCACCACCTGGTACCTAATCATTCCCCCATTCCTCGCTCCATGCGTGGCGGAAGGATTCCCAACTCTCAAATAGTCTTTGAGCACTTTGACGCTAACCTTCTTAAACCCCATTTGCTTTACCCTTAAATTCTTTATTTCTTTTAAAAATGTTGTCATTCTTATTCTTACTTTGGATCTCTATTAATGCTCACAAAAACGAGCATTTTTTTTCAATCATTATTTTATGCTATTGCCATCCTGAGATAGCCAAGGAAAGATATTGGTGGTTCATGTACTGTCGTGTCCCTTGTTAAATGGATGAATCTCTTCGCCAGCTAGGGGGTTACTACTGGCAGTCGACATTTAGAGTGAAAATTACACTAGTTAATAATTAGACCCTGTGTATAAACGCCGCACATCTATACATACTACACTGACCCTGTGTATAAATGCCCCACATCTATACATACTACACTGACCCTGTATATAAATGCCCCACATCTATACATACTACACTGACCCTGTATATAAATGCCCCACATCTATACATACTACACTGACCCTGTGTATAAATGCCCCACATCTATACATACTACACTGACCCTGTGTATAAATGCCCCACATCTATACATACTACACTGACCCTGTGTATAAATGTCCCACATCTATACATACTACACTGACCCTGTATATAAATGTCCCACATCTATACATACTACACTGACCCTGTGTATAAACGCCGCACATCTATACATACTACACTGACCCTGTGTATAAATGCCCCACATCTATACATACTACACTGACCCTGTATATAAATGCCCCACATCTATACATACTACACTGACCCTGTATATAAATGCCCCACATCTATACATACTACACTGACCCTGTGTATAAATGCCCCACATCTATACATACTACACTGACCCTGTGTATAAATGCCCCACATCTATACATACTACACTGACCCTGTGTATAAATGTCCCACATCTATACATACTACACTGACCCTGTATATAAATGTCCCACATCTATACATACTACACTGACCCTGTGTATAAATGCCCCACATCTATACATACTACACTGACCCTGTGTATAAATGCCCCACATCTATACATACTACACTGACCCTGTGTATAAATGCCCCACATCTATACATACTACACTGACCCTGTGTATAAATGCCCCACATCTATACATACTACACTGACCCTGTGTATAAACGTCCCACATCTATACATTCTACACTGACCCTGTGTATAAATGCCCCACATCTATACATACTACACTGACCCTGTGTATAAATGCCCCACATCTATACATACTACACTGACCCTGTGTATAATTGTCCGACATCTATACATACTACACTGACCCTGTGTATAAATGTCCCACATCTATACATACTACACTGACCCTGTGTATTAATGCCCCACATCTATACATACTACACTTACCCTGTGTATAAATGCCCCACATCTATACATACTACACTGACCCTGTATATAAATGCCCCACATCTATACATACTACACTGACCCTGTCTATAAATGCCCCACATCTATACATACTACACTGACCCTGTCTATAAATGCCCCACATCTATACATACTACACTGACCCTGTGTATAAATGCCCCACATCTATACATACTACACTGACCCTGTGTATAAATGCCCCACATCTATACATACTACACTGACCCTGTATATAAACGCCCCACATCTATACATACTACACTGACCCTGTGTATAAACGCCCCACATCTATACATACTACACTGACCCTGTGTATAAACGCCCCACATCTATACATACTACACTGACCCTGTGTATAAACGCCCCACATCTATACATACTACACTGACCCTGTGTATAAACGCCCCACATCTATACATACTACACTGACCCTGTGTATAAACGCCCCACATCTATACATACTACACTGACCCTGTGTATAAACGCCCCACATCTATACATACTACACTGACCCTGTGTATAAATGTCCCACATCTATACATACTACACTGACCCTGTGTATAAATGCCCCACATCTATACATACTACACTGACCCTGTGTATAAATACCCCACATCTATACATACTACACTGACCCTGTCTATAAATGCCCCACATCTATACATACTACACTGACCCTGTGTATAAATGCCCCACATCTATACATACTACACTGACCCTGTGTATAAACGCCCCACATCTATACATACTACACTGACCCTGTGTATAAACGCCCCACATCTATACATACTACACTGACCCTGTGTATAAACGCCCCACATCTATACATTCTACACTGACCCTGTGTATAAATGTCCCACAGCTATACATACTACACTGACCCTGTGTATAAATGCCCCACATCTATACATACTACACTGACCCTGTGTATAAATGCCCCACATCTATACATACTAGGGATGTGCAGGCTCGGATAGGTTCGAATTTTCCCGCCAAGTTCGGATTTTTCCCGCCAAAATCGGGTCTCCGAAAGAGGCAAAACGTTCTTTCATGTACAAACATCATCATTCCTGGACAAAAGTTCAACCCGGCTAGTGGTGCGGTGTGAACGTGGGTAACCCGGGTCGAGGTGATCCAGGTTCCGTTCACTGCTTAGGGAGAGCCGGCACTTGGAGATGAGATCATCTCCAAGCGCCAGCTCAGCATCGATGGCAGTGACGTCATCGTCCCGGCATCATTGCTGGGTCTGGCCGCCAGTCTGAAAGGGGTCTCAGGCGGGTCGCACCCGGGATGGACTCATGCACAAATTCCAGTTGCGACTCGCCTTTTGCGGACTGAAAGGGGAATACTATGACTGTGCTCCAAGGACTCGCGGTAAGGGCAGATATTGAATGCAGGGGCCTGTAGTGTTGGGCTGCCCAATAATTTCTGATGACATTTACTAATAGTTCTATTCTATTCACGATTTTGGAGCTCATCCATTCTACATTCACCAATAGGTGCAAGCTAGATTCCAACAGATTTTTTCATGGAATTTAATCTATTTATTTTTGAGGTCATGGTTATGTTTCCTAGTGTTCCCGCTAGGCTACAGGAACGGCAGGGCGGGGAAGGCTGAAGTCATGTTGTTTTAGCGGGGCGGCACTAAAAGGGCAGGGTGCATATTGCCCTTTTAAAGGGCGCGGCACCCCGCTAAAACAAGCTAGCAGGAACACTAGTTTCCGGAAGGACCTTCTCCTAACCCTGGCCCCACATGCGGTCAGATTCCATTGCCATTTAGCTTATTCTGTTACATGGTTACAGTCCTCTATCAAATTTGAAAGCACTGATCTGTATATTTGCTTATGGCAATTGAAAGGACCACTTAACATGCATAAGAGGTGGCTTTAAATTAAAGAGCTAACGTAAGCATTCACAGGACTATACAACGATCAGCCATAACATTGAAACCACCTGCCTAATATTGTGTAGGTCCCCCTCGTGCTGCCAAAACAGCTCTGACATGGACTCCACAAAACCTCTGAAGGTGTCTTGTGGTATCCGGCCAAGATGTTAGCAGCAGATCCTGTGAGACTGGGGAATTTTAAAGGCCAAGTCAACCTCTTGAACTCTCTGTCATGTTACTCAAACCATTCCTTAACAATGATTGCAGTGTGGCAGGACGCATTATTTTGCTGAAAGAGGCCACTGCCATCAGGGAATACCGTTGCCATGAAGGGATGTACTTAGACTGTAACAGTTTAAGTAGGTGGAACGTGTCAAAGTAACATCTACATGAATGCCAGGACACAAGGTTTCCCAGCAGAACATTACCCAGAGCATCACACTTGCCACCGCCGGCTTGCCTTCTTCCCATAGTGCATCCTGGTGCCGTCTCTGCCCCAGGTAAACGACGAACATGTACCGTGCTGTCCACATGATGTGAATGAAAACGTCATTCATGAGACCAGGCCAACTTCCTCCATTGCTCCATGGTCCAATTCTGACACTCGCGTGCCCAGTATAGGAGCTTACGGTGGTAGACAGGGGTCCGCATGGGCACTCTAAACGATGTGCAGCTACGCAGCCCCATACCCAGCAAGCTACGATGCACTGGGTGTTCTGACACCTTTCTGTCATAGCCAGCATTAACTTTTTCAGTCGCAGCTCTTCTGTAAATCAGGAGCAGATGGGCTAGCCTTCTCTCCCCAAGTACATCAATGAGCCTTGGGCGCCCATGACCCTGTCGCCAGTTCTCCGGTTGTTACTTAGACCTTTTTTGATAGGTACTAACCGCTACATAACGGGAATTCCCCAGAGACCTGCCATTTTTGGAGATGCCCCAGTAGTCTAGCCATCACAATACAGCCCTTGACAAAGTCGCACATATCCTTTTCCTCCTTCCAACACATCAACTTCAAGAACTGATTGTTCACTTGCTGCCTAATATATCCCACCCCATGATAGGTGGCATTGTAATGAGATAATCAATGTTATTCACCTATCATTGGTTTTAATGTTACGGCTGATCGGTGTATACCTAAGTTGTAGATACTTATTTGTACCCATTTCATTCAGTGCTGTACAGGAAACTAGATGTACAAAGACCAAAGGTTTTTTTCTTAAGGGGGGCATCCACTACACGATTTTAGCAGGCGATTGAACGATAACGACGTCGTTATCGTTTAATCGTTAATAAATTGTGCAGTCTTTGGTCGTTAACGATCAACGATGCACGCTTCCGCTGGTCGTTTGATCATCTCCTCAGTCGACTGAACATGCAGGTCAATGTCACTTGATCTATTAAAGGGGCACATCCACTAGACGATCTACTCCCTGTCCAATCTCTAAACGATTTTCCCTTGATATTTTATCTTTCAGTCTGAACGATTTGCAACCGATTTGCAAACTATCTTTAATAGATCAAGTGAAATTGACCTGCATGTTCAGTCGACTGACGAGACGATGAAACGACCAGCGGGAGCGCGCATCGTTGATCGTTAGCGACCGAACACTGCACGATTTATAAACGATTGAACGATAACGACGTCGTTATGGTTCAATCGCCTGTTAAAATCGTGTAGTGGAAGCCCCCCTTTAAAGATAGTTTGCAAATCGTTCAGACTGAAAGATAAAATTTCAAGGGAAAAAATCAAGGGAAAATCGTTTAGAGATTGTACAGGGAGTAGATCGTCTAGTGGATGTGCCCCCTTAGTCTGTCTGATAGTGGCTACTTGTCTGTGATTTCCTGGGGCAGTGCAAGGTTTTATCGAGTTGTTCCTGATGTGTGTGAGTCGCTTAGATGCTCGACTCAGCAGGGTGGTAGGTATTGTACCCTGAGATATCTTTCCCTACAAACTTCTACATTAAACAATGTCCTGTTGGGCCTGAGGGTACAAGCCGTCTTACCGAACAGTAGATTGGACTGTTCTGTACAGAAATATCATTATCCGAATGCCCAGCTGTAGTTTTGTGCTCTGTGACTCCTCTTTTCAATCTCTGCACCGTCAGTAAACAAATATATATATCTGTGGGCTTAGGGAAAGCAGCCAGTGTGGTTTACACAAACGTCAACTGTCTGGTGATGCCTTTTTGTCTATTCACCTCCAATTATGTAGCTTCATAGGAAAAGCTGCTAGACCAAAAAAATGTCTTTTATATCAAACTGCTGTCTGAAATATCTACAGAACCATACGTAAAGGTTTTACAAACTTGGCAGAACTCCAAGTATTTGCATTGTGTATGTGTGGCAGGAGATTGGGGGGGAGCAGATGAGGGGGGGTTAGTCCATCTACATCAGACTTTCCGATCTAACAGGCTGATGTTCTTTTGAAGCTGCATTTCACTCCCTGCCAAAACTACCCATATGTTAGCTATAAGTATGGACTTTGGTTCACTTTATATACAGTTTTACTTCAGTCACTTCATGTATTTGCCTAATCCCAACTCAGCATATGATCATTATTGATGGAATATTGATTGAACTGGTGGGAAATTTGTGTTGTCATTGGCGTATTACGCTACCAGGCTCCCATGTGATCTGACTGCAACGCCAGATCTGCTTAGTCCAGGTATGGCTGGCCCTATTCCTGGCAGAGCTAGATCACAACAGGGCAGATGGGCTCGTTGCCCATGGGCCCCCACACACTGGCATGTGTGAAATGGGGTTTCCGTGGACTGGGGGCACTACAGTATGTTTAACACATTCACATTTACGTTCATTTGCACCGTAAATGCTGCCTCCCAGTTACGACACATCCCAGCTGTCCCAGAACGCGGAAACTCCTCGGGTCGTTTTTACTTTACTTTTCGCCGAAGACACAAAAACTTTTCCTTTTTAATATGTTCTTAAAATGTTCCTAAGTTCAGTTTTGTGTGGAGTCATTTGGGATTCGCCAAGCTAATGAAATAACTGTACGGAACCTGGATATACCCCTCACTTTGCACACGTAAGAAAGTTGTTATCGCTCTCTGCTTTAATAGTACTAAACGTATTGAAGAGAAGCCTTACCACCGCCCCCCTCCCTCTCATATAGCTGCCCAGTTCTGGTCTCCGCTGCTGAGGCCTGGGCCTGTGTAGTGCCAGTTCCCCATAGCATAAGCTATACACACATTCCATTGCTGCAACACACCCGTCCTCTTCTTATGTTCCACACTTCAAGGTCGCAAAGCTTCAAGGGCAATGGAAACTTAACATAAGCCGAGGAACTCATCAGCTAAATAAAAAGTCGCTTGCGTTACATGTTATTTATTATTTTTTACTATTCTTATTATTAGCATTTATTTATAGACATAGGCATACAAATCAGTAAAAAAATTATTAGTAGTGTATATATATATATATATGTATGTGTATATATATATATATATATATATATATATAAATAATGTATATACGAGAGAGAGAGAAAACATTCTTTTGTAATATAAATAAAATCTTGAAATGGGTTATTTTACAAATAATTACTTTATTTATATTTTTATTTTCCTCCTTAATTGGGAGGTCAGGTGCAGTCTATAGAATGGGGAGGTCGGGTGCAGTCTGTAGAATGGGGAGGTCGGGTGCAGTCTGTAGAATGGGGAGGTCGGGTGCAGTCTGTAGAATGGGGAGGTCGGGTGCATTCTGTAGAATGGGGAGGTCGGGTGCAGTCTGTAGAATGGGGAGGTCGGGTGCATTCTGTAGAATGGGGAGGTCGGGTGCATTCTGTAGAATGGGGAGGTCGGGTGCAGTCTGTTGAATGGGGAGGTCGGGTGCAGTCTGTAGAATGGGGAGGTCGGGTGCAGTCTGTAGAATGGGGAGGTCGGGTGCAGTCTGTAGAATGGGGAGGTCGAGTGCAGTCTGTAGAATGGGGAGGTCGGGTGCAGTCTGTAGAATGGGGAGGTCGGGTGCAGTCTGTAGAATGGGGAGGTCGGGTGCAGTCTGTAGAATGGGGAGGTCGGGTGCAGTCTGTCTAATGGGGAGGTCGGGTGCAGTCTGTCTAATGGGGAGGTCGGGTGCAGTGTGTAGAATGGGGAGGTCGGGCGCAGTGTGTAGAATGGGGAGATCAGGCGCAGTGTGTAGAATGGGGAGATCAGGCGCAGTGTGTAGAATGGGGAGGTTGGGTGCAGTCTGTAGGTGCCGCTTGTTGTGAAATGATCAATTGCAGGAGTAGTAATTCTTTCACTTTTTATCTTCTAAAATAATGCTTTTTGCTGCCTTATTTATTTAATGACATCACGACTCTCATTAAGGTCATTTTGAATGGACCTCGCAGGATGACTGGCTTCTTGCCCTCTTAGCATTGCACTGTAGATGTAGGCAGTGAATGACAGCCCTTCACCTAGATTTGCCTTACTCTTCCTAACCTGCAGTCACCACCAGCACGGAGAACATGCCCAGGAGAGGGAAAGGAAACAATGATAGGAGTCAAAGAGACCAATTTGCTTGCTCTGGATGGAGCTATGGACCATGGTCCATGTACACACTGGAGTTCACGGGTTGTTCCTTCTGTGGCAAAAGTGCTATGCAGAGGTTTGCAGGGACGCTGCTCGGCCTTGTGCAGATACAGTTCTCCTGACTAACGCCACTGGGTTGAATCCCCACATGGGCACCCGAAGCCCTCCACAAGCACTTAAGCAGTTTTCTGTGACTCCTGTCTCTGAATCTCAAGATACTCCGTATGATTTAGGTTCACCTTGGATGACATTAGACTTTGCTTTCATGTAAACCATGTGTTCTGCTTTCCTTCCTTTCCCCCCTGATCCTGTTGCCACTGGTGTGCTGTCATAACGCCTTAGCCAGTGAGTGGCTGTGATTTTATTTTTTCATGCTAACATGTCGCTGGTGATATTACATTTTGGCAAATGCCAAACTTGTCATGTTGTGTTGGGCTTTACACAATCTCTTACTTCCTTTTAGAAATTAGTCCTCGCTGTGCCAACTTCTGTTACTTCCGCTGATCCTTTTGTTCTCACTGCTATCACTGTCCTTATGTCCCATTTACTCTTCCCTTCTGCATGTGTTCCTCCAACTGGTGTGTAATCAAAGTGCTGCTATTCCATCTGGTGGGAAGTGCAGGCCTCCATCTTCATCTTGTGCAAAGACAATTTCTCCATCTAAACCTTCCTACTAGCTTGTCGCTTGCCAGGTCCCGTTCATTACATTTCTTTACATGTATGTGAACTGTGCATCATGGGCAAGTATATACTGTGTGCAGTATGTTTCCATTCCAATAAAGTTGTCTCGTCATTTAGGTACAACGGCTTCGTAGCCTAGAGTGTGCCCCGGCCAGGCTGTAGGAGCTGTTTTACCTACCAGCAGCAGAGATACTTTGCACACGGTGTTGAAAACTGAAATTTATACTGACCCATCATCACCACCAGCTCGTTATAGCTAATTAAGAAAATGCATAACTTTTATTTATTAATTTTTGTTTTAGCAAGGGGCAAGAATTTCTGAATGAGTCCAATTTTATCCCACAGTTGACAAATTTCAAATATGCAAATGTTCTAAAAAGGGTAATCATTTAGTATAGGTGTATTTAAAAAAAACAAAATTAATGTATACTCTTATTACATATAGCAATATAAAACCTATAATAATGACTTTTCAGAAGAGCACTGCTGATAAACTCTCAAGGTATATACAAATGTGTCCTAATACATCTAGCCTCAATACGCCACGCAGCGCGACTTGCCTGGCGTGAGTGAGCCACCAAGTCCCGTGTAACTCTTCTAGCGACTGGCGTCTTTTTTGGGGGGAGGGGGGGGGGGGCGAAAAAGTGACCAAGTGGCAATGAGATGCGACTAGGAAGCACCAGCAGACCGCGCTGATTGATGCGATAGATGCACACAGATATACCAGTGTCACCTGAGTCTGTATATGAAGCACAACGGAACTTGGAATGAAAAACAGCTGCAGTCGCTACATTGTAGCATTACATATACAGATTCAGAGACTCAGCCGCACACAGATATACAAGTGTTACATATTAAATTAATCAGCACAGTCTGCTGGTGCATCCTGGTCGCATCACATTGTGACTTTTAGGCGCAATTTTGGCAAGAAAAGGTGCCCAAAAGGTGCCCGACGCTAGCAGAGTCTCACGGGACCTGGCACGCCAAGGGTACCGGACTATAGACAGACAGTAATTAGATAGACGATGTCTAGATAGACACCAGATCTTAGACAGTCAATAGTTAGACAGGGACAAAAGGTCGAAAGGGAGAAAAGTCAGACACACTAAAGTTAGACGTATAAAAAGATCGACATGTACAAATGGTCGACAGGGTCAAAAGTTTGCCATGAAAATAGTCGACACAGAATTTGTCGATTTTGGGAAGGGCAGCCCGTCTCTGACTGATCTCTCGCAACTACATGTCGCTGGTGCAAGTGTCGAGACTACTGATGACGGGTGCGGCAGCCGGTTTAAAATCAGTGGGCGTTAGGGGTTGCCGCTTGCAGAAGCGCGGACCCCCCGCATTAGCTGAACGGAATCTCGCATTAGCATACGGTAGTGCATCTGGCTTCCGCAGCTGCCTGCAATTACAGCCACATTACATGCGACTCATAATCAGCCCCAGTGCTGCTGCCGCAAAGCGAGTGGCTCCTCGGTCTGTCAGCACCACGGTGCCCAGCTTCTGCCACGGATCCCGCGCCGCTCATTTCAGCGTGGCCGTTATTTTCCTGATTTTATTTTCTCACCAAAGTGCAATGGGTGTCTGTTACGTCTGCAGTACCATCACACCAGCTGCACCCCAGCTATGAGTTTTGATGTTCACATTTTAGGCTGTGACTACTCTTAACAACACTGTTAAAGATCGTTTTTTACCACGTGCCTTTATTTTTTATTTTTTGCGCCTGCGATGCAAAAAAGTTCTAATGCTGCAGGAGGCATCTGCCGGCATTGCAGATCCGAGTGCCGTGACGGAAGACGTAGTGTCGGATCACCATCGGCCATCTGAGTAAGCCTAAGCTCCTCTGCCAGAGCCAGGAAATCTACGTGGGAATACGCAGACCCTGGACTTGACTCAACTACAAATTGGTGGGTCAATACTGTCGTTTTGTAAACGGTCAGCGCCCCCGCCCCCAAACGGCCGCAACATGTCAATCGTGCTGTGGGTTAAGGGCCACTGCGGGCGATCTTGCGTACATAAATCAGCACATGTGTCGATTTCCCGCCATCTGAGTTTTACGCAAACTGTTGAGTTTGGGTACAACTTCGAATCCGGGTCAATGTCTGTCCTACAATGTCTACTCTGCATCAGTGAGCAGATAGGTTTGTTTCCAAAATGCATTGTTACTCGGAGGCACATTTTTTTTTTAAAGTCTTTATTTTAGCATTTTAGAAATAGTATAATTGGGGGTGGGGGGAGTGAAAAGGGGAGTAAGCAACAAGAGAGAGAAAACAGGGAGAAAAAATAGGGTGTACTTAAGGTTGCTCCTCAACCCGCAGCCCTTAGCACACCCTGCCCCTCCCCAACCCCCCCCCATTCACGCATCATTGGCTCTTCATCGACGGAATCAGGAGTGAAATCAACATACAAAAGATGAAAGCGTTCTACAAAATGAAGAATAAATATTCGCTATCATTATTGCAAAAATCAGAGGCAGCCCATAGTCAGGTGTTCCATCACATGCAAATGCGTTTTATAGGACAATTAAAATAAGAGGTAGTTGTGCACGAGGAGGGAGGGGTGAATTTCCTACACGTCCAGGTGCATTTTTCTGCAATAACAAATCGTTACTTGGAAGAAGCCAAATACAGATACATCTGAGCTGTCAGAAGACCAGCAGAACTAATAATAGTTTGTAGTGGTGACAGTAACAGTGAGCAGGAAAATGCTGGCCGCCAGAGATAAGAGACGCTGTGTAGCCCCTCTCCTGCACCAGGGATATCATAAACCAGACTTTGTAATGCTGCCAGACGAGGACCCTGTCTAACGTAACAAGGTGCTCTGTTGTTTGGCCGGGGGCACCCTGTAACATGTATGCTCAGCTGATGAACGCCCACTCTTTATTGGCATTAAAGTGACCCAATGTAACATTGCTAAGTTCTGTACCCCAATAGTCAGGGGGTTTCACCCTCTCACATAATATAACCATGCTGTGCACCCTGACAGTTGCCCTAACGCATTGTAAGTACTGTGCAGCAATTATCTGGGGGTGCCCTGACAGTGCCCCTAAAACGACCCCTCTGAGCACTGTACCCCACTAGTCGGGAAACGGTCAGACATAACATTGCCGAGCTGTATATACGTGACAGCGAGTCTGCGCCTCCCCACAGAACATAACCGTACCGTGATCTCTCCTCAGCACTGTCGGTATTTTTAGCGCACGGTAAAGCGGATTATACCGAGCTGCTTATCTGTGTCATATTTAGTAAGAACTGTGGATGGTGGAAACACCTTAAGTGTCAGATAAGCAATGTCACATTCCATGGAGTGAGACCATCACAGCTTTAATTCACCTTTTAGTATCAGTCGCAATACTGAGGTTAGTTATAATTTATGCAGATCGTGCACGAACTGAAAGTCTGTAATGGTGTTTGTCACTGCAATACAGATTTTAGTGGCGGTGGAATTTACCAATCCAGGGCTCCTTTTGCACTTCTGCAAGGGTTTTCCCTACATCATCGGCAGCATGCACAAAGTAGTTTCACCCCCCACCCCAAGGATCAAAAGAGTCCTCTTCGGCTTCGCCAGTTCCCCCATTGCAGGGTATGGGTAACGTCTCTTGTTAAATTGAGCAGACAGTGTACGCCCCATAGCAGACTATGGTAATGCAGCAAACTGAGAAAGACAGAGATACACAGGAGGTATCGGAGATGTATCTGCAGTATCCCTGTTGCTGAATAGGAGGAGGTAGTGATAACCTATGACTTAGGCAAAAAAAAGCCAGAGAAAGGAGTTATCACAGCTCCATAAATAGATCAAGTCTCCCAATGACCACAGCTCATTTTACAGAACCCATTACAAATACATTGCGAAAAGATAATGTTGTCCTAGAGGACGAGGTGTGTGGCATGATCTGTATATTAACTGCAGAAGATCTGACCACATCTACCTTGCTTTTATATAAGGAATCCGTCAAGAGCCATATCAAGACTTTCCTGAACACGTGCTGCTAAAATCAGAAGTTCTAGTAAGGTTGAATTAAGAGGTTGTGAGTAGTATATGCCAATATGGTCTCACTGTCAACACCTGCACCTGCCTATTGTGACACCTGCCTCTCTTGGTACATCTGGCAAATTATTCCTAAGGTTGACTTTAAAGGGACTCTAACCCTATATTATTATACAGGTAAAGGGATCCGGCATATGCCAGATCACCACAGTATGCCCCCTCCCAGCCCTGCCTCGCCCCACCCCCTCACTGCTCTTTGCCCGGTCCTCTGCCTCGTCCCGCCATGCTGTCCGCTGCTCTGTCCCACTTCATACCCCTATCTTCCCCCCCCCCCCCCTCCCCCTTGCTTCTGTCTAGCCCCCTACCTCCTTTGGCTGAATACTTACCTCCTGGCAGTTACTCCTCTCCTGCTAGAGCCTGTCCTGTCTCCCTGCCAATTTGACCATTGTGCACGCCCTGGGTACCACTGCGCATGCCTGTAATAGACAGGGCAGACCTTGGCGGATTATTATATAGACTACTATTTTGAACCCATCATTTGATGGGCCACGAGCATGCAAAATGCATGAAAAAATTTAATGCATGTCCTTGATGGTGGCCACGTGCACTGCACGTCATTGCGTACCTGTGTGTGCTGTGGACATGCAGTTTAAGGGGCCTACGTGTTAATAATCGCGGCACTGCCGTGATTATTAACGTTCCATGTCGCCGGGAACTTGCATGGAACTTGCATGGACAGTAGTTGCGGTAACCGCTTTCCCCGGACACTGCACATGCACACAGCGCCAGCTTCCGGGACTGGCCGGAGGCTGCGAGTGAAAGACTTCTCCGAAATACCGGGGATGTAACTCAGGGACAGTGGTTACCGCAACCCTGTCCCTGCGAGTTCCCGGTATTTTTTCATTAAAAATGTAAATATTCCCAGTGAGATGGAACGTTAATAATTGTGGCAGTACCGCGATTATTAATACATAGGCCGCTAAGTGCCCAAATAGCGTTTGCAAGTAGATGATTGGATAAGTTAGTGAGGAAGATGGACGAGTGGCCTGGTCAAGCGAGCCCAGGGTGGCGGTAGGGTGTGGCCGGGTACTAAAACTTTCACAAATATCACAGAGTGGGAAAGCAGCTGGCTGACACACAACTATGCTCATAACCGTGAGGCAGCATAAAACTATTATGGCATATACAGTACATACATACCCTCACTAGGCACAATTAGGCACAGATAAGTTTTGAGGTGACTGTCCATTTAAGCCAGGCGTGGGGAACCTTTATTTCTGCCGAGGGCCATTTTGATATATATAACATTATTCGCAGGCCCGATGTAGGCCACGCCCCTCCGTGTGACATCACGCGAGGGCCACAATCGCCGGTGATTACAGCAATGCCTGGAGTATCCCGAGTATGCTCCGGGGAGCTGTAAGGACAGCGGCGTGACCATCTGAAGCGTCCTAAGGACGATCCAGGCGGCACTGCTGCATAGATTCTGGCTGCAGTGTGCCATTCTAGGCACCCTGCTAGCCAGATGAGGCTAGCAGAAAAAAGCTCCGAGGGCCAGAGCAAATGATTCCAGGGGCCTTATACGGCCCCCGGGCCTGAGCGTTCCCCATCCCTGCTTTTAAGCCATACTTTTGTGGTCTTTACTAGACCAGTGCTTCACTGGCATCTAAATTTAGCCTTAATTGGTTGTCCTGTGATATATATATATTTTTTTTCAGCTAACTTGTTTTACTAATTAGTATTTCTAGCCTTAATGTGTCCATGGTTGTGTCTGAGGGGAGATATATCAAAGCTTGGAGAGAGATAGGAGTCTCTGTACTAAGCCTTGGAGAGAGATAAAGTGGACGGAGATAAAGTACCAACCAATCAGCTCCTGTCATTTTACAGGCTGTGTTTGAAAAATGACAGTCTGGAGCTCATTGGTTGGTACTTTAATTGTATCCACTTTACCTCTCTCTAAGCTTTGATAAATCTCCCCCTAGGTGTGTTGGTTGCAGCTCCTGGGAGATGAAGTGACTTCCCTGAGCTGGAGCGTCATACACTTGTCCAGCAGTAGGATCGGCACTTGTGGAATGCTTTGTAGGTTGTATTGAATGCCGAGTCTTCCTGTGGCCCTGCTTGCTACGCTGTTTTCACACCCACTGCACACTATTGCACACGATAAGGAGAACTGACATTCTGGGGCCTGCATTCTAGGAATGCCTGAGTCCCTGTGGTGGGACGATATCTGCTGTGAAATGTGAGCATGAAGAAAAATGTTATTATTGGTATTGCCAGTTATTTATATAGCGCGCACACGTTCCGCAGCGCTTTACGGAGAATAATTCAGTCACTCGCATGAGTCCCTGTCTCAGTGGAGCTTACAGTCTATGGGCATATTCAAGTAGAGGCGAAAAACCTTTTTCGATACTTTTTTTTTTTTTTTTTCTCAAAAATTTTGTCTAAAAACTTTTCACCTAATTAAATTCCAGGACAATTTTGCCTAAGCGGAAACTCGATGCATTGAATTCGGCAAAAAAGATCAATAGCAGGTGAAAAGAAGTGCAACATTTTTATTTCGGGGTGCAAACATGGAGTAATGACTCAGAATCCTTGGGACAGCTCCCCGAAAGACAAATCTGCAAAAAAAACAAAAACAAACCTAAGAACACCCCAAAAAAGACATGTAATTTTTGGGGTGAAAATTTAAAAATTGGGGGGACAAGCATAAAAACTAGCAAAATAGGCTTCTTGGGGGCTGCTAGGATGGGTCAGGTGCATGCAGCACAAATTTGGGATTGCAGGTGCATGCAGCAGGAGGCTTTTTCACGTTTTTAAAAAGGTCACTTTAGAGACTATAAAATATGCTAGCACCCATTTTCAAGTACTCCAAACTTTACTGGACTACTTATTTTCACCAAAAAATACTGCTTAATGCCATTCTTCACCACTTTTACAAGAAGCTAATAGCAAGCAATTTACACAACTCAAGTACGCAAAATAGTTTTATTAGGGCTATTAGTACACATCTATATTGATTCCCTATGTTATTAGGGCTATTAGGACACATCTATATTGATTCCCTATGTTAATGTATCTTTTTCTGGGGTACAGACTGATTTCCCCAATTCTTTAGTACTTTTCGCCTGTTCCGCATTCGCCTATTTCCGTTTTCCCCTGTTTTGCAATTGAATTAGGCGAAAAGCGGGGACGTGCACGGAATGAATTTGCCTCTGAAACAGGCGAAAAGTCGGACAGGCGAAAAGTTTCCGACTTTTCGCCTCTAATTGAATACCCTGCTATATTCCCTACCACATGGGCACACACATATACACACTAGGGTTCATTTTTTGTCAGAAGATAATTAACCTACAGTACCAGCATATTTTGTGGGAGGAATCCCACGACGCGCCATGAATGGGAATTCATCTCATGACCTCTGTGTGGCAGTAATGCTAACCACTGCGCCTGGCTGTAATGCTAACCACTACGCCATTCTCGCTGCCCTATTCTCTTACAAAAGATTCAGAAAACTGCCTAACCAGCCGTAAACCATTATTGAGTAATGAACTTAGAAGGTTATACCAGTAACAATTGATATTGCCACATTACAAATCATTTTGCTGGATTCTGCAACCTTCTGTAGTAACTGGGGATACTTTAAATGGGATTTGCGCCTGAAATTGAGTATAATGGATATAACGCTCTAGCGCAACTGGTGAAGCAGCCGAGGTTTAAAACATCGTGTGGGTCACCTAAAACACCAAATATAATGTGATAAGTAGAAACAAAGTGTGTAAAACCCAGTAGCGCTAAACCCTAAATAAGCGAAATAAAAATAAATTACTTACCTCGTTCTCGATTTTCAATAATGTTTTGTATATATGGAGAGAAAAAAAGGACAGTATATAGCGTAATATTGTAGATAAACATTATATATACAATTTATTAAAACGAAAATAATTTTGGCACTAGGCCGGTGTGTGACAATGTGAAGAGAACCAATAATACAAATAAGTAACACCCTATATGGGTATAAGTCTTTTGGAAAAGTCCATGTTTCGTGCCTAGAAAAATCCACTCATATTGGACGGCCAAAGCTCCTCGTTGTCCAGCACACCAACTCCTTCAATCTGCAAAATAACAAAAAACAAGAGCGCCTCCTAGTGCAATAACCATGAAACAACACCAAAATTGTGTGAATAGGGCTAGCCGGGTACTTTGCTGTATGCTGATTCTCAGATAAGCTGTGTTTTACTATCTCTAATGTACGGGCAGTCATTTGCAATATTTAAGCTCGGAAATTGTGTTACACTATGTATGTCTATTTTTATGTTTTTATGGATTTTGGATTCCCATTAAAAACTGAAAAACGCTATTGATGTCAGTGACCTTATGAGGATCTTCACAAAGGACATGGGATAAGCTGTCATAATTTTATGCACATGGTACGGGTTCACTCTTAGCCCTCTTCACACAATTTTGGTGTTGTTTTCACGGATATTGCACTAAGAGGCGCCCTTGTTTTATGTTATTTTTATATACAATTTATTATTTAATTAGGCTCCAAATAGCCCACGGATAATGAGGCTTAAAATAGCCAATAAAAACATATAGAATTTACTTATAAACACACAGAAAAACAACACATAAATAGACAGAGACGGACTGGGGCTGACCCCCTAATGCGCTCACCCGGAAACGGGTGTGGCCTCACTGCAAAAGGGGCGTGTCCACGCCTCAGTGCATGCTGTGAGTCACAGGGGCGTGGCTTTGCTTCCCGCCCCCGTCTTTCAGTGTCCTGGCCAAGCAGAGCGCCGGGAGGCGGAGCTGCTCGTCTGGGGTTTGCAGCCGGACCGGCCCATCTGGCCATTGGCCCTTCTGGCATTTGCCAGAAGTGCCAGATGGGCAGTCCAGCCCTGGCAATAGATGTCCCAGAGGCCTGCGAAGCAGATCACAGATGAAAGTTCAGCATTGGAAGTGCACCGCAGGCGGCCCGGATTTGCAAGCAGTGCCGATACTAGGTATGGGTGTTCTGCTGTGATGATAGCCTGTAGCCCTTAACTCGTTTCGAGCCCTGGAGCTCTTCCTCAGAAGGTCACTCGCTGTTTATAAGTCTCATTATCCTGTGTACTATTAGGAGCCAGTAGGGAGGCCAATCTCGGGATCCCGGGATTTTGTCCTAAAATTGCCGGGATTCGCGCTCTTTTAGCTGTTGGGTTTTTTTTTTGTTTTTTTTTCAATCCCGAATCCCAAGATTGAAAAAAAACCACCCGGGATTGGCCTCCCTAGTTGCCAGTGTCTTCACAATAAATTCTAATCTGTAATTGTACTTTTAAGTGCTATATCCACATCCAATGCAGTACACTTTGAAGGGAATCAGGATGACCATTTAATATTCAGTGACTCTGCAGCCGAGCACTAGATAGATTTGGTTCATCACTACGGTAAATGACCCCATTCTAAATTAAATGTATGTGAGTCAGTGAAATATATAAGTAGGCACCATTGTTACAGATGGGTATAGAGACCCTGAAGAAATGTTTAGTAGAACTACAAGATACATAAGGGAGGTCGAGGGTCTCTGCCGATGGTGACTACATTGACGGTAGAATACCGGCCGGCACTATCCCGACGCAGTAAAAATTATACTTAGAGGATTTTTCCTTGCGACTATTAGAACTTTGAGCACGCATTGCAAACAGCATGTGTAAATCTATCATTCCCGCACAGTACAAATGCTGTAAGTAGTCATTTTTACTGCATCGGGATAGTGATGCCAGCATTCTGCTATCTATGTAATCACTGTCGACACAATAAAATACAGAATAAGGGTATTCCATTAGTGCGCTTACAACCTGCTGTCTACTCACTATTCTAAACAATGAAGAGTAACACCACACTCTTATACATATATATAAACAAATGAAAAACATTTAGAAATTTGAGATGGCACTGGAAATAATGGAATGACAATAAATGATACTTAGGGCATACTTACCTACCTTTATAAATCTCTTCCCGGGAGAAGCCCGGGTAAGAGAAGCAGCAGGGGGCCGTTGGGGGCGGGGCCTAATG
Organism: Taudactylus pleione; assembly: GCA_031769625.1. Lineage (NCBI taxonomy): Eukaryota > Metazoa > Chordata > Amphibia > Anura > Myobatrachidae > Taudactylus > Taudactylus pleione. Next base: position 5,935,819 of record JAUIMM010000450.1, read on the forward strand.
ATTCGCGTCATTAAGCCCCGCCCCCTCGTGGCAAAACTGCCACGATTGGGTCAAATTTACATAGGTGGTGGGGCCAAATGCTGTGATTCATGCAGAATCACATCTTAAGCCCCGCCCCCTTCACGGAGACCCGCGATCGCCGCGGGTATTCTCCTCTTTCTGCCCACTTCACTAGGAAGTGGGCAGAATGCGGGAGAAATGCCTACCCTTCCGGGGGTGCGGGGGGTTACCCGAAAAATCGGGAGCCTCCCGCGAAAACCGGGAGGGTAGGCATGTATGACTTAGGGGTCTATTTACTAAGCAGTGTTAGGAGACAGAGTGAAAAGTGATAAGGTGCCAGCCAATCAGCTCCCAACTGTCATCTCACAGGCTGTGTTTGAAAAATGACAGGAGCTGGTACCTTATCACTTTCTTATCACTTTTCACTCTGTCTCTTAACACTGCTTAGTAAATAGACCCCTTATTCCTTCAGTAATGTTCAGATGAGTTCTCAACAAATTTTCTCCCAGATAGAAACATACAAAGAGAGAAAAAACAACAAAAGACTCTGTCACAAAAAACATTCTTAAAAGATTCAAATTTGTGAATATTAATAGCAGACCAAAGTAATTAAGATGGCATACCACACTCACAATAAAGTGGGGGAATAATCCATTTATAAAGGTATCTTTATAGCCCTGGAGTATAGGATTCTATGAGGCCACGTTTCCACCTCTCAAGTAGAATAATAGAGATGGGCGTCGCCCAACTCACGTGTATTCAAACGGAGATATTCTCATCAAGGTATCTTTATAAATCCCCCATGGAAGACTCCTCAGCATATGACAGAGTGTTTTGTTGTTTTTTCTCTTTGTATGATTCTATCTGGGAGAAAATTGTTGAGAACTCATCTGAATATTAATGAAGGAATAAGTATAATTTTCTACTTCAGGGTCCATAGGGTATCCACAGGATACCTTGGGGTATAGGTGATGTCGTCAGGCATCGGGCACCATAGAGTTAAGTTTCAGCCTCCCAGGATGCACTAGGGTCCCCCTCCTATACCCCGCCCCCGAGCCAAGGCATCTCAGTTTAGTTTGGTGCCCGGCCGGAGTCGGATGCACCTGTTAGAGGGGGGCTATGAAGAGCCCCTGAAGTTTCTTCAATGCAGCTGTGGCTGCACATCTGGAAGTACAGCATGGACTGTCAGTCCTGACGTCCATGCTGTCTTCCCTACACCCCTGCCGGTACCAGAATGCCGGTACTGATCCGGGGATGCTGGTAGGCATCTGGGGTCACAGCTAGCGGTGACCCCAGATGTTTAGGACCATGGCCGGAATCAAGGGGGACAAAGGTAAGCAGCGGGGTCCCGCGGTGGGTCCCCGCTGACACATGGTCCAAAGTCCCCAGGTAGGGGGCTCCCTGGGGACTGGCTGCAGCGTGGAGCCAGGTCCTAACCTGCGCTTCCACTACCCCCCTGGGACAGCAGGACCGCGGCAGAGCGGTAGCGCTGCGGCGTCCCAGGGGTTAAATGCATGCCAGGGGAGCGCGCCTTCCCTGTCTCACAGCCGGCGCCTCCCCCGCTGCACACAGCCCTCTCTGCACTGCGCTGACTGGCCCTGTGTCAGCGCTCCTCCCCCAGGCCGGCCTCCTCTCTGCTCCTCGGTGGCCATCTTTGGAGAAAGCATGGTGAGAGCTGCTGGACGCTGGTGAACGGTGGCATCGCGGTCTGGGTCCCCCCGCATACCTCTTCTCCGTTGGATTAAGGTCTGTGTATGCAGCGCTGTGTCCTACCAGGCTTTGAGTGTGCGTAGTTGAGGATCAGCGCTGATAGTGCAGGGATTGATTTCTTTGCATTGTATGTGACCTATGCTAGCGTCTGCTGCCTGTACTTTATTTTCTATCTGTCAGCATTTAACTGTCCCTGTTCTTTCTGCTAAAGCCCTTGTGGTGCGGTGCTTGCAGGGTGGTCTCACACTATACTAACGAGTATCAGTGAGAGGGGTCACATACTTACCATTATGTCTGAAAGTGACTTTTCTCTCCAGCTTTTATGTACTGCATGCAAGGTACCTATAGCAGAGGGGGACGGTAGTGCGGAGGCACTATGTCGGCAGTGTTATTTGTTGACACGGACGATTACGGTCACGGCTCCGGTACAGGAGCCGCCCTGGGCTTGTTTCGCCAAAGCGCTTACAACCCTCGTGGGCCAGTTAGCTACGCAGCCTGCGCTCTCACAGATGGGATTGTCCCAGCAGTCAGTGGTGTCGTCACCCATACAGGGTTTCCCGAGACAACTAATGGTACCCCACGGTCTCCCTATTTCCCCTCCTCAGGTCTCTCATGAGCCTGCGTGGGTTAATTCGTTAACAAGCTCTGTACAGCAGTTGTCAGACGTGTTGCAGGGGGAGTCTGTGATGCGGCCTCACAAGCGGCCGGTGGCGTCTCAGTCTGCTCCTTATGAGGAAGACGATGGGACGTCCGATGATGGGGAGAGTCTGGATTTTTCTGACCAGGAACCTCCCCGTCCTAAAGAGTCGGACGCTAAGTCTAAGGTGTATATACCTGGCCTTATTCGTGCAGTCCGTACTGCTTTAGTTATAGAGGATGAGGAGCCTCCGGTATCAAAGTCCAAATACGCCTTTTTCAAGGATGTTAAAGGAGATACCACAGTGTGTCCTCTTTCGGGGCAATTAGTTGACCACCTAGAGGAAGCGTGGAAACAGCCAGGGAAACGATATCAGCCTCAAAGGCGTTTAGCAGTGGCGTATCCGATGGCAGACAATTATTTTGCCAAGTGGGAATCACCTCCACAGGTGGATTCTCATGTGACACGACTTGTCCGTAGTGCCACATTGCCCATGCCATCCATGTACTCCCTTAAGGACGCTACGGACCGCAAGGTGGAGATCTGCCTGAAGTCCGTCTATTCCCTTGCGGGGGGGGGCCAGCGCGGCCAGCTATGGCCATTTGCTGGGTTGCCAAAGCTATGGAGCGCTGGGCTGATATGTTGGAGACGTCCCTCGATCCCGACTGTTCGGCGGAGCAGACGGAGTTGATCATCAATCTCCGGGATTCGGCCACTTATATCAACGAAGCGGCCTTAGATATTAGTACCCTGGCATCTCGAATTTCTTCGGCAGCGGTTGCTGCTCGTCGCACCTTGTGGTTGTGATCCTGGAAGGCGGACGCTGATTCCAAAAAGGGTTTGGAGGCGTTGCCTTTTAACGGAGAGGTTCTCTTCGGTCCGGACCTGGACAAGATTATAGCCACGCTGGCGGCAGCTAAATCAGCATGTCTCCCGTCGGCTGCTTGTCCTTCTGGTTCAGGTACATAGTCCTTTCGGGCTTATAGGGCCCAGGGTAGGCCTAAAGCACAGTCCTTTCCCGGACAGGCTGGCCCAAGAAATCGGCCAAACCCCGGAAGCAGGCCTGGAGTACCAGACGTCCGGCCCCTAAGCCAGATGACAAGCCTGCGGCCTGACGGTCCGGGCCTCCCTTTGGGGGATCCCAAAGTGGGAGGCCGCCTACTGCAGTTCGCCCGGTGTTGGTCGGTCACCACGACAGACACTTGGGTTCTCGAGGTGGTCTCACACGGGTATGCCCTCTCCTTCCGGCACAGACCCCCGGCTCGATTCTTCACCACGGGTTTACCATCAGACCGGAACAAAGCCACGGAGCTGCGGAAGGTCTTGCACACTATGCTCCAGGCTGGAGTTATAGTTCCGGTTCCATTCTCCCAGAGGGGCCAGGGTTTCTATTCCAATCTCTTTTTGGTACAGAAACCCAATGGGTCCTTTCGTCCGATTCTCAACCTCAAAGCTCTCAACAAGTCTTTGCGGGTGCCGAAGTTTCGGATGGAGACCCTTCGGTCCATCATTCTGGCGCTGGAACCTGGGGACTACATGTATCATTGGACATACAGGACGCTTATCTGCATGTCCCTATTCTTTTGCGCCATCAGCAGTTCCTCAGGTTTGCAATCCGCAGCGACCACTTTCAGTTCCGGGCGTTACCTTTTGGCCTGGCGACAGCACCACGTGTTTTCACCAAGGTGATGGCGGTCATGGCGGCTTCCCTGCGGCTGCAGGGAGTCCGCATGTTGCCGTACTTGGACGATCTTCTCTTAGTGGCAGGATCTCCGGAGCTCCTTCTGCGCCACTTGGACCTGACTATTGCGCTACTGCAACGGCACGGCTGGTTAATAAATTGGCAGAAGTCCACCCTGGTCCCGTCTCAGCGGATTCTGCACTTCGGAGCCTTATTGGACTCGGGTCAGCAAAGGATCTTTGTGACGGGGGAAAAGATCTCTGCCTTACAGTCGAGGGTGCACAGTTGTCTGCAGAGCCGCCGGGTGTAAGTTCTTACCATATCTCATATTTTCTGTCAAAACAATGACCGTCCCAGAGAGGCACCTTACTGTAGGGTTTCTGCATTACACATCGCTCCTCAAATGTATTAATGTATTAATCCACCAAATTGTTGACTTTATTTAATTGCCATTTCTTTTAAGTACAAGGAAAAACGGAACATTACCATTTTGGTGAAATACAGATATATGCAGATAACATGGTTATAATATTAAAATAAAAACAGAACACACAGTGCCTTCCTTTAAAAGTATATATTTAATGTAAGAAGGATGTTATCGTGAGAGGGACGTTCATCCGCCTGGCCGAAAAACCGCAAAATAAATGGAAAATGCACCAAAACTAATGGACATAAAAAGGCGGAACTCCTGTACTTGTCTCCATATTCAACAAATAGGGACACACTTTTTTGTGATGTGTGTGTGTGTCTGTCTCAGTGTGTGTGTTAGCCCAGATTTATGTAGTGTCTTCATATTTACTTACACCAGTATTTAGGGGACAGTGGGCCTGATTCAGGCCCGTTCTTCTGTGTACGCTCGCTAGATGCGTATGCAATTTTGTCAAAGTGACGCCATGGGAAGCGATCGCTCGCCAAGCCATAAGTACGCCCACCATGTCTTAGCGAGCGGCCACTTCGTCTGAGCATACGCCCAATCGCACAGGCAGAGCCGCCCACCAGCAACACGTCATCTCCAGGAAGTGTATTAAAACATTGGTACATCGAGCACCATCGGATGTGAATGCAGTGCTTGAGGTAGCTTTACCCTACCGCAAGCATTGCGAGGAAATCAGTGTAAAAAAAATGCAAGTGACGTGTCCTATGACGCTGCCTGTTAATTATGCACGCCTCTAAAACGGCGTTGAAACACTCTGGCACGCCTGCGTTCGCATCTCGAAACCCCCAATTATTAGTGTCCTGCCCCTGTTACCACCCACAAACTGCCTCTCCTGTCACTCATTACCCTGGGCTGCCTTTGCTGGGCGAGCATGAGGGTTGCGATCGCAGTGTGTAGTTCGCGCACGCGCAGAAAGAAGCGTGTGCATGCATGTACACAGAACATCGGGCCGCTTGCGAACGCACGGCGCGAGCGGCTCTGAATCAGGCCCAGTGTCTGCTCAGTGTTTAGTTTTCCTAATGACCTCATTTATTAATTCATTTCAATTTCACTTGATTCGCTTGAATCTATTCCCACATAATCAGCACATTAATTATCTTTTATTTTATTATTTACGGCCTTGCATTCTAGCTATATCCTTTCCCGCTGTACATCTGTATTATTGAATGGTTAAATGCATTCCTCTCGGGCGCACAGGATTTTTCGCGGCCGCTGAAATGTGTATCTGAGAGTTTTGTATACTCCTCTCGTGTATGTAATGTGATATGTGTTGATGGGCAGAGATTCACCTTGGATTGTGAAATAACAAGGTTCAACTAGGAATTGTGATGTAGTCGGCTGTTTGTCTATAGAGTACTGTGTACATGTGTCACTTTATTCTTCCTCAGGTTTGGTTAAGCTTTAGTTGTGGATCCCCAAGGCTCCCTAATATTCCAGTTTTTAAAGAAATGCCTGCTTGCATACAGCAGGTGACTTATTTTGTGCCTCAGTCGTTTTGATTTAACCACCTGCGATCAAGCCTGGCTATCCTAAAACTCTGGCCTGTTAGAGAGTTTCAGGACCGGAGTGGGAAAGCCCTGCACTACATTTTCTATTTCAACTTTTAATACAGTTGCTCAACTTTCAAAGCTGTGAAAGTGGGAAACACCATAGGAAGTCTCTGTACAACACGCTCCCTTCTGGCTGCTGTAAGTGCTATCTCTGATGTTTGCTGGCCACGGGCCAGGCTTGTGAGAGTGGAATACCCAGGCATGCCATAAAATATGCTGTTTAATACGCCGGTGGTATAGAATGTATAGGCCACCCAGGATCCGTGTTCTAAAAGCTTTGAGGAATGCCGACGACAGATCTGTAGAGGAATAACCAGTTCAGAGAAGATTTGTCATTGTCACCTGGAACTCTGCGCTCCATGTCTCTCATCTCAGCGTCATCTCATTCATCACGGAATTTGTCAGGCTGGAAGAGAGTATAGTACGATAAGATAGTCACAACCTACTGCTCCAGCTCTGACGGTGTGGGACCTGATGTGTAACACTGAGGCTTAGCCTTCTTTGGGGGTGTTACTAGAGTCTGATTACAACCTATGGGCCATAGGCAAGATACTGGTTTGGGCTCCCTTTGTCCAAAAAACTCAAAGAACCTCGTAATCTAGAACCCTAACAGGTCACTGGGTCCTAGGCCAGCGCCTAGAATCCCTAATGGGCGATTCTTTATTAGTGTATGTTACCATTGTTGGGGGTATTCTCTAATTGGGGAGGAATCTGAAAACTTGTGTGTAATGATGAATTATACAATTTTACACCGTGTTCTATTAAAGAGAAAAATATGTTATTCTTTCCCGTTCTTTTCAGACAGGATAACTGAATGTGAAGCTCTGATTTCTTAGGACTAATGACCACGCCAGGTGTATTCTCTAAAACGTCTCTTTTCTACCCCCTGTCCGGCAGGCCTATGAGAAGCGATTTCCTACGTGTCCGCTCATCCCCGTGTTCCTGGGCAGTGACATCACGTACGAACACAAGAGCGAAGATGGCTCACTGCATGTCGTGGAGCGAAGCTGTAAGCTTAACGTGGATGCCCCACGGCTCCTGAAGAAGGCGAGTTGGGGCTGCTGACACGGAAATTGCGCATATTGATGTATTTTGCGTATCATTTCTTACGCCTTGAATAGCAACAATATTGGATCTACTTTGCCCCCCACACGCACACGTTCATAGTGACCATTATGGAAAGTAGGGATGTGCAGGCTCGGATAGGTTCGAGTTTGCAGCTGAGTTCAGATTTTTCCCTCCAAAAATCGGGTCTCAGAAAGAGGCAAAACGTCATCTTTCATGGACAAACATCATCTTCCATGGAAAGTCCATGGAAGATGATGTTTGTCCATGAAAGATGACGTTTTGCCTCTTTCTGAGACCCGATTTTTGGATGGAAAAACCCGAACTCGGCATGCAAACTCGAACCTATCCGAGCCTCTCTGCGAGAGAAGGAGGCTGTCAGGGCACAGCTGTCCATTCCCCTGTGCCTGGTAGTGTAAAATAACACTAATAACTTAGGGGTAAATTTACTAAGATAGGATTTCTATTGAAGAAGTGATGTTGCGCATAGCAACCAATCAGATTCCAGGTATTATCTAGAAGGTGCTAGATAAATGAGATGTAGAATCTGATTGGTTGCTATGGGCAACATCACTTCTTAAAAAGAACCCCCATCTTAGTAAATTTACCCCTAAGTGTTGCAGGATGTGTGATGTAGGATTTCACCCCATGTGTGATACAGTACAATACCTACCATACTGTCTTCTCTTGTGCCATCCATGCTTAAGTAACACAGCTGTGGGATCGCAGTGCACATACTACTATAGTCACTGTGAGGAGCACCGCTAAGCCTTTTTATAAGGTTGGGAAGGACAGGGAGGCAAAAGACCCACGTTTTGTTTTTTAATGTAATGTAGTATTGGATATTTTGCTCCAAATTGCGGAGAAACCCCTTATCTGGAAAACCCTGCACCTCAAGCATTCCGGATAACAGGCCTCTATTCTGTTCTAACATTTCAAGTACTCCCTAATGAACCTTATACTGTAATGTTATGCTAGGGTGTTCTGCAGATTGTGGGCCGCATTACTCTGTATAGATGCAAATGTGGCAGATTGTAATGATGGCAATTTTAAAACCAAGGCAAATGATGGAGTTTTATTGGCCCATTGATAGAATAGTGCCCATTGTGGCATCCTTGGTATGGACAGATGATATATACGCAGACTGTGCGCTTATGTGTTCTCTATGCCTCCCCATATCCATGGACACAAGAGTGGAGACTCTGACCTCCGCCGACGTAAATCTCTGTCCCCGATAATACTTTCTGTCTACTTGAACCGCTTCATGTAATGGCCCCGTAACCTGGTCACCAATGATGAGATCTCCTTTCTCTGCAGATTGCGGGCGTAGAATTTGTATTTTTCATCCAGAAGAACACACTGAACTGGAAGGACCGAACGTTGCTGATCGAGGCTCACAACGAGACCTTCTCCACCCGGGTCTTGGTGAACGAGACCTGCAGTTACTCTGTAAGTTTCGCAGCAGAAAAATCATCCGGATACTTTAGAATCTTTATACAAAGCAATTACGTGAACGTAATCTATGTAACTTATAGTGCAGAAACACAGACCATTATATGGAAGCTACTAAAACCCCTCTATTGATATAGCATGGGAGTGGATGACGTTTATTGTTAACGTGCTGTAAATCCTATCCTCCGGCCTTTTCGCCTGTCTGACAGGTCATTTAAGGATTACCAGGGCAGCGGCCTTTAATTATCTGGCTGAAAAAGAATAAAAAAAAAAACTATTTGCTTGACTTAATATAGTCACACAAGATACAAGCATTTCAGTTCTTTGTGATCGATAAGCCTGGAAGACATTTTGATTTGGGGATCCGTCTGCTGACTGGCTGAGCGGCTGTCACATGATCCAGCTGATTACTGCAATTACCCATCGATGGTTAGACTATGAACAGACTGAGGGCCTGATTCAGACCCGCTCGCGAGCGCTGAGCGCTCGCAAGCGGGTCGATGTTGGCCGCATGCGCACGACGGAGGCGGCTTCATCGTGCGCATGCGTGAGACCCGGATAGTGACGGGCAAGCCGTTGCTCCGGGTCTCGCTACAAAGGGGGCGTGCTGTCGATGTTGAGTGACAGTACGCCCCCTTTGGTGGGCGTGGCTGCCCAGACGGAGGCGTTCCCATGAGAACGCCTACCGTCTGGGGCCGGCCTCACATCACAAGTGATGTCAATGGGTGGACTTCTTGCTCTGTAAGAGCAAGAAGTCCACTGGGACTTGCGGCATCGAGACTCTACCACAAGGGTCTCGTCGCAAGTCCGATGGTCGCGATGGTCTTGACCATCGCGACCATCATCCTGGCCGCTCGCACTAGCTGTGGGTGGTCACCCACAGCTATGCGAGCGGCCAGGAAGCCGCTCTAAAAAAACAATAGGCGGGCACTGATTCAGAGCGAGCGCTCTGAAAGAGCGTCCGGCTCTGAATCAGCCCTGAGCCCGCACATGCGCAAAGCGTCCCGAAGTCACCATCGGGGGACTGCCACCAATGTTTTACCACTGGTGGCCTCCCGTGGATGGTGAAACAACTCGCCATTAGAACATTAATGGTTGCTAACCAACGATAGACGATGAACCACCCCTAGTGCCCTTTCCTGCAGCTATAACTAATATCTTCAATAGATTATTATCCAAATAACTTCAATTAATAGGCATGTTTTAGAGCAGCAGTAAGATTTTCGTCTGTGTCCCAATAAGTAATACAGGAAAGAATAAGGTTGGGCAACTGTTGGCCTGCCAGCTGGTGCAGAACTACAAGTTAGAGTTTCTGCAATAGGTGGATAATGCAATTCTAGCTTCTGTGCTGTTATAAATCACATTCCACAAACTTTCCAAGCCCCGAGCAGGGGAGTCTGGGTGTGATAATAAGCAAAGTTTAGCTTTACAACGTGCAAAAATGTAAAATTAGCCATAGCAACCAATCAGACACTTGTTTCATTGTCTGCCTAAACTGCTAAAAGCTAAGAGCTGATTGGTTGTTGTGGTATAGGGCAAATTTTGCACCTAAATGGTAATGTTAATAAATAAGCCTTATTGTCTTAAATTGTGACTCTTCCCCAGCACTGTTAGAATACGTAAGGTAAGGAGCAATAGAGTGGTCAGGGTATATTGCAGGCATTAGTTGACAAGTACACTGTTGCCATTATCCAATACACATGAGTAAAGTTTTTTTAATTAGCACTGCAGCCATTTTACTGGACCCAAGACCTTTGCTGAGGTAACCTGCCATACTCTGTGGTGGTGTCACATGAGCTGTTTTCAGCCAGCAGGAAAACAGCCAGTGGTGAAAGCTTGTCAGTATTGTTGAGAGTTTTTTTGCTGGCATCAAAGCTCTCCCTAATATGTAAGCAGTTTGTTGGGATTACAGTTGTGTGAGGAAACATATAAATGTAGGAGAAATAATAGCTTCTGTGAAGCACTTGTTTCCTACTGCTGGTTCCCAATTCATCTTAACTAACTAAAACAAATTTTTGTCTTTTGCTGCTTCACATTTTTAATAAATACAGTGGTGCAGTATTAGGTCTCCTATAAATTATATGCATATTATTACTACAAGTATCTTTATTATGTATTGGCCAAAGTATACTTTCCCCCAAAACACATTCTTGGAAACAGGACTTGTTAATAGTTTTCATGAACGTAAGTACAGAGCACCCTCTAGTGGCCATATTACTAATCACATGGCGCTGTTTTAGTCATACTCTGGAACAGGAATGGCCAACCTGTGGCTCTCCAGCTGTTGTAACACTAAAAGTCTCAGCATGCACTGCTTCAGTTTTGCTATTAGGGAATGCTAATACTGTGGCAGGGCATGCTGGGATGTGTAGTTTCACAACAGCTGGAGAGCCACAGGTTGGCCAGCCCTGCTCTGGAAGGACAGGTATCAGAAGTAACAGCGTGTTCACAAAGAAAATCTAGCAGAATTTGTTATTATGCTACAAACATATATACTGTAAAATAGGTTATAGACCACAAATGTACAATGTGCGAATATGTAAATACGTGCAGTTTCCTCAAGTGTTACATGTGTGCACTGTGAAAGAATATCTTGAAATATATTTTTTCTTATGTATCTACATACCTTTTTTTTTTATCAGGTGCCCCCTTGTGGTGAAATTATCAGGAAAAACAATATAGACTTGTGTGGTTTGATCCATGAAACTATAGAGTATTACTGGATATCTGTTTCTGATATTATAACTCTTAAAGCTTGATTCAACCTACCTGACAACTGCAAGCTCTTATGTCTCTGGGGGAAATGCATGAAACTTTAGAGAGCGATAAAGTTGTTGAATTGTCCACAGCAACCAACCAGCTTCTAACTGTCATTTTATAGACTATGCTTGATAAATGATAGCTGGAAGCGGATTGGTTGATATGGACAGCTTCGACACTTTATCCCTCTTTCAGGTTTGATACATCTGCCCTTCTGTCTCCTATGGGGCTAACGTTTGACAAAAAAAAAAATCTAAAACTTGAAAAATGTTACTAACTGTTGTGGAGCATACCAAGTCCTAAGGGATTACATTGAAAGCTGTGACTTGTAGTTCCACGAGACCTGGAAAGGAATAGGTCGCTCAGGGTTGTCCTGCCTGACCTCATAGTGCTGGCTGTAATGTACCACTGCAAGGATGTAACATTTATTTCTGGACCTCAGGTTCACCCCGACAATGAAGAGTGGACGTGCTTTGAGCAGACGGCATCTCTGGACATCAAGTCGTTCTTCGGCTTTGAGAGCACAGTGGAAAAGATTGCAATGAAACAGTACACTGCCAACATAAAGAGGGTGAGTGGGTCCCCCAAATATTCATCACCAGAATTATCGCCGAGTACTCTTCAGTTTTGCATTTATTTATTTTATAAAGTTTTGCAGATTTATCTTTTGTTGTTTTTTTTTTGTTTTTTTATACATATTTGCTGTGTGGTTGATTGATTACTATATTGAGTCCCGTGGTACAGAAAATAGGAAGATAATATGATAGTCAGATGAAGCTTTATCAGCCTTAACTATTGGCAACACACATGGTTTTTCATCAACATGAAGAGCCATAAAACAAGATCATTCTGGATAGAATTGTATTTTATGTTCTTTTGGAAAATAGAAGTATTTTTTGGACGTTCCTCAGCCCTTGTACTATCCAAAGTAATGAAAGTTCCATTGTTTGTCTTAGAGTGCTGAGTGGCCTTGAAAAGGGTCCCGCTTTATGCTATGATGTATGCTCTCTATTACAGGGTAGGGAGGTCATTGAATTTTACTTGAACGAGCTGATATCTCAGGGCATCACTCACATCCCCAGATGGACCCCTGGAGCATCAGGGGGATATCATAATGTTTTAAGGAACGCTACAAACGGACATTCCTGCGTCATTGAGGGTTCTGGTGCTGAACTGGAAGAGTTGACCGTGCCGGGGTTGACCACAGCAGAGCCTGGTGGCCACAATCTAGGGTCAGACCCTGATGGTAAGTCCAGAAGCCAGAGGCCACCAATTATTGTGTATGGATGTGGTTTGTAAGTGTCACCTCAGCTCTCCTTTGTTCTTGACCTGAAGGAGCATTTGAGTTTTTTAGCCAGGTGTCCTTGAACCTCACACCTAGACCTGATTTACAGGTCTCATACCATCTGGCCACTTGTGGACCCTTAGTCTAGATGTACTTACAGTGATAGAAGAGGGGGGATCTTTCTATATTGTGCCGCTGACAAATGATACAAGTAAACATTCCTATACCTTCACAGCTGTATATTCATATATCTCAGTTATCTTTGCTTTCCTGTGTCCAGACAATCGCATGGCGCTTCCTCTGTTTCCCTCCATTGGGGTCTTCTTGCAATAAATTGGCACATATGCACCATGTGCACGTGGCTTAGCTGACATCCAGTTGTAGAGAAAATGTTTACGTTTGTCCAGATAACCGCTATTGTCCTGAGTAATCCTCATCCATCTGTGCTAATGGAGCCCCTAATGAGATTTGGCTTCTCTCCCTGTATGCCGCATGGATGTCTCTTTCCATATTCAATTTTGATGTGGGACTACCGCTGTAACTCATCTACTTGTTTGGCAACCAGGCTGAGTGTCTGGGTCTCACCCTTTATGTTCAGGCATAGCAAATCTTACTTGAAATACTGTGACGTGGTGAATTGTCATCTCTCTTTGTCAGGCGATAAACTGGAGGCTGAGTACATACAGCGCTTTTTGGGACAGCTCACACCCATGCAGGAGAGCGCCCTGATCCACCTCCGGCAGTGGTTGCTGGAGACCCACAAGGGGAAGGTAAGAGGCAATCACAAGCTCCTGTCCTGGGGGGGGCCAGTGACCAATTTGGCCACACATAGGTGCCTAAACTTACGCTATAGCTTGAGCCCATTATTGTGCATGTAGTAGAACCATACACAACGGACGATACCAGTCCTCTTCCCACTGCCTTTAGAAACATGATCATGTTGATTTCAACCTCTAAATTCTAAATTAATTTGGGCAGGACCATCTCCTTTCATACTATTATATGTTCTTTCTTTATGTCATAACCCCCTCAATGTACAGCGCTGCATAATATGTATATGATAATAATAGTTATTATTGGGCATCACGGTTCTTTTCAGGCCACACACACTATACGTTACTGCAACTTGTGTTGCCGGCAGTTCTTTAGAGTGTAATGCTGGGTACACACCAGACAATATGTCGATCCAATCCGGCAGATCAGAGCGAGATATATCTGGCACATTGTCTAGTGTGTACCCACTATGTCACTGACTATGCACGTTCCCGTGCATCGTCGGCGACATCCTCCGTCAGCCCTGCAGCAGGTTAAATGGGCATTATCATTAGCGGGGACCATGCTGCATTCTGCAGTGTATGCACTTGCCGATGCCGCCCCCCCACCAGGTCCCGTCGCTAACGAGATCGGTACACACTAGACATTGTCTAATGTGTACCAGCCTTAAAGCTCGTGCCAGCAGTGCTCCTTGTCTTTTGTCTCCTTCAGTGACTCTGCTACTGTCAGCTTACCCATGGGCACAGGGTCATTGGGAACTGTTGCTGTTCCGTCTGCGACAAGACACTGCCTGCTCTTACAAATTATAGCCAGTTGCCCTACCACACCCCGTACTGGTCCCTCCCTGCAATGTGTTGTATTCATGCTGTACACTTTTGAAATGGTTAGCTGTTGTGTATTGTAATTACGCTTATGTCTTCCCCATGTACGGCACTGCAGGCACTTTGTGGCGCCTAATAAATAAATTATAATAATATTTTATCACTTCAAACTCCACCCAAAACTTGTATTTCAGTTGTAGATATCATACAGTGGAAGAGAGGGCTGTTATTTGTATGAATATAAAGTATTGTACAGCCAATGAGATAATACTGCCAGGTGCTGCAGAAATCCACTGGTACAAGCTCTGGCACTGGCCTTTATTTACATCCACCACTGTTTGTTCTCCTCCTACAGATCCCAAAGGATGACCACATCCTGCGCTTCCTGCGGGCACGCGACTTTAACATGGAGAAAGCCCGGGAGATGCTCTGCCAGTCCCTGTCCTGGCGCAAGCAATACCAGGTGGACTACATCCTCCAGACGTGGCACCCACCTCCTATCCTGGAAGAGTACTACGCCGGAGGGTGGCATTACCACGACCGAGGCCAGTCCTAACTCCATGTGCCGTTTGGTTTAGAACTTGCTCACTAATCTAATACACAAAGCATCCGCATTAAGCTGCCCACACACACACACTCTGTGGAGTCAGCAGAGATATCAGGAAATCCGTCTAATGATAATGATCCTATTGAAATTGATTGGACCATTATCAGGCACATTGGAAAATGCGCTCAGAACATGATGCTCTATTAGTCTGTATCCCAGACATCTTCCAACCCTGCCAATGAGGCCACACTGATCTGGGCAATCAGTCCATGCACCATACAGCCCATTCTTGTCCAATTTTTCCATCCGTGTATGGTGAAATTGGACTCGGCAGCAGAATCGGCGCATGCGTCGCCATCATTAGGTCCCGTAGAGTAGTGTAGAAATAAAGAAACTGTATTGCAAACACTTCAATTCCTCTTTATGATACTGTACATTGCAGCCTTATTGGTCATTTACTAACATTGATCAAACTTCCAGCAATCAATCCGCAATTGGCATTCACTTGCATAGTGTAATTTAGACAATGAAAGCAAATGTCTGATTGGCTGTAATCATGGTTAGTAAATAGTGTATATGTACGCCTTTTGAGCAGTGTTTGTTAGTGATCACCTATGAGAACATTATCATCTGGAGGCTACGAATAGGTAGAACGATGTAATGGTTATAAACCTTCCACACCGCAGAGCCATGGAAGAGATTGGCGCGTTACATCAGATATGCATCCAGCTGTGATAATGACCTAATGACTCTGGTTATCTTTATTTCAGATGGTCGTCCCTTGTATATTCTGCGCTTGGGGCAAGTGGACACCAAAGGCCTGTTGAAAGCAGTGGGTGAAGAGGCCATCTTACGTCACGTGAGTGTCTGACATCTGAGCCATGCTATTATTACTTTAGTTTGCCTGTTTCTCACCCTAATTAGTATATCCTTCTTTATAGTGTATATACTTTACCTAGTCCTAATGCTACTAGGAGGGTGCTTGTGGGTTTAGATTGGACATTACACGAATCTCACCGTTCCAAGGATCTGCATGTGCAAACATTAAATTATCCCGAAATGACTGCAGTTTAACCAGTCAATAGAGAATATTGGTGCTGATGTCTCCTGGCACATGAACAGGGGCGCCGAGAGGGGGGGGGGGAGCGGGTACAGATTACCCGGGCCCGGGCTTTCTGAGGGGCCCGGGTCCGACGCCGCCCCCCCTCACCGCAGCCCAGCACACAGCGTGTGCTGAGCTGCAGTTGGAGACTGCTCGTGGCTGCTGAGCAGCAGCCACAGCAGTCTCCTATGCCTGTGGGGGGAGCGATAACACTGATCGCGCCCCCCCTGGCTTTGCGCCGGGCTGAGGGGGCTCAGAGCGCCCCTCTCCCTGGCGCGCGGCGCTGCAAATCTTTTTTATTTATTTTTTCCGGCAAGGGGGCGTGGCCACGCCTCCCCGAGATTAGGCCACGCCCCATATTACCGGGGCCTGCCTTGGCTCTTGGCGGCCCTGCACATGAAGCAATACTGTCTGGCTCCAAAACAGTGCAAGTCCCAGGAATCTGTGTACCACAATTGTGCTGGATAGTTATAGTGTAGTAAATGATATCTAAAAATAAGTCACAGAGTGTCTGCGTTTGGCTGACTGGAAATACACAGCAGAACATGACCTAAACCAATCACTTCTTCAAAGGTGAAATGTCAGAATCCCCCATAACAACCCAGAGCAGTGATAAAGCAACACCATCCGAACTACAGAAAACGGCAAAACAAAACCAATCTCTATGCTAATACAATAGTGCAATGTTTCTGTACGGTGACATTTGTTATGCACTTATCCATATAGTACTGATTATTTTTGCTCCGGTAGAACTTTGCACACATCAGGAGTGCAGCATAAATCATAGCACACGAAAGCCTTGTTTGGGACTGGGGATGGGTGAAATAGAGTCATTTTAGTTTATTTCTGCTTTATATTGTATTTCGTATGACAGGTTCTCTCCATTAATGAAGAAGGACAGAGACGGTGTGAGGAGAACACTCATCTGTTTGGTTCCCCAATCAGGTTAGTGCGATAGGACTATGCAGTATGGGTAGTGCTACAGATCCACTGATCCCACAACAGTATTTCATACAGATATCTCAGGGTCATATCATAGCAGAAGCGTCACCATGTCATAGTACATCATAAGTGCTAAATGTCTCCACTTCCCCTCACTTACGCTCCTTCTTGTGGTAGGTCCTGGACCTGCCTTGTGGACCTGGAAGGACTGAACATGAGACATCTCTGGAGGCCTGGTGTGAAGGCCCTGCTCAGGATTATAGAGGTCATTGAGGCCAATTACCCGGAGACGCTGGGAAGAATGCTGATAGTACAGGCTCCACGAGTGTTTCCAGTTCTATGGACACTGGTAAGTGAACTGACGGGCCGCTTCCTTCATGATAATTGCTACGGTCTTTGCCGTTCTTTGTGTGGGTTCCTGAGCCACCTCACCCCTTCTACTGTGTCTTCACCACTGCTAGAGGTCATCAGCCTGAGCTGATCTAAACCTTCTGTCTTAGGTCAGCCCATTTATCAACGAGAACTCCAGGCGGAAATTTCTGATCTACAGCGGCAACAACTACCAAGGCCCAGGTGGGATAGCCGATTACCTGGACAAGGAGATAATCCCAGATTTCCTTGGTGGAGAGTGCGTGGTAAGAATGCACTAACTAGCCTTTAATCTGAAAAGAGTGGAGATCGGCCTAGGACCGCGACACCCATCTAGGCACAGAATATAAATTATCCTTCGTTTTTTACTTTATCTCCTCAAACATAGTCCAAAAACTGTATTTTCATTTTTGTGGTGACTTTATCTGCTATATGTAATGCTTGTTGTACTCTCCACCCCCAGTGTAACATTCCAGAGGGAGGACTGGTCCCCAAATCATTATATCAATCTGATGATGACGCCGAGACTTCCGACCACATCCGGTTGTGGACTGAAACCATTTATCACTCTTCTTACATCTACAAGGGAGCCCCACACGAGGTTTGTGGAAGAGAGAACCCAAGTGTCCAAGATTAGGAATTAGGGCTTTGTCCGTGCCTGATGCCTCTAGTGGGTAAATTGCACAGAAAAATTGCACAGACCGATACAAAAAGTTTCAAGGGCTAACTAAAACAAAAGATTCAAGAGGAACATGAATTCATTCATTTCAGATCAGTTTAGTGCGCTGTAGAAGAACGGGGCGAGTGACAGAATTTAACCTGATAGGCCACTAAGATGGCTTAGCAAGCTGGGGGGTGGGGCGACTAGGGATGGGACAAAGTAGAACTGGCTCAATGTACCCCTGTTCAGGGGTACATCTCTCCATAGATGTCATTGATCTATAGTATACTGTACTTCATGAGGCAAGGGGAGAACCTGGACTAGAGTAGCATCATCCTAGCAGTAGAAGAGACAAGGTTCTCTCCTAACCTGGTTTGTAGCCTTCTTGCAATACATTAGAGCATGGAGAAGCTCCGGATGACATGAGACCACCATAACTCTGACACTTCGATGTCACATTGGTTCTTGCAGCTCACTGCCGAAATCCTGGAGGTGGAGTCCGTCATCACTTGGGATTTTGATGTCCTACGCGGGGATGTTGTGTTTAGCCTCTTCCATTCCAAGAGGGCTCCACAGATCCATCAAAAGGACTCCGGCTCTGTCACCGCCACGACAACCTCCTGCAACAATGTGCAGCTGATCGACAAGAACTGGGTCCTGGGAGTTGACTACAGGAGGGTGGAGGCGCCGCTAGTCTGCAGGGAAGGGGAAAGCATCCAGGTTTGTAATGTTTGAAGTGCATATAACGTTTTTCTAGGAAGTCTAATTGATGTGATGTGATGTAATGTACGTTGTATCCCTAGGTCCATATAATTGCAGTTTAGTAAGAAAAGGCCATAGATAGATAGAGAAAAATGCATAGATGGATATTGTTTTTTCCTATGATTCAGTACCCTGTTTAGGATTAGTTTGACTGAGTGCAGTACTTAGTTGTAGCCTGTAGGTGTCAGTGTTGCAATTTATGTGCTGTATGTATACTCCTGGCCAATATATAAACCTGTCTCTGTACCAATGTTATAGGGAGCTTCAAATGCAGAAAGTGGTACGTGTAACAAAGAGCTGACAGCCCCTCACTCTCTTGTTTTAATCCATAAATAAAGCTAAATAGACAGGTATGTCCGGAGGAGGACCGGAACGGTTTATATGATGGAAGAGAATGTATCGGTAGTTTGTACTGTGATGTTTGAATTGTTTCCACCGTGCACATTTTCCAGAGGCCCCAAAGCACATTGATATTACATGGCTGGTTTCAAAGCACCTTGATATCTGGTTGGTGGACTACTATAATATTGGCTGTAGGTTCTAGGTGGTCTGCCCAGCGCATTTCAAGGTGGGCACGCACTCTCTGCAAACTAGAAGTGCATCTAGGTATTAAGAGAAGCAGAAATAATGCACTGTGTAACAACGTGTAAATTTACTAAGCTCTTCTCGGCAGGTGTGACTGCACTGTAAAAAGGCACTGATATTAACAGCAAAACTCCGCATAATTTGCTTTTAATATCAGTACGGTTTTAAATTTCAGGGTTGAACCCACCGAGAAGTGGCGGCTTGTAAAAGCTGGAGCGTAGTACATTTACCCCTGTGGGTCCAACCTCCAACCCCTTTACAACTACCCTTTTTTATTCAATAAAGCCTTTTATTTTCCCGTTAGATTCTGCTCTGTTTAATGTCAATTATGTTTTACAGTATGTAATCAAGAGAGTGAGAGCGCAGTGGCTACTGTGTATTTTACATGGTTGCGTTTGAAGTGTTTTCTCGTCCTGGTCAGTGCGTTTAGAAATCAGCCTCTCTTAACAAGTTCTTCCCATTAAAATTATAACAAGAGACCTGATCGTCCCAGTTCGTGTTTGCTGAGCGAAAAATGTTGCGTGCCATTCCACAAAATTATGGAACGCCCCAAAATGGCCCCTCCCGACCTCTTTATCTCAGTTCCATAAACTCCGCTCAATGTTACAGTTGCTCCGTATGGAGCATGGAGCACCCTCTGCGGCCCTGTATAAACTGTGGTGGTAGTCGTGGTCTCTACATATCAAGGTGCACAGGGCCCTCAAACCTGAATTTTGCTCCTTGTCCTTGCTGTCTTTGTGCTTTGTCAATGAGGCCCGGCGGAGGCAGCCATTTTGTGAGCTGGACAGGAGAACGCAGACTATGCCTTTCATGGACGTTACGAGGCTGCAATGCAGTGTTGTCATTGGTACCTTGCAACTCACACAATGGCTGCCGTGACATCACACAGCGCTGCAGAGAATATTGGATCTTAATAAGTAACACAGTAGGAGCATTATGGGATAAGTATTTCGGTTATTTGTGCTGTGCACACGACATTACCCAGAATCCTCTTTGCTTTCCCAGGGTTCCCATGTGACCCGCTGGCCTGGGTCTTATATCCTCCAGTGGAAGATGAACAGCTCGTCGTCTGGGTCTAGCATAGCCAGAGTGGACGATGTTCTGGCCTCGCTTCAGGGAACCAGCCACAAGTGTAAAGTCATGTATTACTTCGAAGTGCTGGCATCAGAGGACTTCAGGTAATGAACATTAATTACTAATATAAAATGGGATGTAAGCTACAGATAGTAACCCAGTATATTTTGAAGTCTTATCTGCACTTTATATTATGTCTTGGAAAATAGTTACTCACAAAGTAACTAGTAAATGATGTTAAAAAAAAAAAAATATACAGATCAGTGAGTTTTCGAGGTGACCCAGATACTCTGTTTAATGGCGGTTCTCTCACCACGGATGCGGTATGATATGTCGAAAGTCATCACGTAGACAGTGATGACATGTTAGAATGGCGAAATATCGCCTCTGGCGGCCCAGGCTTCAGCGATGTCTTCCCTGTCCCGCCGGTCATGTGACCGTCGCTTCTGGGTCAGATCGCCTATGCTCTGGCGTTCGGGTGAGTATATTTCTGCTAACCCTCCCTCTAGTGCCTAACCCTAAGCCGCTCCACCCCCCCCCCCCCATTTCTACCACCTTGTTGAGGCGTAAGACACACATGCTTCTATTTCTGAAAGTGTATCATCACATATACACAGCAGAGGCTGCTATTGTGTACACATGGGATACAGAAAGCACCCCTGCTGGGGGGTAGCAGAGAGGTGCCCGTGTCCAGTTCATTCTGCCCATAATATGTTTCTGCTTTTATTTTTTTTCTTTCCAGGGGGTCAATGTCCAGCCTGGAATCTTGCAGCGGTTTCTCTCAACTTAGTGGGATCACCAACAATTCCAACAAGTCTCAAACCAGTTCCCTGATCTCCAGATAACATAGGCCGCAGGGACCCTGCTCCCTTTAGCACCTGGACCATACGCCCGCAGCTGGCCTTATTTATCTGGGCAGAGGACGAGCGGTTCCCCTGCACCCAGGCTATGCCACCAGCAGAAACCTGTAACACAAGCTCAAGGAAAGCAGAGGTATCCATAGATCACAGAAGCTTTAAAAACCGAGGAACCTCACAGACCTATCACTGGAATCACAATTGATCTAAACCAAATACCAAGGAGTAACGGGGGAAACCACTAACTCTTCATCACATACTTTTATAAGCTTTCTTGTTAATTTATGACACAGGTGCCACCACTAACATGACGGAGAGTCACAGAAGTGCCTCTCAGTTGGTGGGGGGGTTTTATTGAATGAGTGCAATTACCAGGTTATCACTGTACAGGGCCTTGTGCGATGGTTGTAGGCCCATTGTCTATAGACTTTAATAACTGCCAGCACTTTTGGCTCTTTTCTAAGCCAGAAACCTTTATCTACCTAACTTATTTACATTGGCTCTTTTCAGACTGACCTCAGGCCAACATTTTCGTAATGAAATAAACAGTTACTAGACCAGTTGTCTTTCATCCTTCCTTTGTTGTGTGCTCTGGTTCTGTGCTCCTGATATTACACCACCAGGCTTTGTATGGGATCAGTGTCCCAGCTGCAGACATTACTCCCCTGTCCTTATAGGCGTACGCCATCTACTCTCGTAATTACAGGCATCCTCCTATAACCCCATATAAACCTCTTACCTTTGCTTTCCAAAGGGATCTATGCCTCCATCCACAGCACCACCAAGCAACATTCCAGGTGTTTCATTGATGGATGTGCCCGCCATTTCTTAGGTGTGTTAGACTATGGTGAGAGGGCCTTATTCAGTACCGATCGCAAGTTCAGCTATGGACGAAGATCGAGCGATTGTTTGCCATCCTACATGCGTATAAGATGCACTGCGCACAATCGCACTGTGATTACGGACGCACAGAGGAATCCATTGCAGAAAGAGTGACAGGCTGTCAGCTTTTGGTGGTGGTGATGGTTGGTGGTGGGGGGAGTGGTCAGTAGAACGCAGGCGTGCCTGTCCTTTTGAACGCCGGTTCCTGGGTGTGCATAAATTAACCACTGCGATGACTTACGCAGCATGAGAGCCCTCTGCGTGCGAGGAGACTTGCAGTGTCTGAGGTGTGATCAGACCTGTTGTAAATGCTGTATATGGGAAAGATTTATGGACTGCACACCCTGAATATATATATAATGGGAGGTGCTACCTGATGAGACAAATTGCAGGCACAAAAACAGACAAATCTCAGGTGCACAACTCCAAATTATTAATAATATATAAATGCAATACAATTTTGCAATCAATAGAGGTTTTTAGCATAATCTTGGCCAAGGTTATGGGCCTACCCACCATATCCAGGTAACCTCTGTAGGGTAGGTCCCTAACATACTACGATTCAAATCCAGAGCGCAGGACACCCCCAAACTAGCCCAGCTAAGCCACCCCAGGGCACCGCCATAGTAAGAAAAGTGCAGTGTGAAAGAGATAGTTAGGAGCAGCTACTGCTGCATATAAAGAATAAAAATAAAAAGTGAGGTACATATATAATAAACAAACAGTGAAGGGTTAAAATGTGTTATAAAAGAAAAATGTGTTATAATGCGGTGCCCTGAAACAGATCAACAAAGGCAATCCAGGGGGACCCACGCCCCAAAAATGAACCAAAGTTGCACTACAGTATATAAAACTTGTAGGACTTACCTAGAATTGTGCCTATTACTTGTGTGCATATTCATTACAAGACTCCATGCTTTTAAACCAATAAGGTAGGGGTGCTAATCCAGACTGAGGGCGTCTCCTTTCCCTCAGGTGTGCAATAAAGCACATTAAATAGAGTATATGGGAAAGATTTCTGGACTGCACACCCTGACTATATATATAATGGGAGGTGCTACCTGATGAGACAAATTGCAGGCACAAAAACAGACAAATCTCAGGTGCACAACTCCAAATTATTAATAATATATAAATGCAATACAATTTTGCAATCAATAGAGGTTTTTAGCATAATCTTGGCCAAGGTTATGGGCCTACCCACCATATCCAGGTAACCTCTGTAGGGTAGGTCCCTAACATACTACGATTCAAATCCAGAGCGCAGGACACCCCCAAACTAGCCCAGCTAAGCCACCCCAGGGCACCGCCATAGTAAGAAAAGTGCAGTGTGAAAGAGATAGTTAGGAGCAGCTACTGCTGCATATAAAGAATAAAAATAAAAAGTGAGGTACATATATAATAAACAAACAGTGAAGGGTTAAAATGTGTTGTAAATGCTGCGTGAGTGGTCGATGTGCGTCGATAGTACCGATGTTTACATTGGGCGGATGTGAAAAAGCAGTGGTGGGCGTCTTTATGCCGGCTGAGCCTATTTTGCAGCTCCGTTCCGTACAAATTTTGCAGCTGCGAACGCAATTTGCGATCCGTACTGAATCAGGCCCAGAGAACCTATTGTATATTCATTCCTCAAATGTGCTTACAAACAGCCATGATGGCGAAACAGTGGACAGGTAACCTGTAGCCAATTATCAGGGCTGGTGCTACTACTCGGCAGTCGTCTGGGACAACCAGGTTTTAGGGGGAGCCTAAAACACAGAGTGAGTGGCATATTGTCACCCAGTGTTTTGATAAAGTTTAAGACGCTAACACCAGGAAGCAGCAGAATCTTCACTAAGAATCTGATGTCACTGATAGGCTGGGAATGTGGCGCTGAGCTATGATGTCATAGGCCAACGCCACACTCCCAGATTGACATTGTAGAACAGGAGGTCCTGACCCCTTTTTAACACGTCCTGCTGTAGTTGTATAGAGCTGTGAACGCGATAGACGGTATAGCTAGCTATATTTAGAACTGAGTTATGAGGTGTCTTAGAGATTTATGGTAAGTCATCGGGGGTCATTCTTTTCTTGCATGGAATTTTATTTACAAGGAATACAAGTCCGTTTGTACAGAGAAATCGAAGATAACGGTGGCGATCTTCCCTTCAGCTGTCCCTCTTTCACGTAATGAGGGCCTCTACATGGGTGAGTCCAAGGTGATTTAGCATTGCCCATGACTGTTGTAATATTAACCTCAGTATAACAAATCATTACATATTGTGGTGGTTGAAGCCGTTTTAAAAAAAATTCTGAGTAGAATAAATAAAATTTATTTTTGTTTTCCATATTTTTTTTTTCAAAAAAAATTTACTATTTTAAAGTACAAATGAAAAAAAAAAATATTTTGTAACACTATGAAAAGTTCTTTCAGACTCCCCTCCCCCCAAAAAAAGCAGTATAAAATTAACCCTGATACCTTTTTTTAAGTAATAAAAATGTTTCTTCTCGATTTTAAAGTGAGGATGCCAAAGACAGGTCCAGTCATGCAAGGTCAAGAACCCTCCAGACGTGAAGGGCTTAAACTGTACAGAGCCACAGAACAATCTGTCCGGAGACAGGACGGCGACCTGTGCGCCGCAATCCATCTTTTGCGCTAGTAGATGATGTAATTGATTTTGATCCTGGTGTGACCAGTAATTATAATAAAATGAGCGGAACCTCGCAGCCTCCGCTGATATTGCTGCGTATTACTGACCAGCTGTCATTGCAGTCTATGTTATAGCGCAAGTCTGTTCGTGGGTAAGTGGCCCCCTCTTTGTGGCCTCATTGGAAGACGTGGTTATACGTTTGGCATGTGCTATGAGCAACAGAGCAGTCGTTCTGGCGAGTTCACGTTTTCTTCGTTCCTTTATATGGACCTTTCAAACATTCTTTGGGAAACTCCGTTGTTCACAGAACTGTAAATATCCCTCCAACGTCCGGCATCCAGCTCCTCGTCTCTATTGTGCCACGTTGTCCTACTTAGGTCTGGTCTTTGACGCTTTGGCCGGGTATAGTTGCTCCTCGCTGTGGCTCAGGCTGTGTGCAGAAATCGGGGACGGCGGTGAGGGCCAGCTCACGTTCTCGCTGGCGGATCTGTTGGAAGTAAAGTCTAGATTACGATACAGAAGTGGAAGGAATGTATGTGAGAACATCTGGGAAATGTGACTGGTGAGCAGTGATCTGGTACCTGTAAAATATAAATGTGTATTATAAGGGATAACTGCTAAATATACAGGATATTGGAAGTCACCCCATAACCTGTATAGTAGAAATCAGTCTGACATCTTTAGACGGTCATTGACCCACGTTGTGACCTGTAATATCCTTATATGTTACAGTCAGGGTTTCATTACTCCCATCATAGTGCTGTCTAATGAGGAATCGCAGTTATGTTAACTTCAAGTAACAGACTGACTCCTTTTAGAAGATCATACTTTTGCCAACACGCCCTGTAGACGGTGGCATCTTGGTATACAGGTCCATAAGCTGCTCGTGATCAGATGCACTTGTGCAAAGAAAGACACATGACGCCACAAAGAAGCATATGGACTGTGAGGAGGGCGCGACTTATAGCTACGTACTCGTAAATGAACCTTTCTTCCAGGGTAACATAACCGCACTCACCCTGGTTGGCATGACGCTTTGTTGTGCCCGAGGAAATCACCATAGGAGAAGGGACAGGCTGAAATGACAAACACGCATGAGCTCTTAGCAAAAAGACAGCAGCAAAGTCCTATTTCTAGGCCAGAGCACTATAGGAACATTGGAGTATGATAGTGTATATGGAATAGGTGCCATAACTAGTGCATGGGGACGAGGACCATGAGATTCGTTAACATAGAAGGTTGCATTTTAGGTCACAAATGTTCTGCATTAGTACAGAAGCCTCAGAACACTGCTTAGTGCAGCTTGGGGGACCTTCAGTATGTGGCTTCCTACTGCCTCCATTCCCAATCTCATATCACATACATGTCACTTGTAGCCCTGTCCTCACTATTCTAATCCACAGGTCACTGCCTCCCACAATAACGACCACATTAATATGCTGCTTTATCTTGTTCTGCTGTGAGCTCCCCAATGATCTGATTGGCCACCGCTTGGTCTACCCCAGCCCACAACAAAATGGGGAACAACGGATTAGGAGGAGATGCATTATGGTAACATACAGGTGCTTAGCAGAGGCAGAACTATGGGAGACAATGGAGGCGTCGGGCTCCAGCACTGAAGGGGCACCTCCATTGCCCACAATATATTCACCCCACTTAGGGCTGTAAATATGAACCTGGCACCTGAGAAGTTACTATAACCATATACTAGTGGAAGGCTCTGTGTCAGACCATCAGATGCTGCTTCTGTCTATCTACAGCCTGTCCCCCACTCATTGATGTCGCTGCTCCTCAGCAGCTTCTCATGCCCGTGTGACTCTGAAGCCCCCTCCTCACTCACAACCTGAGCATAAACGCGGCTGTAGATCTTCCAGGAGCTTTATGTCAGCAAGGAGGCACCAGACAGAGCTGCGGGTAAGAGGGCATGGGAGGCAGGGACCTGGGGCACCAGCGACTGAGTGTGGGGGCAGGTCTTTGGTGGAGCAACTTCCCGGCATGTGAAGCAGTCGGCAGTAGACTGGGTATTTTGTGATTTGTAGTTCCACCACAGTAGCAGTCTTACAGTATCTTGACTCAGTACTCAAAGCCCCCACATCAGGTGGTTTTCTCCCACACCACATCAGATGGCTTTCGTCCCTTTTTTTTTTATATATATATATGGGGGGGGGGGGCACCAGATTATAACTTGCCTACGAGCGTCTGGGATGAACTTAAGCCACTGGTGCTTGGCCCACAGTGAAATACACTTTTTAACTGTGTACTGGGAGTATTAGTTTTGCCTTGCAATGCTGCAGAGTTACATTCAGCTTTGATCAAAGCTGGTCATACGTAGTGCAAGCCGATCACTCCTCATCCATTGCCAAACAGCTGGATCGGTAAGCAGTCTGGCCTCTGGATGTGGGTCATCAAATTGCAGATTCAGCCGATCAGTGTTACACCCAGGGACTAAAAAACACAGATAGTAGTTCACTGAATAATAGCATTTTCTACAGTACTACAGCTCCAAGTCCACAGTCGGTAGGGACCAGAGCTTCAAGGGTTGAAACTCTGTGTCACAGGGGTCTATGTACTAAGCCGGGGAGAGGCATTCCTAGAATGCAGGCCCCAGAATGTCAGTTCTCCTTATCGTGTGCAATATTGTGTAGTGGGTGTGAAAACAGCGTAGCTAGCAGGGCCACAGGAAGACTCAGCATTCAATACAACCTACAAAGCATTCCACAAGTGCCGATCCTACTGCTGGACAAGTGTATGACGCCCCACTCACCAGTGGAGATATCCTACTGATGAGTACTGAGGTGTTCAGGGAAGTCACTTCATCTCCCAGGAGCTGCAACCAACACACCTAGGGGGAGATTTATCAAAGCTTGGAGAGAGGTAAAGTGGATACAAATAAAGTACCAACCAATGAGCTCCAGACTCGTTTTTCAAACACAGCCTGTAAAGTGACAGGAGCTGATTGGTTAGTACTTTTATCTCTGTCCACTTTATCTCTCTCCAAGGCTTAGTACATAGACCCACAGCTTGATAACATGGATGATGGAGATACACAAGTTTTAGTATTGTCTTATACAGTACCTGCCAGCTTTGAAATCTTTCCTTCAGGGAGGGAGGGTCCTTGGGGGGGAGATACAGCTGATCGCTGTGGGATGTGGGCCTGGGAGCTTCTCATCATTAGGCCCTGCCCCCTAGTGGCATAGTACTGCTAAACACAGGTCTGTGGAGGGGAGGCGGGGCTCATATTACGTAATTATATGATAATCATGTCATAGCGCACCCCATCCAGCCCAATATGGGGGTCAGCCAGAACTTTTGGGGGAGTAGACAAATGAGTATTGTCTGATCGGCTATCCCTCTGCTAACATAATGTGTTTTCCTATCTACAACGCTGTTACTTGCCCTAAGAGAAAGTAATTGAGCTGATCGACAATACAATAAACTTGATATTGAGACTTCCCAATACAGTAAGGACTTCAATTATGGACATACTGACAAGGGGTTGGGTATGAAATGCCGATAGCCGGGAAGCTGACTTAAGCCCAAACAATGAAGATCCCGGCTGGGGCTGGTAAGTACCCTGACCCTCCCCTCTACCCCCCAACCCTCCTTTAGTGGTGCCTAACCCTAGCTTCAACATTCCTGACTGATTCACAAATGGGCATAAAATAAATGGCGTATTTTGGACGACCCATTTAAAAAATATGAATTTACAAATCGCTGAAATTCGTTAAAATGACAGGATTAGATGAACTAACCTGACTGTCCCTATTCAAGTCTCGCCAGGCGATAGCTCTCGCCACGTTTCTCACATGTGATCTGCTGTAGAATTTCTGAGCTATAGCCACACTTTACGCTTATCCGTGGTTATTCCGTGGTAATACTGCCACCAGTTGTTTTATGGCATAACGAAACATGACCGTCTATTAAGTATGAGGGAGAAAAGCTGCTGAGATAACTGCAGTACCACCATTTGCCAAAAAGGTCTTCACAAATAAAAAATAAATAAAAACCTTTGGGCAATATTCTATGTAAAGCAAATAGAACATTTACAACCATACCTTCCTTCAGTGTTTCACCATGAATAACAATGTATATGATGGTGTCCCAGTAAGGAAGAGCCAACTCACCAGTACAGGACTCTAGAATGTCAGTGACTTCTGTGGCCAGCATCTGTGCAGAGGGCAGGCACAAGTTCAGCGGGTTCTCACTATAACTGTCCTCCAGATCCCCAGCTCTAGAGGAAAGAGATGGAAGATTTAACGTTTTTTTTGTTTTGTTTTTTTAATTGGTTTAATTTTCCTTTCATATCTAGTTATTGGTTAGATACACTCTCAAGTAGAGAGTATCCTCATTGGGTGAGCAAATATAGTTTTTCTGGCTGCTTTGTGCATTCACCCTGCACTTAACCCCCACCTATGGCATCAGGCCTAATACAGCAGGGTGGGATTGTACTATGCAAAAGCCAGAGCTTGCATATAAACCTCAATCCTAGATTTACGTAGAGGTGTAATTTGAAAAAAAAATAAAAATTGACCTACACATATTTAACATAATATAATAAATAAATATATAAAAAAATATTAATACAAAAGCAAAAACATTTTGTGGTGGAAGATGAACTCTTTAGTCTTGTCCCACTATTGCATGGCTGTGGTTAATCCTTCTATCACTGATCAAAAAAATAAGTCTACCCATTTTTATCCCCCTTTATATGCCCAGATATTAAACTACTTAAAAAAATGAGAGTTATGGTAAGAACTAACCTTTGTTAACTCTCTTTCTTCGAAGTCCATAGGGTCCACAGGGAGACCTCGGGGGATAGTCTGTCTTTGACGCTGTGGGTTGTCTCAAGAGCCACGCCGTCAAAGACAGACGATCCCCCAAGGTCTCCCTGTGGAGCCTATGGACCCTGAAGAAGAAACAAAGTGCAAATACGGATGCAGATGGAATGATGGTTTGTCATTGTGCATGCGTATAAGCTGCACGCACGCTGCGATCGCACTGCAATTACGGATGTACAGAGGAATCCATCACAAAGTGAGTGACAGGCTGTGAGCGTGTGGGGGTGTTGATAGGGTCAGAAAAACTGAGGCGTGTCTCTCCGTTTGAAGGGTGTTTCACGGCGTGCATAAATGAGCCACTGCGATTACACACGTTGCATGAGAGCCCTCTGCGTGCGAGGAGACTTGCAGTGTCTGCAGCTGAATAGACCTGTTGTAAATGCGTGACTGCCTGATATGCGTTGATGGTACCGATTTATATGCAGAAGAGCGAGGTTGGACGGCTATGAGAAGGCGTCAGTGGGCGTCTTTATGCCGCCTGTGGTCTGGCAAGCATTAGCATATTTTCGCAGCTGCGATCCGTAGGCGATTGCAGTTACAATCGAAATTGCGATTGGTACTGAATCAAGCCCAAAGCACTAAACCATCAAAAACTGACACACGATTGGTTGCTACATAGACTATAGCCAGTGATTTTTTTTCCTAATGGTACTCAGGGGTATTGAGTACCAGCATTTTTTTTTTTTCGAATACAGGAAGTT
Source organism: Taudactylus pleione (assembly GCA_031769625.1). NCBI lineage: Eukaryota > Metazoa > Chordata > Amphibia > Anura > Myobatrachidae > Taudactylus > Taudactylus pleione. Next base: position 5,965,940 of record JAUIMM010000450.1, read on the forward strand.
TACCGTCATTGCTGGTAAAAAAAAAAATGTTACATTCCTGTCTTGGTATTAAAATAAAAGCACAATACCCAATTCAAGATACATAACACAGCAAACAGGGACAGCCGATTTAGCAAACCTGATTGACGCCAGTATACTAACGAACCCCCCCCTCCCCCACAGTAGTCCCAGCCAAACAGTGTCACAGCATAGCCGGACATGGGGATATGGGTCTGCCCTGGGTGCATTGTGGGCATGGTCTCTAACTGACCACACTTTCCATTTGAGAATATGGAAGATAGGGCCTGATTCAGACCCACTCGCGAGCGGCTGTCCGCTCGCAAGTGGGTCGATGTTATGCACTGAGCATGCGCACGACGGAGGGAGCTCCGTCGTGCGCATGCGCCAGACGCGACGAGCGAAGGAAAGTCCTTCGCTCGTTGTGTCCGATCAAAGGGGGCGTGCTGTCAATGTTGATTGACAGCACGCCCCCTTTGGTGGGCGTGCTGGGGGCGTGCCTCCCTGACGGGGGCGTTCCCACGGGAACGCCTCCCATCAGAAGCCGGCCCACTGACATCACTAGCGATGTCAGTGGGAGTGATTTTGGCTCTGATAGAGCCAAAATCACTCCGGAGCTTGCGGTTGAAAACCTCAACCGCAGGCTCCGGCTCGCAATTTCGATGGTCGCGATGGTCTCGACCATCACGGCCATCACAAAGCACGCTCGTATAGCCTGTGGGTGGTGACCCACAGCTATACGAGCGTCCAGGAGGACGCTCCATGAAAATGGAGCCCGGCCCTCATTCAGAGCGTGCGCTCTGCTCAGAGCGTACGGCTCTGAATGAGGGCCATAATGCAAATAAAAAAACACTATGTATAAGTGGTGGGAAAAGGTGACATAAGCTTCTCTTACCGCTTATCATCAGAAAGCTGGAGTGAAGTAGTTAATAATTTCTGGATTTTCTATGAAAGAGAAACATACCATAAACTAAAGAAAATACCAATAGAAATGTAGACAATATTTCCAGGTGGTTAATGTAACATGGTATTGTCTAGATCTGTAACATTACCTTTATATCGGGGTCACCATTCATAATTCCACAGAGTAAAAATATCCAGATTTTATTATCAAATGTTATGAAGAATTGACACAAAACAAGCTAGATATTTTCTATTAAAAAAAATCATGTAAATTTACTATTTTTACTTGTGACAGAAGGTAGACTACAGGGATGGAGAGATGAATGAGAGAAGATGGAAGGTGCAGTGATGGAGAGATGAATGAGAGAAGATGGAAGGTGCAGTGATGGAGAGATGAATGAGAGAAGATGGAAGGTGCAGTGACGGAGAGATGAATGAGAGAAGATGGATGGTGCGGTGCAGTGACGGAGAGATGAATGAGAGAAGATGGAAGGTGCAGTGACGGAGAGATGAATGAGATAAATGGAAGGTGCAGTGACGGAGAGATGAATGAGAGAAGATGGAAGGTGCAGTGATGGAGAGATGAATGAGAGAAGATGGAAGGTGCAGTGACGGAGAGATGAATGAGATAAATGGAAGGTGCAGTGACGGAGAGATGAATGAGAGAAGATGCAATTACGGAGAGATGAGTGAGAGAAGATGGAAGGTGCAGTGATGGAGAGATGAATGAGAGAAGATTGAAGGTGCAGTGATGGAGAGATGAATGAGAGAAGATGGAAGATGCAGTGATGGAGAGATGAATGAGATAAATGGAAGGTGCAGTGACGGAGAGATGAATGAGAGAAGATGGAAGGTGCAGTGATGGAGAGATGAATGAGAGAAGATGGAAGGTGCAGTGATGGAGAGATGAATGAGAGAAGATGGATGGTGCGGTGCAGTGACGGAGAGATGAATGAGAGAAGATGGTGCGGTGCAGTGACGGAGAGATGAATGAGATAAATGGAAGGTGCAGTGACGGAGAGATGAATGAGAGAAGATGGAAGGTGCAGTGATGGAGAGATGAATGAGAGAAGATGGAAGGTGCAGTGATGGAGAGATGAATGAGAGAAGATGGAAGGTGCAGTGATGGAGAGATGAATGAGAGGAGATGGAAGGTGCAGTGATGGAGAGATGAATGAGAGGAGATGGAAGGTGCAGTGATGGAGAGATGAATGAGAAAAGATGGAAGGTGCAGTGATGGAGAGATGAATAAGAGAAAATGGATGGTTGGTGCAGTGACAGAGAGATGAATGAAAGAAGATGGAATGTACAGTGATGGAGAGATGAATGAGAGAAGGTGTAAGGGCAGTGATGGATGGGATAACGGTGCAGTGATGGAGAGATTTATGAGAGAAAGTGGAAGAATCAGTGATGTAGAGATGAATGAGAGGAAATGGAAGGTGCAGTGATGGAGAGATGAATGAGAGAAGATGGAAGGTGCAGTGATGGAGAGATGAATGAGAGAAGATGGAAGGTGCAGTGATGGAGAGATGAATGAGAGAAGATGGATGGTGCAGTGACAGAGAGATGAATGAGAGAAGATGGAAGGTGCAGTGATGGAGAGATGAATGAGAGAAGATGGAAGGTGCAGTGATGGAGAGATGAATGAGAGGAGATAGAAGCTGCAGTGAAGGAGAGATGAATGAGAGGAGATGGAAGGTGCAGTGATGGAGAGATGAATGAGAAAAGATGGAAGGTGCAGTGATGGAGAGATGAATAAGAGAAAATGGATGGTTGGTGCAGTGACAGAGCGATGAATGAAAGAAGATGGAATGTACAGTGATGGAGAGATGAATGAGAGAAGGTGTAAGGGCAGTGATGGATGGGATAAAGGTGCAGTGATGGAGAGATTTATGAGAGAAAGTGGAAGAATCAGTGATGTAGAGATGAATGAGAGGAAATGGAAGGTGCAGTGATGGAGAGATGAATGAGAAAAAATGGAAGGGCAGTGATGGGTGGAATGAAGGTGCAGTGATGGAGAGATAAATGAGAGAAGATGGAATGTACAGTGATGTAGAGATGAATGAGAGAAGATGGAAGGTGCAGTGATGGACAGATGAATGAGAAAAGATGGATGGTGCAGTGATGGAGAGATGAATAAGAGAATATACAAGGGCATTGATGGAGAGATGAACGAGAAAAGATGAAAGGGCAGTGATGGATGGATGGGATAAAGGTGCAGTGATGGAGAGATGAATTCGAGACGATGAAAGGGCCAGTGATGAATAGATGAATGGGACTATATGAAAGGTGCAGTGATCGAAAACTGGTTGAGAGAAGGTGGAAATGGCAGTGATGGGGATTTGGTTGAGTAATAGTGGAATTTGAAGTTATGGGGAGATGGTTGTGAGGATGAAAGGTGCCATAAGGGAGAGGTGGTTGAGAGGAGATAAAAGCTATTTTGAGGGATAGATGGTTGAAAGAAGGTAGAAGGTGCAGTAAGGGAGAGATGGTTGAGAGAGGGTGGAAGGTGCCAAAAGGGAGAGATGGTTGAGAGAAAGTGGAAGGTGCAGTGAGGGAGAAATGGTTGAGAGAAGGTTAAATGTGCAGTGAGGGAGAGATGGTTGAAAGAAGGAGCAGTAATGGAGAAATGATTGATAGAAGGTGGAAGGTGCAGTGAGGGAGAAATGGTTGAGAGAAGGTGGAAGGAGCAAGTGAGGGAGAGAAGGTGGGAAGGTGCAGTAAGGGTAGAAATGGTTGAGAGAACGTGGAAAGTGCAGTGTGGGAGAGATGGTTGAAATAAGGTGGAAGGTATAGTGAGGGAGAGATGGTTGAGAGAAGGTGGAAGGTGCAGTAAGGGTAGAAATGGTTGAGAGAAGGTGGAAAGTGCAGTGAGGGAGAGATGGTTGAGAGAAGGTCGAGGGTAAAGTGAGGGAAAAATGGTTGAGAGAAGGTGGAAGGTACAGTGAGGGAGAGATGGATGAGAGAAGGTGGAAGGTGCAGTAAGGGAGAGATGGTTGAGGGAAGGTGCAGTGAGGGAGAGATTGTTGAGAGAAGGTCGAGGGTACAGTTAGGGAAAAATGATTGAGTGAAAGTTAAAAGTGCAGTGCGGGTAAGATTGCTGAGAGAAGTTGGAAGGTGCAGTGAGGGAGAGATGGTTGAGAGAAGGTGAAAGGTACAGTGAGGGAGAGATGGTTGAGAGAAGGTTAAAGGTGCAGTGCAGGAAAGATGGTTGAGAGAAGGTGGAAGGTGCAGTAAGGGTAGAAATGGTTGAGAGAAGGTGGAAAGTGCAGTGAGGGAGAGATGGTTGAGAGAAGATCGAGGGTAAAGTGAGGGAATAATGGTTGAGAGAAGGTGGAAGGTACAGTGAGGGAGAGATAGATGAGAGAAGATGGAATGTGCAGTAAGGGAGAGATGGTTGAGGGAAGGTGCAGTGAGGGAGAGATTGTTGAGAGAAGGTCGAGGGTACAGTTAGGGAAAAATTATTGAGTGAAAGTTAAAAGTGCAGTGCGGGAAAGATTGCTGAGAGAAGGTGGACGGTGCAGTGAGGAAGAGATGGTTGAGAGAAGGTGGAAGGTGCAGTGCGGCAGAGATGGTTGAGAGAAGGTGAAAGGTACAGTGAGGGAGAGGTGGTTGAGAGAAGGTTAAAGGTGCAGTGCAGGAAAGATGGTTGAGAGAAGGTGGAAGGAGCAAGTGAGGGAGAGATGGTTGAGAGAAGGTGGAAGGTGTAGTGAGGGAGAGATGGATGAGAGAAGGTGTAAGGTGCAGTAAGGGAGAGATGGTCGAGGGAAGGTGCAGTGAGGGAGAGATTGTTGAGAGAAGGTCGAGGGTACAGTTATGGAAAAATTATTGAGAGAAGGTTAAAGGTGCAGTGCGGGAAAGATTGTTGAGAGAAGGTGGAAGGTGCAGTGAGGGAGAGAAGGTGGAATGTGTAGTGCAGCAGAGATGGTTGAGAGAAGGTGAAAGGTACAGTGAGGGAGAGATGGTTGAGAGAAGGTTAAAGGTGCAGTGCAGGAAAGATGGTTGAGAGAAGGTGGAAGGAGCAAGTGAGGGAGAGATGGTTGAGAGAAGGTGGAAGGTGCAGTGTGGGAGAAATGGTTGAGAGAAGGTGGAAGGTGCAGTAAGGAAGAGATGGATGAGAGAAGGTGAAAGGTACAGTGAGGGAGACATGGTTGAGAGAAGGTGGAAGGTGCAGTGAGGGAGAGATGGTTGAGAGAAGGTGGAAGGTGCAGTGTGGCAGAGATGGTTGAGAGAAGGTGAAAGGTACAGTGAGGGAGAGATGGTTGAGAAAAGGTTAAAGATGCAGTGCAGAAAAGATGGTTGAGAGAAGGTGAAAGGAGCAAGTGAGGGAGGAGATGGTTGAGAGAAGATGGAAGGTGTAGTGACGGAGAGATAGTTGAGAGAAGGTGGAAAGTGCAGTGAGGGAGAGATGGTTGAGAGAAGGTCGAGGGTAAAATGAGGGAAAAATGGTTGAGAGAAGGTGGAAGGTGCAGTAAGGGAGAGATGGTTGAGAGAAGGTGGAAAGTACAGTGATTGAGAGATGGATGAGAGAAGGTTGAGGGTGCAGTAAGGGTAGAAATGGTTGAGAGAAGGTGGAAAGTGCAGTGTGAGAGAGATGGTTGAGAGAAGGTGGAAGGTGCAGTAAGGGTAGAAATGGTTGAGAGAAGGTGTAAAGTGCAGTGAGGGAGAGATGGTTGAGAGAAGGTCGAGGGTAAAGTGAGGGAAAAATGGTTGAGAGAAGGTTAAAAGTGCAGTATGGGAGAGATGGTTGAGAGAAGGTGGAAGGTGCAGTGCGGGAAAGATTGTTGAGAGAAGGTGGAACGTACAGTGAGGGAGAGATGGTTGAGAGAAGGTTAAAGGTGCAGTGCAGGAAAGATGGTTGAGAGAAGGTGGAAGGAGCAAGTGAGAGAGAGATGGTTGAGAGAAGGTGGAAGGTGTAGTGAGGAGAGATGGTTGAGAGAAGGTGGAAGGTGTAGTCAGGGAGAGATGGTTGAGAGAAGGTGGAAAGTGCAGTGAGGGAGAGATGGTTGAGAGAAGGTCAAGGGTAAAGTGAGGGAAAAATGGTTGAGAAAAGGTGGAAGGTGCAGTAAGGGAGAGATGGTTGAGAGAAAGTGGAAAGTACAGTGAGGGAGAGATGGATGAGAGAAGCTCGAGGGTGCAGTGCAGAAGAGATGGTTGAAGGAAGGTGGAAGGTGTAGTGTGGGAGAGATGGTTGAGAGAAGGTGAAAGGTGCAGTGCGGGAGAGATGAATAAGAGAAGATGGAATGTGCAGTGAGGTAGAGATGGTTGAGAGAAGGTGGAAGGTGCAGTAAGGGAGAGATGGTTGAGAGAAGGTAGAAGGTGCAGTGAGGGAGAGATGGATGAGAGAAGATCGAGGGTGCAGTGTTGGAGAGATGGTTGAAGGAAGGTGCAGTGTGGGAGAGATGGATGAGAGAAGGTGGAAGGTGCCGTGCGGGAAAGATGAATAAGAGAAGATGGAAGGTGCAATCAGGTAGAGATGGTTGAAAGAAGGTGGAAGGTGCAGTGAGGGAGAGATGATTGAAAGAAGGTCGAGGGTGCAGAGAGGGAGAACTGATTGAGAAAAGGTCAAAGGTGCAGTGAGGGAGAGATGGTTGATAGAAGGTGGTGGAAGGTGCAAGTAATGTAGAAAGGATTTACCTGCACAAAGCTGAGTAGTTTCTTATTGGAAACTTCCAGATGTTTGCGAGTCACTTCTGATTTACGGAGTTGACAGTCGGACAAAGACAACCGTCTATTTAAATCCAAACCCTAGATACAGAGTCCACTGTTGAAATAGTAGTTATCACTTGTACTCATTAATGTTTATACCCTACAGAGGTCCCAATAACTGCAGTAATTCCTTAATTGGCTGAGTAAGTTTGTCCCATTACTTTTGGCCCCTTAAAAAGTGGGAGGCACATATAGAAACCGTTGTAATTCCTACACCGTTCACCTGATTTGGATGTAATTACCCTCAAATTAAATCTGAAAGTCTGCAGTTAAAGCACATCTTGTTTGTTTAATTTCAAAGCCATTGTGGTGGTGAATAGAGGCCAAAATATGAAAATTCTGTCAATGTCCCAATATTTATGCACCTGACTGTATTTAGTAAAAGTTGCAGGAAGGCATGTACAGACCAATAAAATGAAAAACCCCATAAGGAGATATAGGGATATAAGGGTCTATTTACTAAGCAGTGTTAGGAGACAGAGTGAAAAGTGATAAGGTGCCAGCCAATCAGCTCCTAACTGTCATTTTTAAAACACAGCCTGTGAGATGGCAGTTGGGAGCTGATTGGCTGACACCTTATCACTTTTCACTCTGTCTCCTAACACTGCCGATGGTCTAAATACAGGAGCCAGGATCCCGGCTCCAGTACCCTAACCACTGGCTTCCTGTAGTTAATTAGCGGGAGTTAGGGGAGGGTTAGGTTTAGGGTAAGGCACTGGGGGGGGGAGGGTTAAGCACTAGTGGGAGGGTTAGGTGCTAGAGTGTGGGGAGGGGGATATTAGGTTTCGGCACTAGGGGGGAGGGTTAGTGGTAGTATACTTACCTACAGGTGTCGGGATTCTGACTGTCGGTATGCCGCTGTCGGTATTCTGACCACCGGGAACCCATACCCAACCACCCTATAAGTGTTTTTGAAAGTGCTGCAATTTGTCACCTCATGGACTTCTAACGCCATTAGCTTCTTCTTCCCCGTCATCTGGCTCTTGAGCTCCATGATTTCTGTTTCCAGAAGGTTAATGACCTCCTCATAGTCATGCTCTGCACTGTGCGACTGTCGCTGGGCCACTAGCGCCACCTGCAGCTTGTTTTGGAGACACCGGTTCTCTGACAGCAGTCCCAGCACTTTCTGTAAAGCAGTCCGCCATTACATTACATTGCAAATAACTATCTTATGCCGCCTCTGTCACACAGTAGTTGGGAGTGGTTGGTGTTCCTGCACGTACCTGGTTTAGAGAATGAAGTTCCTCTTCTGTTGCTTTCTTACTAGTTTCCGCTTCTCTCAGAAGAACCTGGCAATTCAAAAAGTGTTAAAACCATTAAGGTAAGCTGCACAATACAAAAAGGGGGAATTTAGTAGTAAGTAATGACACTGGAACAATGGGGTATAAATAAAGGTACTGGTTAGAGTTCGGCACTAATGAAGTCCAAGCTTCTCCCCCTATATCCTTACAGCTGGGGATTCAGCCTTCAGTTATTTGATTAACATACTGTAGCCCCTGACAGGAGGAATATATACAAATCTGAGAGGATATTACTGAACAGATCAACATGTCAAACATGAAATCTGCAACAATGTGCCCAATTCAGAGATGTACGCAAATCGATGGTTTCCGTACATCTCCGATGGTTACTGATCTGTACATGCGCAGAATCTGTACTGTGCATGTGCAGTTGTACTGCAAGATTGCTCGCAGTACCCCCTAAGCTGCAGCATAATTTACATGCTGAGGCCATTTGGGTCCGTGAAGGGGGTGGTGACAAGGACCATTTTGTAGGCAGAGTGTTTTGTAGGCATGCCGTGGCAGGGGTCTGCATCACCTGACTTCTGTAGTGAGATGGAACTAAAGTGACTACTCCTGAATGGATTAACAAATCAATTGCTTCCGAGAAAACCTGTTGTGTTATTGCCGTAGACAGGAAGGCCACTGGTAAAGAGTAGAGATGTGCGGTTCGGTTTCTGTGGTAACCGAACACACCCAAACTTAGGGGTTCCGAGTCTAACCGAGTCCCGACTCGGGTCTTCCCGCCAAGCACAGATCTCAAAACATGGCAAAATGTCACCTTCCCGGCACTGTATCTCGCGTGTTTTGGATTGCATATAAAAGTCCCTCCCTCGTGATCGGGTGCCATTTCACACACGAGATCCTAGGGAGAGAGTGTGAGAAGCACTGTCTTTTGTTACTGAAGTAACTTAGGGGCACTGTGTCATTTTTACATGCTGAGGCCATTTGTGTGTGGGTAGCGGGTGGTGACGAGGACCCTCAGAGGCACTAAACGCCATTAGCAGGAGTGGACTAGTCGGACTGGAGCTGGAGCACTATGTTGTGTTTCTCAAGCCAATAAAGGCAGGGAGGGACAGGGCACTGTGTCATTTAAAAAACGCCATTAGGAGCATTGTGTTTATCTTAAAGGGGCACAGTGGGGGAACTGTCATTTAAATAAAAAAAAAAGGTTTAGGAGCACTGTTTAACTTAAAGGGGCACTGTGTCATTAAACAAAAAACCCATTGAGGCATTGTGGACTGCAGCACTGTGTAAAAAAATAACATTCAGTAGGTACCACCATTACTAGAAGCGCTGTGAGTCCCAGTGTTTAAAAAAAATAATAAAAAAACTTGTGTGTGTTCAGGTTCAGGCACTGTATTAAAAGATAACGTCCAGTACATGCCATGCCACCATTACTAGAAGTGCTGTGAGTCGCAGTGTGTTAAAAAAAATAATAACACTTGTGTGTATTCAGGTTCAGGCACTGTGTTAAAAAATTACGTTCAGTAGGTGCCGTGTCATCATTACTAGTAGCAATGTGAGTGAGTTGTAGTGTGTTAAGAAAAATTAATAATACGTGTAAATAAAACTTGTGTGTTAAAAAATATAACATCATTAGGGTGCCACCATTACCTGGGGCGCTGAAAGGCACTGTGTTCTGTGTTCAGGCACTTAAAATAATAACATTTAATGTCATTAGGGTGGTCCAGGGGAATAAAGTTTAAGAAATGGCACATGAAATCTAAACAATATTTTACAATGTAAAAAAAATATCATGGTGACTTAGAAATTGAGGATGCTACTGTAGAAGTGCAATAGGATGAGGGGGGTATATGTGCATCTGACACTAATGTGGATGTTGATGATGAGGATGTCGTGACAACATTTGTCAAACCAACTGTTTGTATCATTTGTGAAGCAAAAGTAATTAGAGGTAGGGACGTTAACCATCTAGGAACTTCCTCCCTGTTACGTCATTTGCAACAAGTTCATGCAAACTCTTTGGGAAAATCTCACATATCTTGCAAGAAAATAATTATCAAGAGGTCCAGCATCAGCTGCCAACAACATGGATAGATCACAACACATGTAATCTCCACCAATAAAACCATCATCAATCTCCTCATTTATGATCAGAGATAGTCCTTCTGCATCCAATTTGCAAAAGCTATATGACTCCTCTCCTATCCAGGACTCCCCAGAAGAATCCTTGCATGTTAGGGCTGCAGCTGCTGCTCCTGAGGGTAAATCTTCATCCAAGAAGGGGACAAAGAAGACTAGTTTCATACAACAATTGACTGTGGAACAATCGTTTGCGAGAGGAAGCAAGTATGAAAGCTGTCATCCAGTTGCACAGTGGATCACTGAGGCGATGATGGCTATGTTAGAAATAAATCTGCTTCCAACATCTGCCATCAGTTCATGTGGTTTTAGACAGTTAATTGAGGTCCTATGTCCCCGCTACCAAATTCCACCTCAATTCCATTTTACCAGTACAGCAATTCCTTGCCTGTACCAGGACGTTACAAACAACCTGGTTCTTGTTCTAGAAAATGCCTCTGTACTATCCACTAAACCACAGACAAGCGGTACTGGGCAAACAAAAGATTACATGACTGTGACAGCCCACTGTGTGAGTCTATCACCTTCAGCAGCAGCAGGTAAGACAACAGGGATGTCATAGCAAAATGACTTACCCCTCTTGACTCTCCTCAGGATTTGTCATTTCTGATAATGCCACAAATATTGTGAGAGAATTACAGTTGGGTGAATTGGAACATGTCCCATGTTTTACTCACACAATCAAATTGTGACAGGGGCATGCAGGAGATGCCGTCTGTGGCCTGAAAGTTTTCGGGAAATATTCGCCATTAAGAAACCACATACAGAAGATTGCAGCAGCTGCAAGAAAGGGTCAGTTTGCCACACCACCAATTGAAGAAAGAGATAGTAACAAGGTGGAATTCCACCCTTTATATGCTTCAGCAAATGGAGGAACAGCAACAAGCCATGACATAGGGAGAGGAAGAGAAATGTACCATAGTACAGCACACTGGAGAATACTCTGTTTTAGCAAGCTACTCAAACCATTTGAAGTAGTAACTAATAAAGTGAGTACAGACACTGCCAGCTTCAGTCAGGTGATTCCCTTAATAAAACTACTGGAAAAGCAGCTAGAGAAACTGAAGGAGGAGATAAAACAAAGTGATTCCGTTAAGTATGTTGAACTTGTAGATCAACTTCTTTATTTACTTCATCAGGACCAAAGGGTTGTCAAGATCTTGCAATTATATCACTACATTTTGGCAACCATGCTTGATCCTAGGTTTAAGTTGTACATAATGTCTTTCTTTCCAAGTGACACAAATCTTAAGAGATGCTAAGAGCTCCTTGCTAGCAAGTTGTCAGCTCAAATGGCACATGACATGACAACGTCTTCTGCTTCAGTTTTTCCTGCAATGCTGCTGCCAGGTCAAAACTGACCTTTTTCAAGAAACCCACTGGGGATGTGGGTGATGATTCAACTCAGCACACCAAAGTGAAACACCATTTTGACATCTGGCTTAAAAAACTTGTCCACAATTATTGACACCTCTACCATGATTCAATCTGATACACTAAGCATCAATAAAATGGTGGAGGATTATTTTTAATGACAATGTACAAATTAGCATGTCACACAGTCTATTTGATTACTGGGAGGAAAAAAGGGCACTTTGGAGCTCCTTGTACAAACTTGATTTGGTGTACTTAAGCTGCCCACCCTGCAATGTGTACTCAGAACGAACGTTTAGCACAGCCGGGAACCTTGCGAGCAATCAGCATAGGAGGCTACTTCCTCAAAATGTGAAAAAACTCATGTTCATAAAAGTGAACTATAAATTCTATGAGGAAGGCCTTTGCTGCTGAATGCAACAAAGTGCAGAGACTTCTGCGAAGGTGTATTGCAGTGGGATGAGCTAATATTGTGTGATTATGATGTTAACACTGATGAGGGTGAAGAAGATGAGGATGATAATGGTATCTTCCCAGTATAGAGATGATTAACAATGCTGAGCTGCCTTAAGCCTATTGGTAGCTTGTTTTGTGAGGGCCCAAACAAGCCAAAAAAGTGTAAAGAATTATGGAGCATATTTAGTATTATTCAGTAATCTAAACATGAACAAGGTAAATTGTACTATTTTATGACCTTTTCTTATTTTCTGCAAGAGAAGGCTACGTCTCAAATAAAATGTTCTTAATCAATCAATAGTTTACCTCTCTTCCACTACATACATACTCTACCTCCATTTAACTGTATTGCTCTTGGATCTCTGATTCTTGATTAATGAAAACATTCTTTATATGGGGTCGTATAGTTTATTATACTGCAATCCTGTCTGCTAATGCTGTGTGGCAATGTTTCATAGATGTTTTGAATTCTTTTAAACTGCCGTGTGTTTGTGCTACTGCTCTGTTGCTTAGTTTAGTGAGCCAGCCTTTGGCCAATATTGGTGAACAATATTGAGAGCTGTGAGGTGTTCAAAATTGACTGGAAATCAATGTTATTGAGGTTAATACTACTGTAGGAACAAAAACAGCCCTAAATGACATGATTTTAGCTGTTTTTATCCATTTTTTCTTTAAAAAATCCAGATCCAAAACACACGAGGGTGATATTGTCAAAACTAAAACACAATGATAAATTAGAACCAAAACAAAAACATTAAGGTCCACGCACATCTCTAATAAAGAGGGGACTGCGAAAGCTTTTGTGTGCAGTCCAGATCCACTATTACACTCATCTAAGTTTCTGTTGTTAAAGACCCCTGGTCCCTTAAGTGAAGAAGACAGGCCCCCACTACAAGTGATATCGTGTGGACCAGGTGTCCATCGTGCTGACTGTTTTTTTGCATGCTGTCTCTGTGGCCTCCACAAGAGGGAGGAATTGATCTCTGGTGAATTAGCCTCTTGCCTTGTCATGAGGCCAAGTATAGATTGATTATTCTATATCATAATCACCAGGCACTTTCAGTGTTCAATTACCGGACATGGTGGACAGGACAGGACTGTCACGTACTGATTTAGCCCCACCCCTTTTCTCTGATTGGTCTGCCACTTTCACGTGTCTCCAGCTAGTGATCCATATTGATGGGTCACACCATAAATGGTTATCTGTCAATGATTTCCTGTCATCAATGTAAAGTATCAATAGAGAACATTGGTGGTGAACCATTCTATGGCCATCCCTAGTCCAGCAGAGGCTCTCCCCAGCCCCACAGCCTGTCTGACCACCAGGCAGTGCTCCTCTCAGCTCATGTATATTTCACTAAGGGCCGCCTACTTGAAGAGCACATCCTGCGGTGAATTTGACAGCGGCCATGAAAGACCGGGGTCCTGCTCCAGAGCTTGCATATATAAGGGGACTGCACATGATGAAGTAACTTGACAGCTGCCCAGCTCCTAGTGCACTTGAAAGAAAAAATAAGGGTTTCCCGACTGAGGGATAAAGAGTGGTAGGGGCTTAGTCTTCATCACTCCATTTCCTTAAAGTGGACTAGCTGCAACCAGCACTTCTCATTCTACTGTCCCCAATGGATGTATGAATAAATATGTTAAAACGCTTTGCAGTAAGAGGGCCTGATTCAGAGTCTGGCACACCTGCGGCCCCTTTTCCATACAGCCTGCAGCTTCCATGAGGCTGCATGTTGAAGCTTATCCCTCCCACTGCTCTTACATCGGCATCAATGCTGGGTGTAAAAGATCCAGCTGAACAGACGTTCCATCTCCGTCCACACGCCGATACGCTACCATGACCCTCCCACAAGACAAGAGTTCTGTGTAGTCCATCAATGACTAGTCCATCAATGACTAGGGGTCTCATTCAGATCCGGTCACAAGCGCCAATGCGCTCGCAACCGGGCCGATGGTTACCCCTGTGCAACCGCAGCTGCCGCACTGCACGTGCGCAAGCCCCGGAGCGAGAGAGAAACTCTCTCACTCCGGAGCTCTCTACAAAAGGGGTGGCTGTCGATGTTGATCGACAACAGCTCGCCCCGTTTTGTAGGCGGGGTGGGGGGGTGGTTACACAAACGGAGGCATTCTTAACGAAACGCGTGCCGATCAACATCGAAGGAAACTCCCAACTGACATCAGCAGTGATGTCAGTTGGGAGTTTCCTGCTCGATCAGAGAAGGAAGCTCCCTGGGGCTTGTGGGTGCCGAGACCCAACCTTAGGGTCTCGTCGCAAGCTCCAATGGTCGCGATGGTCTTGACCATTGCGACCATCACCCTGGTCGGTCGCTAAGCTGTGGGTGGTAACCCACAGCTTAGCTAGCAACCAGGAGGCCGCACAAAAAAAAAAGAAGCGCCCGCCCTCATTCAGAGAGAGCGATCGCTTCTTGCAACCGCCTCTGAATGAGGGCCTCAGTCTGGGTTTGGATACCTGCTCCAGGTGCATGCGTAGAAACACATTTCTTTCTTTGATGCATGAGCAGTACAGTATGCTGACATCCGCCAGATTGAAGTGCATTGCGTCTTGAATGCGACTCAGAATCAGCTCCAACCTGACACGCAACATACATCCCAGATTCTAAGTCATAATAGTCGTCATACTTGCTAGAAGCACGGGCACTGGGCAAGATGATGCCATCTGAACTGCATCTTACATCACATATAAGACACTCCTAACCTCCAATGCTCACCTTCAGCTGCTGAATCTCCTGCCTCAATTCAGAAACCTCGTCGTGCAGCTGTTCCAGTTCTAAGCCTTCAGAGAACCGAGGGACATCCATCTCCTGCAGGGCAGAGGGCACAGGGCATGTCATATAAAGAGAAGCAGAATAATGTGGGCTCAGGTTATAGAGATATGGCAACACAGAGGGGAATGTTTAGTGTTTCATCATGACATGTACATGCTGTAGTCAGAGCGAAGGCAAGTCCCAATGGGAGATCCTTGTTCTATGCTCCAAAACCCTTTTGTATAATGCTGGGTTATCAAATCTAATCCTCAAGTACCCCCAACAGGTCATGTTTTCTGGATTTAGTTAATCATGTACAAGTGAGTTATTGAGTTTTGCTAGGTCAGTAATTATCCCTCCTGTTTCCACAGACAGAAAAAGGGAATCTCTGACACACAAACTATTGTAGAACTACAAGTCCCATCATGAGGCTAGAGAGGAAACAGTATAAGGCCAAATGAGTGTATCTGAATGTGTGTGACCAGCTGAGAGGAAGTTTTTTGTTGCTCTTAACGTATAAGGGTTGGCTTCCTGTAAGTGGCCTAAGCTATATTAGAATATGGATGCCTTTTGCTATGGACATTATCCTGAAAAAAATTCTAAATTTCTAAAATGTCTGATAGCAGAAAACAATAGCTTGAATGAGATTAAAGCCAAACGTATCAACTTTGTACAAGATGACTTTTCTTTCTGTACTTTAGGTCTGTTGGTCCTTTTATAGAAGTGCCAACTGTCCTAAGATAAAATGAAATATTAGCTAAAGGACACCAAATAATAAAAAGTCTAATACTGTACTATAAGTGTACCATAAGTAATACTGTACTATAAGTAATACTGCACTATAAGTGTACCATCAGTAATACTGTACCATAAGTAATACCAGGGCCGAAACTAGGATATCTGTCACCCGGTGCAAGGCAGTAATTTTGCGCCCCCTCCCTTCCTGTACCTGAATTTTGTCCTTGCTCCTCAATAAGGCAGTGCACTACTCAGACATCCCTGGTATAGTGACTTACATTATTCCACACACCATAATGCCCATTACACATTATGACACACACTGTAATGCCTATTACCAAAGTGCCACTTTCATATTTGCCGACATCATTTTATGCCCTACAGTAAGGCTTCTAATTACTTAAAAATTACCTGCTAGTTGCCAGAGGGTTTATGCTCATTGCCATGGGGTCTCATGCTCGTTGCCATGGGGTTTATGCTCGTTGCCAGGGGGTTTCATGCACGTTGCCAGGGGGTTTTATGCTCATTGCCAGGGGGTTTCATGCTCATTGTCAGGGGGTTTCATGCTCATTGCCAGGGGGTTTCATGCTCTTTGCAAGGGGGTTTATGCTTGTTGCCAGAAGGGGTTTATGATCGTTGCCAGGGGGGTTTATGCTAGTTGCTAGGGGATTTCACGGGAGAAGATGCAGCTTTCAACATCGTCTCCCGGCAGCTCCAGCGTTCCCGGAACTTCCGGGAACGCTGTGTGCATTGCGGTGGCCTAACAGACACTAGAGGTCCAGTAGGACCTCTAGCATCTGTCTCCTCCTTGGCGGCGACCATTTTTGGATGGCCGTTTTCAGCAGAGTCCATGTGGATGGCTAGTCTGCATGGAATCTGCTGAAAACGGCCATCCAAAAATGACCGCTGCCAAAGAGGAGATAGACACTAGAGGTCCAGTAAGGACCTCTAGCATTTGTCTCCTCTTTGAGGGCGGCCGTTTTTGGATGGCCGTTTTCTGAATCTGCAGCCCCCAAGCCACCGCGAGTCAGGCTTTTTTCACCCCCTGCA
Organism: Taudactylus pleione; assembly: GCA_031769625.1. Classification (NCBI taxonomy): domain Eukaryota; kingdom Metazoa; phylum Chordata; class Amphibia; order Anura; family Myobatrachidae; genus Taudactylus; species Taudactylus pleione. Next base: position 5,982,321 of record JAUIMM010000450.1, read on the forward strand.
TTCCGGCACCCGGTGCACGTGCACCTCTAGCCCCCCCTAGTTGCGGCCCTGGTAATACTGACTAAAAGTAATACTGTACCAGGGACGTAACTAGGGTAGTGAGACCAGTGCCATGACACAGGGCACCGCAGGGCAGGGGGCGCTGTTTGAGCCTGTCAATTTTCCTATATATTATCATTCTCACTTGTAGCTTCCTCTTCTTTTATCCCCAGCATCTCCTGGCTTACCCTATCTCTTCCCTGGCTCTTCCCCATGAGGCCAAGGCCATTTTTCAGGTGCACTATATTATGTCCCTATTTAAAAAATGGGGAGGGCGCCAATTACGGCTCTGTACTGTACTATATAAGTAATACTGTACCAAAAGTAATACTGTACTATAACTTATAAGTAATACTGTACTATGAGTAATACTGTACCATGAGTAATACTGTACTATAACTTATAAGTAATACTGTACTATGAGTGATACTGTACTATGAGTAATACTGTACCATAAGTAATACTGTACTATAACTTATAAGTAATACTGTACTATGAGTGATACTGTACTATGAGTAATACTGTACCATAAGTAATACTGTACTATAACTTATAAGTAATACTGTACTATGAGTAATACTGTACTATAACTTATAAGTAATACTGTAGTATGAGCAATACTGTACCATAAGTAATACTGTACTATATGTAGCGTAATACTGTACTATAACTTCTAAGTAATACTATGAGTAATACTGTACTATAAGTAATACTGTACCATAACTTAGGAGTAATACTGTACTATGAGTAATACTGTACCCAGGCCCAGATTAACAATGGGGCGGATGGAGCTACAGCTCCAGGCCTCCAAATAAAAATAGGCCCATCATCATGACAGTAGGATGTTGACTGACCATCTGCTCTCCACACGGTCAGCCATAAATCATAAGTGGTAAAATTGTATTTCTATTTACCTCACAAAATAATGCATTTTTGTTCTTTTACATATTTACGGAGATATTGGGGCTGAGATTATAGAGTGTGTATATGCCCATGTGGCTCCGACCACACCACACCACACCACACCACACCACACAGCACTGGTCACACATCATCTGCTTCTCATAATAGGCCCTTGATCATTTTCAGCTCCATGCCCATGTAGCCCTCAATCCGGCCCTGACTGTACCATAAGTAATACTGTACTATACGTAATAGTGTACTATAATTTATAAGCAAAGCAATACTGAACTATAAGTTTGAGTGTCATTCACAGATGGAATCAGTGCATCGTTCTCTCACCTTAGTGACGGGGGAATAGAAAGCAGATGTGTCCAGTAAATTGGCCACTTCATAATGTGTGAAGAGTACAGAGCTGGAATCTAGGCAGCTCTCCTCTAACTCGTCCCGTAGACAGTCACGCAGGACCTGCAGGAAATCTGACAAGGAGACACACCAAAAATAAGCACCTTTGTCGGAAAACACTGGGAACATATATCATAATGTGAATTCAAAATCTTGAACTCCAGCCAGCAATTTTACCGGCTCAGTCTCGGACTGGGACATGAAGGGCCCATCGGGTGAAGACAGTGGCAGAGGGGTGTGGACAGCCACCACAGAGGCTAGGCCAACCATTATAGAGGACATAGCATGCAGACAACATGGATACTACAAAGTACTACAGTGGACTGTTCATCCATATTTCTGCTCTACCAGGTAACCTGACATTAGAAGAAGAGATGGGGCCCTCCAGGGATTTCCCCTGTACCCCTGTGTACCTGTCTGACCCAGGGGAGTAGAGAGGGTGGTCCCAGTGGAGCATGAGCTCCAGGCGCCAAAATGGACAGAGGGTGCCATTCAAGCTTCCATAATTCATGGGGCGCTGCACAGTATGATGGCCGCCTGTTAGTTTTATCTTGGTTTGTTTTCTCTATATCCTAAATGAGTTACAGATCGGTGATCCGTTTCTACATTTCATGCCCCCTCAAGCTGCCCAGATTGCCTCCCCTCCGGCCCTCCCTCCTCTGTGATCATCTTCTGTCACCTCCCCTTTCCTGTCATATTGATTACATTCACTTCTCACCTCTTTAATCCTCTCCCCTCTCTACCTTGTGATCGGCTGTTTGCCCCTGTCCACTCCTTTCTTATTGGCTTCTGTCAACACCCCTCTCCGCAGGCACGTTCCTCTCTGATCCCTTCCCTCCTCTCCTCATTCATTCATTGTGCTTCAATGGACTTAAAAGTGACACATCTGAGGTACAATACTAAACTTTAATTTTAAGGTATGAGTTTGAGGATGATACTGCCCCTGTTTTCTGATTTGTTTTTCTCTTCACTTCAGTGTTCCCCCGCAGGCTGGCCATACTCCACCTTCACAGTTCAGTACAGGGAAGGTGGGGGGGGAAGGGCGCTATGACATGCACTTTCTCCGGGCATCATGGTTCCACGCTACTCCTCTGGTCTGACCCTGCACCTACTGTGTACATTTTGAAAGGAAGCTTTGAATGTACTGTATGTGTTTAGTTTGTCAGTTGTCTTTATGGGATGGTTAATGTTCTAGGTTTTCCATTTAGTAAAATTGGTTGATAAACAAAAACATTTCAAACCACAATTTTTGGAGTCCTTTTTGAGACTCCTCTGTGACTTGTACTGTAATATCCATATCATGCACAGTTGGTATTGCCTCATCCCATATATTATATACAGTCAGGTGCATAAATATTGGGACATTGTCAGAATTTTCATATTTTGGCCTCTATTCACCACCACAATGGCTTTGAAATGAAACAAACAAGATGTGCTTTAACTGCAGACTTTCAGATTTAATTTGAGGGTAATTACATCCAAATCAGGTGAACGGTGTAGGAATTACAACGGTTTCTATATGTGCCTCCCACTTTTTAAGGGGCCAAAAGTAATGGGACTATCAACTCAAAAGCTATTTCATGGACAGGTGTGGGCTATTCCCTCATTATTTCATTATCAATTAAGCAGGTAAAAGGTCTGGTGTTGATTCTAGGTGTGACATTTGCATTTAGAATCAGTTGCTGTCGACTCTCAATATGAGATCCAAAGAGCTGTCACTATCAGTGAAGCAAGCCATCATTAGGCTGAAAAATCAAAACAAACCCATCAGAGAGATAGCAAAAACATTAGGTGTGACCAAATCGACTGTTTGGAACATTCTTAAAAAGAAAGAACGCACCGGAGAGCTCAGCAACACCAAAAGACCCGGAAGACCACGGAAAACAACTGTGGTGGATGACAGAAGAATTATTTCCCTAGTGAAGAAAAACCCCTTCACAACAGTTGGCCAAATCAAGAACACTCTCCAGGAGGTAGGTGTATATGTGTCAAAGTCAACAATCAAGAGAAGACTTCACAAGATTCGCCACAAGATGTAAACCATTGGTGAGCCTCAAAAACAGGAAGACCAGATTAGAGTTTGCCAAACAACATCTAAAAAAGCCATTGCAGTTCTGGAACAACATCCTATGGACAGATGAGACAAAGATCAACATGTACCAGAGTGATTGGAAGAGAAGAGTATGGAGAAGGAAAGGAACTGCTCATGATCCAAAACATACCACCTCATCAGTGAAGCATGGTGGTGGTAGTGTCATGGCGTGGGCATGTATGGCTGCCAATGGAACTGGTTCCCTTGTATTTATTGATGATGTGACTGCTGACAAAAGCAGCAGAATGAATTCTGAAGTGTTTTGGGCAATATTATATGCTCATATTCAGTCAAATGCTTCAGAACTCATTGGACGGTGCTTCACAATGCAGATGGACAATGACCCGAAGCATACTGCAAAAGCAACCAAATAGTTTTTTAAGGCTAAAAAGTGGAATGTTATGCAATGGCCAAGTCAATCCCCTGACCTGAATCCGATTGAGCATGCATTTCACTTGATGAAGACAAAACTGAAGGGAAAATGCCCCAAGAACAAGCAGGAACTGAAGACATTTGCAGTAGAGGCCTGGCAGAGCATCACCAGGGATGAAACCCAGCGTCTGCGTTCCAGACTTCAGGCTGTATTTGCCTGCAAAGGATTTGCAACAAAGTATTAAAAAGTGAAAGTTAGATTTAGGATTGTTTAGTTTGTCCCATTACTTTTGGCCCCTTAAAAAGTGGAAGGCACATATAGAAACCATTGTAATTCCTACACCGTTCACCTGATTTGGATGTAATTACCCTCAAATTAAATCTGAAAGTCTGCAGTTAAAGCACATCTTGTTTGTTTCATTTCAAACCCATTGTGGTGGTGAATAGAGGCCAAAATATGAAAATTCTGTCAATGTCCCAATATTTATGCACCTGACTGTATGTGTACTTGTAGCACTGTTCCAGGATATGTCATATGTGGACAGTTTATAACAAATACAAACACTTTGGACCCAAAGTATAAAGGCCTGAGACCTACCAAATGCATAGAATCAGTGCCTGGTTGTTACACACGTAGGGGCTGTTCACATCGTCATGCAGTGCTGAGCCCACCACAGCCAGGAGTGTATAGAGGGGAAGAGGCCGAACTGGAGAAGGGGCTCTGGCAAAAATACTTCATTGTGGTGTAAGGGCCCAGAGATATAGCACTATATATAGCCTGTAATACTTACCTCCATACGCTACTGTCCCCTGACAGTCTGTGATCAGACCCTTGTGTAGTTCTCTCTTCTTCTCGTCTGACACATCCAGTCTAAGGACCTTCAGGATCTGTAATGTCAAACAAAATATAGGACTGACTAGCAACATGAGCAAAAATAACCCACAGCTATAAACCAGACATCAATGCGGGCCTGGCAGAAGCACTTTGGAGCCCTAGGACCTCCGACCCCTTGGGTGACTTCTTAGATTAGCAGACAGGGATTGGCATCTTCTTCTCAGAATGGGATTGTAGCCTTAGGCAACCACATGGCCTCACCTAAAGACGGTGCTAGCCCTGCCTCAACAGTGTTGGCAGTGGGTATAATGCACCCCCCCTTCCCAATATATAGTTGTGATTTAAAGGCATCATTTGGCTTGCCTGTTATTAGGAATCACGGGAAGGTGCAGAAGAATGAGGTGCGAGGCCAGATATGCCACATTTCCAGCCGCTTGGACTGTTTCATAGAAAATGGCTATTATTATAAATAAAAATATGTGTAAAAAAAAAGAGAAGCTTAAAAAAGAGACCATCCTGCTAACTCTAATACTGTCACAAACATGCTAGAAAAGAGTTGCGTGGCCAAGATTCCAAGATCCAGTGCATGTTTTACAGGATTCCCATTTGCTGTGTCCTCTGGAAGGAAAAGAAGGAATTGACCGTATATTACATGGTTAATGTGTCTCTCCTCCCAGTGTATGCTCTTCTGGCATGGTGCGACGTTTACGCAGGAGGGGCATCAATAACACCACTGCCTAATGGAGAGGGGATCACAGCCCCGACCAATGGAGCATTCACATTGGGGGTGACACTGCACCCCAGGTACATACAACACTATGGAGTCTATTTACTAAGCAGTGTTAGAAGACAGAGTGAAAAGTGATAAGGTGCCAGCCAATCAGCTCCCAACTGTCATTTTGGCTGAAATGTACATCTAGGGGTAAATTTACTAAAGTGAGAGATTTTAGAAGTGAGTTTTAAAAGTGATGTTGCCTATAGCAACCAATCAGATTCTACTTAACATTTAATTAGCACCTTCTAGAAGATAATAGCTAGAATCTGATTGTTTGCTATGGGCAACATCACTTTTAAAACTCACTTCTAAAAAAATCTCACTTTAGTAAATTGACCCCCTAGTCTGCATCTCAGTGACAATCCATATTTAGCAGGAGCATTTGAAATAACACTTACCAAGTCCAGTTTATCCTTTTTGAGTCGGACATGGGGATCTAACGTGACCTTCTGTTTGTTCCCTGTCGATGTTCTGTGATTAAGAGGGGACCCTGGAACTGGAAGGTGGAATGTACGTATTATACAAAATAGGAAGTACCAGTTTGGGACAGTATAATACAGATCCAGCTTAAATTACATAGATGCACACTAATACAGGTCAACAACTAATGGCCACCAGTCAGGATTTAGCTTTATTGAGTCTCTGCAAGCTCAAAGCACAAAGAGTACCCAGTGAGTCCCGGCCTCAGGTATTGGGATATCTCAGGGGAGAGACTTATTACATGATCGGGGGCAGATAAAATATCAGAGAGTTGTCCCAAAGTGGACTTCCCCTTTAAATTGGCGCCCACATCATAACCAGTTACCGAAGAATGAGTTACAGCCTCCTACCTGAGATGGTAAGTTCAGGGGGGCAGACGTCATGGGATGAAGAAGGCACATTATTTTCATGTCGCCACTGAAAGACAATGGAGTGAAGATGTCGCTTGCAGACACCAGTTGACACTTCCCATTACATTACATGCACACGAATCTTACATATCGTACTGTTAGCACAAGCGCACTTTAAATGTTGTGTGAACTGTGTGAAACTTTATTCAACTCACTGAGCAGCTGACAGATGAATAAAGGGGGGCAGACAGAGCCATATACAGTATATAACAGTGAGTACAAAGGGGAGAGGTGATGGGAAGTTTTCAGGAGCGTGGAATTAATCTGTCAGAGCGATTGCACCTTTATAACCATATAGCATGGGTAACTCTTGCATAAGGGATTATGATACTTATTATAATTCATCCAGTGCACAATTGCATCTGTCATAGGGGTAAATTTAGTCTTTAGCTAAACTGTGATCATCTTGAGTTACTAGCGTGGTGCAAAATGGAATTCTGGAAGCAGTCGTTTTTACAAGTGCCACTAGATTCTGATGTAGAAGACTTAAGTTCACGCTACGAGGTGGACCTCAGTGCAAACGCCAATGCCGGTGGAATGTCAGCACTACAACTGTTGTAATTGGTGAGTCAGTGCTTCAATAAAGGCAGCTCCAGCAGTGCTGTTCAAGTTATTACATTTTAAGAGGGTTTATTATCTCACCTCTGGAGACCGGACGTGGACTTTTAGTCTGCAGGAGGCCAGACCGTTTCCCAGAATCCTGTGCTGCAAGGAACTAGAGCTATTGGCACTGGAGACACCAGGAATACGCCCTGTGTTTGGGATAAAGGACACATCGGTGCAGCTGTCCTGTCTTAGAAGAAAGATGAAAAGTTTAAAGAATTTAATAGCAGCCCGTTGTAACGTCAAGGCCCCAAGGTTATATATAAATCCCTATCTAAATTTGACATGTTATAGTTTCTTCTATCACAATAAGAATTGTATTAATCTATTCTGGAATCTCCCTGATGAAATAGAGTATGCAGGCTGTGAAGGCTTCCTCAAGAGCCACCACCAAGAAAGGGTCATTTATCAACAGCAAATAATGTGGATATGTAGCGCATTTCATTCTGCGCAAATATACACTTAGGGGTAAATTTGCTAAGACGGGAGTTCTATTAAGAAGTTAAGTTGTCCATAACAACCAATCAGATTCCAGGTATTATCTTCTAGGTGCTAGATAAATGAGAAGTAGAATCTGATTGGTTGCTATGGGCAACATCACTTATTAAACAGAACTACCATCTTAGTAAATTTACCCCTAACTGTCTTTGTGCAGCTGCTTATGGGTCTAATACACCCCAGACAGCTGACTATAATAATATTATCTGGAAATGTAAATATCTTCTACCACATAAAATATAAATTATTACTGTAGGAGCAGCGAGAGGCTATATTTTACACCCCCCAATGCCGCCATGTTGTTGCGCTTATCCCTCATAACTAGCCATGCAGAAATATCACAATGGGGCTGACATCTGCATTGCTTGCACATATGCAATTAACCTTTTTTTAACTCTCAATTTATATAGCTTTGAAAATAAGGGATGAAATACATTTTCAATAGAAAACACAATATATTGTTTTAGAAGAGCAGCTCCTGACCAATAGAAGCACCAGGAAACCTGCCAGATCTGAAGAAGATCCCTTTGCTGGTACAGTAAGTAACAGGGGCGTATCTACCCATTGGCCAGGATGGTGCTCGCCAGGGGCGCCAGCCAAAGGGGGGCGCCATCCGGCAGTGCCACCAGCAGCCAAGGGGTGGAATCAGGCCAGGAATAGCGGCGGTGCAGCCGGTGCCTTGCACCGCACCCACCGCTAGTCCCCCGCGCCCCACAAGTGTAGGGCAGACCGCAGTGAGAGCGGTCTGCCCTACACAGTAACAAACACACAGCCGCTATCGGCAGCTGTATGTTTGTTATAGCAGCTAGCCAATAAGAATCAGGCAGACTCTCATTGGCTGCTGCGTCCACGGAGGGAGCTGGCTGGAGCTCACTCATGAGCTCCGTCTTCTGGCTCCCCCCGCAGCTGGTGATGGGAGAGACGTCATGACGTCTCTCCCATCCCATAGTGCAGAGCGAGAGCGGGCCCGGAGGAGAGGACAGCGGTGGTCATCGGCAGGAGTGTGGATTCAGGTAAGTTGTTTTTTCTGTGTGTGTGTGTGTAAGCCTGGCACAGGGGGGGGACTGTATAGGGGATGGCCGCTACAGGGTGCACTTTATCGGGTGGTGGCCGCTATTGGGGGCACTGTATAGGGGCGATGCTACTGGGACCACTTTATGGAGGGGGGTGGCCGCTACTGGGGGCACTTTATACGGGAGACTACTACTGGGAGCACTGTAGAGGGGGTACTACTACTGGGGCACTGTATTGGGGGGCGCTACTGGGGCCACTTTATGTGGAGGGGGTGGCCGCTACTGGGGGCACTGTATAGGGGGGGACTACTATTGGGGGCACTGTATAGGGGGGACTACTATTGGGGGCAATGCTGTATAGGAGCTATTACTACTGGGGGCAATGCAGCATAGGGGGATTACTACTGGGGGCAATGCATAGTGGGGACTACTACTGGGAGCACTGCATAGGGGGGACTACTACTGGGGGCAGTGCCTGAAATTATGAGGGGAAGGGGGCGCCAGTCCATTACACTGCCAGGGGCACTCGGATCCCTAGATACACCCCTGGTAAGTAATAAACCCTTTTATCTAGTTAATATTCTACTTCTAGCCAAAACTACAGTTTGGGTGGATCTTTTCTTTGGAGGTGATGGACTAAGCACTGGAGGGAGATAAAGTACCAGCCAATCGGCTCCTGTCACATTACAGGCCGTGTTTGAAAAATGACACTTAGTAGCTGATTAGTTGGTATTTTCTCTCTCTCCAAAGCTTAGAAAATCTCCCCAACTGATAAGTAAAATATCTCCAGAAAGGCAGATGGAATAATTCTGTTATTTGTATGTTAGTGACATGGAGATACGTTCCAGATGCTCACCTGAACCTGCATCTGGTCAGAATCCGTTTGGCTTCCTCGTTGGTGACTCCAATCAGTGAGTCTTTGTTGATAGACACCAGCTGATCTCCCGGTCGTAGCCGTCCGTCCTGTAAAAGGTCACACAGGTCCTTAGTTGATGGAATCAATGGTTATGGGCCTGCTACTAGTGTCGCTGGCACACTTACCCGGTAGCAGTCTCCATCCGGTAACACCTCCTGTACATAGACCATTGGCCCTTCCTGGCGATTGGAACCTCCGCTGATTGCCAGTCCCAGGCCGGTAGACTTAAGTATGGAAATATTCTGGATAGTTGAGTCACTGAGTATAAAGTGGATGGAGATAAAGTACCAATCAATCACCTCCTAACTGTCATTTTTCAAACACAGCCTGTAACATGGCAGTTAAGAATTGATTGGTTGGAACTTTATCTCTGCAAGGCTTAGTACATCTCCCCCATTGTCAGTTGTTATACGGGCCGTGTGTCCTAATACATGCTGAGCACTGCACATTGTCACCTGGCTGTCATGTTTATCGTGTAAATCTTTCTTGAGAGTCACATACATTATAATTAGTGGGATCCTGGGATTTGAGGCCAAAAATGGCGATATTGGGCACTTACAATCCCGGAATTGACAGGATTGAATTGCGAGCAGTGGTCCTAATTGAATTGTGCAGCAGCTGCTGCGTGATGAATTTAGACGGCAGCGCTGTTAGAACGCAGTGCGGATGGCAGGCTGTGAGACTGAGCGGGCATGATGTCAGCCCCATACCAGCCCGCTCCCTCAACAGCTGCTACCCGCCCACCCGCTGCCTATAGAGGTAGGGATGGCCATCTGTGTGGTTATCATCGATGGTTACCATCGATGGTGATATTGCAAGTGGCTGTCGATGGTAAACAACTATGCAATGGGTGACCACCGATGGTTTCGCCAACCAATGGTCATCCCTGTCCTTTGACTGACTGATCTATGGTATTGCTCTCTGCCACTCATACTGTACTGCTGGGTGTCCCTCTCTTTATGGATCTGAGCACCAAGCAGGTGAAATGTGCTGCTGTTTTTTTTTTAGTGATCATCCCTACTAGAGCTGCCCCCCTGGTCACATGGCCTGGATATATTTTATAGGGAGCTTATAAGGTCACCTGCTGGTTGCTTGATTCCCCCTTCTTACCAATACTAGGCTTGTGACACAGGAGAGAGAAATGGGGGTGCACTGACTGGTCACTGAGGCGGCAAATCGGCGATTAACAACCGGGTAACAGGGTACACTACCCGTGGTCTGCCTGTGGTAGTGTCACTGCCCCTGGACCGGTGTGAGTACTCGGTGCCCTGCCCTGGCTCAGCTGGCTGCTGCAAGGCAGAGTCAGTGAGACTGTCCTGCTGCCAGCGGCCTGCCTGAACTTGGCGTCGGCGTGTGCTGTGCTGACTGCTGCTGGGTGATCGACTAGTGCTGCCTTCTGGAGTGGAGTGGACTGGACAGTGAGATGGACTCTGGAGGAGAGTGAGGGTCTCATTCAGACCCGCTCGCAAGTGCTTGAGCGCTCGCAAGCGGGTTGATATTTGGCTGTGCGCACGCACAGTGGCCGCACTGCACGTGCGCAAGCCCCGGAGAGAGAGAAATTCTCTCGCTCCGGGGATCACTACAACAGGGGAGGCTGTCGATGTTGATTGACAGCTGACCCCGTTTTGTAGGCGTGGCGGTGGGGTGGTTTCACGAACAGAGGCGTTCCCAAGCGAACGCTTGCCGTTTGTGGGCGGCCCCACTGACATCACTATTAGAGCCAAAAGCTCTCTGGGGCTTGCGGCAGACAAGACCCTACCTCAAGGGTCAAGTCACAAGCCCCGATGGTCGCGATGGTCCCGACCATCGCGACTATCAACATGCTCACTCGCTAAGGCTGTGGGTGGTAACCCACAGCTTAGCGAGCGGCCAGGAGGCCGGATCTATTTTGACATGCGGACACCCTCATTCAGAGCGAGCGCTCGCATTTTGCAAGTTTTAAAAGTTTTTTTTAATACTGTCGGGGGCCCAGAAAGCTTTTTTTTTACCTGTGGGCCTGTGCATTTGGGCTAGAAGCACAAAAAAACTTTCAGCACATTGCTGGTCTAACTAATTTCTCCTACTATATTTAAAGAAAACATATGTGATATCCAGCGCTGGAGAAACACGCGCAAACGTGTCTCATGTGCCTAGTGGGAATCACCACTGTCAGTATTGGCTGGGTAATTCTAATTAGTGCTAGCTTAGTAATGCAACTTGCCAATCATAGGTGGAGTGGATGCTAATTTCTTAAAGGCTTGTAAAGATTTTCTGTCTAACCATCCAACTAGTTGATTGGTTGGAATGAAAACCTGGTAAGGTATGACAGCAAATGACAATCAGCAATTTGCTCCCAAACGCCGGAAAATGGACAAAAACTGTTGTTTGAACAAATTGTTTAGATCAAACATTTAACAAACTTGTCTGACGACCATTTTCATCTGTTTTCTGGCATTTAGGAGCAAATTGCTGATCATCAGTTACTCCCATACGTTACCAGATTTTCATTCCAACCAATCAACTAGTTGGATGGTTGGACAGAAAATCTTTATGTGTGTATGCAGCTATACTCTTAAAGGTGCATACACACGTAACGATTTTTTTAACGATTTAACTATAACAACGTCGTTATCGTTCAAAAAATCGTTCAGTTTCTGAGTTATAACGATGAACGATTATCGTTCATGCGCGTTCCCATTTGTAGTTTGTAGTTCATCGTCCATTCTGACTGACCAACTTAACGATTTTCATTAAGGGAACTTACAAAAATCGTTTGTAGTTCAAAAAAATCGCTCATTACATTTAGTAAATGAACGATTTTAGTAAACGATTTTCGTTCATTTTTCCCTTGAACAAGTGAACGAAAATCGTTTAGTAAAATCGTTCATTTACAAAATCGTTGTAAATGTGTGTGTATGCAGCTTTAGAGATAATAGCTTGACAACCATATTATGCCCCAGTGCTTAGAGATTTGCAAAGACAGACACTCTTTTTATTTTAAGAGTTAACATAATATGTTTGCTATTCAATCAGGCATTCATTCTAACTTGGAAAATATGCTGTAACATCTTTAAAATTCATACTAAAACATATGACATACCGTATCTTTATCATTTTTATCTTTGTTTTATGGATTGCAACTAAAATACTTGTTTTATTTTGAGTAAAGCAGAAACCCTGAAATTTAAATTTTCACCAAAGTTCGTAAAGTTTAATAGTAATTGTTTTTTATGTTTTCATATGAAAATTTACTTATTTCTTTGTCCATAGTAGTGATATCACTATATAGTACAGTATATACCAATGTATTGTATCTTTGTATAATATATACCATTATATTATATTGTTATATAATGTATACCATTTCATTGTATCATTGTTTAGTATATACTATATACCATTATATTATATTTTTATATAATGTATACTATTTCATTGTATCATTGTTTAGTATATATACCATTATAATATATAGTTATGTAGTGTAAACCTTTTCATTGTATCATTGTTTAGTATATACCTTACCTTGGAGTATAATATGGAGAAACACCAGCACTCCCCCCAAACTGGCTATGGGAGCTGGCAGGACTCAGTAATAAAGGACTCTGGGAGCGTGATGAGGACTCGGAGGAGGTACTTTCCAGGTATCTGCCTAGATCATACATAAAAACGATAAAAAGATTTATAGTAGACCTGTTACCTCTACATAATTCTACATAAATGTAATCAAAACACCAAATAAACACTTGGCTGTTTGGGTATTAATAACAAAAAAAGTAAAGATCCAAAAATATCTTTATACTCTATCCAAAGTACAGGGTCAGATGCCATATTTCATGTCACACTATCAGAACGCTTCAAAATCTGTCTCCTCAATTTAATTTATATACTATTGTGTAATTTGTTAAAAAAAAAAAAGAGAGTAGAAATGTAAAAAAAAAATAATTATTTTAGGATTTAATAAGTTCCAAGTCTTTCATCAAAGATTCACTAGAACAGGGTTGGCAACCCCCAGCACAGGTGGTAGACGTAGCAGGCGGGATAGTTGTAAGTGGCTCGATGTAAGTTAGGAAGATTTACCAGCTAGGACCAATATGTAACTTCCAGGCTTAAATTTAGGTCGGAATATTTTATACTGAAAAAAACTATTTATTTATTCTGTTGCAGATAACAAACAGTACCAATAAGCCCAAACCGGCCGATTTACCTAATAGCTCTGTCGGCAAATTGGCCTTGCCGGCTGCCACCTACTCTTTGTACTGTAACTACCGTTCTCACTACCTTTATAGTTGTGTGGCTTGAAATGTCTTACATATTTCTAGGATTAAAAATATGCAGTATGTCTATTTGTTGGTCCCATTATCATTAAATAATACAGGGCCCTGCGTACACATAGGCAACATCGGACGCAGATCAGGCAAACATCGACTTCCTCAGTGAGTCTATGGTCACTCAGAATGGCCACCGTAACTGAGACGTCGGAGCCATGGTAACTGCATATGGGTTCTCAGATGCTGGATGTGACACGTCCCAAAGTAGTCAAGACACGCCTGTGATTTTAACCGACACGCCACGTTACCTCCCCCAACCGCTCCCTGCCTGTCACACAAACTGCAAATAAAGACTCGCAGCGCGCGACTACAGCAATGTACCTTGACACATGTGCAGTGGTAAAATACGCTTCATTTGCGGAAATATATAGGCATAGTGTACAACTCTAAATCAGACAATAGATAGAGAGATAGATATGAGATAGATAGATAGATAGATAGATAGATAGATAGATAGATACAGGGGTTAAAGTGGCCCAGAATGGGGCAGAACTGCGTTCCGTCACTGCTATTTGGAGACAGAACCAGTTCCACCTCCTCAGACCCACCTCAGCCCGCGTGCCGCAGGGAGGCTCCATTTGCCGGGCGCCCGGTGAGATTTTGTTACTAGCGGGCATCTGCCTCCCTCCCCGCAGCGCCAGCGGCAGCCGGAGACTGGAGCGCACTCATGAGCTCCGGCTTCCGTCTCCCGCAGTGCACTATGGGACAGACATCGTGACATCTCTCCCATAGTTCAGAGGAGCAGCCAGGCGGACCAGATGGCAGTGGATGCAGGAGCTGGGCTTAAGGTAAGTATTAGGTTTGTTTTGTTTAAGCGGCTTCACTATAGCGAGCATTACTACTCAGAGGGCACTACCACTGGGGGCATTACTACTCAGGGGGCACTACCACTGGGGGCATTACTACTCAGGGGGCACTACCACTGGGGGCATTACTACTCAGGGTGCACTACTACTGGGGGGACTACTCAGGGGGCACTACCACTGGGGGCATTACTCAGGGGGCACTACTACTGGGGGGACTACTCAGGGGGCACTACCACTGGGGGCATTACTACTCAGGGGGCACTACCACTGGGGGCATTACTACTCAGGGTGCACTACTACTGGGGGGACTACTCAGGGGGCACTACCACTGGGGGCATTACTCAGGGGGCACTACTACTGGGGGGACTACTCAGGGGCACTACCACTGGGGGCATTACTCAGGGAGCACTACTACTGGGGGGACTACTCAGGGGGCACTATTACGGGGGGCATTACTCAGGGGGCACTACTATTGGGGGCATTACTATTAGGGGCTCTATTACAGGAGGATTACTAATGGGGGCATTGCACAGGGGGCACTGCATAAGCGTCACCACTCCTTGGGGCACTGCATTAGGGGGGCTCTGCATAAGGGGCACTATCACTGTGGGTACTGCATAAGGGGCACTACCACTACTGGGGGCTTTGCATAAGGGGCACCACTGCTGAGGGCACTGCATAAGGGGCTCTACTATTGGGGGCACTATTACAGGAGGATTACTAATGGGGGCATTGCATAGGGGGCACTGCATAAGGGGCACCACTCCTGGAGGCACTGCTTAAGGGGCACTACCATGACTGTGGGCTCTACATAAGGGGTACTACCACTACTGGGGGCACTGCATAAGGGGAACTACTACTACTGGGGGCACTGCATAAGGGGCACTACCACTACTAGGGGCTCTGTATAAGGGGCTCTACCACTACTGTTGGCACTGCATAAGGGGAACCACTACGGGGCACCACTACAATGGGCAGTATGGGTAAGGGGCACTACTGCTGTGGGCATTGTATAAGGGGCACACATTTGGGCATTGTGTAAAAGGGGCACTGCTGTGTGTCATACATGAATAAGGGACACTACTATGTGGTGTAATGTGAATCAAGATTGTGCTACTGTGTGGGGTAATTTGAATTGGAAATACCATTGTGTGACCACGCCCCTTTTTTAACAGACGCGTGACATCCCTTTATTGAAAAAGCACTGAGGGGGGGCGGTGACTTCCACCACTTCTCTAGATAGATAGATAGATAGATAGATAGATAGATAGATAGATAGATAGATAGATAGATATTTCATCTAAATGTAGAACCAGCACACTGAGATTAACTAGATTTTAGCCGGTATTAGTGATAACAATAGGTTGCTAACCCCTGCTCTAGAATATAGAACAAAAGCAGGACTCTCATTTGCATATGACGTTTAAGTAGATCCAAACAAATAACACATCTGAAATTTTATTAAAACACTGATTTACACATGAAAGTCAAGCGGTAGGGGGAGTCTATACAAAAATAATCTCTTTCATTTTAAATCCTAAAGGTAGTAGAACTGTGGGGCTCATTTATCAAAATGCAGTAATAATGATTTTATCGCTGCTCATTGCGGTGATAAAGGACAACTTAGAAAAAGCAACCCGACATTAAAATACGCAACAGATACGGAGTTCTGTGACGACAACCTTTGTTCTTGTGCTTTTATATCAGGGGTGGGGAACCTTTTTTCTGCCGAGGGCCATTTTGATATACTGTATATAACAATATTTGCGGACCTGATGCAGGCCACGCCCCATTCATGTGATGTCACACAGGGGAGCGCCACAATCGCACGTGATTACAGTAATGCCTGGAGCAAACTGAGGATGCTTCGGGGAGCTGTAAGGGCAGTGATGTGACTGACTGACGCATCCTAAGGACGCCCCAGGCGGCACTGCTGCATAGATTCTAGCTGCAGGGTGTTAATCTAGGCACCAGGCTAGCCAGATGGGGCTAGCAGAAAAAGGTCAGAGGGCCAAACCAAATGATTCCGGGGGCCTTATATGGCCCCCGGGCTTGAGGTTCCCCATCCATATTTTATATGGTTGCAGAACTCCCTGGTGACTTGTAATATCTATATATTGCATATTAGGTAATGCATTACCCCATATACATTCTTGAAAGGTCTGGTGTCATACTCACTGCTGTGCATGATGGGAGAGCTCCGGGAAGATTCAGAGTCGCTGTGCAAGCTGCATTTCTCCAGCAGTTCTGAGAATTCCTTCCTGTAACACAGCATATATCATATCATATAAATCTTATATCTGATATCTAATCCCAGATTCTCACGCTGCAGCCAATTATACCACTTCTGAGAATTCCTTCCTGTAACACAGCATATACCATATCATATAAATCTTATATCTGATATCTAATCCCAGATTCTCACACTGCAGCCAATGATACCACTTCTGTGAATTCCTTCCTGTAACACAGCATATATCATATCATATAAATCTTATATCTGATATCTAATCCCAGATTCTCACACTGCAGCCAATGATACCACTTCTGAGAATTCCTTCCTGTAACACAGCATAAACACAACATATCTTACTGTATATCATATCATATTATATTATATTATACAAATCATATATCTAATATTCTTTCCTACATTTTATATCATATCATATAAATCATATAAAATGTCTAACTCTAATCTCAGATCCATGCAATGTGGCCAACTCTATCACTTCAGAGAATTCCTTCCTTCCACCAAAGGAACCGGCCCATACTCGGGACCTGGCTGACTTACAAATTTGTCTGGGTTTGGCAGAAGGTCAGTGCCGACTCCTGAGTCCTGTGCTGTGCGTGCAGGGAAGGTGCCGGAGAGGGGCCAGGCCGCAGACGGAGCCATCAGTGGCAACTAGCGGGCTCCACAAAGGCTTATGGGGGAGCTACTGCGGCTGGGCATGCACATCAGCTCCCTCATCTGCCATTTTTTTGTTTACATCAGTGAGCTGCCAGATCAGAGCTGAGCTCCGATCGCGGCAGCCCGGACAGCGGTAGTGCAGTGACAGTAAATAAAGGACGGCAGCCCTTAAAGGGGACAAAGGGACCAGCCCGGCGTCCCAATCCACCCCTGCTGGGGTCAGACACCCCCCATGCGCACGCACATATATATATATATATATATATATATCGGGGTAGTCCAGCTCTCCCTGGAAGGTGGCAGATACAGACCGGGTGCCTGCACAAAAGGAACAATGCAGAGATAGAGATGGTGCAGCACTCCAGGTAAAAGAACTCACACTTAGGCAGGCATTATGCTCGTCATTGTTTCAGTGCCTTAATATATAGATCAGCACTTTCCTCTGGACCTGAGGAAAGTAGAATATTGGAGTGCTGCACAATCTCTCTCTCTCTCTCTCGTATATATATATTAAAAATTGAAAGAGACCAGCGCCCAAAAAGTGCTTGTAAAGTGATAAATGCATAAATGATACAATAAAAACAAATAAACCAAAAAATATTGGTTTATTTGTTTTTATTGTTTATTTTATTGGTTTATTTGTATAATCTTTATTTGTATAATCTCAAAATAATATCTAACTAGACAGTAGGTTCCCTCACTAACAGAACACTAAACAAGTTCAGGTCCACAGTACTTACAGGTTTGTATCAAAACAGTGTCTCAGAGCAAGCTAGCCTGCGGGCCTGCTCTCCCAAGTGTGGGACACTCAGCCACAACTAAACCCAGGTTATACAAGCCATTTGCAGGTGCAAGCCCCAATGAGCCTGCTACCAGGTTTAAAGGCCCAACACCTGGAGTGGCCTGTGGATGAAGCCCTCCCTCTCCTCGCATCCACACCCCCAGGACCCATTCCAGCTCTTCAAACAGACTTCTCCTGGGGGTTTCAAAACACATAGGACAGGAATCTGGGACACACATAGAAGCCATTCAAACTTTCCAGTGCTTCTATCACAATATATATATATATATATATATATATATATATATATTGTGACAGGATCACCAGAGATGGCGCTAGTGAGCCATGGGTTCTGTGTGGGGCTGAAGGGATCCACCCGCACAGGGTATTTAAACTAAACTAAGTTTTGCCACACCTCAGTGCTGCCTTGTGGAGAGAGTCCAGGTGTGGGCTGATGAGAAGGCAGACCAAGAACAAAGAAAACAAGAAGGGCTTGTTGTTGGGGCACTCTTAAGTTTCAAATACATAAAAAATTACTTTTAATAGTATTCCTTCAAATTATGCAGATCTCCTTGAGAAAACAAAATTGAGTGGGTGTGGCCAAAATATTGAAAATTTATTCGAGGTAGTCAAATTCCTGCAGCATGAAAATGAAAATCAAAAAATACCATATTTATATTATCATATTGATTGTGTAGGAAAGTGACTTCCATGTAACCCTGTGATGACCAGACTCTAAAGTATTATCATATGAACAGTATGCTGTGTAGATCACTCTGTCCCAATCCACCTCTTATCAGAGAACTCCTACAACACCTGGTATTCCTAGGTGGTCACCCATCCAAGTACTGACCAGGCCCAATACTGTATAGCTTCCAAGACAAGATTGGGCATATCCAGTGTGGTATGGCTGTAGGTCTAGTATTGTTTAAGAGAGTCTGGATGCCCTGGTGTATACGCAGCAATAATGTTTGTAGGACTATGTCGCATGAGGAGTCCGCTTTGTTCAAAATAATACAAAATCAAAAAAAGTATTGCACAAGTGTACTTTATTTGTATCGGAATAAATCTCAGTGCTTATGCTAAGGTCAAGTATCATATATGTGAGATATTTCAAGGTTTAAATAATTTTCCTGTGTTTCTATATCATGCAGCAAAATCGTAAAAATGAATCAACATTTCTTATTCGTTTATATAAATACCCATCTTTCCATGTCCTGGCTGATTAAAACATAAGTCATTGATCTGTTGTTATATCATGTGGGTTTCATAATAAGAGTCGGATATTATCACCCCCTATATGCTGTATGTGTTATATTCTCCCCTCTTAAAGGTTAGTGTACTGGTGACTGTCAAAAATATAACATTTATCCTGAAAAAGGTGCGCAAAATGCAAGCATCAATATCACATATATGCACATACAAAGTAAATAGTGACAAGCACCTGTACACCAAATGGATATACTCTCCTCATATAAGCGATTTCTTTAAGATAACGTTCAAATGGAGCATTAGAACTCTCCAGATATTGAAGCAGAATGAATAGGGTTAAAGGGAGGGAGGGTATAACCCTCACTTCATGCTGAAACCATATAGTAAAACAGGGTAAGTATTTCAGCAATAAGATATTACATCCACATGGGTTTCCAGACTATTTTGGTGTTAGGCACCCTCCTTCAAGTTGAATCAAGTTGCCAATAATCACAGTGCTAGGTCTGCATGAACCGGTAAACACATGAAGCTACACCTCAGCAGCTTCACCGACGCGGCGGTCAGTCAGCTGTTTATAAATACGGTGTCTGGGTTACGTGCACTGACCAGACCTCCGTTGGTGTGCAGTGTGGGACGCGCGTTTCGCCTTTAAGATGGCTTGTTCACCTCACCATCAAATATATATATTTAAACTCCTGTATGTAACATCTATAAAACAGTGAGTTCTGATGTCATACAATATTTGCAGGTATATAAGGCCGGGGCGGAGAGGGCATTGACCAAAGGGCCTACTGCAACCACCATTAAAAGGACGTTTCCCACCCCAAGTGTCAGTTTCATATATTTAGACTGCAGCTCTACTTCATAATTTATGTTTGATTTAAAAAAAATGTAAAGTAAATCATATAGTTTATTTATTTATTTTTAAATCAAGCTGAATGTTGGGTAGACACAGATTTTTTTACTTGCCTGGGTCCCTCAGGTTCTGACTCCGGGCCTCGTCATCAGTTTAAAACACCTGAGGGCTAACCAAAAATATTCCTGTGGTCTTTCTGTCTGTGAAGGAGTTAAAGATTTCTGTTTATTTCCTCTGGGTCAGGCACAGAGGATGTTTTTATTATATTACAGTCACTGAGCCACAGATCTGTCAGGAGAATAGCCCTTGTAGAGCCGATTACACTCCAGGGGGTCTGTCTCTGGACGTTCCTACTTTATCCCGTAATATGTCATGCAGATAATGAATGGAATGTCTGCTTCAGGATCCAAATTACTTCTCCTAAGTACGTCACTAAGCCTTGAGCAGTATTTCAATTTTGGACAAAAATATATAGATCATTTTAAATGGTTTTGTTTTATGAATTTTTTTTTTTTTAAATGACGTCAACCTCTCATAAACTGTTGGTTGTCCCATAATGGTGAGCACAGTGTTAAGGTACAAGAGGTAAAGACAACCAACTATAGTACAACCAAACAAGTAGTATTGTGAAAAAACATACAGAAACTCTCCTCAACCGTAAAGAAAAGTCTTTAAACGGTCTCAGTAAATCCACCTCTTCAAAGAACCCGACCCCTCTCCTCCATAAACACTCTTTTCCCCTACATAAGGCCGGTCCTTGAGGTTAGAGGAGTACCTTCTATCAAACAGCACAATTTTAGGTGCGGCATCATACAGGTCTTACCTCGCCTCCCTGACCTTACATAATGTCTCCTTCAGTTCCTATCGACAACTGTTTGAGTTTGTGGAACTGTAGATCCAACAGTATTTAACCTGTTCGTCCTCAAACATGGCAGGAACTGGGAGGCAAGGGGTTCCAGCGTAGGGACTTGCTGGACTTCTGCTTGGTGAACGAGTCGTTTAATGGATGGTCACCATCTTCATTGCTTCCAATGGTTTTATGCTGATCTGCTGTACAGCAATACTAATAGCCTGTTCAATCAGGCAGCCTAGTTGTTAATGCCCCTCCCATGTGTAATTCCATGAGTACTGGTGAGGAGTATAATGGACTTGCCAAACTTCCGCTTGGTGAGTGGGACGCTTAACGTAATGCCATCATCTTCATTGCTTCCAAAGGTTCTTTGCTGCTCTATAGACCGAATCATCCCCTTACTGAGAAGCGTAACATGGATTTCAGAGCCATTAATTTGCCTAAAGCTAGAGCAATAGCCTTCTGATGGGAGAGGACACATCTGATCTTATGTCATGGGTTTCTCCTGGCAACAGATGCCAGTTTGTGCAGATGGCAAGCTGAATTAGGATGTCGTTCACGGGAAGGTTTCAGACAAGATAAGATGAATATTCTTTTATTAGAGAAACTTTTCTAGAAGGTCCACCAATCCAAGGCAATATGTTTCCTTTCTCTATCATCTAAGGCATAGTGTTAGCTCAGGGGATCTGCTAGGACAGCTGTAAAACCTTTTGGATAAGGACTATGGTGCTGCCTCCATCCATGCTGCATACAGGTAATTGAGCTGGTGGTCTCTAGGGCCTGTTCAGCAAGAGGTCTGACCTATGACAAGCACTACTATGGCCAAGTGTATTTCATCCTGGTTGGTAGCATGTCTGTATAATAAATACATCTAGCATCATTCTGTTGCACTCCACATAGCTAGGCTACTCTGCCAATAGGTTATGGGATCGGGACGCAGTCCAGAAGCCTTACATCCATAGGTCATGGTCTCCATTTACTGACTCTGCTAACAAAAACTGGGGTTACAATTAGGGTGGTATTAGAAAGAGGTGGCATGTAGAGAAATGAATGCATTGTGATGTAGAGCTGAGCAGAGAATAGTCCTGTGGTAATTGATAGTGGTATTATAAAGGGGAGCATATAAAGGGGAGCATATTAAGCCAATTCCATGATATCAAGACTAGATTTCTAACACAGGGACCTCTCTGGATTTGCAAGCCCAGGAGATAGGACCACTCAGCGCTCCACTGAAACTCTTTATGCAACCGTTGTTCATACACAATGTTGTTTGTACCTTTTATTAAAGTGTCCCAGCCTTCCTCATAACCCAATACATTTCTCCTGTACCCCTCCATCATGTGTCCTTCCTCCTACACCTTCCAACTGTTCTCCCCTCCCCTTAGTATGTAAGGTCTTAAGGGCAGGGCCCTCCTCCCTCTTGTTACTTCCTAGCTCACTCCATGTCACCAGCGCTCCCCTCATTTGTCTCCTTCTACCATTCGGTGACTCTGTGCTGAATGCCCTACCCTTGCCCCTGTTACCTGTCCTATCCAGTCTGCGCTGTTAAATTAATGTTTTCTACTTATGCTGTGGTCTGCCATTGTGATTGCACTTATGATATGATATTGCAATAGGTTACTGTGTATAACTTTGTGGTATCTTAAAAATAAAAGTACAGTAAGTTAGGAAACCTCTGGTGCCCTAGCAATTGTCGATCCTTGACTTGCAGTTCCACAACTAGATTGCCACATGTTGCCTAAACCTGATGTACTGTCTGCCATAAGCTGCAGCTGAATTTGAATGATGCCCAATGCCCAAACCAAGATGGGCTCTTCGGTCTTAAACTCAGCTTAGGAGCAAAATTTACTAAGTGTCAGGTTCTAAATCCCAGCGGTTTGGCGGCGGTTTCTAAATGACAGCCCTGTTCTATTCTAAAATTAGTTTTGATGGCGGTTTTGCAGTGGTCTTGGCCTTAGTAAATCTGTAGATAGCAAAACTGCCACCAAACCGCCGGGGTTTAGAGCCCGCTGCTTAGTAAATTTTGCCTTAGGTGTCAAATGAAAAAGGAAAGTATCACGCAAAGGAATGACTTGCCCACCTGGCTTCATCGTCCCGGGCGATGAGGAGTCTCATGTAGCTGGTTGCAGATGCTGACCGCAAAATGTCGACCGCTCTGTGGGGAAAGAGAGTGATAGAAATCAGTGATAGATTTGGATTAAGAGTTACAATGGTGCAAAGGATGTATTGGGTCTCTGCAAAGCCTCGTGTAAAATAATAATAGCTATACTGTGTGGTCTGCTATTACAAGACTAAAGCAATTGAAGGAAATATTAAATATAAAATCAGGTATTACTTTTCAGGGCTTTGTTTAAAGCAATAAAACAATAATGATAGAAATAGTGACATAACTGTCATATCACAGTAAAAGCCAAGCTTACTGCTAATGGGATCTCATAAACCTAGTGTCAGATGACAGTAAGAAGTATATTTACTAAAGTGTGTTTGTTTTAGAAGTGGAGATGTTGCCCATAGCAACCAATCAGATTCCTACTTATCATTTATCTAGCACCTTCTAGAAGATAATAGCTAGAATCTGATATGTTGCTATGGGCAACATCTCCACTTCTAAAAAGCCGCATTTTAGTAAATATACACCCTATACTCATTTAACAGTCTTAACATGGGCTGACTGTATTAGACTTTATTCCACTTATACATATATTTTTCTAAACAATTTTATTGCACTTGGGTCTGTTCAATGTTGTTGTGATCTGACTGGCTACAGGTTGATTTAGCCTTATGCATCTAATGCTGGGTACACACTGGCAGATATATTGGCCGATCAATTGATCGACCAATATATCTGGTGTGAGTCGGCCAGTGTGTACTAGCGATATGTCTGTAAACTACGTCCTCCACAGAAATATTGCGTCAGCTGTGCTACACAGCTGATGCCCAATATATCTGCAGATATATTGAGACATCATGCCGTGTGTTCGGGCGGTCAGCATACACACTGAACAATTTGAACGATATATCGTTGAACGATATCGTTATCATCCATATCGTTCATAAAAATTGTCCCATGTGTATGCACCTTAAGTCTGTGAGACTTCTAATTCTATGATTGGTTACTGGTTGGTCTAGCTCTGTGAGTGTATAAATGCTCTGATTGGCTACAGGATGATCTAGTTATTTGGGTGTTGTAAAGCTCTAATTGGTTAGTATAGCTCTGTGAGTGTTCTGCGGCTCTGATTGGTCACAAATTGTTTTAGCTCTGTGAATATATTCTATGGCTTTGATTGGTCACAGGTTGGCCTAACCTAATGAATTGCCAAATGCTTTGGTTGTCTGCAGGTTGCTCTAAATCATTGATTGGATACAGGCTGGTTTTAAGAGGAAAAAAAGTATATACAATACAGTACATCCCAGTAAAATTTGTATATCTTAAAGCCTTTAACCCAGACGTAGGTCATCGACTTGAGTGGAAGATAAAACAACGTGTAGTGAGAATAAGTTCATTACATCACTTAAATATGTAGGTTTTTTCAACTATCACTTTTTATGGGGTCAGTTAATTGTTCTATTGAAGGCTCAAAAATATAGTCTGTATTCCAAGAGGTTTATTATCAGTTTACTTTAACTTTTTTATCAATAAGATTACCAACAGGAAATTTTGTGTCCATATATAAAATAATACCTCCACAAGTCTTACTCCCCAGACAATGAACCTCACACCTATGTCTGTGAACACTTTTTGAATAGTTATATAAACTTACAATTTAGGCTTTGCTCAGGTTATTTAATTATTTGTCATATTACTAATAAAAGTATGCTGTAGACATGTCTCTCCTTCGTTTATGTATGTTCCATCATTATTGATAAACCCGTGTATGTGCTGTGTACTGTAAATTACCTGTCATTGGACACTCTCAGCAAACTTTCTCCGTTCACCTCCAGAATCTGATCTCCAGGCTGCAGCCGTCCTTAACAAATGATAAATTAATTATGTTGCAGCACAGCCTGTAACGAATGCTACATACCATATATGAGGTGCATGATGCAAGCGATGCAGGGATTACAATTAATCTGTTTCATGGACATGATACACTATGGAGGAACATCTATGGGTGCAGAGCTTGAGATGGAGCAGACTAGAGTCTGGACAGGACATGGCTAGGTGTTGGTTGAGAAGAAAAGTTGGACAGGACAAAGCTGGATGGATCAGAGGCAGCAAACTGATACAGGACACTATTGGCTGAAGGAAAAGGAAAAGCCTAACAAGGACATTTTGCATGGCAGAGGAGAAGAAACAGGATGGACCATTACTCTGCTCTGCTGGGTAGGAGACAGAACTGAACTGGGTGGGGGAGAAGGAAACTGGGTCAAGAATAATGAGCAGATTGAGATTAAACACTGAATGAAACAGTAGATCAGTGGAGATGGAGGATGAGTAGACTAGGACAGAAGGACGTTGGATCGAAGAGAACATGAAGCAGATGAGGCAAAGGCACAGCTTTGGTAGAGAAGAAGAGGTCTCAGAGGAGCATGACACAGTTGAGGATGTACAGAAAGAACCTGATTACAAAGAGTCAAAGAGTAATGGCTGAGGTTGAAAAATCTGGTCCGTGCCACTTCAATACTAGAGACTCTCAGCTTTTATAGTAACAGTTTGCAGCCACTTTGAGTTGTAGGGGAAGTCCTGAATTCCCATAAGACCTGAACTGTAGCTGTGTCCTGCTGGGCATACAATAAGGAACAGATTTGGCACATGACATTTGGGTAAAGACAGAGGCACCGAGAGGGGGGGGGAGTGAGTACAAATTGCCCAGGCTTGCTGCAGGAGCCCGGTGGGGGCCCGGGCCCGGCACCGCTCCCCCTCCCTCTTAAGTCACAACAGCCCAGCATGCTCTGCAGTCTCCTATGCATATGGGGGGAGCGATCACGGTGATCGCACCCCCCATTGGCTGTGCGTCAGGGCTGAGGAGCTCACAGCGCCCCCTT
Organism: Taudactylus pleione; assembly: GCA_031769625.1. Taxonomy (NCBI): domain Eukaryota; kingdom Metazoa; phylum Chordata; class Amphibia; order Anura; family Myobatrachidae; genus Taudactylus; species Taudactylus pleione. The sequence continues at coordinate 6,008,371 of JAUIMM010000450.1, forward strand.
CCTCAAAAACATTCTTTTTTCTAAGGGGGTGTGGCCACGCCTCCCGCAACTAGGCCACGCCCCATGTCACCTGGGTCCGGCGCGGCTCTCGTCGGCCCGATAGTAAAGTAGTTTCTTGTTCTAAAAATGTAAGTTCTGATGCCTTTGCTTATTTATTTGATTCAACAGACGAGGGGGTCTATTTACTAAGCAACGTTAGGAGACAGAGTGAAAAGTGATAAGGTGCCAGCCAATCAGCTCCCAACTGCCATCTCACAGGCTGTGTTTGAAAAATGACAGTTGGGAGCTGATTGGCTGGCACCTTATCACTTTTCACTCTGTCTCCTAACACTGCTTAGTAAATAGACCCCTAGAACTTGATTCAGATGAGCATGTAAAACAGAAGGTGTATGGACTAATCGGATTGTTTGGGGTCTGCGCATGTGCAGAATGGATCCCGCTTTCTTGCTCGCAGATCCTCCAAGCCGCAGCCTAAGTAAGCTAAGCTTACTCAGAATGGCCGGTGCTGCTGTCATCGCGACCATTGCGATCCGATGCAGCATCTACAGACGCTGCACTTGGGGCCTGAGTCAGAGCCGGACGCAATTTGCGGACGGTCGTTCAGGAAAAGGGGGTGGCTATTCAAATGAACCGTTCGCTCTTTGCGGTCTGTTCACGCCTCTATGTCTGAACGAACAAAACTTGCAGTCGTTTTTTGGATAACTACGCCCCCTGGCCGCTCGCATCCTACGTCATGTCCGCTATTTATTAGATTAATCGAGTACATCGACCAGCCTATGAACTGCTCGCTATTCTTGTGGTTGGTTTTTCCTACCATAATCTTGCGAGCAGTTTTGACTATAAAATAACCCAGTGACGTGGTCAATGACGCTGCTGTATTAATTATGCGCACCCATAAAACGCCCGTTTTGACCTTTAAGCACGCCTGCGTTCGGATCTCCACTCCCCGTTTTCAAGCACCTTCCCTTGTTACCACCCACATACGCCTCCTCTTGTCACTCATATTAGCAGGCATTCGCTATTTAGCGAACAAACGAATTTCGTCCGCAATGACTGGTTCGCGCATGCGTATTATGATCCGTACGCATGCGCAGTTGGGCAAACATCGCTTGGAACGAACGAGCGGCCGCGTACGAGCGGCTCTGAATCAGGCCTTTGGATCGCGATTGTTGTCAGGAGGACCCTGCTTCTTATAGACACCTCCTGCAGCATTTAAATATTTACTTGACGGTATTGCACAACCGCTTCCTTGCTGAATAAGCCCTAGTTCCTTTTAGAAATTGACCCTTATTGGATCCTTGCTGCCACAATTATTTTTCCATTAAATATTCTTAAAGGGAGAATATTTTGAGGTGGAGAAACTACTACTTAAATTATTCTCATTTGCCACCAATTCCAAGTTTGCTGCACATCTGGGCTTTAAAAGAACATTGGAAATTAGAACTCACAGCTATTGGAAGTCTTTTTTTGGCGCACACCCCGAACGGCCAGAAATTAATTAGTTGACATCCGGCTTAGGTTCTTAAGCTGGATGTCACCAAATTAATTTCTGTCTGTTCGGTCTTCAGCAGGACTTATTATCTTTTCCCATTCCTATAAAAAACGTACTCGTATATCTCTGTAGATTTATCACTAATAAGCCCGTTGTAGGAGATTTTTATGTCAACTGGGTCAAAATTGTCCATTTTTGTAAAATGACTCATTTGTTTCTTCCAGAAGGCCCTCCTGTGACTTCCATCCATTATTTCAGACCATTGAGATTAGTTTCTGGCTACATTTTGGAGATCATCCTGCAAAAACTTGGGAGTCAAATTTTATTTTTGTTTGTTCTCAAAAAAACAAAACAAAACAAACTTTTTATTGTGTATGGTAACAATCGTCGGCGTCTCCTGCCTTGGCTGGCCAAGTGGCCTGTAATTGTGAAAATGTGCAGAATTGTGATCTTGTGCATGCACTCAAATGAGCAAACCAGGTTTATTACTATTATCCTATATTATTATGGCGCCACAAGGGTTCCGCAGCACCTTACAAATAAGCAAAGCAAGAAAACAGCGATTTACAGTGCAAAACACTGCAGGACAAGGACATGGTTTATAAATATTGCTGCATCCACAATCATAGCACTCAAGTAGGTAGCAGGGCAGCAGCAATCAAAGGTTACGCGCCATTGTAAGGAGTATAAGATAGTGTAAGTAAGGGAAAGGAGAAGCACATGAGGGAAGAGGGCCCTGCTTGTGAGGGCGTACAAAATAAAGGGGAGGGGCAGACAGACAGGGGTGACACAGATGGGGTAGACAGTGAGGAAGGAGCAAAGAGCTGTGGGTTAGGATGAGCGCTGGATGCTTTGATGAAGAAGTCAGTTTTCAGAGCCCTTTTGAAGCTTAATAGAGAGGTGGGGAGTCTGCTAGGGAGAGGGAGAGAATGACAGAGATAGGGAGCAGCATGGGAAAAATCTTGGAGGCAGAAGTGGGAGCTAGTAATCAGTTGGCAAGAGAGGCGGCGTGAAGCGAAGTGGGCAGGCGGGAGTTTGAAGGGAGATAAAGTCAAAGTGGTAAATGGAAGAGGATTGGGCTTTGTAAGTGAGTGTGAGAAGATTGTATTGGGTCCTGAAGGGGAAGGGGTGCCAGTGTAAGGTTTGCAGGATAGGGGAGACAGATGTAGTACGTGGAGAAAGGTGGGAGTGAAGGAGGTCAGATAGGAGGAGGTTACAGTAGTCCAATCTGGAGATGACTAGTCAGTGGATGAGGGTCTTAGTTGCCTCCAGGGTGAGAAAGGGTCTTATTCTAGAAATATTTCTGAGATGGAAACGGCAGGACTGCAAAATGCACTGAATGCATGGTTTGGAGGAGAGGAAGGAGTCCAGGATAACTCCAAGACAGCGCACTTGGGGGCTAGAGGAGATGGTTGTGCTGCCAATAGATAATACAATTGTGAGAAGTGAGGTAATGCGTGAGGATGGGAAGATGATCAGCTCAGTCTTAGTCATGTTAAGTTTAAGAAAGCGCTGGCACATCCATGAAGAGATAGCATAGAGACAGTTGGAGATACGAGTGAGGAGAGATGGGGAGGAGAGGTAGATCTAAGTGTTGGGACACTGCATCGTCTGCAGTCCCAAGAAGCTGGCTAGGGCTGCCGTAATAGCAGGGGAGTGACTTGCCATGGGAGGCACTCTCTTCTATAACAATGCTGACTGACAGTCCCGGGGCAGAAAACACCTCCCCCTGGGACTGCTTGTCCATCATGTGATTAGCAGCGTAGCCAATACCATTGCTCGGCAGTCCCTGTGGGTGGTGGATTTTATGAGGGGGCTGCACAATCCTAAACTCCCCGATAGTTCCTACTGCTGATTCCTCTGTAACCAAATGACAAATACATATGTGGTCTGATGCTCGTGAATCATAGACAGAGCTCTCTCTTATTATAAAAGAATGGAAGATAGGATTTGAAGATATGTTTTCCAACTGGGCTTAGAGATAAAGGGGCAGGGCCGTAACTAGGGTGGTGCCATCTGCGCCATGGCACAGGGCACCGCAGGGCAGGGGGCGCTGTTTGGCCCTGTCAATTTTCCTGTTTATTATCATTCTCACTTGTAGCTTCCTCTTATTTTATCCCCAGCATCTCCTGGCCTCTCCTATCTCTTCCCTGGCCCTTCCCCATGAAGCTATGGCCCTTTTTCAGGTGCACTATCTTATATCACTATTTACAAAATGGAAGGGGGGGCGCCAATGTTCTCTCTGGCACAGGGCACCAAAAAGTCTAGTTACAGCTCTGCAAAGGGGTATAAATATTAGGCAGTAGCTTTTCAAAGCTACAGCTTGTCGGCGATTCTGGCCATGGGATTAAAAGGGCAATAATATTACATACATAACCATTTCATTTAAAATGATTGCTCTTTTTGAATCCCAGGGACATGACCGTTGACCTTACTGATAATTATACCACACAGCTTTGATTGCTACTGGAAACATCATATTAAAAGTATCTTGCATGAAAATTGCTCAATGCTCCTTTAGTACTAATAAGTGTATAAAACAAGTTAATCCATCTGCTTTCCATCATAAACTTCCCCCATATATGACGATACCCAATGTTTTCTATGTTTCCTTACTGAAACTTCTGGACTTTAATATGTTGCTTTTAGTAACTGTACAAAATCATTGTCGGCAGATCTGGTGATGATCCTGATAACATCCTGAGCAGACTTTTGGTGCCCTGTGCCAGAAAGAGCATTGGCGTCCCCCTCATTTTTCAAAGGGACATAATGCACCTAAACAAGGGCCATGGCTTCATGGGGAAGAAATAGGGGAGGCCAGGAGATGCTGGGGATGAAATAAGAGGAAGCTACAAGCAAGAATGATAGCAAACAGAAATTTGACAGGCTCAAACAGCGCTCCCTGACCTGTGGTGCCCTGTGCGATGGCCCTGGCCACACTACCCTAGCTACGGCCCTGATCTTGAGCTCAATCACTCGACAGTGCCTGACAATTCACTTCTGTACCTTCTTTGTCTGAATTCTACAGTCCATTGCAGGTAACAAGAACAGACGGTAGTGAAACAATTTTAGTTCTCGGGAGAAGACCCAGGTATAGAAGAGCCCGCAGAGACAAGACGGAGGTCATGCCAGCAAAGGAAAGGGCTCATAGTTCACAGAAAGCACCTTCCTGGGTCATGGTGGTCACATTATTGTGCTACACAGGACTTACCATCAGAATAGGCCACACCGCCAGGAAGAATCCTTTTCACATAAACCCCATATTCCTCTCTACTGAACTCACGTAATCCTCCAATTACCTTAATCCCTGTAAGACAAAGTGCCACATTAACAACTGAAAGATAATAGGAGTTAGGTTATGTCATCCTAATTACTTTCTGAGATGTCAGTAATGTATCATAATAATACCTGGTGTTTTATTTCTATGGAAACAGTTTCCAGAACTAGTTATGATAAATAAAAATGATACAAAATAAATAAGTAAATAAATAAAAGAGCAGATACTGCTTACTGCTAAGTATCAACAGGCTACATTCTCATGGCCTGAGTGACATCACTGGTTACAAGTGAACTGACTGGCTGCATTCTCATGGCCTGAGTGACATCACTGGTTACAAGTGAACTGACTGGCTGCATTCTCATGGTCTGAGTGACATCACTGGTTACAAGTGAACTGACTGGCTGCATTCTCATGGTCTGAGTGACATCACTGGTTACAAGTGAACTGACTGGCTGCATTCTCATGGCCTGAGTGACATCACTGGTTACAAGTGAACTGACTGGCTGCATTCTCATGGTCTGAGTGACATCACTGGTTACAAGTGAACTGACTGGCTGCATTCTCATGGCCTGAGTGACATCACTGGTTACAAGTGAACTGACTGGCTGCATTCTCATGGTCTGAGTGACATCACTGGTTACAAGTGAACTGACTGGCTGCATTCTCATGGCCTGAGTGACATCACTGGTTACAATTGAACTGACTGGCTACATTCTCATGGCCTGAGTGACATCACTGGTGACATCACTGGTTACAACTGACTGGCTGCATTCTCATGGCCTGAGTGACATCACTGGTTACAAGTGAACTGACTGGCTGCATTCTCATGGTCTGAGTGACATCACTGGTTACAAGTGAACTGACTGGCTGCATTCTCATGGCCTGAGTGACATCACTGGTTACTATTGAACTGACTAGCTACATTCTCATGGCCTGAGTGACATCACTGGTGACATCACTGGTTACAACTGACTGGCTGCATTCTCATGGTCTGAGTGACATCACTGGTTACAAGTGAACTGACTGGCTGCATTCTCATGGCCTGAGTGACATCACTGGTTACAAGTGAACTGACTGGCTGCATTCTCATGGCCTGAGTGACATCACTGGTTACAAGTGAACTGACTGGCTGCATTCTCATGGCCTGAGTGACATCACTGGTTACAAGTGAACTGACTGGCTGCATTCTCATGGTCTGAGTGACATCACTGGTTACAAGTGAACTGACTGGCTGCATTCTCATGGTCTGAGTGACATCACTGGTTACAAGTGAACTGACTGGCTGCATTCTCATGGCCTGAGTGACATCACTGGTTACAAGTGAACTGACTGGCTGCATTCTCATGGTCTGAGTGACATCACTGGTTACAAGTGAACTGACTGGCTGCATTCTCATGGCCTGAGTGACATCTCTGGTTACAAGTGAACTGACTGGCTACATTCTCATGGCCTGAGTGACATCACTGGTTACAATTGAACTGACTGGCTACATTCTCATGGTCTGAGTGACATCACTGGTTACAAGTGAACTGACCGGCTGCATTCTCAGTGCTTATGTTTCTGATAATTAGAGAATATGGGGTCTATTTACTAAGCGATGGATGGAGATAAAGTGGACGAAAAAAAGGTACCAGCCAACCAGCTCCTGTCATTTTTCAAACACAGCCTGTGACATGGCAGTTAGGAGCTGATTGGCTGGTACTTAATCTCCGTTCGTTTTATCCTCATCCAAGGCTTAGTAAATAGACCCCTAAGTGTGTTAATGACAGCTGCACAACATTATTGGCTGCCCTCCCATACAGTACATTGGCCACTTCTCATGCACACCACGTCACTGCAGCCTGCCAGCTCCTTCCCCTTTATGTTAGGGCCAATCCTGATGCTTCCAGATGCCCAGAATTCTCTCCCTTATGGCGGGGCATCAGAAGTTTAGTGCTTGCAGTTCTAAATATTGATGTCCCATTTTCTCCTAAATATTCCCCCCTCTGTCTATTCCCACTGCTACTCCACACCAAAACAAATTGATTTGTCACATTATAACTGCTGCCACAGGCCAAATTGTGGCCTCATGGAAACAACCTCTTCCCTCCATCATCCATATGATTAACAGTCTGCTGCCGTTTGTGGGCGGGGAGGCGTCGACCTCCGTTTCCCAAAATGGAGGCGTCTCGCCGCCATTCGGGAAGATAGAGGCCAGGTTCTCTTTCGGCATATTGAGATATCCTTGCTGCTTTGTTGCATCTGCGGCGGCCAGCTTGCGTAATCGATAGGTCACTCAGCCGGCCGATGGCCTAGCAGATTATTCGATGATGCGTCCTTAGCTCAGATAAGTAATACATGCATGAGGCGAGACGCCTCCTGCTGCGTTACCATAATAGTGCAATCGCAGATGCTACCATGTTTGCAACTGCGATAGCATCTTTTGGTGAAGTACCCCCTAAAACGAAAGACAAAGAAAACTAAGATGTGCTATATGTACCAGACAGAATCAGTATGATTCCTATTACTAACCCTATTCTACCCCCTAACTCCTTTAGGGGTACCTAACCCTAACCTCCCCCCCAAGTGCCTAACCCTAACCCCCCTCTAAGTGCCTACCCCTAACCCCCCCTTCTCCGCAGACTAACCCTAACTCTCCCGGGGAGGTGCCTAACCCTAACCTCTTCCCGAGGGTGCCTGTCATTTGTACCTTGCCGGGATTAGACAGTCGGGAAGCCGGCGGTCGGCATTGCAACCGTCGGCTTCCTGACTGCATCCCGTACCAAACATAGGGCACACCTCATAACCATAAGTATCCAAGAACAGACAGGGCTGCCAAGGGCCGGGCCTGGGTGAAGAAGGCGTGGCCTAATCAAGGGAGGCGTGGTCACACCACCTTAAGAAAAAAATTATAAAACCCTGAGCACTGGGGAGGGGGGCGCTGTGAGCCCCTCAGCCCAGCACATACCCGGGGGGGGGGGGGTACCCACAGGCATAGGAGACTGCTGCAGCAAGCAGTCTTCCTTTGCAGCCCAGCACACAGCAGTGTGTGCTGGGCTGCTCAGCTGACAGGGACGAGGGAGCGGTGTCGGACCCGGGCCCCCCCAGGCCTTTCCAGCAAACCCGAGCCAGGGTAATTAGTACCCGCTCCCCTGCCTCTCGGCTCCTCTGAGCAAAAAGGCATCTTGGACATGACAGCGTCCAGAAATGGTTGGTTACAGGGATATCTTTGACTGATACAGAAAAGCCAATGTGTGAAAGCTGTATACCAGGCAAAGCAAAGCTGTTGCCAAAATCAACAAGCAGAGCTGAGGCACCTCTTGAATTGGTGCTAACCCACCGACGGTCACCCCTACTGAAAAGACGCCATTGATGTGTGGCTTCTTAACCTGTTGCACATAACTGGCAGGTTGACGACTCACCCTCCAAATTGCAGGCTCTTAAATTTGCCACATGTCACAAGCTGCCATCGCGACTTGTTACCTTTGTGGGTTTCTACTGTCGCTCGTCTTCCAGGACGCCACATCCTGGAAGACGCAGGGTCTGACAACCTCTCCGGTTGCCAGGCAATGTGGGAGACCAAGACTTCAGACAGCCACGGGTCTGCTGGGACTACCGTATAGACGTGCAGCGTCCCAGCTGCTAGAAATTAATACATTTTTGTACCTGCACGCCATTGGTGGAGGATCTTTTATTACTTTGCCGGACCGGGGTCACCTTGCCGGTTATAGTTTACCCTTGCTCCCAATGCTGCACATCGGCCCACAAGGCCGTCCCTCAGCCTTCAATGCCGCACCTCGGCTCCCGAGGCCGCACCACGGCCCTCAAGGCCGCACCTTGGCTCCCAAAGTCGCACCTCAGCCATCCAATGGCCGCAGTGCCGACCTTGTCTGCACTGCGACCATTGTCGTGACCAGTCCTTGCCTGAAGAACCATCAGCTGCTGGACACCCAGTGATCACCAGAATAGTCATGTAAGCCTCTAATGTCCCAAGTTGAACATCAGTCGGCAACCTAACTACCGGTGAGTGCAACTAGCTCTAAGGGAATAACGGCGGGCTGTTATTGGCAGAAGACCTCATCAGCGTGACTCTAAAGGTCTTACACAGAGAATTTCTGGTGATCATAACACCATAATCATACTATTACAGGTTGAGTCTCCCATATACAAAATGCTTGGGAACCAGGGGCAGAACTATGGGAGACAATGGAGGCGCCTACCGCCGGGCTCCAGCACTGCAGGGGTGCCTCCTCCATTGCCCACAATATATTCATCACACTTAAGGCTGTAACTAGTGTACCGTCATGGCCACCCAATACATGGCACCTCTTCCCGGGACCTGAGAAGCCATCATACACTAGTGGAGAGTTCTGTGTGAGACCATCAGCTGGCATCTATTTATAGCCTCTCCCTACTCATTAGTGCCGCTGCTCCCTAGCAACTTCTTTTGTCAGTGTGACACGTCCGGCATCCTCCTCACCCACTACACTCTGACTCACTCCTCCCTGGCGGGTGTATCTGCATGCGAAATGCTACATTACAGTGTCAGCGGCTATGATGGGAGGCACCAAATTATAACTTGCCTCCGGGCATCTGGGATGAACTTACGCCAGTGTTGGGACCAGGGGTATTTTGGATAACGGAATATTCCGTATTTTGGAATATTTGCATATCATAATGAAATATCTTGGGAATGGGGCCCAAATATACACACAGAATGCATTTATGTATTATATACACCTTATACACACAAGTTGCAGATAATTTTATACAATATTTTCAATAATTTTGTGGCTCAAGCATAGTTTGTCTACATACATGAAATTCATTTATGTTTCATATACACCTTATACACACAGCATGAATGTAATTTTATACAATATTTTTAATATCCTAAGCCTACCTTTATGTAAACTCAAAAGGAGAGATGGATAAAATAATGCCTGCATACAAAATCCCTTATACCCCACCATTATACACTGGAATAATTTCCATACTGTGATGATACAGTTTTGCTTATTTATTTATTTAATGTGTCTTATTCCTGCCATGCCTTGGTGAAGGTTATTCTGATGGTGCAGGTTTGTACTAACCTACAGTTACCAATCAGCGATTATCTTTGATTGATCTCATGGAAATTAGCCTAGTGAAACCAGTGACCTGATTGGTTGTTATGGGTTTGTGCCCTTTTTTGGCTTTCAACTGTGTATGTAAAATAATCACTAAAGATTTAAGGATTTGATTTTGGGAAATTAAATGATTGAATAAATAATATATATTTTTTTATTATTATTTATTTATTTAATTTGAATATAAAATGCAGGAAACAAAAGGGTTGTTGATATTAAAGAAGTCACAGGTAAAGTGACTAGGTAGATTATGACAGATTATTTGCAACATCAATTAAATTGAATAACAGAATCGCATTACAATAATTATCACCTGTTATATATTATAATTCTGTTATTGTATTATTATTTTTTATTATTTATTTTTTATTCTCTATCTACCATTTGCTGTAACCAGTAAATTCTATTTTCATTTTTCTCTTTCTAGGTTATTTTTATAATACCTGCTCTTATGCTGATTTCCTGTATCCCATTTTCATTCTCCTAACACTGACTCAATTGAAATAATGGTTTAATGTTTCCCAAACAATCCCACAAATCCTCTTACGTACTGGGTGCTGCCAGTCGCTAAATCCTGATTACAGCGAGGAGTGATCGCCTTACATCATTGTTACCGGATACCCTATGACAACAGAGGAACCCAGTGTACAGGTGCAACGATTTGTGACTTGTCTAGAATCTTCTCTTCTCTTAAGATCATACATAAGAGGCACCAATTGCCATTTCCTAATATAGCGGTCGTTCACATGTGTTTTTACTGCATGCAAATTCTCAATCCCTTGTGTTCTCTAGTGCGGATTTTTAGAAGTGGAGATGTTGCCCATAGCAACCAATCAGATTCTAGCTATTCTCTTCAAGAAGGTGCTAGATACATGTTAAGTAGAATCTGATTGGTTGCTACAGTATGTGCAAAATCTCCACTAAAAACCTGCACTTCAGTAAATATACCCCATAAAGTCTATTTTTTTTTTTACAGAAAGAGGATGTACAGCCCCCATGCTTTCTAGGAACAAAGGGATTTCATCTACTCTACAGTACGTTCACTGATAGCCAATAGAATATGTTAAAATGTTAATACATTACCCAATCCGTTGGCGCAGTCACTGAACTCCATGCAATAAACGGTGCGATCCATCCCGTAAGGACCCATTATTGTCCTACATAAAACAAAATGAACATTAGAACACAGTGGTGAGACATGCTTTATGTTTGTGTTCTGTGAAGCTGATTTATTACAGGCTTAAACATTTTTAAATCAATGTACAATATTTGAAATGAGTTTCTTTTGGAATTTTACAGACAATATAGAAATCCTGAAGTTTTAATTAAAAAACTATTTTTACACTGAAGGAATTATAACTGCGATAAACGTCACACAGATGCTGATTCTGAGCCGCATGCACTGCCGATGTCGGACGCAGGTGGGCGATTCTATGTCTTTTGTGCATGGGTGTAAGACGCACTGCGCATGTGCCCAGAACCTATGCGCACAGGGGGCCTGATTCAGAGATGTACGCTAATGCCGCGTCTTTGTAAGCAGCAGGTGTAAGAAAATATGCAAATGTCTCAGCCCACAGGCGGCGTCACAAGTCCAGGTGGCAGCATACAGAGACATAGCATTGGTCACAGAATCTTCGATAATAAACTTACTGAGCAACCCCACGGTTGCGCAGAATGGGTGTGTGTACTGAGACACCGGAGCCATTTTTATTGCGCACTGGATCACAGATGCAGGCTGTGATGCGGCCCGAAAAGGGTCACAACACACCTGCATTTTTGCCGCTATGTCCTCGTTACCTCCCACAAACGGTCCCAGACTGTCAATCACACTGTGGGTAAAAAGTCGCTGCAAGCACTGATGGTAATGTACACTGTCCTAGATGCATGTGCAGTTCGCGATAATCATTAAACTGCGTAAATATTGGCTTTGCGTACATCTCTGAATCAAGCCCACTGAGATTCGCGGTCTTAGAAATGTCTTGAAAATAGTTTGGAACGTTGGTGGGCAGTGACAGGGAGGAGAATAAGTGGACGCAAGGAGATGGCCCGTATTCTGGGAGAGTTATGACAGTGTTGCGGGCATGTCACTGGAGTGATTTCGAACTCACATTGAAGGTCATACTCTGGTGGAGAGTCTGCACCCAGGATTTAGGTGATACGCGTAGATGACAGTGGAGGGGAACCTGTTGGACGTCTGCAGAACGTGAGGTACCCCAAGTTTGCCGGTAAACTATTCTTACTGACTGGACTTTATACACCATCCTCTATCAGGATTTATTCTGGATCAAGTGAGACTGTTTATATGACCACCTGTGTTTATGACTGATTGATTTTTTCTGGACTTTGAAGTCGGGATATATATCCTTTCAATATACCTTTTTTGGATTTACCCAGATATATATCTAGCCATAAGGAGACAGAGTAAAACGCTCATAAGTATGTCTGCCCCTTTTTATTCAATAGCAGATCTCATTGAGGTACTGCACTGTATGTTTTATGTTATATGTTTTATGCTGTGAGTCTGTATGTGTTTTACTTATACCGGTATTACCTGTTTTATTCACATATCTACTATGATATAAATAAATTCATGTAAATTTAGTATATACAGCTTGGTGTTATTTATAACATACGGACTACACAGGAAGCGCTAGAGGTTATTCGTTTTTATTTTGTATAGCTATATTAGGGAAGGTGAGCCCCTATTTTTCCTCATAAGCATCCTGTGCTTTGAGATATTTGCGCTACCTTCAGACCCCTTTCTTTTAATCTGTTTATATATAAGATCACCACTGAAGGCAGGGCCGGATTAAGGTCTGTGGGGGCCCCTGGGCAACAAACATGTGGGGGCCCCTATTAAATGTGACAAATTGGGGGTATGCGCAATGGGGACCTTATGCAGAGCCCCCAGTAGTGTCAGTGCCCACAGTGGTAGTGCCCCGTATGCAGTGCACCCAGTAGTAGTGCCCCTTATGCAGTGCCCCCTATGCAATACTCCCATTAGTAGTGCCCCCTGTAGTAATGCCCTCTGTATAAATGCCCCCAGTAGTAATACCCCTGTAGTTGAGCCCCAAATAGTAATGCCCCCCAGTAGTAATTGGGCATGTGCCCAATAGTAATGTCCTAGTAGTAATGCCCCCTGCATAAATTCCCCAGTAGAAATACCCATGCAGTTGTGCCCCCAATAGTAATGCCCCCAGTAGTCATTCCCCCTTTAGTAGAGCCCTCTGTAGAAATGCCCCCACTAGTAATGCCCCTCTATTAGTGCCAATACTAATGCTCCCTCTCTAGTAGACCCCCAATAGAAATGCCCCCTGATTAATGCCACCCACACACACCCCTAAGTGGATCGCTCACCCCACCTGGGTGCCTGGGACCGAACAGGATTAGTACTGTTTTTTTCCAATAAACCCTTTGGCCCCCATTTCTGCCTCTGTCTTCATTTCCTCACCCACCACCTCCAGTCCATTAGACCCCCTTCCCTCCCTACACCCCATCACTCCACACACAACATCGAACACAAAAGACCACAACACACTATTACTCCAGCATTACACCCATAGGGCGAGCGCACCCTCCGCACCCTCTACCCCATCCTGAGTCTACATAAATTGACATCTGCAGAAATCAGTGTACTCAAAAAGGGATTCAAATTTGCACCCACTAATACCATTAATAGATTTAACACTTTCATAGATCTTCACAAATTTACCAGGAAAATTGCCCTTAAAAAGTTTTTTTAGCAGAAAAGATAATCAAATGAAGGAACAACCTGAAGAAGACTCCTTTATACACACAGATCTTAAAGAAAAGTTCACCTTCCTTCCCCAACATGTGAAGGGGAATCTGATTAATACATTTCAGAAATTGATGGAAGAGGACATTCGAAAATCACCAGAGAACAATAACAGGAAAACACAGAAATATAATTTATCATCAGCTGAAAGGAAAGCTCTACAAGGACTAAAAAAGAATGACAAAATAGTCCTGAAACCAGCAGACAAAGGGGGAGGAATTGTCATTTTGGACAAAGAGATGTATGTGAAAGAGGCAGAGAATCTGGTGAAAGAATAAGACACATATGAGTCTTTGGAGAAGGATCCAGCTAGTATCTTTGCTATAGAGTTATGCAAAATTTTAAAGAAGGGGAGAGATAATAAAATATTAACTAAGAAAGAGTTTGAATATTTATATCCAAAGTGTCCGAAGATACCAGTTTTTTATCATCTCCCCAAATTGCATAAAAATCTGATCAAACCGCCAGGCAGGCCGATAGTGGCAGGAATAAATTCATTAACTTCCGGTTTATCTAAATATATTGATCAATTCCTGCAACCTATTGTTAAATTACAACGTGGATATTTGAAAGATTCAACACAAGTTTTGGAGATTGTACAGGCTATAGAGTGGCAAGAATCTTATCTTTTAGCTACATGTGACATTAAATCTCTCTACACGTGCATAGAACACGATAAAGGATGTAGGAATGTCAGGAAGCTCCTAGGAGAAGATTTGGCCCTGAGCTTACAGCAAATTGATTATATCTTTGAGGGAATTTCATTCATCTTAACACATAATTTTTTTTGGTTTGGTGATAAATTTTATATACAGAGAAAAGGCACCACGATGGGTACAGTCTTTGCATCTTCATATGATAATCTATTCCTAGCTCAATGGGAAAAAAATATGGGCCAATAACGTTTATCAAAATAATCTTATTTTATGGGCACGCTATATTGATGATGTTATTATAATATGGGATGGAGAAAGGTCATCATTAGAAGAGTTCATTTCCTCTATCAATCAAAATGATAAAAATTTTGAATTTTCCAGTGAAATTAGTGACAATAAGATCAATTTTCTTGATCTTACAATTTTTGTTGAGAATAGTAAAATTGAAACAAAGACTTTCTCAAAACCAGTGGATTGCAATAGCTATCTCAATGCTAACAGCAACCATCATCATCAGTGGATATCCAATATCCTCAAAGGGCAGCTGAAACGAATTAGGAGTAATTGCTCCAGAAGAGAAGATTGGGATGAACAATCTAAGGTTCTCGTTAAACAGTTTGAAGAGAAACATTATGATGAAACAGATTAGAGAGGGATTGGAAAGACGTCACCCAATTAGATAGGAACACCCTCCTACAATATAAGGAAAAGAAAAAACTAAATATACAAGAGGAGAGTGTACATTTCATTATAGAATTCTCAGGACAGAGTAAACTCCTGGAGAAATCATTGAAAAAGCACTGGCACATTTTGATGGCTGATGAGGAACTTGGCCCTTTCCTACCGAGGATACCTAGGATTATATATAGAAGAGCTCCAACTATAAGGAATTCTCTGGTGAAGAGTCACCTTCATAAGCAAAATGAAAAAGGAACATGGCTAAAAGGGAATACATCAGGATTTTATAAATGTGGTGGCTGTATTGCGTGTAAAAAAAACTAATAGCCATACGACTAAACCCATCTCTAGTGTTATCTCCTATACTGCAAATAATAGTTTTGATATTAGACAAAAGATTTTCTGTAATTCTAAAGGAATTATTTATATGTTATCATGTCCTTGCGGGTATCAATATATAGGGAAAACTATACAAAAATGTATCGATACGTGTCAATGAACATCTAAATAATATAAAAAATACTAAAGAAAATCATAGTGTGTCTAAACATTTTCAAGAGAAACATAACAGTGACCCTTCTAAATTAATGTTTATAGGCCTTTAACAAATAAAGGTGTCATGGAGAGGGGAAGATTTGAATGATAATTTGCTTAAAGAGGAAACAAAAATGATCTTCGAATTAGAGACACTTCAGCCAAAGGGACTGAATATCGATTTTGAGCTTATACCTTTTCTTTTTTTTTTTTTATAAATATTTTTATTGAGACATTGTGCATATAAAACAAGAAACAGTTTTGTTTCAAACATCACTTGATATACAGTCATACATAATAAAATGTAATACAGAAACAAATTCTATTCATATAGAATGGTAAATCATACAATTCAACATATATCCCACAAACTTGAGAATAAATCTATAATTTTGTTTTCTGCATATATCTATTTAAAAAAACAAATCAGTACAAAATTATTGTTTGACTAGTGGTTATTCAAATATATTTATTTATTTATTTTTATTTTATCCTGGGGACCTGGAGAGAAAAACGGCCTAACCCACCTTTCTAGGTTATATTTATTGGAGGATCACCTACCGCCAGTCTTGTGAGATACCATGTGGTATTCCTCAAACTATAATGTATTTGTTTTCTTGTGGTGAGTGGAAGTGTGTCTATGTACGTTTCCCATAGGGAAAAGAAACGTTCCGCCCTTTTTTCTTTTTGTATGATAGTTTCTACCCAATCCATTTTGAAAATAAAATATAATTTTGTCATAAACAGAGACCATTGAGGAGGTGAGCTATCCAACCAACCCTGCAGTATGGTTTTCTTGCCTGCCGCACTCATGATCAACAGTAATCTCTTACTATCTGAGGTCATACGCTGTTCTGGGTCAAAAACCCCCAATATTGCCCACTCAGGAGTAAAAGGGACGTAGTTTACAAATTTTGTCTCTGCATATCTACGAATCTGATACCAAAAATGTTTAACTATTGGGCATGCCCATAGACAGTGAAAGTTATCTGCTTCTTCCTGTTGACATCGTTGACATAAATGGTTATTAGATGAACCCATTTTGAAATGTCTCATTGGAGATAGATAAACATTGTGATAGATATTTATAAAGAGTTCAGTATACATACTGGACTGGCTGGCAAAGTTCTTCTAGAGAACTCCAATGCCTTCTCTAACCTAGGAATCGTCAAATTTGAGAAATGAACAAGCCATTTAGCCATACCTCCAGAGATTATGGAATGGTCTATTATATCCCTTAAAAAATTATAATGGATCGAGATAGCTCTGCGTTGTGGTACCTGATATGACAGAAAACAGTCCAATGTGTTATCCCAGTCCTTATCAGAGAAATGTTTTAAAACATACCTAAGATAAGAGCGCATTTGCAGAAATGCCAATGGATAAGGAATTATCATTGGGAAATTGTTTGAGACCTCTGTATATGTAAGAACATGCTTTTCTTCCATTGAAACTAAGTATTTAATATTAGTTATACCTGCTAAACGCCATAATGTAAAAGGGTGAGTAGCCATGCCATCAAGGTAACTGGGATTATGGATCAGTGGGAGATGAAGAGTGTGATATGCATTTAATCCAGCCTTATGTCGTAAGATGTGCCATATTTTTCTAGTTGTCCACAACAATGGATTCGATTTATATATCTCAGATATTTCTTGATCATGTTGATGGAGGAAGCTAATTAAATCATATTCTGTTATAAAACTTTGTTCTACTTGAACATTAGTATATATGGAGGATTGAAGCAGCCAGTCACGTAAATGTCTCAAGAGAGCCGCTTGGTTATATATAGTTATATCCGGAAAATTTATGCCTCCATTATTTCGGGGTTGACAGAGTTTTCGTAGGGCTATTCTAGCTGTGCCTCCCCTCCAAATAAATTGACGTATCATCATATTAATTTTAATTTGATCAGCTTTAGTCAGAAGAACAGGGAGCGATTGTAGAGGATATATTAAACGGGGGATAGCCACCATCTTTAACAAATTAGCCCTTCCCAAAAATGACAAAGGAAGACGCTCCCATCCCCTAATATCCGCACTCAATATATTAATCGCTTTTTTAATATTCAATCTATAGAGATTGAAAATATTTTGTGGTAAAAGAATTCCTAAGTATGGTATGTACTGTTTAGCCCATTGTAAGGGGTATTGAGAAGCCCATCTAGGAGATCTAGCAGAGCCTGTAAGTGACATAGCTACTGACTTGGTCATATTAATATGTAGACCAGACACTAGGCCGAAATGTTCCAATTTACGTAACAGGAGGGGTAGAAATTGTTCAGGATTACCAATTTAGAGAAGAATATCGTCCGCAAATGCGGAAATTTTTAACTCCTGTCTACCTACAGAGATGCCCTTAAATTCCTGCCAATTCGGAAGGGTTCTAAGTAGAGGATCCAATACCAGATTAAATAATAGCGGCGAAAGAGGACAACCCTGACGGGTGCCTCTTTCTAGATAAAAACGGGGACCCACTACTCCATTAACCATTAATGATGAGGAAGGATTAAAATAAAAATAACGTATGAGCTCAACAAAGCTGGTTTCAAAGGCTCTTCTCTCCAGAACTTCAAACAAGTACGGCCATAAAACCATATCAAAAGCTCTCTGAATATCCAAGCTCAATAATATATTTTCACCACCCGATGAACCACCCGATGCCACCACTGCTGCTATTGCCGTTCTTATAGCCTTTACTGCGTGTCGCCCTTGCACAAACCCCGTTTGATGTTCTGTTACTATGTGTGATAGAATTGTCTGGAGTCGTAACGCCATAATCTTAGCTAGGAGCTTATAGTCAACATTTAGCAGACTAATAGGTCTATAGCTTATACCTTTTCTTAAAAATTTAAAATTAAATATTAGAACAACATCTTGATTTTAATACTTTATTTATGGAGCTTTTTATAAATTTATTATATCTTATATTTATTATATTATTCTACATGTTGTATGTTTTTTGTCATGTTATTGTCTTTTATTCTGCATATCTATACTTCATATAGTGGCTATAACTGGAGCTGAAACCATATCAGATGGTAGTAGTTACTTAAGGGAAATGTTGCATCAATCCCGTAGTAAACTGACATCTGTGATGATGATACCAATATTGATTGACATTATTTTTTGTGACTGTATGGCTTCTTGATATATTGAAATAGTACAGGACTACGTGATGTCTTTGGATTCTTTATGGAAGAAATTAGGAGTCTAAGATTATATAATACTATATGGCCATATATAACCTTTAGACACGCCCTATTAGGAACAACGATGATACCTTCTCCTAGCTGGGCGGAAGTAACTGAGCGGCCATTATGATTTCTGGCCTGCCCTTACTGCAAGTGAGGGCAGACATGGCATCCTTTACTTGAGGGAAGGAAGTGATCGTCCCGCTGGCTGGAAGTGATGTCTCCATTCCGCTGGGCGGATATGACGTCTGAACCCAGCTGGGCGGAAGTGAATGGAGTGACGCCGAGGCGGGACCACGTGCATAAGGTCAGGATACCCAGGAGGTATATAAAGAGGTAAGAGTGCTATTCACACCACATCCTGAGGAAGCCTATCTATTAGGTGAAACACGTAGATGACAGTGGAGGGGAACCTGTTGGACGTCTGCAGAACGTGAGGTACCCCAAGTTTGCCGGCAAACTATTCTTACTGACTGGACTTTATACACCATCCTCTATCAGGATTTATTCTGGATCAAGTGAGACTGTTTATATGACCACCTGTGTTTATGATTGATTGATTTTTTTCTGGACTTTGAAATCAGGATATATATCCTTTCAATATACCTTTTTTGGATTTACCCAGATATATATCTAAAAACGCTCATAAGCATGTCTGCCCCTTTTTATTCAATAGCAGATCTCATTGAGGTACTGCATTGTATGTTTTATGTTATATGTTTTAAGTTGAGGCTGTATGTGTTTTACTTATACCGGTATTACCTGTTTTATTCACATATCTACTATGATATAAACAAATTCATGTAAATTTAGTATATACTGCTTGGTGTTATTTATAACATACGGACTACACAGGAAGCGCTAGAGGTTAGTCGTTTCAATTTTGTTTACCCAGCATGGGGTTGGTGCACGTTTTGATGGTGTGACTGATGGTTGCATCCTAGGCCGGCTCCAGACACGTTCTGCCCATGCAGCCGCACAAGGGCGCCAGGGCCGCAATGTGGCCGGCTCCGGAAGAACCCCGCCCTCCACCCATAAGCTGGAGTTATATAAACTGGTATAAGGAGTATAAGCTGCGGGGGAGGGCAGTAGCGATAGTGTAGCACAGGATGGCGCTGGGTGCCGAGAAATCCAGCAATGGCCCTGGCTGCATCTAAAGACACACCAAGAGGTATTACAGCATCCAAAGATGCTCAAAGTGGGTGTCTCAGTTGTTGAACATTCAGTCGCACAGCTGTACACCAGGGAAGGGCTTGTAGCCGTATTTGCAAAACGTCACAGATGTGCAACAGGCAGAAGACACAGAAGCCGCTGCGCGTGGCTCAGAATCAGGCCCATAGTGAGCATGCATGGCAAAAGAGATTGCTCAATTATAATCATTCAATCTTCCCACACACTGCAATGCAAATGTTTCCAAGCACTGAGCAGACTGAAAAGAATGACACATAGATGATTATACTGTATTTCTGAAATATCTTTTTATTGAGATCTTTAAGGGGAATCGGTATGAATACCGACGCTGGAAGCCTGAATGGTACAAAATCCCGAAAGAGAGAGATTAGTACCCTAACCCATGGTTCTGGTCTGTACATGTGCAAAGGAATGGGGATGGCGGCCACATGTGTGCAATACTGAAAAGTGATGGGATTTTGCCATCTGAACTCCCCTATCAATGGTAAAACTATGTATCATTGGTGGGAAACCATTGAGGTTACTAACCATCAATGGTCAATGACCATTCTTACTTTGGATCTGCCTTCTGGGATCTCCAAAGTATTCACACAATAGACCCGAGACAAGATCTCTTTGGTAGATGACCTGGACTAAGCCTTGGAGAGTGATAAAGAAGATGGAGATAAAGTACCAACCAATCAGCTCCTAACTCATTTTTCAAACACAGCCTGTAAACTGACAGGAGCGTGTAGACAACTGTCCCCTACAGGCACAGCACAGGGCCTGATTCCCAGATGTTCGCAGTTTAGCGATTATCGGTAAACTGTGCATACTTCAAGGTACATTACCGTAGTCACTGGCATAAATTTTTTTACTTGCAGGGTGACTGACAGCCAGTGAGCTTTTGCAGGGGATAGCGGGGGTGGCGGTTAAGAATGCAGGCATGTCGTGTTGTTTTTGAGGCCTGCACCTGTGATCCTGTAGGCAGTGCAAGTGGTACCGGAGTTTTAGGTCCTGCAACCTTTCTGTGCAGCCATAGGTTACTCAGGACTGCGATGCTCAAATGATCTACGACCGATATTGCGTCATTTGTACTCAGATGCTTTGATTTGCAAACCCGCAGGTGGGCATCTCAGGACATTCCACGGCGTCTGCAGCATTTGCAGATTTTCGCAAAGAGGCTGCGTGTGGTATTGCAGCTGCAATGGCATTAGCGTACATCTCTGAATCCGGATCATACACTAGCATGCCACTGTGATAGGAGCACAGCTTGGGTAAATTATTCTGTGTGACAGAGAAGATACTGTGACCAATAACCCTTACTGCTCATACACTAGCATGCCACTGTGATAGGAGCGCTGCTTGGGTCCATGGTTCTGTGTGACAGAGGAGACACTGTGGCCATTAACCCTTACTCCTCATACACTAGCATGCCACTGTGATGGGAACGCTGCTTGGGTCCATGGTTCTGTGTGACAGACAAGACACTGTGACCATTAACCCTTACTCCTCATACACTAGCATACCACTGTGATGGGAGCGCTGCTTGGGTCCATGGTTCTGTGTGACAGAGGAGACACTGTGACCATTAACCCTTACTCCTCATACACTAGCATGTCACTGTGATGGGAGCGCTGCTTGGGTCCATGGTTCTGTGTGATAGAGGAGACACTGTGACCATTAACCCTTACTCCTCATACACTAGCATGCCACTGTGATGGGAACGCTGCTTGGGTCCATGGTCCTGTCTGACCAAAGAAGATATTGTGACCATTAACCCTTACTCCTCATACACTAGCATGCCACTGTGATAGGAGCGCTGCTTGGGTCCATGGTTCTGTGTGACAGAGAAGACTCTGTAACCATTAACCCTTACTCCTCATACACTAGCATGCCACTGTGATAGGAGCGCTGCTTGGGTTCTGTGTGACAGAGGAAACACTGTGACCATTAACCCTTACTCCTCATACACTAGCATGCCACTGTGATGGGAACGCTGCTTGGGTCCATGGTTCTGTGTGACAGAGGAGACACTGTGACCATTAACCCTTACTCCTCATACACTAGCATGCCACTGTGATAGGAGCGCTGCTTGGGTCCATGGTTCTGTCTGACAGAGCAGACACTGTGACCATTAACCCTTACTCCTCATACACTAGCATGCCACTGTGATAGGAGCGTTGCTTGGGTAAATTATTCTGTGTGACAGAGAAGACTCTGTGACCATTAACCCTTAATCCTCATACACTAGCATGCCACTGTGATAGGAGCGCTGCTTTTGTCCATGGTTCTGTGTGACCATAGAAGATATTGTGACCATTAACCCTTACTCCTCATACACTAGCGTGTCACTGTGATAGGAGCACTGCTTGGGTCCATGGTTCTGTGTGACAGAGGAGACACTGTGATCATTAACCCTTACTCCTCATACACTAGCATGCCACTGTGATAGGAGCGCTGCTTGGGTCCATGGTTCTGTGTGACAGAGGAGACACTGTGACCAATAACCCTTACTCCTCATACACTAGCATGCCACTGTGATAGGAGCGCTGCTTGGGTCCATGGTTCTGTGTGACAGAGGAGACACTGTGACCATTAACCCTTACTCCTCATGCACTAGCATGTCACTGTGATAGGAACGCTGCTCGTGACCATGCTTCTGTGTGACAGAGGAGACACTGTGACCATTAACCCTTACTCCTCATACACTAGCATGCCACTGTGATAGGACCGCTGCTTGGGTCCATGGTTCTGTCTGACCATAGAAGATATTGTGACCATTAACCCTTACTCCTCATACACTAGCATGCCACTGTGATAGGAGCGCTGCTCGTGTCCATGGTTCTGTGTGACAGAGGAGACACTGTGACCATTAACCCTTACTCCTCATACATTAGCATGTCACTGTGATAGGAGCGCTGCTTGGGTCCATGGTTATGTGTGAGAGAGAAGACACTGTGACCATTAACCCTTACTCCTCATACACTAGCATGTCACTGTGATGGGAACGCTGCTTGGGTCCATGGTTCTGTGTGACAGACAAGACACTGTGACCATTAACCCTTACTCCTCATACACTAGCATGCCACTGTGATAGGAGCGCTGCTTGGGTCCATGGTTATGTGTGAGAGAGAAGACACTGTGACCATTAACCCTTACTCCTCATACACTAGCATGCCACTGTGATTTGAGCGCTGCTTTTGTTCATGGTTCTGTCTAACCATAGAAGATATTGTGACCATTAACCCTTACTCCAGTCCTCATACACTAGCATGCCACTGTGATAGGAGCGCTGCTTGGGTCCATGGTTCTGTCTAACCAGAGAACATATTGTGACCATTAACCCTTACTCCTCATACACTAGCATGCCACTGTGATAGGAGAGCTACTTGGGTCCATGGTTCTGTGTGACAGAGAAGACTCTGTGACCATTAACCCTTACTCCTCATACACTAGCATGCCACTGTGATAGGAGCGCTGCTTGGGTCCATGGTTATATGTGAGAGAGAAGACACTGTGACCATTAACCCTTACTCCTCATACACTAGCATGCCACTGTGATGGGAGCGCTGCTTGGGTCCATGGTTCTGTCTTACCAGAGAACATATTGTGACCATTAACCCTTACTCCTCATACACTAGCATGCCACTGTGATGGGAACGCTGCCTGGGTCCATGGTTCTGTGTGACAGAGAAGACTCTGTGGCCATTAACACTTACTCCTCATACACTAGCATGCCACTGTGATGGGAGCGCTGCTTGAGTCCATGGTTCTGTGTGACAGAGGAGACACAGTGATCATTAACCCTTACTCCTCATACACTAGCATGCCACTGTGATAGGAGCGCTGCTTGGGTCCATGGTTCTGTCTAACCAGAGAACATATTGTAACCATTAACCCTTACTCCTCATACACTAGCATGCCACTGTGATGGGAACGCTGCCTGGGTCCATGGTTCTGTGTGACAGAGAAGACTCTGTGGCCATTAACCCTTATTCCTCATACACTAGCATGCCACTGTGATAGGAGCGCTGCTTGGGTCCATGGTTCTGTCTAACCAGAGAACATATTGTGACCATTAACCCTTACTCCTCATACACTAGCATGCCACTGTGATGGGAACGCTGCCTGGGTCCATGGTTCTGTGTGACAGAGAAGACTCTGTGGCCATTAACCCTTACTCCTCATACACTAGCATGTCACTGTGATAGGAACGCTGCTTGGGTCCATGGTTCTGTCTAACTAGAGAAGACACTATGACCATTAACCCTTACTCCTCATACACTAGCATGCCACTGTGATAGGAGCGCTGCTCGTGTCCATGGTTCTGTGTGACAGAGGAGACACTGTGACCATTAACCCTTACTCCTCATACACTAGCATGCCACTGTGATGGGAGCGCTGCTTGGGTCCATGGTTCTTTCTGACCATAGAAGATATTGTGACCATTAACCCTTACTCCTCATACACTAGCATGCCACTGTGATGGGAATGCTGCTTGGGTCCATGGTTCTGTGTTGCAGAGGAGACACTGTGACCATTAACCCTTACTCCTCATACACTAGCATGCCACTGTGATGGGAGCGCTGCTTGGGTCCATGGTTCTGTCTGACCATAGAAGATATTGTGACCATTAACCCTTTCTCCTTATACACTAGCATGCCACTGTGATAGGAACGCTGCTTGTGTCCATGGTTCTGTGTGACAGAGGAGACACTGTGACCATTAACCCTTACTCCTTATACACTAGCATGTCACTGTGATAGGAGCGCTGCTTGGGTTCATAGTTCTGTGTGACAGAGAAGTCTCTGTGACCATTAACCCTTACTCCTCATACACTAGCATGCCACTGTGATAGGAGCGCTGCTTGGGTCTATGGTTATGTGTGAGAGAGAAGACACTGTGACCATTAACCCTTATTCCTCATACACTAGCATGCTACTGTGATAGGAGCGCTGCTTTTGTCCATGGTACTGTGTGACAGAGAAGACTCTGTGACCATTAACCCTTACTCCTCATACACTAACATGCCACTGTGATAGGAGCGCTGCTTGGGTCCATGGTTCTGTCTAACCAGAGAACATATTGTGACCATTAACCCTTACTCCTCATACACTAGCATGCCACTGTGATGGGAACGCTGCCTGGGTCCATGGTTCTGTGTGACAGAGGAGACACTGTGACCAATAACCCTTACTCCTCATACACTAGCATGCCACTGTGATAGGAGCGCTGCTTGGGTCCATGGTTCTGTGTGACAGAGGAGACACTGTGACCATTAACCCTTACTCCTCATGCACTAGCATGTCACTGTGATAGGAACGCTGCTCGTGACCATGCTTCTGTGTGACAGAGGAGACACTGTGACCATTAACCCTTACTCCTCATACACTAGCATGCCACTGTGATAGGACCGCTGCTTGGGTCCATGGTTCTGTCTGACCATAGAAGATATTGTGACCATTAACCCTTACTCCTCATACACTAGCATGCCACTGTGATAGGAGCGCTGCTCGTGTCCATGGTTCTGTGTGACAGAGGAGACACTGTGACCATTAACCCTTACTCCTCATACATTAGCATGTCACTGTGATAGGAGCGCTGCTTGGGTCCATGGTTATGTGTGAGAGAGAAGACACTGTGACCATTAACCCTTACTCCTCATACACTAGCATGTCACTGTGATGGGAACGCTGCTTGGGTCCATGGTTCTGTGTGACAGACAAGACACTGTGACCATTAACCCTTACTCCTCATACACTAGCATGCCACTGTGATAGGAGCGCTGCTTGGGTCCATGGTTATGTGTGAGAGAGAAGACACTGTGACCATTAACCCTTACTCCTCATACACTAGCATGCCACTGTGATTTGAGCGCTGCTTTTGTTCATGGTTCTGTCTAACCATAGAAGATATTGTGACCATTAACCCTTACTCCAGTCCTCATACACTAGCATGCCACTGTGATAGGAGCGCTGCTTGGGTCCATGGTTCTGTCTAACCAGAGAACATATTGTGACCATTAACCCTTACTCCTCATACACTAGCATGCCACTGTGATAGGAGAGCTGCTTGGGTCCATGGTTCTGTGTGACAGAGAAGACTCTGTGACCATTAACCCTTACTCCTCATACACTAGCATGCCACTGTGATAGGAGCGCTGCTTGGGTCCATGGTTATATGTGAGAGAGAAGACACTGTGACCATTAACCCTTACTCCTCATACACTAGCATGCCACTGTGATGGGAGCGCTGCTTGGGTCCATGGTTCTGTCTTACCAGAGAACATATTGTGACCATTAACCCTTACTCCTCATACACTAGCATGCCACTGTGATGGGAACGCTGCCTGGGTCCATGGTTCTGTGTGACAGAGAAGACTCTGTGGCCATTAACACTTACTCCTCATACACTAGCATGCCACTGTGATGGGAGCGCTGCTTGAGTCCATGGTTCTGTGTGACAGAGGAGACACAGTGATCATTAACCCTTACTCCTCATACACTAGCATGCCACTGTGATAGGAGCGCTGCTTGGGTCCATGGTTCTGTCTAACCAGAGAACATATTGTAACCATTAACCCTTACTCCTCATACACTAGCATGCCACTGTGATGGGAACGCTGCCTGGGTCCATGGTTCTGTGTGACAGAGAAGACTCTGTGGCCATTAACCCTTATTCCTCATACACTAGCATGCCACTGTGATAGGAGCGCTGCTTGGGTCCATGGTTCTGTCTAACCAGAGAACATATTGTGACCATTAACCCTTACTCCTCATACACTAGCATGCCACTGTGATGGGAACGCTGCCTGGGTCCATGGTTCTGTGTGACAGAGAAGACTCTGTGGCCATTAACCCTTACTCCTCATACACTAGCATGTCACTGTGATAGGAACGCTGCTTGGGTCCATGGTTCTGTCTAACTAGAGAAGACACTATGACCATTAACCCTTACTCCTCATACACTAGCATGCCACTGTGATAGGAGCGCTGCTCGTGTCCATGGTTCTGTGTGACAGAGGAGACACTGTGACCATTAACCCTTACTCCTCATACACTAGCATGCCACTGTGATGGGAGCGCTGCTTGGGTCCATGGTTCTTTCTGACCATAGAAGATATTGTGACCATTAACCATTACTCCTCATACACTAGCATGCCACTGTGATGGGAACGCTGCTTGGGTCCATGGTTCTGTGTTGCAGAGGAGACACTGTGACCATTAACCCTTACTCCTCATACACTAGCATGCCACTGTGATGGGAGCGCTGCTTGGGTCCATGGTTCTGTCTGACCATAGAAGATATTGTGACCATTAACCCTTTCTCCTTATACACTAGCATGCCACTGTGATAGGAACGCTGCTTGTGTCCATGGTTCTGTGTGACAGAGGAGACACTGTGACCATTAACCCTTACTCCTTATACACTAGCATGTCACTGTGATAGGAGCGCTGCTTGGGTTCATAGTTCTGTGTGACAGAGAAGTCTCTGTGACCATTAACCCTTACTCCTCATACACTAGCATGCCACTGTGATAGGAGCGCTGCTTGGGTCTATGGTTATGTGTGAGAGAGAAGACACTGTGACCATTAACCCTTACTCCTCATACACTAGCATGCTACTGTGATAGGAGCGCTGCTTTTGTCCATGGTACTGTGTGACAGAGAAGACTCTGTGACCATTAACCCTTACTCCTCATACACTAACATGCCACTGTGATAGGAGCGCTGCTTGGGTCCATGGTTCTGTCTAACCAGAGAACATATTGTGACCATTAACCCTTACTCCTCATACACTAGCATGCCACTGTGATGGGAACGCTGCCTGGGTCCATGGTTCTGTGTGATAGAGAAGACTCTGTGACCATTAACCCTTACTCGTCCTCATACACTAGCATGCCACTGTGATGGGAACGCTGCCTGGGTCCATGGTTCTGTGTGACAGAGGAGACACTGTGACCATTAACCCTTACTCCTTATACACTAGCGTGCCACTGTAGTGGGAGCGCTGCTTGAGTCCATGGTTCTGTGTGACAGAGGAGACACAGTGATCATTAACCCTTACTCCTCATACACTAGCACGCCAATGTGATAGGAACGCTGCTTGGGTCCATAGTTCTGTGTGACAGAGAAGACTCTGTGACCATTAACCCTTACTCCTCATACACTAGCGTGTCACTGTGATAGGAGCGCTGCTTGGGTCCATGGTTCTGTCTAACTAGAGAAGACACTGTGACCATTAACCGTTACTCCTCATACACTAGCATGCCACTGTGATAGGAGCGCTGCTCGTGTCCATGGTTCTGTCTGACTAGAGAGGACACTGTGACCATTAACCCTTACTCCTCATACACTAGCATGCCACTGTGATAGGAGCGCTGCTCGTATCCGTGGTTCTGTGTGACAGAGGAGACTCTGTGACCATTAACCCTTACTCCTCATACACTAGCATGCCACTGTGATAGGAGCGCTGCTCGTGTCCATGGTTCTGTGTGACAGAGGAGACACTGTGACCATTAACCCTTCCTCCTCATACACTAGCATGCCACTGTGATGGGAGTGCTGCTTGGGTCCATGGTTCTGTGTGACAGAGAAGACACTGTGACCATTAACCCTTCCTCCTCATACACTAGCATGCCACCATGATGGGTGCGCTGCTTGGGTCCATGGTTCTGTGTGACAGAGAAGACACCGTGACCATTAACCCTTACTCCTCATACACTAGCATGCCACTGTGATAGGAGAGCTGCTTGGGTCCATGGTTCTGTCTGACCATAGAAGATATTGTGACCATTAACCCTTACTCCTCATACACTAGCATGCC
This sequence comes from Taudactylus pleione, assembly GCA_031769625.1. Lineage (NCBI taxonomy): Eukaryota > Metazoa > Chordata > Amphibia > Anura > Myobatrachidae > Taudactylus > Taudactylus pleione. The sequence continues at coordinate 6,037,107 of JAUIMM010000450.1, forward strand.
ACTGTGATAGGAGCGCTGCTTGGGTCCATGGTTCTGTCTAACCAGAGAACAAATTGTGACCATTAACCCTTACTCCTCATACACTAGCATGCCACTGTGATGGGAACGCTGCCTGGGTCCATGGTTCTGTGTGATAGAGAAGACTCTGTGACCATTAACCCTTTCACCTCATACACTAGCATGCCACTGTGATGGGAGCGCTGCTTGAGTCCATGGTTCTGTGTGACAGAGGAGACACAGTGATCATTAACCCTTACTCCTCATACACTAGCATGCCACTGTGATAGGAGCGCTGCTTGGGTCCATGGTTATGTGTGAGAGAGAAGACACTGTGACCATTAACCCTTACTCCTCATACACTAGCATGCCACTGTGATTTGAGCGCTGCTTTTGTTCATGGTTCTGTCTAACCATAGAAGATATTGTGACCATTAACCCTTACTCCAGTCCTCATACACTAGCATGCCACTGTGATAGGAGCGCTGCTTGGGTCCATGGTTCTGTCTAACCAGAGAACATATTGTGACCATTAACCCTTACTCCTCATACACTAGCATGCCACTGTGATAGGAGAGCTGCTTGGGTCCATGGTTCTGTGTGACAGAGAAGACTCTGTGACCATTAACCCTTACTCCTCATACACTAGCATGCCACTGTGATAGGAGCGCTGCTTGGGTCCATGGTTATATGTGAGAGAGAAGACACTGTGACCATTAACCCTTACTCCTCATACACTAGCATGCCACTGTGATGGGAGCGCTGCTTGGGTCCATGGTTCTGTCTTACCAGAGAACATATTGTGACCATTAACCCTTACTCCTCATACACTAGCATGCCACTGTGATGGGAACGCTGCCTGGGTCCATGGTTCTGTGTGACAGAGAAGACTCTGTGGCCATTAACACTTACTCCTCATACACTAGCATGCCACTGTGATGGGAGCGCTGCTTGAGTCCATGGTTCTGTGTGACAGAGGAGACACAGTGATCATTAACCCTTACTCCTCATACACTAGCATGCCACTGTGATAGGAGCGCTGCTTGGGTCCATGGTTCTGTCTAACCAGAGAACATATTGTAACCATTAACCCTTACTCCTCATACACTAGCATGCCACTGTGATGGGAACGCTGCCTGGGTCCATGGTTCTGTGTGACAGAGAAGACTCTGTGGCCATTAACCCTTATTCCTCATACACTAGCATGCCACTGTGATAGGAGCGCTGCTTGGGTCCATGGTTCTGTCTAACCAGAGAACATATTGTGACCATTAACCCTTACTCCTCATACACTAGCATGCCACTGTGATGGGAACGCTGCCTGGGTCCATGGTTCTGTGTGACAGAGAAGACTCTGTGGCCATTAACCCTTACTCCTCATACACTAGCATGTCACTGTGATAGGAACGCTGCTTGGGTCCATGGTTCTGTCTAACTAGAGAAGACACTATGACCATTAACCCTTACTCCTCATACACTAGCATGCCACTGTGATAGGAGCGCTGCTCGTGTCCATGGTTCTGTGTGACAGAGGAGACACTGTGACCATTAACCCTTACTCCTCATACACTAGCATGCCACTGTGATGGGAGCGCTGCTTGGGTCCATGGTTCTTTCTGACCATAGAAGATATTGTGACCATTAACCCTTACTCCTCATACACTAGCATGCCACTGTGATGGGAACGCTGCTTGGGTCCATGGTTCTGTGTTGCAGAGGAGACACTGTGACCATTAACCCTTACTCCTCATACACTAGCATGCCACTGTGATGGGAGCGCTGCTTGGGTCCATGGTTCTGTCTGACCATAGAAGATATTGTGACCATTAACCCTTTCTCCTTATACACTAGCATGCCACTGTGATAGGAACGCTGCTTGTGTCCATGGTTCTGTGTGACAGAGGAGACACTGTGACCATTAACCCTTACTCCTTATACACTAGCATGTCACTGTGATAGGAGCGCTGCTTGGGTTCATAATTCTGTGTGACAGAGAAGTCTCTGTGACCATTAACCCTTACTCCTCATACACTAGCATGCCACTGTGATAGGAGCGCTGCTTGGGTCTATGGTTATGTGTGAGAGAGAAGACACTGTGACCATTAACCCTTATTCCTCATACACTAGCATGCTACTGTGATAGGAGCGCTGCTTTTGTCCATGGTACTGTGTGACAGAGAAGACTCTGTGACCATTAACCCTTACTCCTCATACACTAACATGCCACTGTGATAGGAGCGCTGCTTGGGTCCATGGTTCTGTCTAACCAGAGAACATATTGTGACCATTAACCCTTACTCCTCATACACTAGCATGCCACTGTGATGGGAACGCTGCCTGGGTCCATGGTTCTGTGTGATAGAGAACATATTGTGACCATTAACCCTTACTCCTCATACACTAGCATGCCACTGTGATGGGAACGCTGCCTGGGTCCATGGTTCTGTGTGACAGAGAAGACTCTGTGGCCATTAACCCTTACTCCTCATACACTAGCATGCCACTGTGATGGGAACGCTGCCTGGGTCCATGGTTCTGTGTGACAGAGAAGACTCTGTGGCCATTAACCCTTACTCCTCATACACTAGCATGCCACTGTGATAGGAGCGCTGCTTGGGTCCATGGTTCTGTCTAACCAGAGAACATATTGTGACCATTAACCCTTACTCCTCATACATTAGCATGCCACTGTGATGGGAACGCTGCCTGGGTCCATGGTTCTGTGTTACAGAGAAGACTCTGTGGCCATTAACCCTTACTCCTCATACACTAGCATGTCACTGTGATAGGAACGCTGCTTGGGTCCATGGTTCTGTCTAACTAGAGAAGACACTATGACCATTAACCCTTACTCCTCATACACTAGCATGCCACTGTGATAGGAGCGCTGCTCGTGTCCATGGTTCTGTGTGACAGAGGAGACACTGTGACCATTAACCCTTACTCCTCATACACTAGCATGCCACTGTGATGGGAGCGCTGCTTGGGTCCATGGTTCTTTCTGACCATAGAAGATATTGTGACCATTAACCCTTACTGCTCATACACTAGCATGCCACTGTGATGGGAACGCTGCTTGGGTCCATGGTTCTGTGTTGCAGAGAAGACACTGTGACCATTAACCCTTACTCCTCATACACTAGCATGCCACTGTGATGGGAGCGCTGCTTGGGTCCATGGTTCTGTCTGACCATAGAAGATATTGTGACCATTAACCCTTTCTCCTTATACACTAGCATGCCACTGTGATAGGAACGCTGCTTGTGTCCATGGTTCTGTGTGACAGAGGAGACACTGTGACCATTAACCCTTACTCCTTATACACTAGCATGTCACTGTGATAGGAGCGCTGCTTGGGTTCATAGTTCTGTGTGACAGAGAAGTCTCTGTGACCATTAAACCTTACTCCTCATACACTAGCATGCCACTGTGATAGGAGCGCTGCTTGGGTCTATGGTTATGTGTGAGAGAGAAGACACTGTGACCATTAACCCTTACTCCTCATACACTAGCATGCTACTGTGATAGGAGCGCTGCTTTTGTCCATGGTACTGTGTGACAGAGAAGACTCTGTGACCATTAACCCTTACTCCTCATACACTAACATGCCACTGTGATAGGAGCGCTGCTTGGGTCCATGGTTCTGTCTAACCAGAGAACATATTGTGACCATTAACCCTTACTCCTCATACACTAGCATGCCACTGTGATGGGAACGCTGCCTGGGTCCATGGTTCTGTGTGATAGAGAAGACTCTGTGACCATTAACCCTTACTCGTCCTCATACACTAGCATGCCACTGTGATGGGAACGCTGCCTGGGTCCATGGTTCTGTGTGACAGAGGAGACACTGTGACCATTAACCCTTACTCCTTATACACTAGCGTGCCACTGTAGTGGGAGCGCTGCTTGAGTCCATGGTTCTGTGTGACAGAGGAGACACAGTGATCATTAACCCTTACTCCTCATACACTAGCACGCCAATGTGATAGGAACGCTGCTTGGGTCCATAGTTCTGTGTGACAGAGAAGACTCTGTGACCTTTAACCCTTACTCCTCATACACTAGCGTGTCACTGTGATAGGAGCGCTGCTTGGGTCCATGGTTCTGTCTAACTAGAGAAGACACTGTGACCATTAACCGTTACTCCTCATACACTAGCATGCCACTGTGATAGGAGCGCTGCTCGTGTCCATGGTTCTGTCTGACTAGAGAGGACACTGTGACCATTAACCCTTACTCCTCATACACTAGCATGCCACTGTGATAGGAGCGCTGCTCGTATCCGTGGTTCTGTGTGACAGAGGAGACTCTGTGACCATTAACCCTTACTCCTCATACACTAGCATGCCACTGTGATAGGAGCGCTGCTCGGGTCCATGGTTCTGTGTGACAGAGGAGACACTGTGACCATTAACCCTTCCTCCTCATACACTAGCATGCCACTGTGATGGGAGTGCTGCTTGGGTCCATGGTTCTGTGTGACAGAGAAGACACTGTGACCATTAACCCTTCCTCCTCATACACTAGCATGCCACCATGATGGGTGCGCTGCTTGGGTCCATGGTTCTGTGTGACAGAGAAGACACCGTGACCATTAACCCTTACTCCTCATACACTAGCATGCCACTGTGATAGGAGAGCTGCTTGGGTCCATGGTTCTGTCTGACCATAGAAGATATTGTGACCATTAACCCTTACTCCTCATACACTAGCATGCCACTGTGATAGGAGCGCTGCTTGGGTCCATGGTTCTGTCTAACCAGAGAACAAATTGTGACCATTAACCCTTACTCCTCATACACTAGCATGCCACTGTGATGGGAGCGCTGCTTGAGTCCATGGTTCTGTGTGACAGAGGAGACACAGTGATCATTAACCCTTACTCCTCATACACTAGCATGCCACTGTGATAGGAGCGCTGCTTGGGTCCATGGTTCTGTCTAACCAGAGAACATATTGTAACCATTAACCCTTACTCCTCATACACTAGCATGCCACTGTGATGGGAACGCTGCCTGGGTCCATGGTTCTGTGTGACAGAGAAGACTCTGTGGCCATTAACCCTTATTCCTCATACACTAGCATGCCACTGTGATAGGAGCGCTGCTTGGGTCCATGGTTCTGTCTAACCAGAGAACATATTGTGACCATTAACCCTTACTCCTCATACACTAGCATGCCACTGTGATGGGAACGCTGCCTGGGTCCATGGTTCTGTGTGACAGAGAAGACTCTGTGGCCATTAACCCTTACTCCTCATACACTAGCATGTCACTGTGATAGGAACGCTGCTTGGGTCCATGGTTCTGTCTAACTAGAGAAGACACTATGACCATTAACCCTTACTCCTCATACACTAGCATGCCACTGTGATAGGAGCGCTGCTCGTGTCCATGGTTCTGTGTGACAGAGGAGACACTGTGACCATTAACCCTTACTCCTCATACACTAGCATGCCACTGTGATGGGAGCGCTGCTTGGGTCCATGGTTCTTTCTGACCATAGAAGATATTGTGACCATTAACCCTTACTCCTCATACACTAGCATGCCACTGTGATGGGAACGCTGCTTGGGTCCATGGTTCTGTGTTGCAGAGGAGACACTGTGACCATTAACCCTTACTCCTCATACACTAGCATGCCACTGTGATGGGAGCGCTGCTTGGGTCCATGGTTCTGTCTGACCATAGAAGATATTGTGACCATTAACCCTTTCTCCTTATACACTAGCATGCCACTGTGATAGGAACGCTGCTTGTGTCCATGGTTCTGTGTGACAGAGGAGACACTGTGACCATTAACCCTTACTCCTTATACACTAGCATGTCACTGTGATAGGAGCGCTGCTTGGGTTCATAGTTCTGTGTGACAGAGAAGTCTCTGTGACCATTAACCCTTACTCCTCATACACTAGCATGCCACTGTGATAGGAGCGCTGCTTGGGTCTATGGTTATGTGTGAGAGAGAAGACACTGTGACCATTAACCCTTATTCCTCATACACTAGCATGCTACTGTGATAGGAGCGCTGCTTTTGTCCATGGTACTGTGTGACAGAGAAGACTCTGTGACCATTAACCCTTACTCCTCATACACTAACATGCCACTGTGATAGGAGCGCTGCTTGGGTCCATGGTTCTGTCTAACCAGAGAACATATTGTGACCATTAACCCTTACTCCTCATACACTAGCATGCCACTGTGATGGGAACGCTGCCTGGGTCCATGGTTCTGTGTGATAGAGAACATATTGTGACCATTAACCCTTACTCCTCATACACTAGCATGCCACTGTGATGGGAACGCTGCCTGGGTCCATGGTTCTGTGTGACAGAGAAGACTCTGTGGCCATTAACCCTTACTCCTCATACACTAGCATGCCACTGTGATGGGAACGCTGCCTGGGTCCATGGTTCTGTGTGACAGAGAAGACTCTGTGGCCATTAACCCTTACTCCTCATACACTAGCATGCCACTGTGATAGGAGCGCTGCTTGGGTCCATGGTTCTGTCTAACCAGAGAACATATTGTGACCATTAACCCTTACTCCTCATACACTAGCATGCCACTGTGATGGGAACGCTGCCTGGGTCCATGGTTCTGTGTGACAGAGAAGACTCTGTGGCCATTAACCCTTACTCCTCATACACTAGCATGTCACTGTGATAGGAACGCTGCTTGGGTCCATGGTTCTGTCTAACTAGAGAAGACACTATGACCATTAACCCTTACTCCTCATACACTAGCATGCCACTGTGATAGGAGCGCTGCTCGTGTCCATGGTTCTGTGTGACAAAGGAGACACTGTGACCATTAACCCTTACTCCTCATACACTAGCATGCCACTGTGATGGGAGCGCTGCTTGGGTCCATGGTTCTTTCTGACCATAGAAGATATTGTGACCATTAACCCTTACTGCTCATACACTAGCATGCCACTGTGATGGGAACGCTGCTTGGGTCCATGGTTCTGTGTTGCAGAGGAGACACTGTGACCATTAACCCTTACTCCTCATACACTAGCATGCCACTGTGATGGGAGCGCTGCTTGGGTCCATGGTTCTGTCTGACCATAGAAGATATTGTGACCATTAACCCTTTCTCCTTATACACTAGCATGCCACTGTGATAGGAACGCTGCTTGTGTCCATGGTTCTGTGTGACAGAGGAGACACTGTGACCATTAACCCTTACTCCTTATACACTAGCATGTCACTGTGATAGGAGCGCTGCTTGGGTTCATAGTTCTGTGTGACAGAGAAGTCTCTGTGACCATTAACCCTTACTCCTCATACACTAGCATGCCACTGTGATAGGAGCGCTGCTTGGGTCTATGGTTATGTGTGAGAGAGAAGACACTGTGACCATTACCCCTTACTCCTCATACACTAGCATGCTACTGTGATAGGAGCGCTGCTTTTGTCCATGGTACTGTGTGACAGAGAAGACTCTGTGACCATTAACCCTTACTCCTCATACACTAACATGCCACTGTGATAGGAGCGCTGCTTGGGTCCATGGTTCTGTCTAACCAGAGAACATATTGTGACCATTAACCCTTACTCCTCATACACTAGCATGCCACTGTGATGGGAACGCTGCCTGGGTCCATGGTTCTGTGTGATAGAGAAGACTCTGTGACCATTAACCCTTACTCGTCCTCATACACTAGCATGCCACTGTGATGGGAACGCTGCCTGGGTCCATGGTTCTGTGTGACAGAGGAGACACTGTGACCATTAACCCTTACTCCTTATACACTAGCGTGCCACTGTAGTGGGAGCGCTGCTTGAGTCCATGGTTCTGTGTGACAGAGGAGACACAGTGATCATTAACCCTTACTCCTCATACACTAGCACGCCAATGTGATAGGAACGCTGCTTGGGTCCATAGTTCTGTGTGACAGAGAAGACTCTGTGACCATTAACCCTTACTCCTCATACACTAGCGTGTCACTGTGATAGGAGCGCTGCTTGGGTCCATGGTTCTGTCTAACTAGAGAAGACACTGTGACCATTAACCGTTACTCCTCATACACTAGCATGCCACTGTGATAGGAGCGCTGCTCGTGTCCATGGTTCTGTCTGACTAGAGAGGACACTGTGACCATTAACCCTTACTCCTCATACACTAGCATGCCACTGTGATAGGAGCGCTGCTCGTATCCGTGGTTCTGTGTGACAGAGGAGACTCTGTGACCATTAACCCTTACTCCTCATACACTAGCATGCCACTGTGATAGGAGCGCTGCTCGTGTCCATGGTTCTGTGTGACAGAGGAGACACTGTGACCATTAACCCTTCCTCCTCATACACTAGCATGCCACTGTGATGGGAGTGCTGCTTGGGTCCATGGTTCTGTGTGACAGAGAAGACACTGTGACCATTAACCCTTCCTCCTCATACACTAGCATGCCACCATGATGGGTGCGCTGCTTGGGTCCATGGTTCTGTGTGACAGAGAAGACACCGTGACCATTAACCCTTACTCCTCATACACTAGCATGCCACTGTGATAGGAGAGCTGCTTGGGTCCATGGTTCTGTCTGACCATAGAAGATATTGTGACCATTAACCCTTACTCCTCATACACTAGCATGCCACTGTGATAGGAGCGCTGCTTGGGTCCATGGTTCTGTCTAACCAGAGAACAAATTGTGACCATTAACCCTTACTCCTCATACACTAGCATGCCACTGTGATGGGAACGCTGCCTGGGTCCATGGTTCTGTGTGATAGAGAAGACTCTGTGACCATTAACCCTTTCACCTCATACACTAGCATGCCACTGTGATGGGAGCGCTGCTTGAGTCCATGGTTCTGTGTGACAGAGGAGACACAGTGATCATTAACCCTTACTCCTCATACACTAGCATGCCAATGTGATAGGAACGCTGCTTGGGTCCATAGTTCTGTGTGACAGAGAAGACTCTGTGACCATTAACCCTTACTCCTCATTCACTAGCATGCCACTGTGATTGGAGCACTGCTTAGGTCCATGGTTCTTTCTGACCATAGAAGATATTGTGACCATTAACCCTTACTCCTCATACACTAGCATGCCACTGTGATGGGAACGCTGCCTGGGTCCATGGTTCTGTGTGACAGAGAAGACTCTGTGACCATTAACCCTTACTCCTCATACACTAGCATGTCACTGTGATATCAGCACTGCTTGGGTCCATGGTTCTGTGTGACAGAGGAGAAACTGTAACCATTAACTCTTACTCCTCATACACTAGAATGCCATTGTGATAGGAGCGCTGCTTGGGTCCATGATTCTGTGTGAAAGAGAAGACACAGTGATCATTAACCTTTACTCCTCATACACTAGCATGCCACTTTGACAGGAGTGCTACTTGGGTCCATGGTTCTGTGTGACAGAGAAGACTCTGTGATCATTAACCCTTACTCCTCATACACTAGCATGCCACTGTGATAGGAGCGCTGCTTGGGTCCATGGTTCTGTCTGACCTGAGATGACACTGTGACCATTAACCCTTACTCCTCATACACTAGCATGCCACTGTGATGGGAGCGCTGCTTGGGTCCATAGTTCTGTGTGACAGAGAAGACTCTGTGACCATTAACCCTTACTCCTCATACACTAGCATGCCACTGTGATAGGAGCGCTGCTCGTGTCCATGGTTCTGTGTGACAGAGGAGACACTGTGACCATTAACCCTTACTCCTCATACACTAGCATGCCACTGTGATAGGAGCGCTGCTTAGGTCCATGGTTCTGTGTGACAGAGGAGACACTGTGACCATTAACCCTTACTCCTCATACACTAGCATGTCACTGTGATAGGAGCGCTGCTTGGGTCCATGGTTATGTGTGAGAGAGAAGACACTGTGACCATTAACCCTTACTCCTCATACACTAGCATGCCACTGTGATAGGAGCGCTGCTTGGGTCCATAGTTCTGTGTGACAGAGGAGAGTCTGTGACCATTAACCCTTACTCCTCAAACACTAGCATGCCACTGTGATAGGAGCGCTGCTCGTGTCCATGGTTCTGTGTGATAGAGAAGACACTGTGACCATTAACCCTTACTCCTCATACACTAGCATGCCACTGTGATAGGAGCGCTGCTTGGGTCCATGGTTCTGTGACAGAGGAGACACTGTGACTATTAACCCTTACTCCTCATACACTAGCGTGTCACTGTGATGGGAATGCTGCTTGGGTCCATGGTTCTGTGTGACAGAGAAGACACTGTGACCATTAACCCTTACTCCTCATACACTAGCATACCACTGTGATAGGAGCGCTGATTGGGTCCATGGTTCTGTCTGACTAGAAAAGACACTGTGACCATTAACCCTTACTCCTCCTACACTAGCATGTCACTGTGATATCAGCACTGCTTGGGTCCATGGTTCTGTGTGACAGAGGAGAAAAACCTGTAACCATTAACTCTTACTCCTCATACACTAGAATGCCATTGTGATAGGAGCGCTGCTTGGGTCCATGATTCTGTGTGAAAGAGAAGACACAGTGATCATTAACCCTTACTCCTCATACACTAGCATGCCACTTTGACAGGAGCGCTACTTGGGTCCATGGTTCTGTGTGACAGAGAAGACTCTGTGACCATTAACCCTTACTCCTCATACACTAGCATGTCACTGTGATAGGAGCGCTGCTTGGGTCCATGGTTCTGTCTGACCTGAGATGACACTGTGACCATTAACCCTTACTCCTCATACACTAACATGCCACTGTGATGGGAGCGCTGCTTGGGTCCATAGTTCTGTGTGACAGAGAAGACTCTGTGACCATTACCCCTTACTCCTCATACACTAGCATGCCACTGTGATAGGAGCGCTGCTCGTGTCCATGGTTCTGTGTGACAGAGGAGACACTGTGACCATTAACCCTTACTCCTCATACACTAGCATGCCACTGTGATAGGAGCGCTGCTCGTGTCCATGGTTCTGTGTGACAGAGGAGACACTGTGACCATTAACCCTTACTCCTCATACACTAGCATGCCACTGTGATAGGAGCGCTGCTTAGGTCCATGGTTCTGTGTGACAGAGGAGACACTATGACCATTAACCCTTACTCCTCATACACTAGCATGTCACTGTGATAGAAGCGCTGCTTGGGTCCATGGTTATGTGTGAGAGAGAAGACACTGTGACCATTAACCCTTACTCCTCATACTCTAGCATGCCACTGTGATAGGAGCGCTGCTTGGGTCCATAGTTCTGTGTGACAGAGGAGAGTCTGTGACCATTAACCCTTACTCCTCAAACACTAACATGCCACTGTGATTTGAGCGCTGCTTGTGTCCATGGTTCTGTGTGACAGAGGAGACACTATGACCATTAACCCTTACTCCTCATACACTAGCATGCCACTGTGATAGGAGCGCTGCTTGGGTCCATGGTTCTGTGACAGAGGAGACACTGTGACTATTAACCCTTACTCCTCATACACTAGCATGTCACTGTGATGGGAACGCTGGTTTGGTCCATGGTTCTGTGTGACAGAGAAGACACTGTGACCATTAACCCTTACTCCTCATACACTAGCATGTCACTGTGATAGGAGCGCTGCTTGGGTCCATGGTTCTGTGTGACAGAGGAGACACTATGACCATTAACCCTTACTCCTCATACACTAGCATGCCACTGTGATAGGAGCGCTGCTTGGGTCCATGGTTCTGTCTGACTAGAAAAGACACTGTGACCATTAACCCTTACTCCTCCTACACTAGCATGTCACTGTGATATCAGCACTGCTTGGGTCCATGGTTCTGTGTGACAGAGGAGAAACTGTAACCATTAACTCTTACTCCTCATACACTAGAATGCCATTGTGATAGGAGCGCTGCTTGGGTCCATGATTCTGTGTGAAAGAGAAGACACAGTGATCATTAACCTTACTCCTCATACACTAGCATGCCACTTTGACAGGAGCGCTACTTGGGTCCATGGTTCTGTGTGACAGAGAAGACACTGTGACCATTAACCCTTACTCCTCATACACTAGCATGTCACTGTGATAGGAGCGCTGCTTGGGTCCATGGTTCTGTCTGACCTGAGATGACACTGTGACCATTAACCCTTACTCCTCATACACTAGCATGCCACTGTGATAGGAGCGCTGCTTGAGTCCAGGCTTCTGTGTGACAGAGGAGACACTGTGACCATTAACCCTTACTCCTCATACACTAGCATGCCACTGTGATAGGAACGCTGCTTGGGTCCATAGTTCTGTGTTACAGAGGAGAAACTGTGACAATTAACCCTTACTCCTCATACACTAGCATGCCACTGTGATGGGAGCGCTGCTTGTGTCCATGGTTCTGTGTGACAAAGGAGAAGGTATGCAGTCACCATGGGGGCAATTCAATGAAATGCGATGTAGAGTAGCACCAAGAATGAGTATCTGGAGCTGTTCTATAGGCCACGCTGTTAATCTGCATCTAGAGCATTTCTGTTTGCACCCTCCTGAGGTGTGAGGAGAAACCTGACTAGACTAGTGCCGTGATGCTAGTAACGTGCTTTAATAACATTGTGGCCCGACATAAGCCATTGAATGCCATTTACATGACTAAACACCCGGCATTAGGTGCCGTAAACTGCGTCTCCTGACAACTTCCAGCCGCGATGGGGACAATTGAATATCTCAGGGCACTCATTCCCGGCACTATTCAGCATCGCATTTAGTTGAATTGCCCCCCAGGTCAAGATGTCAACATTCACAATTCACAACAGCAGAAGGTCGATATTGATAATGTGGACAGCATTAAATGTACATCTGGACATCTGTACTGGACATCTGCAAAATTCTCTTGGGCCGTTGACAGATTGTTGACACTTGCAATATATCTCCATTGTAGACATTTCCATTAGGCTCAGCATTGGGGTTAGCGTTAGGTTTACCATAAGGTTACGGTTAATGTTAGGGTTAGCGGTGGGGACAGAATTACAATAAAAAGACTATGGTGACATTTCAACAACGTCAACATTACATCAATGATGACATACTATATGTCAACTTGGTTAATGTCACCATTATTAGCATGTCAACATAATTAATGTCGACATTGTGAATGTCTAGAAAATATACTGAAACCAAAGAGACCAATAACACAATGCCAATTGTAACTTCAGCATGCTGTACATGTGGACATATATCATCTATCTATCTATCTATCTATCTATCTATCTACATGTAGATGCAGTCTGCTTGAAATAGGGTTTTGTCTCGCCCAAATGGGTGTGGTTCATGTGGAACTGGGCGTGGAGGTCCTTAGCTGGAGTTTTTTTGGTGTACCCTGCTCCTCGGACGTGAACCCCTTAATGTTAGGGAAGCCAGTATAGAGGAGCCTTGACGCTGGCCTGGCGCTTATTCATATATTTGCAAATGTATGTAACTAATACCTCTGAAATTCTATTATCATGTAGGATTCAAGTATTTTTGTTGATATTGCTGCAGTGTGCTGGAGGGCAAATCCCTTTTTTTCTGTGGTTCAGTGTAAACCCCGCCCTTTACAAGCACCTGTGCTATGTCATTAAGCTGATGTGAGCAACCACCATACTTTTTGTGGGCAAGGTAATACTGGCAGGGTGGCATTAACGCAGCTCTTGTTATGTATATCAGTGAGATGTCATGGCCAGTGCCTCTACTTGTCGTAAGCCTTGGAGAGAGATGGAGTGGACATAGATAAAGTGGTCTCTTCATGAAGCAGAGAAGAGCCCTGTTTAGCTGAAATCAGGGCTCTTCTCTGCTTTGTGCTATTCATGGAGCAGGTTACCGTGGAGAAGTGTATTACTTCCCCCGTTCCATGCCTGCATCGCATCCCCATACTTTTGTATGGTAAGTACGATTCATCTGAGGATGGCGCAATCTGTACCGCAAGCCGAACAGAGAAGGGAAGTTGCATACTCCCCTACTGTCTAACCGGCACCCATCGCTTACTCCGCCCCTTTTTCCCAGCAGCAGCTGTGACCTGACCTGCCTCTCTCGGATGCCGCGACATGTGTAGTGAGGAGCAGGCATGTCTGTCTTCTCGCTGCGTCCAGGGATCGCGGAGAGGCCGGACATCGCATGAAGACTTCAGAGAGGTGATGCGGTTATATAGTGATATTTATCGTGAGCCACTTCATGTTCTACATGAATAGACCCCAAAGTACCAACCAACTATCTCTCTCCAAGCATTAGTAGAGAGAGAGATAGTTTAGAATTTAAATTTTTTCTCTTAATTTATACAAACAGATCTATTTACTAAAGTGCGGGTTTTTAGAAGTGGAGATGTTGCCCATAGCAACCAATCAGATTCTAGCTATTATCTTCTAGAAGGTGCTAGATAAATGTTAAGTAGAATCTGATTGGTTGCTATGGGCAACATCTCCACTCCTATAAACCCACACTTTAGTAATTATACCCCATAGAGCTACTTTACTTATTCAGTACTGCACCATACTTCCCAAGATAGTTGTGGTTGTCAGTATAACATATAAAACACATATGCATCATATGTACACATAGTAGTCAATTCCATTATACTCGCCCCATGAGTAAGTATGACTATACAGTATCTCGCACTTATGGTAACTCTGTACTCGATGATTTATGTTTGCTGCCCCACGGGGCTGGGTACAAATATCAGCGAGTCTGGGGTGAAATTAGGCCGCAAGGGGAGGCGAGATAAGGTGGCGTTCACAGCATTTACACATTTTTGCAATAGCAACTCGCCCCCCTCATGGCTAATTGATTTGACCCCTTAGAATTCACTATGCAATTGTAGTAAAGTTTTGATTATAATCAATACGGCAAGAATAAACCAAAGTAGAATTTCCAATCTGTGATAAACAGATATTATAATTTCACTGACATGGTAAGAACAGTAATAGCAAAGTAACAACCTAGTAATACTGTACAAGTCATAAAACAATGTATTGGAAACCAAAGTGAGATATAAGAGAAGCAACACACAAAGCAATGCGGAGAGGAATCTATATTCAACACAGAGCTGGCATAACAGATGTGGCTGTTTCTCTGTAACCTCCAACATACAAATCCCAAACATCTGCTGACGCTTTGCTGATCACCTAGGAAGAGTCCATAGGGACCCACTGATCCCCACCACCCCCATCTCACCTGCTGATCATCATGGCTCCTTTACAGAACACGGAGACAGACGGCATCCTTCTGGAGTGTGGGAAGTGACCGGGGACATGAACGCAGTGACCGAGGAGGGAAGGAGTCCGTGGCTGGGTGTCTATGTGACAGGGAGAGGGGGGGGCATCATGTGATATTCCAGTAAAGCCTTTCTCTTGTCACACTGAGATGCACAGTTACCACCCACTGGCAATAAATGGGTCAATGAGGATCCAAGTCCAGTTTAATCTATGCCAGTTTGTTGAGGGCATAGCCAGAAGCTTTTATATGAAGACGGATAAAGTCAGTCTGAAGTTAGACACAGCTGTATGTGATCCTGTTCCTGCATTGGCATTGTGTGATGTTTCAGGGAATAGGTAACCCAGGGGGGGCAAGTGTACGAGCGGTGATAGCCCCTTTTTATTCTGCATTTGTTTCTGCTTGCCCAAAATATATTAACTACTTAACTGGATAAGATTATTTCCAAAATGTCCTTAAAATTGTTGATTTTATTTAATGATCAGATGATGTAAATAATAGCTATATAAACCTGATTCAGACAAAACAGTAAAGTTGTTTTTATTTTATTAAAGTGAATAATACTATTCAGAGCCGTAACTAGACTTTTTGGTGCCCTGGGCCAGAAAGAGCATTGGCGCCCCCCTCATTTTTCAAAGGGACATAATGCACCCAAAAAAGGGGAATGGCCTCATGGGGAAGGACCAGGGAAGAGATAGGGGAGGCCAGGAGATGCTGGGGATGAAATAAGAGGAAGCTACAAGCAAGAATGATAATAAACAGAAATTTGACAGGCCCTAACAGCGCCCCCTGACCTGTGGTGCCCTGTACCATGGCACCGGCCGCACTGCCCTAGCTACAGCCCTGATACTGTTAACATAAATCCTCTCCTCAGTATTTGCAGGATTTTAGCCAGTAGCTTAGCTATGGAAGGGCATTCTCAGTGACATGGGGGGGGGGGGGGGGGTAATGGGTTCACTGTTCCTCTTGGCAGAATTGCTGAGGGGGACAAATGTCCCCCCTTTACACCATTTACAGGCCAAACATAGTATTTTTTCACTTTTGGTGAGAGTGAGCGTCGCCACGCCTACCAAATATGGCCACACCTCCTCCCCATTACCAGTACCCCATTCAGCTCTCAATGGCCATTTTCAGTGGCACAGAGGGTGGGAAAGAGGGGATTGATTAACGGGGCATGGGTTTGTTAAAGGGGCCTAGCGGGGGGCCCAGGTCAGCTGCTGAGGGGACACTGTTTCCCTTGCCAGTACTGCTGAGAGGGACAAATGTTCCCCCTTTACACGTTTATAGGCCATGCAAAGTATTTTTTCATTTTTGGTGGGAGTGGGTGTCGCCACGCCTACCAGATATGGCCACACCTCCTACCCCAGTAGCAGGACCCCATTCAGTTCTCAACGGCTTTGGGCATTCCAGAGGATCGCCTATCACTGATGCCTGGGAGAGGGGGAGAGACTGGAGGGGGCAGAGCTGTAGTTGTCCTGGCTGTAAACCAGTTAGGATTCTGTAAGGATCGCCAACCATTGCTGTGTGGCTGCTTTGAGCCCCCTAAGTTCAGGCTGCGGGAAGATTGTCTTTTAGCAGCTACAGGTGGGTGATCCTGTTGGGATCGCCATTCTGTGCCGGGGATGGGAAGAGGTAGAGACTGGTGGGAGGATTGCCGAGGGGACGTCAGTGTGTGCTGAGCCCAGTGGCTTCTGTTTCTGACCCTGTTGCTACAGATCCAACCATGTCAGGGAAAGCTTAGTTTGGCGTGGTCGCATCTGATGGCACTGGTTAAAAACCAGATCATGGAGAAAACTGAGATTTCTCCAGCAGCACCTTCGGCTTCTATTGATAACGCCACTACCCTATACAGATGGCCACTCACTAATGTGATGAAATACTAAGGGGCCCATTTATCAAAGTGAATTTGAGGTAAATTCCCCGAAAACACATGTTTTCGGGGGTTTACCTCAAATACTAAGTATCCCCCGAATGTATGAAGGAGGGACCGCAGCAGGTATCTCCGACACCTGCTGCGATCCCTCCATTGCCGCCGGCAGCCGCCGGATCTTCCTGATCCCTCCGCCGGCAATGGGCACCGCTCATGTGCAGTCCTCGGGACTGCGCATGCGCAGCAACCCGGAATGTGCTCCGGTCACATCGCAGGGACGGGCTCTTTTCGGAGCCCGTCTCCCTGCATGTGCCGGGTCATACATTCGACCGGTATGATTGCATTTGGCAATGCGATCATGGGCGGTACTGCATGCCCTGATCTCATTGCAAAATGCGATCCTTAATAAATGGGCCCCTCAACGTTTTGAAGCTTGTCTAGTTACTCATGCCTGCATCTGGGGATGGTGCTATGCTAACTTACCAGTCCTGCTTCCACCGGACTTCCTTGCATGTGTCGTCGGCTCGCAATGTGATCTAGGGGTCTATTTACTAAGCAGTGTTAGGAGACAGAGTGAAAAGTGATAAGGAAGTGATAAGGTGCCAGCCAATCAGCTCCCAACTGTCCTCTCACAGGCTGTGTTTGAAAAATGACAGTTGGGAACTGATTGGCTGGCACCTTATCACTTCCTTATCACTTTTCACTCTGTCTCCTAACACTGCTTAGTAAATAGACCCCCTAGTAGTTTGTCAAGATCTCGTGCATGCACAACACAGCTTCCCAGGAGCCATTCGGTATCGGCATTAGGCAGGTGCGATAGACAGGGCAGAGATTGCAAGAGAGGTGAGTTACCGTATCACCTCCCTGGTGACTCTCCTATAATTACATTTCAATGCTAGCCAGGACATCCTGCATCCGCTGGAAATATGAAGGTGCTCTGCTCATAATGCTCATCATACTATTGTAAGTGCGATTTCAGTGACCATGACATTCCCACAGTGCAAATGAGATTACATACAGACAAGAATAAGTGCAAATGCAACACAAAGCATATAATTGGAATCACAGCATTTTGGATACGGAGTAACAAATTGTGTAAAGGACTGTTTTATGTTTGTTGGGGATTATACACATAAGGGCTCATGTAGGGCAGGACATGAATGCAGTTTGGGTTTCTTTCTCCCGGTGATCTGCATTTCTATTTTTAGTGCGCAAGGTACAATCCCCACTATCTACAGTGCATATTTATCATTACACAGGCTGACAATTCCCAGCAGTCTCTGCAGCTCCTGAAGAGCCCAGGTGACCAGTGTCAGGCCAGTGAAAGTGGGAAGCAACAGCTGGTTGGTCAGTGTAGTATGAGGTAACAGTCTGAGAGCAGGACTGCATGGCTGGCAAAAGGCTCCTGACAGGAACTAGCAGCTTTGTGATAGATGGGAATGTTTTTGAGAAGGCCCGCGGAGGCGGAGAGTGGAGCTGCAGACCAGTCCCTGAATCAGCCCCAGTCTACTGAGCACTGGAAAGGGGGAGCTGAAGTGACAGGTGGCTGTGACTGAAGGGAGAGAGAGTCAGCGCAATGAAGGAGGCTGTATCTGAACTGTGGCATCTGGAACAGGTCTGTGCATTCCTCCCCATACCTACTCACATTAAGCAGGCAACATTAATACTATAAAGCAAGCCTACTGCCAAAGTTAGTTCAAACACTGACATCACCCCTGCACAGGAAGGAATATTAGTGGTACAGTGACTAACTTTCAGCTGCTAAAACAGCAAAACACCTGAGTCAGTGAACAAAATATTTTACTTCAGCTCAGGGAAGGAGAATTCCAGAGGTTAATAATTCCTTTCAAATAACTAGTTCAGAACTCTCAGCTGCACTAACACGTGTCATCTTCTTAAGTGCACCAACGAAAGCCTGGCCAGGGAAGGTTAACTGATTCGGATTTAGGAACATCATTTAAATGTTGAACTAGAATTATTTGTGGAGTTATAGTTTCCTTTAGACACTTAAGCTGGGCATCCACTATACAATTTTCTGTCAGATATCTGTCTTGTCCCATACATTACCAGGTTTTCATTCCAACCAGCCAGATTGGACAGATATCTGACAGAAAATTGTATAGTGGATGGCCAGCTTTATTTTTCTAAAGTGTTAAGCTGGCCACAATTAGCGGGGCAATCCGCCCGATATCCGCGGATCGTCCCGATAATTGTAGCGTGTGTGCGGGCGACCAAGGGTTAAATATTGGACGGACGGGCATGCCCGTCCAATGCAATATTTATGGGGTAAACTGTTGACCGCATCGGGCAGTGTATGCCCTGCCGCGGCCGACAGACAGACAATTCCTGTGTTCCTTCCCATGTTCCTTCCCATCCCATGGAAGGAACAGGGAAATGTCTCCTCCCTCGGGGGCGGAGCGCAGATGTCAGGCTAATACACTGTAAGTAATCTCACAGTGTATGCCGCAGACATCTGCGGCTGGCAGGCTGCCAGATAAAATGTCTGTCGGTCTGACAGGCATTTTATCTGGCCGTGTATGCCCAGCTTTAGACAGTCAAGTGCTGACCTTGTTACAGTGATGTAGCTTCATTAGCTTTGGTATTTTAATAAAAGACACCCTGTGGCCCCTTTGTGTATTTATAACAGGTAATGGCGGAAAAATAAAGGTTTATGGTACCATTGGTGGAGAGATAGAATA
Organism: Taudactylus pleione; assembly: GCA_031769625.1. Lineage (NCBI taxonomy): Eukaryota > Metazoa > Chordata > Amphibia > Anura > Myobatrachidae > Taudactylus > Taudactylus pleione. The sequence continues at coordinate 6,056,834 of JAUIMM010000450.1, forward strand.
TTCAGTGTGCGTAATATATTCGGCACGGCCCTTGCTTTATCAGGTCTAGGTGATTCAAATTACTGCCATTGACCATAGTAATAGTAGCGCAAACTGTCAGGGATACCTACTGGGGTCCCTGACAAGCTACAGTATTACAAATAAATTAAAATAAATTGTTTTACTAACATCCATGGGTTATGTTGACACATCTATTGTACAAATGTCTATTTTTTTAAAGGTTTTTCTCACGTATGTATTGTAAGAATCCTGTTTATAAGCAACTTCTTTACTCATCACAAATGTTGTTACAGCACACTTGTATACATGAGATGACTTTCTGGCACTAGCTATGCCCCATCAGCCCTAGCTATCGTCCGGCTGCTAGTAAACGTCGGAAGCCCCGCCCACCGGATGGCAAAATCCTTTTATGCTTCACACACTAGGGACATGAGGTGAGGTCAATGGATGGGGAGGCACTGGCCAGTATTAGAGCTAGATTTACACACAAATATATGAACCTGTCCCACTTGCACAGATCTCCCCCCACACACAGTTCCCCCCCCACAGACAGATACCCGTAGCACAGATCCCCCTCACACATATCTCCCACTAGCACAAAAGATTTCCCCCACACACACACAGATCTCCCCCTAGCAGTGGACCCTCCTCACTTTTTTCTCCTTTGTGTGTTTCCACTGTCTGCATATTCCAATTTCCTTCCCTTCTCAGTGCAGCTGCTGCTGAGCTCCGATGCCTGAGTACTTCCTAGACTGGTCACCTGATCGTGTTCATCAGAGCTCAAGGCATGCCCCCTCACAGTGAGGCATGCCTCCATTAGCTCTTTTTCTCAGTGCTTTATTGGCTACTTTGTGGCCCAGCCCCCAGCTCCAGGCAGTGTCTGAGCTATCAGAGGTGAGGCTGAGCCTTTGCTGCCTCATCTCTTGTCTCTCCCTGGGGAGCAGATGTAATAAGCTCTGGAAAGTGATAAATTGGAGAGTGATAAACCACCAACCAATCAGCTCCTAACTGTCATTTTTTAAACACAGCCTGTAATATGACATTTAGGAGCTGAGTGGATGATAGTTTATCACTGTCCAATTTATCACGCTTAGTACATCTCCCCACCCTGTACCCTAGCACCTGCTGCTATTTTGGTGAGTTTTGCCTATAAAAATGATCAGAATAATTCAAAGATCATTTTTATAGTCAAAACTCTGCAGTCTGACAGGGAGTATGACAGGGGCTCTGTGTCACAACCCTGGCTAGTTTTTACCTTTTGCCTTGAGACTTACCTCTGCCAGCTGCTCTGTGGATCTGTGTGCAATTCGCCTGGGAGATCTGCTCTAAATCATACTGGCTGTAACACTTCTGTGTTGGACTGTGCTCTCCTTTCCACAGTGATTATTCAACTGGGCTTCCTCTATGAACAGTGCTAGCCTTGATTGGAGTCGCTGGTGTGGTTCTGACTCTCAGTACTGCAGAAATGATCGCTCCCTCTGCATGTTGTGCCCTCCACCACTCAGAGTGCTACTACCAAACCACCTGTCCGTATCCACCAATTGCTGCCATACCTAGGGTATATGTATCCTCCTCTGATAGCATTCTGGGCCTGAACATCTCGTTACTTCTGCTGGTTCCTAGACCAGTTCCTCTGGAAATACCTGGCATATCTAGAGATCCTGCTTACAGCAATACCCAGTATATCCAGAAATCCTGCTTACAGCAATACCTGGCATATCCAGAGATCCTGCTTATAGCAATACTCGTTATATCCAGAAATCCTGCTTACAGCAATACCTGGCATATCCAGAAATCCTGCTTATAGCAATACCCGGTATATCCAGAAATCCTGCTTACAGCAATACTCGGTATATCCAGAAATCCTGCTTAGAGCAATACCTGGCATACCCGGAAATCCTGCTGACAGCAATACCTGGCATATCCAGTGTGAAACTTCTGCTTTCAAGTCCCCTTAGCTTGTCTAAGTGAGTCTCCACAGTGCGCTCTGAAGTATTACTATCTTCCTGTAATCAATCATCCTACGGCTCCTGTGAGGATACCGGGTGTCCTGGGTATCCTGGGGTTCAGGGATCACACAGTGGAGCAGGTTATAATGAAGGAATGATGAACTTTATTCATGGAGACACAGAAATTCAGCAAACAGTAAGCAGGGTTATATCATTACAGTCCACTCAGAGTTCAGCAAAGTCTTTTCCAGCTGCTGTATATCTCTTCCCTACCTGGCCAGCTGTAACAGGGAACACAGAGCTGCTATATATCTCTTCCCTACCTGGCCAGCTGTAACAGGGCACACAGAGCTGTTATATATCTTAAGACACTGAGAGGGGACAACACCCCAACCTTCAGAGTCACACTCTACACACACACTATCCCACAATTCCTCTTGCTGCACCACCCTACTTCCCTCTCTCTCCCTCATTGGTGGGCTCAGGTGTCAGTCTTTGCAGAGAGGAAGGAGGAGGGTTTTGTAACAGGAACACACCTTTGCTGTCTGCTGCTGGCAAACTTCCTGTATGAGACATGCAGACTGAGGGTTTCAATTTAAGAACACAGAACTGGGTCATAACTCTTTTCAACATGCAGGCAAGTCCTAGAAGTCCTTTTCCCTTGTCTCCTCACATACCTCCCCCTTCTTAAATCGAGGAGACAGACATGGTCCCAATGTTGGAGTCCTGACTGTCGACTCGGCCCGAGGGTCTGCGAAGCTTGATATTTGTTTCCTCACATCTGGATAGCCCGTCAGCATTGTGATGTTCTCGTCCCTTTTTGTGAGAAATGGAAAAGTTGAAACTTTGTAACGCCAGACTCCACCTCAACAACCTCCCATTTTCCCCCGAGGTTCTGTTTAGCCAATACAACGGGTTATGGTCAGTGACAACAGTAAATTCTTTCCCATAAAGATATGGTTGTAGCTTCTTTAAGGCCCAGACTATGGCTAGACATTCTTTTTCAATAGTGGCGTAGGCTATCTCTCGGTCAGCTAGTTTACGGGATAGATACACAATTGGATGTTCCCTACCATCTGCTCCCACTTGACTCAACACTGCCCCAAGTCCACACCCTGATGCGTCTGTCTGCACAATAAACTTTCTGTTGTAGTCAGGGGCAGCCAACACTGGGGCTCGAGTCAGCAAGTCTTTTAAGGTGTTGAAAGCTTGCTCACATTCAACAGTCCATTCAATATTCCGAGCATATCTCTTTTTGGTCAAGTCTGTCAGAGCCTTGGCCACGGTGCTGTAATGTGGTATAAATTTCCTGTAATAGCCAGCGACTCCAAGGAACGCCCGCACTTGTTTTTGGTTGACAGGTTGGGGCCAATTGGAAATAGCCTCCACCTTTGCCGGATCAGGTCTGATAGCACCTCCTCCGACCCGATGTCCTAGGTACTGAACCTCAGCCATCCCCATTTGACACTTATCTGGGCGTATGGTGAGTCCAGCCTGTCTAATCCTCTTCAGCACTTCTGTCACCTGAATTAAATGCTCCTCCCAGGTATGGCTGAAGATGGCAATGTCATCTAAGTAGGCTTGGGAAAAGTCTTGACACCCCTCCAAGAGGTCATTAACCATTCGCTGGAATGTGGCAGGGGCGTTCTTCATCCCGAAAGGCATTGTAGTCCACTCAAAGAGTCCTTCCGGTGTGATGAAGGCAGAACGCTCCTGGGCCTCTTTGGTAAGTGGGATTTGCCAGTAGCCTTTGCTCAAATCCAATGTTGAGACAAACTCAGCCTCTCCAATCCGATCCAGTAGCTCATCAACACGGGGCATAGGGTAAGCATCAGTGGTGGTGACTTCGTTCAATTTGCGATAGTCCACACAAAACCGTGTGGTCCCATCTTTCTTGGGAACCAACACAACCCCAGCAGCCCATGGGCTTTTAGATGGCACTATGACCCCCAAAGCTAGCATCTCCTCGATCTCAGCCTTTACCTGCCTCATAACACCTGGAGTCATCCGGTAAGCGACTTGTCGGATGGGCCTAGCACTCCCAGTGTCCACATGGTGGGCGGTCAGATGAGTTCGACCAGGTAGACAAGAAAACTGGGCCTGTTCAGCCTCTAAGATCCTCCACATCTCTTGCTGCTGGGCTGCATTCAACTGTTGTCCCACCTGGACTGATTCCACTCCTTTCTTCTCTTTAGCAGCTCCCAAAAGGTCAAGCAATGGATCAGTTTCTGGTGCCTCCATTGGAGGACAACATACCGCCATTGTTACTACTTGACGATCACGATAGGCCTTAATTCGATTTATATGGAAGGTGCGTAGGTACTTCCCTCCCTTATCCAGGGCAATCACGTAATTGACCGGCCCGGTGCGCCTTACCACGGTATACGGTCCTTCCCACATAGCCTGCAGTTTGTTTCTTCGCACTGGGATAAGCACCATTACTTTTTGCCCTGGATGCAACTCTCGGTCTTGAGCATGGGCGTCATACCATTCCTTTTGTCTCTCTTGTGATTCCCTGAGATGCTCTTGGGTTAACTGTAGCAATCTTCTCATGCGGTTCCGCATATTCTCTACATATTGTAAAATGGGCTGCTGGTGTTCTTGGAAAGTTCCCTCCCAGCTCTCTTTGACCAGGTCTAGAGGCCCCCGCACTTTCCGGCCGTACAAAAGTTCAAATGGGGAATATCCAGTAGACGCCTGTGGGACTTCCCGATAAGCGAAGAGAAGCTGTTGAAGGGCTCTCTCCCAGTCCCTCCCCTCGGACAGCACGTAAGCTTGTAGAAGTCTTTTTAGCGTTCCATTGAAACGTTCACAGAGTCCGTTGGTCTGTGGATGGTAAGAGGTGGTCCGAAGAGGTCGAACCCCCCACTTTTCCCACAGGGTTTGCATTAGTTCACCTTGGAATTGGGGCCCTTGATCTGTGATGACTTCCTGTGGGTATCCAAGCCGACTGAATATGTCTGTTAATGCTTGCGCAACGTGTTCTGTGTCAATAGATGATAGGGCCACAGCCTCAGGATAGCGTGTAGCAAAGTCCACCAGTGTTAGGATGTACTTCTTTCCCGTATGACTGGGAATAGCTAATGGTCCAATTAGGTCTATGGCAACACGGGCAAAGGGCTCCCCTATAATAGGTAATGGGTGCAGAGGAGCTTTTCGCTGGGGCTTCCCGAGCCTTTGGCAGGTATTGCAGGTGTCTCGATACTGCTTAACGTCTCTAGAGATTCGTGGCCAGAAGAAATTCCGCAACAATCGTGCCAGTGTTTTACGGGTGCCAAAATGCCCGGCCGCTGGAATGTCATGAGCAAGGGCTAGTAATTGTGCTCTGTACGGTGTAGGTACCACCAACTGTTTAGTAGGCATTACTGTTTCCTGTCCAGACTGAAGAACGACCACTCGGTACAGCAATTCCTCTTCCCAAACTATCTTGCTCCCATCAGCTGTTTCCAACCCCAGGTCGGCTGTGCTCCTTAATTTACTTAGGGAAGGGTCTGTCCGTTGGGCCTGTCGAACCTCGCTCCGGTCCACCTCCCCCAAGTCTAACTCTGAAGTACTGGACAAGAAACTGGAATCACTCACCATTGTGGTCGGGGTAGGTTGGTTCTGTTCTGAATCTGTCACCTGGGTCACTGCTCTTTGGGTTTGGCTCCGGGTCACCACTTGAACGAAGCGTGTCACCAGTCCCTGTCCCAGATCATTCCCGAGGATGACCTTGGCTGGTAGCCCCTTGAGTACTCCGACCTCCACGATTCCTTGATCAGCTCCCCAGTCGAGATGTATCTTGGCGACGGGGATATCGGTCTGTTGTCCCCCGGCGGTGGCAATTCGTACATACTGTCCAGGAATCACCCGGGAGGTGGGAATCAGGTCTGGCTCAATCAATGTGAGTGAGGCCCCAGAATCTCGTAGGCCCTGTACCCGCTGGTCCTCTACCAACACAGGCTGTAAGTGCCCCTGCATATTCTGAGGAGTTGCCTGCTCCTCCCCCAGAACCAGGTCTACAATATACACCCCATCCATCATCTCGGTCGCATCTGAATGGATGACCTCCTCGCAATAATCCTCCATGGGGTAACATACCACAGAGACTGGGGCCGGTCTAGCCCCAGGGAATGGCCCTCGCGTGCGTGGACAGTCCCTCAACAAGTGTCCTGGTTGATTGCAGCGGTAGCACTTCCGAGGTTCTGGGTTAGCCACTTTGAATCTGGGTGGTTGATAAGAAATGTTTTTGATAGGGCCTCCTTTACTACTATCATTTATGCGTGGTTCTCTGTCAGGGAGCTTCTCCGCTCGTGGGGTTCTTGTACCACCTGTTGCACTGAAGACTCTCCATTGGGGACGGTTAGCTATATATTCATCAGCCCATTCTGCAGCTTGTTCAGGCGTGCTGGGCTTCCGGTCTGCGACCCACTCCCGTATCTCTGGTGCCATCTTAATCATTAGTTGTTCTGCCACAATTAGGTTGATGATCTGCTCCACGGTAGAGGCCTGTCTACCCTCGAGCCATTTTCCACAAGCTTGCCGTAGCTGACTGGCAAACTCTTGGTAGGAAGCAGTCCCACTTTTGCTCAGTGTCCTGAATTTGAGACGATAAGATTCTGCAGTGATCTGAAACTTAGCCAGCAATGCCTTCTTTATGCAGGTGTAGATTCCACATTCCTGGGAAGTTAGAGCCCTGTAGGCTTCCAAAGCCCTACCGGTGAGACTTGGCCCCAAGTACTTGGGCCATTCAGCTGGCTCTATCCCGTGCACTCCCATGAGATTCTCAAAGATCTGCAGGTGAGTGTCAATGTCAGTTTCATTCTCTCGAAATGTGGGAACATCCTTAAATCCCAAGCGCCGCTTCTCTTGTTCAGCCCCTCTGGGCGACAGCACAGTTCCGCTGCTAGTAGGGATTTGTACCCCTAATATTGCTTGGATCACTCCAGCTCTCTCTTGTGTAGTTGCACTTTCACCTAGCGCCCCCAGCCAGCTCTGTAGTAGGGCGGGAGTAGCGGTGGTTGACTCGGGTAACCGACTGGAAGTGCTTCCACTGCCTGTCGGTCCTTCTTCATCATCACTCAGGTGGTCGGGATCCTCTGGGTGTGCACGATCCCACTCCAACAACCGTAGTACCAGAATCTCCCGGGTGTCAGTCCCATTATAAGCAATTCCCTTCATCCTGCAAAATCCTTGCAGGTGCGGTTTCCGGGCTGTCCGGTAAAACTTCTCCTGCTCTCTCATGACGTTTTCAATTTGGCCGCCGGTTGCAACTGCTGACTGACTCTCCATGCTGATATTCTCTGGTATTAGCGTGGCTTCTACTCACTCCCCTGGAATTACTGCAGGAACTGTGTGACGTCCCACCGCTGCCGCCAAATGTGAGGATACCGGGTGTCCTGGGTATCCTGGGGTTCAGGGATCACACAGTGGAGCAGGTTATAATGAAGGAATGATGAACTTTATTCATGGAGACACAGAAATTCAGCAAACAGTAAGCAGGGTTATATCATTACAGTCCACTCAGAGTTCAGCAAAGTCTTTTCCAGCTGCTGTATATCTCTTCCCTACCTGGCCAGCTGTAACAGGGAACACAGAGCTGCTATATATCTCTTCCCTACCTGGCCAGCTGTAACAGGGCACACAGAGCTGTTATATATCTTAAGACACTGAGAGGGGACAACACCCCAACCTTCAGAGTCACACTCTACACACACACTATCCCACAATTCCTCTTGCTGCACCACCCTACTTCCCTCTCTCTCCCTCATTGGTGGGCTCAGGTGTCAGTCTTTGCAGAGAGGAAGGAGGAGGGTTTTGTAACAGGAACACACCTTTGCTGTCTGCTGCTGGCAAACTTCCTGTATGAGACATGCAGACTGAGGGTTTCAATTTAAGAACACAGAACTGGGTCATAACTCTTTTCAACATGCAGGCAAGTCCTAGAAGTCCTTTTCCCTTGTCTCCTCACAGCTCCCTAGCCGCACCTAGTAGCTTCCACGCTACCACCCATTCCACTCTACTCCAGTCCAGAGTCTGATCCAAATTCCAAGTTACCCATTCCACTCTACTCCAGTCCGGAGTCAGATCCAAGTTCCAAGTTACCCATTCCACTCTACTCCAGTCCGGAGTCAGATCCAAGTTCCAAGTCTACCTACTGACACCCCATCCAGCTCATCAAGCCTTCCTGCCGGTCCCAGTCCGGTTCCTCCAAGTTTTCCTCTGGTTCCACTCCAGCGTTACAAGTTTCCTGTTCCTGCCATTTATCATCAAAGGCAGTTCTCACTGCCATATTCTTATGCAAACAGAGCTGTTTACATCATTCATGGTTCCAGTCAAGCCGGTCTCTGCTGAATCCAGCTCAACACCTGAGTCAGGTAACTCTCAGACACCAATTGTGACACTCTGCCTCTCCTGACTTCACATCTCTGTCACACATTGCAGAGCAATCATACCCATGTAGTGCAGCTGTGTGTAAAGCCTTTTCCTAGGAGTCCTGACAGCCCCCACATACGCTGCACAGCCGCCGGAGTCCAGACAGCCCTCTACGAACCGGTCACCTGTTAGGAGCTGCCCACGCTGCAGAGACAGCGAGCCGCCTGCACTGCTTTCTGAGCAGGACATTTCTCACGGATAGCCTCTGCTAGGAACCGCAGGACATTTCTCACGGATAGCCTCTGCTAGGAACCGTGCACGCACACTCCCTAACTTAAGGTAAACTCTGCACTCTCTCATTAGCTAGTCGGCCGTCCCTGCCCTGCAATGTCAATTGATATCAAGGTGGACACGGTCAGTGCAGGCTGAAAGCAGAAGTGCTTCTTTCCTTTCCTTCATACCAGCTGTTAACCCTGCTCTCTCATCCCATGTCCTCTGTTCCATACAAGACATGGAGACAGCAGAAGCAGGGGGGAGGAAATATCTGGGGCCCCATTTTTCCATTTATCTAGAAACTTCTCTTTCTTATATCGAGTTATTTATTTATTTACTTTTTCTCTCAATTGTCACTCATATTGGGCATGACGGCGTGGAACTGATTAGATATACATACTATAAACATTTACTTGATCAAAATGTTCCTAAGCATTGCTTGCTGATGTATTGTTATATATGCTTAGCAGTTGAGAAATTTATATATATCATCTGCATCCATTTGAATCTAAAACTGCTTTAAACTACTGATTACCTGGAGGTTCTGCGGCTATATACTTGATTGTGACTTTATTCCTACAGGTTGGCTCCTTATATCACAGTACTATAGGCATAGTACAATAGTAATCTCAAGATTGAAGATATTTACCCTATTGGGTTTAACATCTCAAATGTATAATGTGTTTTCTGTACCCTTAGAGGCATAAATCTAAATTGCACTAACTACTCTTGGACTATTATTGGCTCATCTAGTAATCGGCTGATTAGCTATTTGGTGCGTTATTGTGCAAACCGTATGATATTAAGTATGAATATATAGAAGAGATATAATTAAGGTAACATTATCTGGGTAAATTTACAATATATCTCTATACGGGCTGGTGTATATCATAACATATTCACCATGATTATTTTGTATTTATTAATTATTGATAAGAATCATAATTGTATCAATTCTTGATAATTGAACCTCTACACTTCTATTAAGAAGTAGAAACTAACATGTACTTATCAGTAGATTTAAGTGTTGTTTGTTATATGTAATGTGTCTGGTATCATCATTTTTATTCTAATACTAATAAACGTTAAATTATAAAAAGTTTTTTCCTATCTAAGTACAGTACGCTAGGAGAGTGCCCCCAACAAAGAGTCTTCTATTCTCCTTCTACAAAAAACCCCCAAACTATTAATAGCTTCAAAGTAAAGTACATTGTTACATAATATATGAGCTTATTTTGCACTACGGTGCCGGTTTGTATAGGTAAGCGCATGGATTAGCGAGAAAAAATGTCATCTGCTATGGGGATAGGTATATCCAATTTGGAATTTCTAAGGTTTTAATGGCAACTACATTACTATATATATAAACATATAGGGCCTGATTCTGAGTTGGATGCTGCTGCGTCCGTGCCAGTGTAGCGCATGCGACTTTATGCTAATACTGCCACAATCCATTCCCTTCCCTGCGTCGGCATGTGCAAGGACTGAGACGCCCGCTTGGAGCATTGTTAGACGCTGTAATACCGCTTGGTGCGTCTTTAGATGCCGCCATCAGTCGTTCCATGGAAACTTGACCAGCCCTGTTCTCGGTGCAGATTCTCTGTCAGAGTATGGCCTCCAATGTCAGCAATTATGCGTTTGCAACCAAGTCAGCGATGCACCCACAACACGCCCATAACACGCCCGTAGGACAGACCATCTTTGTGCGTCTGAATAGCTGCCGCCCAGGAACGCCCAGCACCGTTTCAAGACACTTTGGATACCGTGCATCTCAATGGCAACTGCGCCCCTGTGTGTGCACATCGTGGGGACACATGCGTAGTTGAAAAACAATGACCATTTATGCAAATATCGGCACTGCTTGCAACTCAGAAACAGGCCCGTAGGCAGTGGCGTCTCAAGGGGGATGCGGGCCGCACCTGGGCGTTACCCGCCGAGGGGTGACACCAAGGTGCAGACTCCCCCCTCAGTGACAGAAGCCGGGTGCTGCACTGTAGCATTAGGTGCAGCACTCGGCTCCTGACACAGTGAGGGAGATAGTTAAAAGCAAGAAACAAATTAAAATCTGCGCAAAGCCTAGCAGGCTGCCTGTGAATACAGCTGAGGAACCTTCACTCTTTTCCTCTAACTGTGAGGAAGATGGCACTGCACACAGGGCAGTCCACACCTCCTGCACCCCCCAGCCCCCCCAGTAAAAAGCACAGGACAATGGGGGATCGGACCGCGAGGCCACTCCCCTTTAGATTAGGTCACGCCCCTTGTCTGTGAGGCTACGCCCCCTTTCTTGGCCCCACAGCATCCCTCTCCGCACTGGAGGACACCATGGGGAGGGATGCCACTGCCCATATGGAGCAATTGGTCACGAGTTGCTGATGTTTTGCCAGCAATTCACCACCAGCAACATTGGCGATAAATGTGTGCAGGAAAATCCGCAATGTTGGGCGGCCGTACACATAGGGGTCGATTCCATTATACACCGCCCCATGAGTAAGTGTGTATGTATCTCGCACTTACAGTAAACCTGTACTCACTGATTTTTGTTTGCAGCCCCACGGGGCTGGGTACAAATGTCAGTGAGTCTGGGATGAGATAAGGCCACAAGGGGAGACGAGATAAGGTGGCATTCACAGCATTTACACATTTTTGCAACAGCAACTCGCCCCCCTTGCGGCTTATTTTATTTATTTTTTAACATTTCTTTATTCATCAAAGCAAAAACATAGTACATCACTTCTCAAAGAATAGTTGGTAATCTTATTACAATGATAGCATGTAGCTAATATATATAGAGCAAAATCAGAATACATTATGTACCCTCACGGCTAATTGATTCGACCCCTTAGAATGCACTGTGCAATAGTTGTAAAGTGTCCCCATATATGAAACTACACATCTTGGAAGTTTTGATCCAAACAATACGGAAAGAATAATCTAAAGTGTAATTCAAATCTGATTATTATTATTATTTGTTTGAAAGGCAAACAGACTATAATTAGCACAAGGTTGTCCACTGACGGAAAATCCCCCAGTGTTCTGACGGCTTAATCATTCATCACCCACTATATGTACGTGATTGCCATGAATTGTGGTCTACATAACACTTATACAGGATACAGGGCTGATGCCAAAACCATGCTAACATAAGTGATGTAACAGAATATAATAGTAGAGATATCGGAATACAACCATTTTCAGGACGCCTGGCATTTGCCAGTTTTCGGGGTCTTGTATTAATGCAGTATGGGAAGTGCTGTTATAGTAATTTATTCAGTGGATGGAAACAATTATGTTCTATTTTTAATTGATTGTTCTACTTTATTTGTATAGCATCACCAAGTATCCATAGAGATGTACAGTGAAACATTACAATGATACACAATAAAATCAGTATAAAAAGGCTTAAACAGACAGTACAAGGGGAAAATCAGACAGTGAAATATAAAGACAACACAGTTAAAGACAAGCAGCACTCGCCCATTGCCCTGGGAAATGGTGACAGAAAGTATCAGGGTCACTGACTTAGAAGAAACGCACTTGAGACAAGGACGGTTCAGGGAGAGAAGAAAAGGGCGGAGGGCCTTGCTCGTTACATTCTCTGTTATTCTGACTACTATTAGACATAAACTCCAGAATTTTGGGGGGATTGTAAGAGGTCAGTGTAGCAGGAAACCCAAATGAATGCTAAAAAGTTTGGTCATTAATACCTATGTAATTCATTGGTGTATGTTTTTTTTTTTTTTTTTTTTTAAAGAAATAAGAAAAAGTTTTAGGAGGCTTTGTATTTGGTGAATTTTGTGTTGATCACTTTTAAGAATTCAAAAACATATCCAGTATGAGTCAATATGGAAAAAAATAGTGAAAAATGTTTTTTATTTTTTTTAACAACAGCACGCGGAAACGCGGAATCTCAAGGTTTGGCCCCAAAAGCATTTGTCACCTTACGTGTATGGCCAAACTGGACTCTGGAATGCGGCTTGAGGACCCTGACCATGAGATGCTGCCATAAGCCATCAGGGTCCTTGGGCATACAATAGTCAAGAGTTATTTTAAATTTTTTAGATTTCTCTTTATTGAGCCCGGCATGTCAACAACAAACAAAACGTATATACGTATCACAAGGAGCAAGATGTCTGAAATCAGCACAAGTTAGCACAGCATAATCGAATTGGCCAGACATATAGTAATGAGGCCGTACATTAAAAAAAAACAAAAAACAGGAAAAGTTATACAAAATACCATAGTATCAATAAGTCAAATCAAAAGTTAGTGGCATCAGGCATCCCATGAGGCACGCCAGGGGCCATTCTAGATTTTTTTTAAACTACTTCCATCTGTATTTTGAGTGTAGAGAGAAGACCATCTGCTGTTGTCACACCAGTATATAGCAAAATGATCTTGTTACCCCTTCTTCTTCTTGCTAGGCAGGACAAACACAGAAGAGGGCAGCATTCAAAGTCAAGTGCAAACCACAATACAGTAATACACCTACTTCATCAGGGTTTAATTCGAACACATTGTTGTTGATCTTTCTTTGTTTCCATTTTACTGCTGGAGGATTAAACCTCCAGTCTGGCTCTGTGCGATCCCACCCTCCGCATAGATCCTCTCTAAGCCATCTCTTCCCAGCATGAATAAAGCCAGCCAGACTAATCTTTTCTTGAAAAGTGATTATCTGCAGCACAATGACCTGCAAGCCCTTCTGGGGGGGTCAGCAGCAGGTTACCTTCAAATGACTTAATCCCACTGCTCAGGTTTTGCATGACTTGATCCTTACATAAGGAAAGTTTGTATATAATGTTTTAGATGCCCCCTGCTGGGCTTCTGTATGCAATTCGATTGTTTCTCCTGTCGGGCGCCCATTAGTGCTTAACGTGGCTGACAGCTCCCGTCTAAAAAAGTAGTTAGTTAGGGCACCCAAACCACCATCAGAGCGCCCCAAAAAAACGGACTTTGCACACCTTTCTCCTCGCACCTCAGGAGGCTGCGTGTACAAATGTGTCCCCCCGCTCAGCTTTAGGCATCCGAAAGGAGCAACAATTGAATTGCTCCACTGGGCGCCTATTCGTACAGACGTCTAAAACATTTGAATCACCCCCTATGGTAGGATACAACTGAGCACATCACAAGTGCACTACAGTCTAACTGGGACTACCACATGCCACGATCACTCAATCAATTACAATTTATCATGCGTTGTGCAGATGGAGCAGAATGTATTGCCATAAACAGTGTGCCATGGTCTTTAATGTTTAGTGCAGTTAAGCCTTAATAATGGAGCTCTATTTGAGTCTTTTCCACTTGCACAGAGCAAGGTAAATGGTACTCTATAGCTACCTATACATAAAGATTAGGAATGTATAACACCAATTACATTAAGCACACAGAACAAGAGAAGTAGGCGCTGATGCTGTGACACCTGTCCCAGTTTGCCATATAAGATAACTCAATGCGCCGTCCATGAGCATACGCGCCTATACAGTCTTGTGTGATTCTGGCGCTTACACACATATGCGCCTGGAGAGATGGGACAAGAGAGCAGAAGGGACAGTAATGCTGGCCACACACACAGCGATATTTTACCCGATCTGGCCGATTCCGACACATTGGAACGACAGATCGTGTAAAATATGGTCAAACCCTGAGTAAATCGTGAGTCCCCACTCATGATCACGATGCGATGCGCGTCCCCAGGGCCGGATTAACGGGGGGAGACAGGGGCAATTGTCCCTGGGCCCCCACACGTTAAGGGCCCCCACACCCATCGGGGTTAAAGTGGACCGGAGGAGACGGAACCAGTTCTGCCTCCTCCGGCCAACCTAACCCCGGCGCCGCAGGGAGGCTCCATTTACCAGGCGCCCACTGTAACCAGCAGGCGCCTGGCTCCCTCCCCGCAGCGGCAGTCGGAGTCGGAGGCTTGAGCTCATGTGAGCTCCAGCTTCCGGCTCACGCAGAGCACTATGGCAGAGATGTCATGACGTCTCTGCCATAGTGCAGAGGAGCAGCCGAGCGGACTGCAGTGGACGCGGGGCTTAGCTTAAGGTAAGTTTGAGCTTTTTTTTTTTTTCTTAGTGCAAGCGGCCTACTGGGGGCATTACTGGGGGGGGCATTACTACTGGGGGCATTACTGGGGGGGGCATTACTACAGGGGACATTACTACTGGGGACATTACTCAGGGGGGAGCATTGCACCTGGGGCATTACTCAGGTAGGGGGGAGGCATTACTACTGGGGGCATTACTGGGGGGAGGCATTACTACAGGGGACATTACTCAGGGGGGAGCATTGCACCTGGGGCATTACTCAGGTAGGGGGGAGGCATTACTACTGGGGGCATTACTGGCGGGGGTGCATTACTACTGGGGGCATTACTCAGGGGGGAGCATTACTACTGGGGGGCATTACTACTGGGGGCATTACTGGGGGGCATTACTACAGGGGACATTACTACTGGGGACATTACTCAGAGGGGTGCATTGCACCTGGGGCATTACTCAGGTAGGGGGGAGGCATTACTACTGGGGGCATTACTGGGGGGGCATTACTACTGGGGGCATTACTGGGGGGGCATTACTACAGGGGACATTACTACTGGGGACATTACTCAGGGGGGAGCATTGCACCTGGGGCATTACTCAGGTAGGGGGGAGGCATTACTACTGGGGGCATTACTGGCGGGGGTGCATTACTACTGGGGGCATTACTCAGGAGGGGAGCATTACTACTGGGGCATTACTCGGGGAGGGGGGAGGCATTACTACTGGGAGCATTACTGGGGGGCATTTTACTACTGGGGGCATTACTACTGGGGGCATTACTGGGGGGGCATTACTACATGGGACATGGGGGGAGCATTGCACCTGGGGCATTACTCAGGTAGGGGGGAGGCATTACTACTGGGGGCATTACTACAGGGAACATTACTCAGGGGGGGGCATTGCACCTGGGGCATTACTCAGGTAGGGGGGAGGCATTACTACTGGGGGCAATACTGGGGGGGCATTACTACAGGGGACATTACTCAGGGGGGAGCATTGCACCTGGGGCATTACTAAGGTAGGGGGGAGGCATTACTACTGGGGGCATTACTGGCGGGGGTGCATTACTACTGGGGGCATTACTCAGGGGGGAGCATTACTACTGGGGCATTACTCGGGGAGGGGGGAGGCATTACTACTGGGGGCATTACTGGGGGGGCATTACTACTGGGGGCATTACTGGGGGGAATTACTACTGGGGGCATTACTTGGAGGGGAGGCATTACTACTGGGGGCATTAATCAGGGGGCATTACTATTGGGGGCTCTACTAGAGAGGGAGCATTAGTATTGGGGGCACTAATAGAGGGGCATTTCTACAGAGGGCTCTACTAAAGGGGGAATGACTACTGGGGGCATTACTATTGGGGGTACAACTACATGGGTATTACTACTGGGGGATTTATACAGGGGGCATTACTACTAGGGCATTACTATTGGGCACACGCCCAATAACTACTGGGGGGCATTACTATTTGGGGCACAACTACAGGGGTATTACTACTGGGGGCATTTATACAGAGGGCATTACTACAGGGGGAACTACTAATGAGAGTATTGCATAGGGGCACTGCATAAGGGGCACTACTACTGGGTGCACTGCATACGGGGCACTACCACTGTGGGCACTGAGGGCCTGATTCAGAGCCGAACGCTTTGACCAGAGCGCTCGCTCTGAATCAGGGCCCTCCTACCTGTTCTTGGAGCGGCCTCATGGACGCTCGCATAGCTGTGGGTTACCACCCACAGCTATAGCAAGCGTCCATGATGATGGTCGCGATGGTCAACCATCGGGCTTGCGACGAGACCCTGCGGTAGGGTCTCGCTGCCGCAAGCCCTGGAGTGATTTTGGCTCTATCAGAGCCAAAATCACTCCCACTGACATCACTACTGATGTCAGTGGGGCCGGACTCAGACGGTAGGCGTTCCCATGGGAACGCCTCCGTCTGGCAGCCACGCCCCCGGCACGCCCACCAAAGGGGGCGTGCTGTCAGTCACCATCGACAGCACGTCCCCTTTGGTGCGAGACCCCGAGCGACGGCTTCCTTGTCGCCCGCCGGGTCTCGCGCATGCGCACGACGGAGCTCTCTCCATCATACGCATGCGCATTTGGGCACCATCGATCCGCTTGCGAGCGTCCTGCTCTCGCGAGCGGGTCAGATCAGGCCCTGACACTACTGGGGGCTCTGCATAAGGTCCCCATTGCGCATACCCCCAGTTTGTCACATTTAATAGGGGCCCCCACATGTTTGTTGCCCAGGGGCCCCAACAGACCTCGTCAGATCTGGCGTGCAGTAGGGCAGATCTGACAATCTAGGACCCGATGCACTGTGAAAGTCTGGATGCAGGAGAGATCGTTTGAAGATCGGACACTAAATTGTGTGCAGATCAGCCAGGGAGAGTTTTAAAGGGAAATCGTACACAAATCGTACACATCAGCTGATCGTATGCAGATCGCCATGTGTGTGGCCACCTTAAGGGGGTGAGAACTGATGCAGACCGGTACAAGGATGTATATTCGTCTGTGAAAGCTGTATCATTTATCAGTCAAGAGCAAGGGCTGCTAATACAGGTTGAGTCTCCCATATCCAAAATGCTTGGGACCAGAAGTATTTTGGATATCGGATTTATCCGTACTTTGGAATATTTGCATACCATAATGAGATATATTGGGGATGGGTCTAAACACAGAATGGATTTATGTTTCCTTTATACACACAGCCTGAAGGTCATTTTATACAATATTTTAATAATTTTGTGCCTTAAACAAAGTTTGTGTACATAGAACCATCAAAAATCAAAGGTGTCACTATCTCAGTCATGCCCAAAACATTCTGTATTTCGGAACAATTGGATATTAGTGACTCAACCTGTACACGATGATTATTAGAGTCAGCTGACTACGAATGCACCACAGGAGATGTATTTCTTGCTTGTAACTTGGTAATTGTATGCCTATTTTAGCTTCTTTTTTTTCCTCTAGACTAGCCAAATAGTTGTTCCTACTGTATGACAGAGGTTTTTATTGAAGCCTAGTAGCGAATGAGTTCTGCAAGCAAAACAAATGGTTAAAAACCGTGGGTGAAAGTTTTGGTGATGTGTGCTTGGCTATTGATGATATTTCTTCTAACTATGGTCAACCAATCAAAACTGAAATCACATATTGCCTTGTAGCGGTTACAGTGGACAACAGGGTAAGAATACATTGGCATGGTCAGGTTTAGTGGCCTATTTATCAATATTGAGCAACAGGCCCCGTCAATTGTCAATCCTTGTCGTCATGTAAAGCAGCAATAAGAAATACATTTTAGTAGCTAGTTATCAAAAATCTCTTGCCAGTGCAGGTGCTTCAATGATAGGCTGTCTTTGGAAGAGTTCAGCAATGAAGGGCTAGCTATCCCTGACACTGCGCTTGCACAGCATAATTATTTTAGAAAATGGACAAGGTGGAGGGAGGAGGCTGCAGAAGAGAGATCAGAAGATAATGCCTCCATAGCCCAAACCCCGCAAACGCCAAGCTCTGAAAACTTTAGCTTTTCTGAGCTTTGTAAATAGGGCCAGACCGTAGTCCCCAATGAGAATAATGTAGTCTGCAGCATTATTTAAGCTAATTCAAGACATCAAGGGGCATATGTATCAAAGCTTGATGTGAGATAAAATTGTGAGATATATATCACCAACCAATCAGCTTCTAACTTACATTTTGCAGGCTGTGTTTAAGAAATGATAGTTTGGAGCTGATTGGTTGGTGATATACTGTATATTTCACAATTTTATCTCACAACAAGCTTTGATACATATGCCCCTTAATCTGTATAAAGAAGTCACAACTGAAGAGTCACACAAGAAATAGAAGCTTATAGAGATCAGTGATCCCTGTGAAACAACAAACTTAAGAGTCTATTTTGTCAAGCTGAATAGTTCCGTTATACACCTGGAAACAGTACTTTCTGCATGTTGTTAGTAACGGATCCATTCAGCACTGCGGCAATACAGATCTCAGCTGCGCGCAGTTCAGTCCTGATGAGGCGCGCCGTACCCATACAATAGCAAGCTTTCAGAGTTTGATTGTGGGAACTGGCACCATCTTAAGATGGCCTTAGTTACCAGAGCACTGCTCCCGGGCCGTAACTAGGGGTGTGCGACCGGTGCCGCCAATCAGAGTGCAGAGGTCTGTGAACGGCACCGTTGCCGAGCCAAAGTCCTTGTTTCTGGCTACCCTGCAGCCAGGGTCACTGCTGCGCCACAAAAGGAGTGTCCTTTAGATGCTCCAGACAGGCACCCTGCAGTGTGTGCAGCTGATCTGCAGCATCTTCAGGATGCTCCAAGTCAGCACTGCACTTACCAGAGCTGCCGGCCCCACACACTCAGCGCAACGTAATGATGACGGCGCTAAGGGGACGAGCCGGCACAGGGTGCATTTAAGCCCCGTTACAGCCCTGCTCTGCTCCATCTTATGGTTACGAAGAGGGAGCTCTCCACCACCTCCATAGGGATGGACATCGGAAGCGGATGGTTAGCAGCCATTGATGTTACTGGCTCGATGGAAATAGTTGTTCCATTCAAAATCGGGAGTGTGCATGCCGCTTTCCAGTGTCCATCTGATGGTACGTATCTTCAATTCAGCTGTGGACAGCCGGGAAACAGTGTCCACAGCACAGGTCATTTGCGCGTGCGCAAAACTCCTGACTCATCTGCGCATGCGCCCTGTATAACCATCGATGGTTTAACTATCGCTGGTTACCTTGTGATGGTAGATTCTATTGCACGTAAAGTTGCAAAGGGGGTATCACCGGCACTATTCGATGGCCATCCCTACCAATCCGGTCCTGTGCAGTAACACTACTGATTAGCGACAAAATTAACAGTGTTAGGGGTCTATTAGAATCGAAAGCTCTCTGGGGCTTGCGGCCACGAGACCCTACCACAAGGGTCTCGTTGCAAGCCCGATGGTTGCAATGGTTTTGACCATCGCGACCATCATCATGGTCACCCACAGCTATGCGAGCGGCCAGGAGGCCGCTCCTAAAAAAAATAGCGCCCGCCCTGATTCAGAGCGAGCGCTCGCTTTTTGCAAGCGCCTCTGAATCAGGCCCAGAGTGAAAAGTGATAAGGTGCCAGCCAATCAGCTCCCAACTGTCATTTTTTAAACACAGCCTGTGAGATGACAGTTGGGAGCTGATTGGCTGGCACCTTATCACTTTCTTATCACTTTTCACACTGTCTCCTAACACTGCTTAGTAAATAGACCCCTTAGGGTTTGCGGGGACAGCTGCTTTTTCAGAGCAGCTGTCCCCATAACGGAGTAATACTGAATTGCACCGGTAGTTTGGTATCCGCAACTCGCTCTGAGTTAGATACTTAATTAACAGGGCTTGATGAAGAATATACCCCTAAGCCTGCACAGAAGGTTTGTATGAAGGAGACACAGGACAGGTAAAATATAGTTTTTATAATAATTTATAAAGCAGACTCTCTGCGGTATATTTACTAAAGTGAGAGTTTTTAGAAGTGAAGATGTTGCCCATAGCAACCAATCAGATTCTACTTAACATTTAACTAGCACCTTCTAGAAGATAATAGCTAGAATCTGATTGGTTGCTATGGGCAACATCTCCCCTTCTATAAACCCGCACTTTAGTAAATATGCCCCTCAGTGTATTGAACCCTCAAATGACAATGTAACATTATAAATTAATATGTGTGTGTCTTACACATCCTCCTTGCACAACATGATCACTGGCGTGGCAAAGTAAGTAACTCTTGCAGCTATTTGTCATGTAAAATAAAAGCAGCCATTATATATATATTTTTTTATAAATGACGATATTATGCCTTAAGCAGAAGACACAAGCAGTATTTTATCAGAGAATCAGGGAAGTAAAAATCAGCTGGGAGGGAAGATTAATGTAACATCAGACAGTACCATAGAACACTGCACGTCCACTTCCCCAAGTACCTACATTGTCCCACAGAACACTGGAGCAGATGAATATGACAATAAATCTAGGGAGTAAATCTACATTTGTGTTTGTGTTTTGCTGGGTTCTCGGTCCTGCCCCGTGACTCTTATCCCCACTTTTCTGAAGATCTGGGAACCTTACAAGGGTTATTGGGCCTGATTCAGAGCTGAACGCTCTGACCAGAGCGCTCGCTCTGAATCAGGGCCCTCCTCCATGAAAATGGACGGCCTCCTGGCCGCTCGTATAGCTGTGGGTGACCACCCACAGCATATGTGAGCGGCCAAAAAGATGGTCGCGATGGTCTTGACCACCGCGACCATCGGAATTGCGACGGAGACCCTGCGGTAGGGTCTCCCTGCCACAAGCCCTGGAGTGATTTTGGCTCTATCAGAGCCAAAATCACTCCCACTGACATCACAAGTGATGTCAGTGGGGCCGGCTTCAGACGGTAGGCGTTCCCATGGGAACGCCTCCGTCTGGCAGGCACGCCCCCGGCACGCCCACCAAAGGGGGCGTGCTGTCAATCAACATCGACGGCACGCCCCCTTTGGTGCGAGACCCAGAGCGATGGAAAGCCCATCGCTCCCCGGGTCTCGCGCATGCGCACGACGGAGCTCCCTCCGTCGTGCGCATGTGCAGTGGGGAACATCGACCCGCTTGCGAGTGTCCTGACGCTCACGAGCGGGTCTGAATGACCCCAATAATTCTTATATTGTATGATAATTTTATCTGTGATATTTTGCTAGTTCTTATTTGAACATGTATTTCTATTGTGATATTCAATGTATTTTTGCCGATAATCTTATTTCGTTACTAAATGTAAATTTTAAATTGTATATTTTTTTTTACGATGTTTCAATAATAAAAAATAAAATATGAAATCTATGAAGTACAACTGCACTAATAGGGGGCAATTCCATTCTGCAGCGTGGGCACAAATCTACATGAATGGTACCTGTAACATTGCTAGTTTACTGCTCACCTCTATGGGGTAATGATGGCCACTGATGGCTCTACCATCAATGGTTGATGATTTTAAACCATCGACAGAAAACCATGATGGGCATATGCAGCAGACCTCAGACATTTCACTGGCGACGATGTTCTTCAGTATTGGTGCACCGTCATTGATGATGTGACATCGGTGCCGCGCCATTGATGGTAAAAACACTTACCATCGGCCACAGACCATCAAAGGTTGATAGCCATATTCACTATGGGGTAAAAAATGGGCGATATTTCTGCCCATGATGTGCTGTTCGGCACATAGCGGACATCGTGTGCCCTCAATTCCTCAAACACTTAATACAGAACAGTGAATTCTACCTTCATACATCATATATGAAAATGTCCACTATAGCTCTGCTTTTTCAAAACACTTAAATGCTTATGGAATCAGATAAATGTCTTCCAGGTTTTTGGGAGGAGCACAGAAAGGGGGCACATTTCCCATTCTACAAGATGCATAAAGGGCTCTGATACAAAGTAACTATATCATATCATATAACACTAACATTTCTGCTAATTACTGAGATAAAGGAGCCTTGTTTAACAAGCTGGCTGAGCATGTTCTGCAGTAGCCGGATTATGTAGAGGTCACTCGGTGACATTGATACCATTTGTCATCTGTTTGTGCCACAGGGACCAAATGGCTTACATGTTACAGAGTATTATCATCATATATCTGAGATGTGTGCATATCAGACAGCTGCCTGCACCAGGCCATGCGGCTGTCACAGGCTTTTATTAATACAGAAGCTAAAAAAGTTTCTGGGATAAAATATTCACGCATTGGTTACATTTTGTACTTCTTTACACACGCAGCATTTTTCGCCTAGATAAATATATAAATGCACACTGGCCGCTTGCACAGTGCAAATCGTCTGTCGCTTAATGGTGTGCCTCCATCAGCGCAATTTGTCCAAGATTTCTACAGAAACCCTGGGGCTCACATTGCAAGATGCAAAGCAGCAAAAGTTTGGACACCCAGAAGGTAGGAGTGAAGGTGCATCTAGTAAGGTACAGAATAGGCTCACTGGGCCTGATTGAGAGATGTATGCTAGCTCGTTGGTTAGCGCACATCTCCGATTGTTAGGGACAGGGCCGGCTCTTGGGGTGTTCGACCAGTGTGGTCGAACCGGGGCGCCACCCCATAGACGGCGCACCCCCTCCCAACATCCCAATTTCAGCGGGACAGCACTGTGGTCAAATCGGGAAGTTGGGCACCCCAAAGTGCTGGACCCCTGAGTAGCTGAATGGGTGCTGCACGCATGCGCGCGGCATCCATTCAGTGCCGGGAGAGGGCTGGGGGAAGCCCAGCTAGTGACGAAGTGCTGGGCTCTCCCCCAGCCTGACGTTACACAGGAGGCGTGCCATGCGGGCAAGCCCCCCAAATAACGGCAGTTAGGGGGCGTGACCTATGATAAGTAGGCCATGCCCCATTTTCGGGCGCGAATAGAGGCACTTTACACCGAGCCGGCAGACGGTGCAGCTTCCCCTGGAGCTGGCCCTGGTTAGAGGACTGAGCATGCACAGGATCTGTACAGCTCATGTGCAGCCCTCCATCAGCAAGTCCACTCGCAGTGTTTCCTAGCCACAGCCTGATTGACAAGCTGACAGGAACTGGCCATGCTGCAGTGAATTTCAGCTTCCTCAGCCTGGCCAAAGCAGCAATGATGGTCGCTATGGTGATCCCAGGCTGCGACCTTGATGACAGCGCTTGGATTGTAGATGCAGCAGGAGGGGACTGTTTCCTACAGAGACCTCCTGCTGCTTTTGCATTCTAGATGGACGGAATTGCACAGCGGCTAATTGCATCCATGCATTTGTTCTGCTTATCTGTGTCCTTGTATGCTCAGTTCTCAGGAACGTCTTTGGGCTTGATTCTGAGTAGATGTCGGACGTAGTTGAGCGATTATCTTTACTTTGCAAGCTTCTAAGTTGCAGCTCACAGGCGTCCCGATTGTGTTCGTACAGAGGGCCTGATTCAGAGCCGGACGCTCTGACCAGAGCGCTCGCTCTGAATCAGGGCCGGCCTACCTAAAATTGGAGCGGCCTCTTGGACGCTCGCATAGCTGTGGGTTACCACCCACAGTTTATGCGAGCGTCCATGACGAGTGACCATCGGGCTTGCGACGAGACCCTTGCGGTAGGTTCTCGTTGCCGCAAGCCCTGGAGTGATGTTGGCTCATGGGAACGCCTCCGTCTGGGCAGCCATGCCCCCGGCACGCCCACCAAAGGGGTCGTGCTGTCACTCACCATCGACAGCACGCCCCCTTTGGTGCGAGACCCCGAGCGACGGCTTCCCCGTTGCTCGCTGGGTCTCGCGCATGCGCACGACGGAGCTCCCTCCGTCGTGCGCACGCGCACTTGGGCACCATCGACCCGCTTGCGAGCGTACAGCGCTCGAGAGCGGGTCTGAATGAGACCCAGAGTCACAGTTGCAAGCTCAGACACATGCACGCAGAAGTATATTGAAAGCGTATTGGGCATTCCTGGGCGCTGATTGGGAGGGCCTAGTAGCGATATTAGCATAAAGTCGCAGATGTGCATCCGTTGTAACAGCACATCAACTTGCCCTTATTAAACCCTGATCTCGGGGCTGAGCGATCTCGGTACTGTCGTCAGTGTGGCATATGCACCCATATACTCGCAGGGTTTGTCTCGCAGATAATTTAATCATCCTCCTAGCTGCTTGTTCTTGGTTTAATGCTGTATTGTGTATTTACTGAGCATTTTGTAAAGTGTACCAGCAGGTGCGCACGGAGGGGGTTTCTGAGTACTCACTGCCCGCCGATCACTAAGTGTAGTGCAGACCGCAGTGAGTACGGTCCCCACTATACACTAACAAACACACCGCCGCTGGCATCGGGTAGTACGCTCGTACTGTAACCCGGCGGCAGTGTGTTTACTTTAGCAGCCAATGAGAGTCAGACAGACTCTCATTGGCTGTTGCGTCCACGGAGGGAGCCAGTTGGAGCTCACATGAGCTCCGTCTTCCGGCTCCCGCCACAGCGGGTGATGGGAGAGACGTCATGATGTGCAGAGCGGGCACGGAGGAGCGGACAGTGGCAGGAGCGGGGATTCAGGTAAGTTGTGGTTTTTGTGCGTGTGTAAGGGGCACCCGGGCACAAGCACTGACACAGTTACTTCATAGGGGGGGGCACTACTGAGTGCACTCTATAGGCAGTGGCCACTACTAGGGGCACTGTATAAGGGGTGGCGCTACTGGGGGCACTGTATAGGAGGGGTCCGCTACTGGGGGCACTGTAAAGAGGGGGTGGCCGCTACTGGGGGCACTATAGGATCGCTACTGGGGCAAAGAATAGGGGGGTGGCCTGTTCTGGGGGCACTGAATAGGGGGACTACTACTTGGGACACTATATAAGGGGCACTACTGGGGGGGACTACTACTGGGGGCACTATATAAGGGCCGCTACTGGGGGCACTACTAGGGGTCTACTATTGGGGCACTACTGGGGGGGCTACTACTGGGGGCACTGCATAGTGGGGACTACTACTTGGGACACTATATAAGGGGCACTACTGGGGGGACTACTACATGGGGCACTACTGGGGGGGACTACTACTGGGGGCACTACTGGGGGGCTACTACTGGGGGCACTATATAAGGGGCACTGGATAGGGGGGACTACTACTGGGGGCACTATATAAGGGGCACTGCATAGTGGGGACTACTACTGGGGGCACTGCATAGGTGGGACTACTACTGGGGGCACTGCATAGGTGGGACTACTACTGGGGGCACTGCAAAGGGGGGGACTACTACTGGGGGCAATATATAAGGGACACTACTGGGGGCACTGCAAAGGGGGGACTACTACTGGGGGTACTGCATAGGTGGGACTACTACTGGGGGCACTGCATAGGGAGGACTACTACTAGGGGCACTGCAAAAGGGGGGACTACTACTGGGGGCAATATATAAGGGGCACTACTGGGGGCACTGCAAAGGGGGGACTACTACTGGGGGTACTGCATAGGGGGGACTACTACTGGGGGAACTATATAAGGGGTACTACTGGGGCCACTGCAAAGGGGGGACCACTACTGGGGGGAGGGGGGTCTTTAATAAATCATGCTGGTTGTATTTATTTGCCTGCTGCGTTCATGTTTTATAGTCTTAGGGGTGTGTGTCTGTCTGTGTCAGTCAGTGTGTGTGTACCCTGCCAGGCTGAGTCGTATATGTTACTGTAGTGGTCCTAAATCCTGTGTAAGCTGTTTCTATCTATCTATCTATCTTTGTACGGCGCTGCAGACACTTTGCGGGACCATATCAATACAGATAATGATAATAACTGCATTGAGTGTACAGACGAAGAGAAATGATGTTGTGCAGCTGTGTATAGATATAGAATAACAATGTACACTGAGAATTACATTCAGTCTAGTGGTGGTGCTACACTACAGTATAATACTGGGTATGCACGCTTGGTGGACAGGACAAGATAATCAGTAGTGTGCGGTTGTTATTCTATGTAGTGTGCCCAGGATGACTGCTTCATCTGAGACGTTTGTGGCTGGGATGAACAATCCCTGGATCTGATTTTTTGGTTATTTAATATCTATGGGGTCATTTACTAAGACTCCACATATCATGGAGTTAATGCCACTCTTGCTTCGCCTGCTACCACTACGAAGCAGGAGCTGGTTATCGCAGCTGTTATTAAAAATAGACCCGCCGAGGAGGGTGAACGTTAAGTCACCCCCTCGGCAGTAACAGCTGAGACCCCTTTCCCCTGACAGCCCTGTGTGTGACTCACCATCTCCAGCCAGCAGCAGTGACTTTTTTTTTTGTAAAATCCAGTTCTGGAAGTGTGCCGGTAAGATATGGTATGTCATACCGGCACTTCACTTCGGCACCCGACACTGGGACTATCACTGTCCCAGCGCCGTCTGTTTAACTTTGGCCGGTGGCCAATCAGGAGGGTCTTGAGGCATTTTGAGTCTGACGCCGGCCACGAGCCAATCACAGCTCGCATACCGGCAGCCAATCAGAGGCGGCTGCGTAGCCACCTCTAATTGGCTGCCGGTCTGTGAGGCAAGCGCCAAGTTAAAAATACCGCCCGGGAAGGGAGCGCTGTGCAAAGTGGCCATAAGTCAGTGGAGTGGAGGTGCGCCATGGCGAGGCTAGGTAAGTGCTATGGGGAGGAGAGGGGAGGTGTGGTGTGAGGACTGCGGTGATATGTCAATTACTTGCTAGTTGGACTCGGGAGAAAGGGCGGATTTCCCACAAGGCAGTACAGGCGGGCGCCTAGGGCACGGAACACCTAGGGGGCGTGCCTGTCACCTGGTAGCGGGATTCTGGCCGCAAGCAGGGAAAGAGTGTGCCCAGTCGCGAGTAGGGGAGGGGGTTTTTGTGAAGACGCTGACTCTCCATCTGTCAAGTTCACATCAACACAGCTGAGCTCTGTGATTACCAATGAGAATGCAGTGAGAGCCTACACAGGCTCGGACTGGCCATGCAGGCTGCAGAGAAGGGGGCAGGCAGCCTGCCAGTAAAGGAGGAGCGAATGTAAGTAACAGGGAGCCTGCACAGTGCATAGTAAGTACACTGTCCACAGCATTTGTTTGTTTTTTTTACATTGAGAAGTGATGACAGTGAAGGAAATATGGGGGAAGGTGGGCATACACACTAGAATATGTGGGTCCGGTAGGCATACACACTGTAGAATATGGGGGGAAAGTGGGCATACACACTGTAGAATATGGGGAAAGGTGGGCATACACACTGTAGAATATGGTGGCAAAGTGGGCATATTTACTGTAGAATATGTGGGTCTGGTAGGCATACACACTGTAGAATATGGGGAAGGTGGGCATACACACTAGAATATGGGGGAAGGGGGGCATACACACTGTAGAATATGGGGGGAAAGTGGGCATACACACTGTAGAATATGTGGGTCCGGTAGGCATACACACTGTAGAATATTGGGGAAGGTGGGCATACACACTGTAGAATATGTGGGTCTGGTAGGCATACACACTGTAGAATATGGGGGAAGGTGGGCATACACACTGTAGAATATGTGAGTCCGATAGGCATACACACTGTAGAATATGGGGGAAGGTGGGCATACACACTGTAGAATAAGGATGGAAGGTGGGCATACACACTGTAGACTATTGGGGGAAGGTGGGCATACACACTGTAGAATGGGATGGATACGGGATGCTGGCGCTCTGGATCCCGGCAGTCAAAATACAGACGCTGGTATCCTGACAGGGTTAGAATACCGACACCTGTTGGTCAGTATCCTAACCCTCTCCCTACCCCTAAAACCTCCCTCCCCGCAGTCTAAACCTAACCTCCCCCTTAGTGCCTAAACCTAACCTCCCCCTTAGTGCCTAAACCTAACCTCCACCATAGTGCCTAAACCTAATCTCCCCCGCTGCAAAAACTTAACCCTCCCCCTAACCCCAGTACTTACCTTCAGGATGCCGGCGCCGGTATTCTGACTAGTGTTGTGATTCCGTGGTCCGCATTCTGACCGCCAGAATCCCGCGGGTCGGGTTATTGACCACATCCTCTCTAGAATACGGGGTGGGAAAAGTTGGTATACATATTATAACATTTGGGGGGGAGAAGGTGGGCATACACAGTAGAATATGGGGAGAAGGTGGACATACACTAAAACATGGGGTGGGAGAACGTGGGTATACATATCATAACATGGGGGAGAAGGTGGGCATACACAGTATAGAATATGGGGAGAAGTTGGGCATACACAGTATAGAATATGGGGGAAAGGTGGGCATACACTGTAGAATATGGGGGGAATGTGGACATACACTAAAACATGGGGTGGGAGAACGTGGGTATACATATCATAACATGGGAGGAGAAGGTGGGCATACACAGTATAGAGTATGGGGAGAAGGTGGACATAAACAGTATAGAATATGGGGAGAAGATGGTCATACACAGTATAGAATATGGGGAGAAGGTGGACATACACAGTATAGAGTATGGGGAGAAGGTGGGCATACACAGTATAGAATATGGGGAGAAGTTGGGCATACACAGTATAGAGTATGGGGGGAAGGTGGGCATACACAGTATAGAGTATGGGGGAAGGTGGGCATACACAGTATAGAATATGGGGGGAAGGTGGGCGTACACTGTATAGAATATGGGGGGAAGGTGGGCGTACACTGTATAGAATATGGGGGGAAGGTGGACGTACACAGTATAGAATATGGGGAGAAGGTGGGCATACACAGTATAGAATATGGGGAGAAGGTGGGCATACACAGTATAGAGTATGGGGAGAAGGTGGACATATACAGTATAGAGTATGGGGAGAAGGTGGGCATACACAGTATAGAATATGGGGGGAAGGTGGACATACACTGTATAGAATATGGGAGAAGGTGGGCATACACAGTATAGTATGGGGAGAAGGTGGGCATACACAGTATAAAGTATGGGGAGAAGGTGGACATACACAGTATAGAGTATGGGGAGCAGGTGGGCATACACAGTATAGAATATGGGGAGAAGGTGGACATACACAGTATAGAGTATGGGGAGAAGGTGGGCATACACAGTATAGAATATGGGAAGAAGGTGGACATACACAGTATAGAATATGGGGAGAAGGTGGGCATACACAGTATAGAATATGGGGAGATGGTGGGCATACACAGTATAGAATATGGGGAGAAGGTGGGCATACACAGTATAGAGTATGGGGAGAAGGTGGACATACACAGTATAGAATATGGGGGGAAGGTGGGCATACACAGTATAGAGTATGGGGAGAAGGTGGGCATACACAGTATAGAGTATGGGGAGAAGGTGGGCATACACAGTATAGAGTATGGGGAGAAGGTGGACATACACAGTATAGAATATGGGGAGAAGGTGGACATACACAGTATAGAATATGGGGAGAAGGTGGACATACACAGTATAGAATATGGGGGGAAAGTGGGCATACACAGTATAGAGTATGGGGAGAAGGTGGACATATACAGTATAGAGTATGGGGAGAAGGTGGGCATACACAGTATAGAATATGGGGGGAAGGTGGACATACACTGTATAGAATATGGGAGAAGGTGGGCATACACAGTATAGAGTATGGGGAGAAGGTGGGCATACACAGTATAAAGTATGGGGAGAAGGTGGACATACACAGTATAGAGTATGGGGAGCAGGTGGGCATACACAGTATAGAATATGGGGAGAAGGTGGACATACACAGTATAGAGTATGGGGAGAAGGTGGGCATACACAGTATAGAATATGGGAAGAAGGTGGACATACACAGTATAGAATATGGGGAGAAGGTGGGCATACACAGTATAGAATATGGGGAGATGGTGGGCATACACAGTATAGAATATGGGGAGAAGGTGGGCATACACAGTATAGAGTATGGGGAGAAGGTGGACATACACAGTATAGAATATGGGGGGAAGGTGGGCATACACAGTATAGAGTATGGGGAGAAGGTGGGCATACACAGTATAGAGTATGGGGAGAAGGTGGGCATACACAGTATAGAGTATGGGGAGAAGGTGGACATACACAGTATAGAATATGGGGAGAAGGTGGACATACACAGTATAGAATATGGGGAGAAGGTGGACATACACAGTATAGAATATGGGGGGAAAGTGGGCATACACAGTATAGAGTATGTGGAGAAGGTGGGCATACACAGTATAGAGTATGGGGAGAA
This sequence comes from Taudactylus pleione, assembly GCA_031769625.1. Lineage (NCBI taxonomy): Eukaryota > Metazoa > Chordata > Amphibia > Anura > Myobatrachidae > Taudactylus > Taudactylus pleione. The sequence continues at coordinate 6,087,120 of JAUIMM010000450.1, forward strand.
GGTGGACATACACAGTATAGAATATGGGGGGAAGGTGGGTATACACAGTATAGAATATGGGGGAAGGTGGGCATACACACTGTAGAATATGTGGGTCTGGTAGGCATACACACTGTAGAATATGGGGGAAGGTGGGCATACACACTAGAATATGGGGGAAGGTGGGCATACACACTGTAGAATATGTGGGTCTGGTAGGCATACACACTGTAGAATATGGGGGAAGGTGGGCATACACACTGTAGAATATGTGGGTCTGGTAGGCATACACACTGTAGAATATGGGGGAAAGTGGGCATACACACTGTAGAATATGTGGGTCCGGTAGGCATACACACTGTAGAATATGGGGGAAGGTGGGCATACACACTGTAGAATAAGGATGGAAGGTGGGCATACACACTGTAGACTATTGGGGGAAGGTGGGCATACACACTGTAGAATGGGATGGATACGGGATGCTGGCGCTCTGGATCCCGGCAGTCAAAATACCGACGCTGGTATCCTGACAGGGTTTAGAATACCGACACCTGTTGGTCAGTATCCTAACCCTCTCCCTACCCCTAAAACCTCCCTCCCCGCAGTCTAAACCTAACATCCCCCTTAGTGCCTAAACCTAACCTCCCCCTTAGTGCCTAAACCTAACCTCCCCCTTAGTGCCTAAACCTAACCTCCTCCTTAGTGCCTAAACCTAATCTCCCCCGCTGCATAAACTTAACCCTCCCCCTAACTCCAGTACTTACCTTCAGGATGCCGGCGCCGGTATTCTGACTAGTGTTATGATTCCGTGGTCCGCATTCTGACCGCCAGAATCCCGCGGGTCGGGTTATTGACCACATCCTCTCTAGAATACGGGGTGGGAAAAGTTGGTATACATATTATAACATTTGGGGGGGAGAAGGTGGGCATACACAGTAGAATATGGGGAGAAGGTGGACATACACTAAAACATGGGGTGGGAGAACGTGGGTATACATATCATAACATGGGGGAGAAGGTGGGCATACACAGTATAGAATATGGGGAGAAGTTGGGCATACACAGTATAGAATATGGGGGAAAGGTGGGCATACACTGTAGAATATGGGGGGAAGGTGGACATACACTAAAACATGGGGTGGGAGAACGTGGGTATACATATCATAACATGGGGGGAAAAGGTGGGCATACACAGTATAGAATATGGGGAGAAGGTGGGCATACACAGTATAGAATATGGGGAGAAGGTGGACATACACAGTATAGAGTATGGGGAGAAGGTGGGCATACACAGTATAGAGTATGGGGAGAAGGTGGGCATACACAGTATAGAGTATGGGGGGAAGGTGGGCATACACAGTATAGAGTATGGGGGAAGGTGGGCATACACAGTATAGAGTATGGGGAGAAGGTGGGCATACACAGTATAGAATATGGGGGGAAGGTGGGCGTATACAGTATAGAATATGGGGGGAAGGTGGGCATACACTGTATAGAATATGGGGGGAAGGTGGACATACACAGTATAGAATATGGGGGGAAGGTGGACATACACAGTATAGAATATGGGGAGAAGGTGGGCATACACAGTATAGAATATGGGGAGAAGGTGGGCATACACAGTATAGAATATGAGGAGAAGGTGGGCATACACAGTATAGAATTTGGGGGGAAGGTGGGCATACACAGTATAGAGTATGGGGAGAAGGTGGACATACACATTATAGAATATGGGGGGAAGGTGGGCATACACAGTATAGAATATGGGGAGAAGGTGGGCATACACAGTATAGAGTATGGGGAGAAGGTGGGCATACACAGTATAGAATATGGGGAGAAGGTGGACATACACAGTATAGAGTATGGGGAGCAGGGGGGCATACACAGTATAGAGTATGGGGAGAAGGTGGACATACACAGTATAGAGTATGGGGAGCAGGTGGGCATACACAGTATAGAATATGGGGAGAAGGTGGGCATACACAGTATAGAGTATGGGGAGAAGGTGGACATACACAGTATAGAATATGGGGAGAAGGTGGGCATACACAGTATAGAATATGGGGAGATGGTGGGCATACACAGTATAGAGTATGGGGAGAAGGTGGACATACACAGTATAGAATATGGGGGGGAGGTGGGCATACACAGTATAGAATATAGGGAGATGGTGGACATACACAGTATAGAATATGGGGGGGAGGTGGGCATACACAGTATAGAGTATGGGGAGAAGGTGGACATACACAGTATAGAATTTGGGGGGAAGGTGGGCATACACAGTATAGAGTATGGGGAGAAGGTGGACATACACATTATAGAATATGGGGGGGAGGTGGGCATACACAGTATAGAGTATGGGGAGAAGGTGGACATACACAGTATAGAATATGGGGAGAAGGTGGACATACACAGTATAGAATATGGGGAGAAGGTGGGCATACACAGTATAGAGTATGTGGAGAAGGTGGGCATACACAGTATAGAGTATGGGGGAAGGTGGACATACACGGTATAAAATATGGGGGAAGGTGGACATACACGGTATAAAATATGGGGGGAAGGTGGACATACACGGTATAGAATATGGGGGGAAAGTGGGCATACACGGTATAGAATATGGGGGGAAGGTGGACATACACAGTATAGAGTATGGGGAGAAGGTGGGCATACACAGTATAGAGTATGGGGAGAAGGTGGGCATACACAGTACAGAATATGGGGAGAAGGTGGACATACACAGTATAGAGTATGGGGAGAAGGTGGGCATACACTGTATAGAATATGGGGGGAAGGTGGACATACACTGTATAGAATATGGGGGGAAGGTGGGCATACACAGAATAGAATATGGGGAGAAGGTGGGCATACACAGTATAGAATATGGGGAGAAGGTGGGCATACACAGTATAGAATATGGGGGAAAGGTGGGCATACACAGTATAGAATATGGGGGAAAGGTGGGCATACACAGTATAGAATATGGGGAGAAGGTGGGCATACACAGTATAGAATATGGGGAGAAGGTGGGCATACACAGTATAGAATATGGGGGAAAGGTGGGCATACACAGTATAGAATATGGGGGAAAGGTGGGCATACACAGTATAGAATATGGGGAGAAGGTGGGCATACACTGTAGAATATGGGGGGAAGGTGGGCATACGCTGTAGAATATGGGGGAAAGGTGGGCATACACAGTAAAACATGGGGTGGGAGAACGTTGGTATACATATCATAACATGGGGGGAGAAGGTGGACATACACATTGCAAAATATGGGGTGAGAAGTTGGGCATACATCAATATTTCATGAAGGTAGGTTTCCTGGCATATGACTACACTGACCTTGTGTTTATGTAGAAACATTAGACTGTATGTAGCACTGCAAATGTACCTCTTTTTTTAAACGCTCTTTCCTGAATGATGACACTATGCTTTTTATTTTAGACCTAAAGTCCCCCCCCCCCCCCCTTGGTCCCCCAAAGCTTTAATCTGTACCTGGCAGGGGGTCCAGCCATTAGTAAGGATGGGAGGTTACCCTCAGACACTCTGGCTCACTATAGGGGACAGAGGAGCTAATGTTGAGTTCTGATTGGAAGAGCTCAGCACATGCTCCTCTGACACCTAGCTGACAATGGTGCTCATAGGACCAGCCCCAGGCCTTCATTTGCAAACAGGTCCACTGCTGACTGGATGGTCACAGAGCCGCCCGCTGCTGTATCTTGCCGACTAGAAGCATGACCAGTTGGGGGGCCCAGACCAACATTTGGGGGGCCCAGACCAATAGCTTGCCTAGGACCCCATGATGACTTAATCCACCTCTGTTTGGGAGGTGTACAGTGGACTGTAGCCCTCCGCTGCATTTAACTTCTTCCTCTCTCAGCATGATTGATCCACCTGTAATTTGTCTTCCTCACAGGGGCGTTTTAGGAGAGGAGGGGTCCCATGTGCAGCCTTCGTTTGGGTCCCCTCCTTTTTGACGGTGGCTCAGCGGGACTGAGCACTGTAGATTCCTGCTTCATGCCAGAGTCTGCATCGCAAGCGCGGGTCTCCGGGAAAACGGGGCCCGCGCCTACTTTACCGGGGTCATCTATTCTGTGCATGCGCAGATCATTGGGAGAATGGCCTCTACAGCGCCAGTCCGGCGCTGCGGAGCAGCACTTCGGGAATCGACGGAGAGGTAAGTATAATTACCTATGGGTGCAGGGTGTGCGGTGTGGGCCCCCCCTGAACCCAGGGACCCGTGTGCTCTGCACCCATTATACATACAACTCTGCCAGGGGCGTTTCTAGAGAGGAGGGGGCCCGTGTGCAGTCTCCAACACGGGCCCCCTCCTCTCCACCCGGCGGCCGGCAGCGCACTGAGCTGTGCGCGGCCAGTGCCGGAGTTATAGACTCTGGGCACTAGCGTGTGCCCAGAGTCTATAGTGTATGCACAGGTCACCGGGAAAATGGCCGCGGTGGCCATTTTCCCTTTACTGCGCATGCGCAAACGACGGGGAAATGGTCACCGTGGCCATTTTCCAGTCGTTTTACAGCACCAGACCCCCGCGCCGACGTGGGACTCTGGAGAGGTAAGTAATTCTATGGGTGTAGGGTGTGCGGTGCGGGGCCCCCCTGGATCCAGGGGCCCGTGTTCCCCGCACACACTGCACCCATTATAGATACGCCCCTGGCCCCTGCTTCCTCCTCTTCCTACTCTTTACTGCATTATACAGGAGCAGATGTGCATAGGATTGGTGAGGTGTTGGGAGGTGCCAGATAACAGCTGCTTAAAGTTGTTACATACACTGTGCTGGTGTTACAATTCTGCCTTTAAACCAGGGCTCGACAAATCCCAGGGGCCATAGCTACCAGATTTTGCTGCCTGACTACCAGATTTTGCAGTGAGGGAGGAAGCAGATCCACATCAGCCCCGGCGGAGATTCGTGCCTATAGTATTGTGGCATTCATATCTTGCACAGGAGTGCATGTGCCGAGTGTCGCCTACGGTGACTGCTGTGCCTCTGTCCGTCCCGGCCTGCGCTGACTGCTCCTCTCCGTCCTGGCCTGCTCTGACCCCTGCTATCTGTCCGTGTCTTCGCTGATCCTCCTGTGAGTCCCGGCTGTCTACTGTCTCCTATCTCCGGCTGCATAGAGCTCTCCGATACAGGGTCTATGCGTTGCCAGGTATTGCGGAATGGCTTCGGAGGGATAGTGGTGTGACCACGAGGGGAGGGGGTTTTGTTGTACTTTCTAGCACCATTGTTTTATGTAAAATGTGGTCAGTTATTACTGTAGGGTGGAGCAGGTGAGCTTTGCAGAGTAGCGAGGGGGCCTCCATTATACTGTATCCATTCAACTGTGACCATTTTGTGGACTAGTATAGTGTGTATAACAGTTACATAACACACAGCTGTGCTCCTCACTCACGTAATTTTTTTTGGTGGGGCGGTGGTCTGGCTCCTACACTTACATCCTGGCTCCTAGAATGTTATAAAAATTTGTCAAGCCCTGCTCTAAACTACATTTCAAGTTACAGTAAGTGCATGTCAACACCTGTAAAAATACAAATGATTGTACCCAATGAGACATTACATATTTGTTTTGTTATTTGTAAAAACATCCAACTGCATTTAATGTTACAAAGAGCACTGCTCACACTGGGCAGATGTTTTAAATGTTGAAGAAACAAAAGTGTTTGAATTTTTTTTCAACAGTACAGGGGTCGTATATTCGTCCAAAATAATCAAACCTACCCTTGACCACAAATGAATACCACCTCTTTCCCTGCAGAGCACAACAAATGTAAATACAAAAATAAAGGGGAGGTGTGTGCTGCGGAGAAGGGAGGGGGAGGTGTGTGCTGCGGAGAAGGGAGGGGAGGTGTGAGGGGTGGCGAGTGCTGCAGCATTGAGTGCTGCGGTGAGGTGTGAGAAGTGAGTGCTGCAGTGAGGGAAGGGGAGGTGTGAGGATTAGTGTGCCTCTGTGAGGGGAGGCCCGTGGGCGCAGTCAGTCCTCAGGCCTGCGGTGCTTTTTAGGGGATCAGAGAGCCTGTGTACATGGGAAGTGACCCTGGGCGTTAGGGCTAAGTTACTGTCATTATTTTAATGTGTGGTTATGGAAATGTCGGGGGTGCTCAGGATTTAGGCTTGACTTAGCAGCCCCCAGATATTTCCATACCCCCACTTCAAAAATTTCCACTTCGACCACAGGTAAAATCTTTATTAACACACTGTACAATTACAACAAGCACTTCCTGCTTCTCCAATGAGGAGAAGCAGATACCGGCAGCTACAGGAAGCGGTATCAGCGCTGGAGGAGACGCCAGACAGTAAGTCAGACTTGCCGACATTTAGCTCCCTCCTTCCGGGGGGGAGCTGTCGGGCTTACAGAGCAGGGGGGGCGTGGCGCATCAAAGGGGGCGGGACCCGGCAGCGACTCGTCATTGGGGGGCGGAGCATGGGGGCATGACAGCGCGATCGCGTCATCATGGCTCCGCCCCCTCTTCACAATGCCGATATTAATGGCATTGTGAAGCAGGGGGCGGAGCCACGATGACGCGATTCAGCGCGAATCGCGTCACCGGCTCCCCCGCTGCCGGGCTTTATACTTACAAGTTCCTGGGTTGCAGACACGTCGCCGGAGGTCGGAAGACTTGCCTGCCTTCCCGGGAGGCCGGGAGCGGCACCCGATTTTCGGGAGGCTCCCGGCCAAATCGGGAGGGTAGGCAAGTATGCAGTAAGTGTCCCAGGTATTACTACCCTTAGTAATACCTGGGACACTTAGCGCTGCCATAGATGTCTATGTCAGCGCTAAGTGCCCCAGGTGCAGTGCGATGTTGTAGCCTGCACTTAGCGCTGGCAGGCTGCAGGCAGAGAAAATCCCTTTAGTACGTACGGAGAAGCGGAATGTACAGGGATTTTCTCTGCCTTTAGCATTTGTAACCCCTTATCTCCCCTTAGTAAAGAGACCCCTATATGTTATACTTTCCTACTTTTAAAAACGTATTTCAGGGAGATTGTGAAAGCAATAGCTATGACTGCAGCGGTAAAGTGGACAGTACTGCTACATCTGAAAGCCGTGTCATAAAATTGACTTACATCCAAATGTAAATGTGCCCCAAAGCAATTAGTAAGATCTACTGTACTTGTATTGTTTTCCAAGGGGTTCCATATAAGTGGCCACAAGAAACCTTATATGAAAATGCATGTAGCCATAATGATTATTGTGCCTTATATCCTAACCAATGCAGGGAAATGACACTGATGATCCCATTTAAATGTATATATCTCTGATTTCTTTTTTTTTTTTTTTTAATTTACTATGTATATAACAGATAAATAATGGGTGTAAGGTGCAATCAGGGAGATTTCTAGACTCGTAAAGGAGTCAGGGAGATTACTACTATTTCAGGGAGTCTCCTTGACAATCATGGAGAGTTGGCAAGTACTGTATGCTGGCACAGAAACAGACAAATCTCAAGTGCACAACTCCAAATTACTGATAATATATAAATGCAATAAAATAGAGGTTTTTAGCATAATCATGGCCAAGGTTATGGGCCTACCCACTATATCCAGGTAACCTCTTTAGGGTAGGTCCCTAACATACTAGGGTTCAAATCCAGAGCGCAGGACCCCCCCAAACTGGCCCAGCTAAGCTGCCCCAGGGCACCGCCACAGTAAGAAAAGTTCAGTGTAAAAGGGATTGTTAAGAGCAGCCACAGCTGCATTTTATTGAAAATAAAAAAGTGAAGTACATGTATAATAAACAAACAGTGAAGGGTTAAAATGTGTTATAAAAGAAAAATGTGTTATAATGCGGTGCCCTGAAACAGATCAACCAAAGCAATCCAGGGGGACCCACGCCCCAAAAATTAACCAAAGCTGCACTACAGTATTCCCTGGATTCTATGGAGACCAGCGCAAGGATGGAGGTCAGTATAGGATCTTTTTTTCACCTCCCTGAGATCCCCGGCTTGGCCTGACCGGCTTGGGGTGAGAATGCTTTGGCCCTGGAGACCCGGTAATAGGGTCTCCTGGCTGTGGCATTACACCCCGGTCGGTTTGGGTCAGCTGCTGGTTTTAAATATAGGGGGACCCCTACGCAATTTTTTCCCCCTATATTTAAAACCAGAACTGACCCTGCAGCCTGGTGCTAGTTCCTAAATTACGGTGGAACCCTTCTCGTTTTGTTCCCCGTAATTTTAGGAACCAGGACTAGCTGACAAGTCCAGGGCTGGTTATGATTTTGGAGGGGGACCTTACGTAATTTTGTATTATATTTAAACCCATTTTTTACAGGTGCAACACAAGCAGTCTTTACATATGTCACTGATATGTGCAGGCTGCTTGTTCGGGTGAGTTTGGCATGGAGAAAACACTGCAATCTGGGGTGAGTAATCTCATCTAAACTCGCAACTAGGGGAGGAAATCTCGATCGACCTCACCATCGGAAAACTCACTTTCAGCTAAACTCACTTCTTAGTAAATGTGCGAGTTGAAAAATGGAAAACTCACCCGAGTTTCGTCGAAGTAAAGAGTGTTTAAAAAAACAAAACTCGACCAAACTCGATAGTGACTACCCATTCATGGGTCAGTATATAGCAGTTTGGAATTAGGGCTGTAGAAACTAAGGGTTCTCTTTATCATTGGTAGCACAGGGGGCACTATTGCAGCGACACAAAATGCAATTGTTCCTGTATTTATAATGCAGGAGCTTCTAGGTACATGGTTTCTCCCCCTCGCTGGCCACATAAGGCCTTATGTTGCCAGAGAAGGCCTCCCATAAAATATGCACTAGCAGCCACACTAGTACATAGGCATTTGAACCGGAGCTCTCTCAATGTGGCATTGCCTAGCAACGGAAAGCAAAGCTTTCCAGTGCTTCATAAAATGAGCAGAGACTGCAGTCGCCATAGTGATAAACTGTGGAAATACAGGGACTGCAAGAGTAATCAGTGATTTCTATGCGGTATTCTTGTATTCTAATAGGAAGAAGTGATAAACCCTTTTTCTGGAGAAAAAAAAGTAAATGCAATGGGTTATCACTGCTTTATAAATAAGCCGCCAAGTCAGTGGCGTATCTACAGTATAACTGGTTCAAGGTGTGTGTTGCACACGGGAACTTGGGTCCAGAGGAGCCAACACCGCACTCCCTGCACCCATTTCTTAAATACTATGCTCTCTGGAGCTCCGTGTCGGTGGCCTCAGTGCTGCGCAAATCACCGGCAAAATGGTGCGGTAGCCATTTTCCTGATGTTTTGCACATGCACAGTAGTAAAAAATCACAGGGAAAATGGCCAATGCTCCATTTCCCTGGAGACCTGCGCACAGAGTCTAATAGTGCTTACTGCTCAGTCACTAATGCGCTACCGGCTAGCGAGGAGGGGGCCCGGACAGAGCACACGGGGTCTCCTCTCTTAATATGCCCTGCGTCAAGTCTTACATAATAATGTACCAGAAAATATAACCCTATGACGTCCCCCCAACAGACTTCCATTACCAGTTTTGTAGAGTGTGGGGTAGTGACATTGGTGTGTTTTATTGTGATGCAAACCGTATATTCAGCCTTATAATTGCACCAGTACATCCAGTTTATCTGGAGTTCCTGGCACTAACCACTGTCAGCTCCTCTCTACTTTAATGTGCAAAGTAGAGAAGCTCACTTATTGATAAACACCAGAAGCTCAAGGTAAAATGTACGAATTAGCCCATTATCTGGCTGTCTGTGAGCCAGTCAATCAATCCTGCATGCCCAATAATGTGCTAGGGCCAGGTCATAGCAGAAGAGCCCCAGTGCAGTCCCTCTCTTTTCAGAGAGCAATCCCAAGATCAGAAAAGATAAAATTACTATCATGTAGTAAAGGAGTGAATGCTTTTATACAGCGCCCCCTCCTAATGGTCCCCATGCACACTGCATAATTGCTATGTGATTGGACAGCGAATTGCCTAGAAGCTATTAGACGATCTCTGCCCCTCCCACCTCGGACCTATAGAACTGACCCATACAAGAGGTAGGCTGGGTACACACTTAGCGACCCGCCAATGTGACACCCGAGGGGACCGTTGAATTATATATATCTGGAGGATGGTAAACACTGCACGATCTGGTGAACGACCACCCAATATATCGTTCACCGGCACCATTGACCTGGCTGGCATCAGCAACTGGGTCACTCCATGGGCCATGCATGCAGGCCGATGGAACAACCCCGATGAACGACCCGCGGGAGCTCGCATAGTGGGTACACACTAGACAATGTGCCTGATATGTTGGCCCGATCTGCGGGATCGGACGACATATCGTCCAGTGTGTACCCAGAGTTAGGGTGGCATACTGTGACAAGTAAGTGTATACAATGTGTCAGTATTAGGGATGTTAGGGACCCACCTGTTTAGGTCACCGTGGCGTGGTAGGTGGGCAAACATCTTTGGCCAAACATGTACTAAGAACCTCAGTAGAAAACCATGTTAATTGATAGTATATTATATATATTTTGAAATTTAGTATTCTTAGTGCTTAGAGTGTGCATCTGCATTGCCCCCTTTTTTTCCTGAATTAGAACTACAGATCCCAGCATGGTAGCACCTCTTATTATGTTTAAATTGGGATGTGCAGCCCAGCCCCTCCTTTAGTCACAAGTACCACACAGTTAGAAAACTTTTGGTAAGTATAATATTAAATAAAACAGCTCCCTAGTAACAGATGGGCAGGAGGCAAAATCACGATTTTACTAACAAAGTTCTTGCAAAACCTTAAAGCCAATATAATTTTAGACTGAGCAAACTGCATAATAATTGCTAAATAGAATAAATGAGGACCACCCTTGTCTTGCCCATGATTTTTCCTTAATTAACGTTATTTTAGTATTCATGAAGAGACTTAACACAGGAGATATCACTGATATCTCCTGGTTAAGTCCCCCTGCGTTAATTTCCACACTCCCCATACATTAGTACATTAGTATGGGGATATGGAAATTATGGTATTCATCAAATTCCGAAAATTATGTATTTTCGGAATTTGATGGAGTTACTATCTGCCACTGTGAGGTGGCGAATAGCAGGTAAAACTTACCTGTGTCAGCATGGGCAGGTCCCCCGGCGTCTCCCTCCGGCGCTCTGGTCCGTCCTCTGGCTCCGGTGGCTGCTCTGACGTGTTCTCCCAGCAGAACACAATAAAGTTTAGGAAAAAAAAAAGTTTTTTTTTTTATTATTTCCAAACTGTACTGTGTGCTGCTGGGAGAACACATGTCAGAGCAGCCACCGGAGCCGGAGGCGCTGCAGCGGGCAGGTAAGTGCGGGACAAAGGGGAAGTATGAAGAGGGGGGAGGGGCACACAAAATTACCGCAGCTGTAGGCAGTGCTGCGCATGCGCTGGTTTTACAGATGTAACAGAGCATGCGCAGCACAGATTACACCTGCGGTAAATTAGTGTAGAGAGTGAAAACTATCTATTTCCCGAAAAGCTGTCATCGCAAAAATGACAGCTTTTCGGAATAGATAGTTATAAGGAGGGGAAATGATGAATTCCTCCGGTTATTAGGTAGAACTCCATGCGAGTTCTAAACCTAATTACCTCCATTGATTTTTTTATGTATGATGAATAGGCCCCTTAGAGGCACCTGTACTGCTTGAACAGCATAAGCTGGGTATGGATCTCTGAGAAGCACTTGTACCTTTGTTATTCCCCTTGATCCCCAATTAGTAGATAGTAAGATTTCCGAGGGTCTGTCCTTTCCAAATAAATCCTTACGCATTTTAGACCTGTGAAGCTTAAGCCAAAGACCCTCTTCTACTTGGTTTAGGATAAAATGGAATAATAATATCCTGACTTTCTTTTCTTTTAAGTTTATGGAAGGGTCACTGTTAATACAAGACAGTGACATAGAGATACAACATAATAATAATCAGGAATGTAACACAGTCAATGGTAATCAAAACATGGATTACAATGTGGGAACCAATTTTATGGATAGCGGAGGGGAACGAGGAAAAGAGCGAGCTCCGAGAGGAGCCGGTGTGACAGACCGTAAAGAAAGGAGGAAGAGAAGAAATAAACAGAAGAGAAAAGAGGAGGAAATTCTAAATGGCGAAAAATATTTAAAAGGAAACTTAACCTAACTCAAATGGGGAGGGAGCATTTTGTGAGGCAAGCCGGGGGCCCCAAAATTCATGTATTCCATGCGATGTGTACACCAGATCCTACTGAGCAGGAGCCGATTGTCTCCAATCAGCGGCTATCTGACACCAGATCCTACTGAGCTGATCGAGGCAGGAGCCGATTGTCTCCAATCAGCGGCTATCTGACACCAGATCCTACTGAGCTGATCGAGGCAGTAGCCGATTGTCTCCAATCAGTGGCTATCTGACACCAGATCCTACTGAGCTGATCGAGGCAGGAGCCGATTGTCTCCAATCAGCGGCTATCTGACACCAGATCCTACTGAGCTGATCGAGGCAGGAGCCGATTGTCTCCAATCAGCGGCTATCTGACACCAGATCCTACTGAGCTGATCGAGGCAGGAGCCGATTGTTTCCAATCAGCGGCTATCTGGCAAGTGGTAGCAGAAACTATATGGCTGATTCATTTGTTTTGATGTTTAGCTGCAGTTGGGAGACCCAAAGGGAGAAGAAAATACTTGGGTTTGTACGGGACGGGAACCTGAAAAATATGGGATATGAGATTGATAACTTCCCGCCAGACATTCAACATTTTTGGATAGGACAACCAAATATGGAGGAACGTACCTGTAGAGGTGCATTCTCTCCAATGACGGTCTGATGTATCTGGAAACATTTTACTCAGGCAGGATGGTACATAGGACCTGATTCAGACCCGCTCGCTAGGATGCGTTTGCTCGTAGCTGGGCGATTTTCGCAATCTGTGCATGTGTATGCGTCGCAGTGCACGAACCAGTGCGAGAGAATGGGAAGCGGTCGCTCGCTGCACATAGACAACCCAGCAGGGTGAGTGACAGGAGAAGCCGTTTGTGGGAGGTGACGGGCTGGCCATTCACAACGGGGGAGTGGAGGTGCGAACGCAGGAGTGCCTGAGCGTCTTAACGCCGTTTCAGAAGCATGCATGTATAACAGTCATCCTCAAGCGCTGCGATCACATCCGATGGTCCTCGATGTACCGATGGTTTCATACACTTCCTGGAGATGACGTGCGCAAGTGGGCATCTTATAACAGGCTGCTGGGCGTCTGCATACTCAAAGTGATCACACGCCAAGACATAGTGGGCATGCTAATGCCTTGCCGTGCGATCACCTGCCTTTACTGAATTTGCATAAGATGGGTGCAAGCGAACGCATCTAGCGAACGGGTCTGAATCAGCTCCATAGTGCCATCTGTACAACAGCTTGCAAATATTTTATTTGAACACAAATTTAGCTTGAGGCAACATTTTCCCAAATCTCTGTCCAAACATCCCCAACCAGTGCGTCCACCCAAGTCTGTCTCCCAAGAACTTTTGTGGGGGTCAGGCATTGGGGGCGATTCCTCAGACAACAAGGAATATAAACAGGAAATTAAACCTTTAGTCGAGGATTGTCTAATGCAGAGAGTTTCAAAAGTCGTGAGAGGTCTAGAAGATAGCTGTTGTTTAACCTTAGAGTGAAAGTGTCTAAGCTGAAGGAATTGATAAATATTCCTAGAGGGTATGACCAGCTGAGATTGGAGGTCTGAGAAAGAGGGAAAGTCACAGTCCCCAACGATGTCATTTAAATATCCTATACTGCCCTCCCTCCAATAATTAAATGGGTTTCTGGATGGGTCGGGATTATGGAAAATCGGAACAATTCGAGAAGGACATGGGGCAATTGAAAAGTTTCCGAATAGCATATCCCACGCATTCAAGGAGTGAGCTTTAATTGGGTGGGAGGAAATCATTCTAGGGCGCTGTGGCCTGGGGAGCCAGAGGAGGGATGAGACAGAAAACAGTCCTAAACTATTTGCCTCAAATTCTGCATACATTTTTTGCGCTCCGGGATTGCACCATAAAACACACTGAGCGAGTTTCGCGGCCATATAATATTTATTAAAATTTGGGATGCCAAGTCCCCCGCTGCATGAAGGACGCTGGAGAAACTTTAGACGGACACGACGGCGCCTACCTGCCTAAATGAAATGGGAAGTATGTGACTGCAGAAATTTAAAGACATATCAAGGGACAAAGATTGGGAGGGTTTAGGCTGACGAGGGAGAACTTTCATTTTAACTGAATTCACCCTACCTATCCATGAAATTAAGTGTTTGGATCAGGATCATAAATAAATGATTTAATTTTAGAGAGAACTCGGGGATAAATATCTTGAAAAGGTTGGCGATATCGATAGGTGATAAAAACAGAAGTGGGTATGTTTCTTACCTAAACTTAGACTTAACTAAATTGGGGATAAAGAAGTCTAAAACCTCTGTTTTGGAAGTATTGATCTTATTCCCAGAATAGTGAGAGAATAATTCAATCTCTTCAAAAAGGGACTGTAGGCATTGGGTTGGGTTGGTCAATATCCTGACTTTCATGAAAAGCACAGACCAATTTGGTGTTCGAATATTCTTGTTGTGTGAAAAAGACAAGTAAAGCTTCGTAATGTGAACATTCCTTAATATGAAGAACCTTCTAGCAGATGTTATGATATGCAAGAAAGGACATCTCACAAAACAATCTCTGTAGTAGAACTGTTCCTTATGAGACTACAATAGTAAAGAAAAGTCATAGGTAATGGGCTTATGAGCTGATGACCTGTGCTAGTAAACCTTTGCACTAGAGAAGTCTACTGTTCTCTTGCAACCTGTGGGTGCCAATAACACCATAATTCCACCCATGTTTCTGAAGAAGAATCTTGAAAATCAAAAGATTTTTTCATGAACTTATAAAAATGTTTAACAATTTTCTATCCCTACACACGACTTTTATTAATATTTACGTATCAGTCACTGGATTTCTTCTAACACAGTAAATTTACAACTTTTACCCTTATATAATGTCAACATTTTTTACTGTGTGTTCCAGAGGTGGAATCTCATCGTGGTATAGAACATTTCTGTCGTCCCTAGAGGAAAACAAATTATCTATTCAGATTAACTGTAAAGAGGATCTCCATATTTTATTGACTAGTTCAAAAATCTATTTACAATGTCTAAATGTATTAATCACTCTGAAATGCTGTTTAAGGTTATTCATAGAACTTCTCTTACTCCTGAACGATTTTATAAAATGTGTCCCTCTTCCTCTAAGCTTTGCTGGAGAAACTGCCGTATGGGGGCTCCCTGGTCTATATTTTTTGGTTGTGTCCAGTAATCCAGTCTGTGGCAAATATGTCATTGACCACATTTTTATAGCCACATGGGCGACAATAGCCCAATATTGGAAGAGACCTGATTCACCGACTTCAAAATCATCTCTAATATTCAACGTAGTTATGATATGTAAATCCTGGGTTTTAAATACTGCACACAAGCCTCTTCTGCTCCGATCAAATGGAGTCTTTGGTACTACTATTATGCTACTCAAAATGTTCTGTCCAGTCGTTCTTTATTTCCCCAGTCTGATTAATATTTAGTATTTGTGACCTGAAATGAGAGATTTCTTATCCTGTGTTGTGTCATGTTGTTTATGGGCTACTGATGTCCTTTCCTGTTCTCCTTCCCCTTTATATTATCCATGTCCCTGTAGTATTATTATTATTATTTATATATAAATGTTTGTTTAGTTATGCATAACTTGTAATGCTCTTTTTTTTTCAATAAACTTTCTTGGTAAAAAAAAAAAGAGAATGTCTGACAGACCTCATAATACCTGGATGATATAAATGGACTTCTTATAACCAGTAAATGATCTATAGCCTTTTGTGAGAGGTTAAATTTCTGCAGTAATCCCCTCTCAATGTCCACATGAGCACAAACCTGCTGATCTCCTACACAGTACTGGACCATGAGACAGGTCCAAGGTCTTTCATCAATGAGAGCTTGTAAGGGGGATGAATTGCTCAATGTAGGCATTTTTGGACACCATGAGAGGACATAACAACGTGTGATCTCAGCTACCTTGTATATTGGAATTAGAAGAATATTGGGGCTGAAGGGACATTATAGTTAAGGCTGAAGTAACAGGTTGAGGAACATGCATCTGTACAATTGCAAACTTTCACATTAAGGGCTCTATTTATTAACATTATTTTGACTAAAATAAAGCGAAAAAGGGTGTTTTCACACCCTTTTCACATTATTTTAGTATCACCTATAGTTATTACAGGGCAATTGGAGTAAAATTCTACTCCAACCCCTAAGTATCACTTATTTTTAGTAAAGCAGATCGCATTTCCCATAACTGTAATGGGAAATGTGATCCGACCAGAGTTACTAAAAACAAAACGTGAAAAAATATCGGGGAAAGCCCTGTGATAATAACGCCACCTGGACGTGGCGTTATCTAGGGTCTCCCCCGGTTACCGGACTCCTGGCCTGCTCTAACGGGGAGAGCAGAGCCGGGAGTCGGTCCCAGTAATCAACTGTGTGGTCTAAACAGGCAGCAAGCTGATCACTGCAAAAAAAAATAAAAATGTACTTACCTTACTCCAGGGACCGGTGATCAGGCCTCTGGTGATTACTCCCCTCCAGTCAGCTGGTCTCCCATAGTGCACTGCTGCCCGGTCATCAGGTGATCAGTCCCAGTGCAGTATGGGAGATCACCTGACCGGAAGAATGGAGAACATCACCGGAGGCTTGGAGCATGCAGGTAAGTGTACTTAAGGGAGGGGGGGTCCGCGATCGTGGGGGCGTGGCTTAGCACCGGGGGTGGGGCTTATCGCTGTGGGGGGTAGCAGCGGCGACCAGTTGGCGCATGCGCGGGCACTTAATCACGGTATTTTTTTGCGAAAATACCGTGATAAGGCTCCGAAGGGGATTCGCAGGGACAGAGCTTTATCGCAAGCTCTGTCCCTGCAAGGGATTTGTAGTAAATCCTTGTGATATTGCCTGAATTCGCAATGCGAATTCAGTCGTTAATATCACACTACAATCTGCATTCAATATGTGGATTGTAGTAAATAGAGCCCTAAGGATCTCTTGTAACAGATCATATGTTACAAGATCTCTGTCATGTGATAGTCTGCAATAGATTGCTGCTTTCCAATTGGAACCACTGAAGTAACATCAAGAAAATGCCTTGAGACAGACTGGTCTGTCTCTGACATGAAGTAAAACTCCCGGAACAATACACTTATAATTTCAATTTGATTCAGAACAGTCTCTGTGTCTGCGGTTCAGATACTAGATTGTATAAAGACAACAGCAAGCCATCATCCTGGGTTCTGAAGTTGAAAAGATAACTAAAACCTGAAGATGTCAGCTAAGATAAAACAAGAACACGGACCTTTGAAAAAATGGATGTTGCCTTACGATGAAAAGTCTACGAGGCATGTCTGATGGCTTAGGAGGATAGATATCAACCTTCAGCATCCAATTGCCTTGTGAGAGATCTTGGGGACAACACTTAATTTTAAGAGGGCAATCAATTGTTTTTGGGCGCACATAGCTCGTTGAGAGCTATTCAATTGTCTGTGCCGCTGCCCGCTGGTCACGAATGCTGCAGCCGCCTATTACTTATCGCAGATTTGTTTGCAATCTCATGAGGTGTGAACAGAAATCCGACCAAAATAGGGCTTTTGGGTGCCTTAACCTTAATGTGCCCAGCTTTTGGGAGCAACATCCAGAATAAGTGATGGGCGTCTGCAGCACTCAAGCCCAGTGGCACAATTGAACATCACCCGTCACTTTAGACGGGAGCTGCGGACACAAGTAAACAATTGAATCCCCACCCACCCTGAAAGTCTTGACTTGAAGTATCTTTTTTTCCACCCACAATATCTATTTTATCAAGAAGAGGAGACCTCCAAACATATCGTCTCAGTTAAAACCTTATATGTTACACTCTTGACCTTGAGGTCTATCAGAAGGTTTAAAATAGCATGCCAGGCCTCTGTAATTTTTGGATCTAAGGATACAGTGAACGGATACTGTTGTGGTTGAGTTTGAAATTTTAGGCGATATTCCCTGGAAATGTACGGGAAAGCTTTTCTACAGTTGCTTTCACGTACATTTCCAGGGAATATCGCCTTCACAGCTAAGAAGAACTTCAATCTGTATCCTACCAGTAGGTGTTGGGTTTAATGGCACTCACTGATTCTTGTCTTTGCCCACTTTATTTCTCTTGGTGATGCTGAAATGATAACAAAAGCATGGACCTTGGATGGCTTTGCCTGGTCTGCACGGTTTGGCCTCCTGATGACTTGGTCTCGATGAAGAACTCTGTTTCACACTTATGTCTAAAGAAAGAAAGGAGCTTTAGCCTGCTAAAGCTTTAGGTATGGCACTGTCATGATTAGCTCCAAAAAGTAGCTCACCCTCGATGGCAATTGGCAAAGTTTAAACTTTGTTAAATCCATGGAAATAGTTACTAACTTCATTGCTGATCCGCAGGTAAGGTGGTCTAATCACCATCATAATGGCCTCATATGCTTTGGGAAGATTAACCCTGTTCCTCATCTAAAGGGCAGATATTGGTTATGGTTTTGGAAAGGAAGAATTTCCTCTCTAGTTGGGATCACTCATCCTTGATCATATCTTTCATAATGGAAAGAATGAAGAAGGAAAGAGGATATTTGATGGAGGCATGAGTGAATCTATCATGTATAGCCTGCACTGGAGTTTTCTAGAGAGTAAGGGGTATAATTACTAAAGCTTCTAAAACAGACAAGTGGCGATGTTGCCCGTAGCAACCAATGAGATTCTGTCTATCATTTTCTAGAATGCAATAGAGAAATTATAGCTACAATATGATTGGTTACTATGGGCATCATCATCACTTTTCATTTTTAGAAGCTTTAGTAAATTTACCCCTAAATATCTGCTTCATCGTCTGAACTAGACGCTCTACTAACGACATATCGAAAGGGTATGCTGGTGGTGTTACTGGAATTAAGTCCTTATCCAGTTTGCCTTCAGCTAAATCCATCCGATTGTCAGCTGCCTCCACAGGGTTCCTTTCCGGTGTCCTGGGGACTGTAACTCTTTTACTATGTACTCTGTGACCTTCGTCACAACAACCTCCTTTGGCTGAATAGATGTTTTCGTCTAGTCTGACAAGGAAGGTATCTGAACTGAAGCAGATGCCGATCAAGCATTAAAGCAAATCTGGCAGGCCCGTCATTCATACTGAGATACATATTCCTATCAGGAAGATTCCCTTCTAGATTCCTCTTCTTGACTATAGAATATAGGACAATCAGTACCATAATAATTAGGTTAAAAAATTAAGTCATACTCTCTTAGATGCTAGAAACAGAAAGAGGCGTCCTACTGCAAAGATGCAAAAATGAGCAATACATACCTGTAACTTGGTTACAAAAAGATTATTTCACACATTTATGTATTGTTAGAGAAGCATTTCAGAGGATTTTGGTACAGTATGTGTTGAAAAATCGTCTTTCCCCCTTGACCATGTTATGTTCTAACTTTGACAATTGGATGTTAGGTCCACATAAGCGAGACATTCTCCCACTAATTGGACATCCCGGGCTCCTCCCTTCCTAAACGCTGTCAAACGTCTCCTTCTGCAATTATTATTCTTATCTATTATTTATATGGCACCACAAGGGTTCCGAAATGCCTTACAAAGTACATAAACAAATAAGTGAACAAGAAACCAGTGAAGTACATTACTATGCAGGACAAGGTTTATATACATTGCTGCATTAGCAATCATAACACTCAAAATAAGCAAGAGGGCGTAAGCAACCAAGTGTTATGTGCCCTTGTGGGGAGTAAGGAGTAGGTGAAAGTATAAGTAAGGAGAAACACATGAGGGTAGAGGGTAGAAATTGTTCTATTTTGACATAAAGGACACGCTACCTGGCATTCAGGGCCTAGTGTGGTTTAATAAGAAATGGGAATTCTTCATAGTCCAATTGGAGAATGAAGCCAAATCTCAGGTTTATAAACTTTTTGAGAACACAACTTGGTATCTGTATGGGACAATTGGATAATACCCCTGAAGCGATCTGGTTGTTAGCCTATCCTCATTTCATAATTATAATGCCTATTAGGTTCTTATGAATAAACCTCCTTGTTTCCTTATTTTATATACTCTATTATTATTATTATTATTATTATGTTGTTGCATAATTCTTTCTCCTTTTTCCCTCTAACCCTTTTTGATTGTGTTATTTTATATGTGTCATCATTAATCTTACCGTGTGCATTTTGGTTTTTGTCACTTATATTAATTAAGATTTTGTGACATTATTATTTATAATTTTTTGGGTTACACATAATGTCTTACTTTCCTTCCTGTTAATCTATGTTATCAGCAATACAATAGAAATTTTTACTGTCATTCTGTATAGAAATTTTACTGTCATTCTGAAATGAATTTTTACTGTCATTCTGTAATCTCAATAAAAACAGCTTTTCAAATAAATACATAAATAAATGGTGGTTTACTCTATTTTTGCACTGGGAGTGATTTTTAATTCTGGTATTAGGCACCCCCTTGACCCATTCACTATGGGAGCATCATGCTAGGGCAATAGGTAATAGGAGAAAGGCCTGGCTCCAATTCACCATTCTGCCAATTCATCCCAATCTGCGATCTAATGATCAGCCATCCGTCAGCAGATCAGGAAAATTCAACATTTATAAAATTTCATGACCTGTCAATTCTTACCATTTTCAGGTCAGGATGGGGGAATTGAGATTTTTCAACATGTGCTGAGGTATATGGGGAGGGGGCTAATGGGTTGACCACAGTAATGAGGCTACCAAACAGTAATTCAACAGAAAAGCTGATAAAATTAATTCAGGAGATGGGATGGTCTTAGTTGGGCAGAAGGTTGGAGTTTGGTGTAACCCATGGCCGTTCCTCAGCTTGTAAGATGTGCAGACTGCCTGCTCTCCAGGAAGATGCCTGAAAATCCGGTGGTGCTGCTGGCCGACCGGAACAAGTCTCCCCAAGCCGGCCAAAGTGGGCAGTCCAGGCGGTCGTTGATTCCATTTGTACTGAATCGCGTAATTATAGCCCCGCCTCACAATGCCTGTAAACGCGGCATTGAGTAGCAGGGGGTGGGGGGTCGTGTCATCACCAACCCACCCACTTTCCTGCAACATGCATGAAACCCTGAGCCGATGCCAGGAAGTCGGCAAGTTTGGTGCTGAGTCAACTGTGTCTGGCAATGATGGGGACCCGGCTATGTCAGTCCATCCACATCTGTGGCCTACATTCTGGTCTTCTGAACATGGGCAGGGCCATACATGCCTACTCACCTGGAATTTTGGGGATATGGCCACACTAGCTTATTGCGGCCACTAATCCCATGAACTGTGAATTGCGCCATCAGGGCACCAGCCTCGTGACGTAATGTCATTACACAAATTGCGGCTTTATACCAGCATCTCGTCTCCCTAACCCTGCAACACACCCTCCTGGATGTAGTATCTGTGTATGTGCTCACTCATGCAAACAATCATGGAGATCAGGAGTTGTGGTCAGCATGCTTTCAACACCTTCACTAAAGTGAGAACAACAAACAAAGCAACACGTTTTGCAGCAGCTGTAAAGCAATACACTAAAATAACACAGTGGTGAGTCGTGGTACTGCAGGCATGCAACGGCAATGTGAATCTAACAGAGCCAGATTCCAATACATAATACTGGATCCCAGTGAGAAAATGTAAGTAGGGGGCGACATATGAACACAGACGAAACAGGGCTTCAAGTCACACAGATCACCCCACACCTGCTCAGAAGAGAAGAGCGGGCTCTTCCATAGTGGACGGATATGTTTGCAAAGGGGATGTGTCAATTGCGTTTGCACATCGCGCCCCTCCATAAATGACCTACGTTGCGCCTAACATTGACCCACTGGCAGAACTACCATAGGTGCAGGGGGTACAGCTGCTATGGGGTCCGGGCCGCCTCCGGGGCCCGGCCCTCCCCCTGCACCTACGGCAGGCACATCTGCCCTCCTGGTTGGCCCTGCCTCCATCCCTCCTCACTGACTGGTACTGGGAGGAGGAGTGGCCATGACCTGGAAATGTCCCAGCAGGCTCAGCATGGCTCCTCCCAGCATCAGTCAGTGAGGAGAGATGGAGCCTAACTGGTGGGTAAATGTGCCTGCCCTGTGCAGCACACTGCTGAAGGAGGAAGCGAACATGGAGCGGAGGTAAGTCAGGGAGGAGGAGTGTAGGGGAGGAGGACCCAGTATGGGGGGGCTGTGAAATAATTGCTATGGGGCCCCCCTAGGTCTAGTTACGCCCCTGCATTGACCGCTTTCCCATTTGGATATAATTGTTATACTCTATATGAACATAGAAGTAATACGAAACAAAATTTATTACTGACTCAGTATAATGTCCCTTTAAATAGCAACCCTGACACTGCAGCCGCGATGCGTCAGCCAGAAGCTGATGTCGTGTCAGCTCCCTGTCATCCTGACAAGTAAACTGTTCTTACCCAGAGCTGGACTTGATGTGAACTTTAAGTGACAAAAGCTTTAGCCCTTAATCCGTTTAATGCTGCTGATTACATGGACTGTTATGACCAGGCAAGCAGAGTCCATACAGGAGAGTGTGTCTGCTGCAGGAACAGCAGCTGGGCTGATCTGAGTCTGCAGCACAGAGCGAGGGGTTATGCAGTCAGCAGGATGAGTTACACAAACACCGCTTCCTTTACCAATCCTACTGATGAGATTCCCAGGACAACACTGAAATCCAATCAGTCACCGGTTAACTTCTTACTCTCAGGCATTACACTTTCTAAAGAACTCTTAGCAGTCAGATCGTCAAGTCACACTTGACAATGGCATTCAGGCTGAATGTCCCAATATCTTGATATTAGATGGCGAGGATAGGGAATCACCACCGGGATGAGGTAGTATTTCCAGTAACAACAGGTTTAAGAGCTACTTAGGTTTACGGTTTACTATCTCAGCACACAGATCTTGTTTGTATACTGTATATAACACCTACTTTGCTGTAGCTTTATGTTTTCAATAGTGTTAGTGTTAATTACATGGCTATTTGTGACTTTTATACAGTTGTTTTGAGAAAATGCCAATAACAGTACTACGCCTGGGTCCTCCCCCCACCCCCGGAAGGGTAGGCACTTCTCCCGCATTCTGCCCACTTCCTAGTAAAGTGGGTAGAATGGGGAGAATATTACCGGGGATCGGTAACCTGAAAAACGGGAGCATCCCGCGACTTCCGGGAGGGTAGGCAAGTACACAGGCTCATCCGGGCAGTTGCAGGGCCTAATAGCGGCAAGCCGCAACATAAGTCGGCTTCATGGAGGATGGTAATTGACATACAGCATAACTCTCACTTATAAATTTAAAATTCAAATAATCAGATTAACGGAGCAACGGCACAGTAATTTACCGGTTACTTCAAAAAGCATTAGTTGTGTCTCTAGTAATAAATAAACTGTTCTAGAGCTATGCATTATAGCTCTCGAACAGTTTATTTATTACTAGAGATGAGCGGGTTCGGATCTCAGAGATCCGAACCCACCCGAACTTAGGGGTTCCGGAGTCAGATCCGAGTCAGCTCGGGTTTTTCTGCCTGACTCAGATCTCAAAACAAGGCAAAGCGTCATCATCCCACTGTCGGATTCTCGCGGGTTTTGGATTCTATAAAGCTCCCGCGATCGCCGCTATTTTTCATTCCGGCTGTGGAGAGTGAAGAGGGAGGGAGATGGGAGCTGTGCTGCTGTTGTGCATTGTGACTTGTGAGGTTGTGCTGGGAGCTGTGCTGCACTGCTGTTGTGCATAATTGAGGTTGTCCTGTCCATAGGGGCTGGCTGGCTGTTATCCATAGGGGCTGGCTGTTGTCCTGTCCATAGGGGCTGGCTGTTGTCCATAGGGGCTGGCTAGCTGTTTTGAGGTTGTCCTGTCCATAGGGGCTGGCTATTGTCCAAAGGGGTTGGCTGTTGTCCTATCCATAGGGACTGGCTGGCTGTTGTCCATAGGGGCTGGCTGGCTGTTCTGCTGTGTTGTCCAGGGGGTGGTCTCTCCGTTAGGGGTTCTTTTCTTCACCCCAGTGTAAAAAAAACAACAACTATTATTTGTGTGTGCGTGTTAGCCTGCCACACCACCAGTGTGAAAATAAAAACAATTTTTTTTGTGTATGCGTATTAGCCTGCCACACCACCAGTGTGAAAATAAAAACATTTTTTTTTGTGTATGCGTGTTAGCCTGCCACACCACCAGTGAAAAAAATAAAACTAATTTTTGTGTGTACACCACCAGTGTGAAAATAAAAACAATTTTTTGGTGTGTGCGTGTTAGCCTGCCACACCATCAGTGTGAAATAAAAACAATTTTTTTGTGTGTGCGTGTTAGCCTGCCACACCACCAGTGAAAAAATAAAAACTATTTTTTGTGTACACCACCAGTGTCAAAATAAAAACTAATTTTTTGTGTGTGCGTGTTAACCTGCCACACCACCAGTGTGAAATAAAAACAAATATTTTGTGTGTGCGCGTTAGCCACATTTATTATTACCAGTTATTTATGTAGCTCACACATATTCCGCACGCTTGGTAAGAATATCTTACCATTCACATCTGTCCCTGCTCCAGTGGAGCTTACAATCTATATTCCCTATGACATGCACACACACATACACACTATGGTCAATTTTTTTGTGGGGAGACAATTAACCTACCAGTATATTTTTTTGGAGTGTGGGAGGAAACTGGAGTACCCGGAGGAAACCCACGCAAGCACAGTTAGGGCCGTAGTGGGAATCAAACCCATGACCTCAGTGCTGTGAGGCAGTAACGCTAACAATTACACCGTCTGTGCTGCCCAGCAACGTAGGTGCGCAGGGGTGCTGTGCTGCCTGTGTCATTTATCAAAAGGCTGCTGCCTCGTTCGGGTGCTCTCCCTCCCAAGTGCCCCCCCAAAATTAATTCAATCAATCTGTTTTTTTTTTGTGTGTGTTAGGGGTGCTGCCTCTGTTGTTTATCAAGAGGCTGGTGCCTCGTTCGGGTGCTCTCCCAAGTGCACAAAAAAAATGAATTCAATCAATCTGTTTTTTGTGTATCTGTGTGCGCGTTAGCCATGGCATCACAAAACGCCTCTGCTGAGATTTGCATAAACATTTTCAAAGGTGAAATTAGAGAATATGGTTTCAAAAATAGAATTAAGCAGCTAAATCTGATTATAGTGTCCCTACTCCCAGTCCCTACCCATGGCCCCTCTACCTGAATTTCAGCGAGGCAGATGGCCAACTTCATGCAACCGTATTCCAGAGTGCAGCTGCTTCTCCTGTAGCCAGGGTCAGAAGATGTGTAGGAGGTGTGGTGATGATATGGACTAAAATGGAACTCACATCCACTAAAGTGGAATCCCCAATCTAACAGGGAGCGCAGCTGTAATTTATACACAACACAGTATGGGATGATGATATAGTCTTGGGTGAAGGTATAAACTGGGGTGATGTATACATCATCTTCACACAATATAAATTTTTACCCGCTGGAATCCACCATTACGGGTGCCTCTGTAATTTTTGCACGTAATTGACGGTAAAGGTCTTTCTCGCAGAATTTGTAGTTCATTTTGATGGGCATCATCTTTTCCACATTTTGGGGCCGATCACTGACAAGGTTCCCGGTTGTGCTGAAAACTCTTTCTGAGTACACACTGAAAGGTGAGCAGCTCATGTAAAGCAAAGGCAGTTTTGTGTAAGGGCCTCCAAATTGCCTCTTTTTCCTGTCAGTAGTTATTTACATCTCTTCAGATCTGTGGGCCTGATTCTGACCCGCTCGCAAGCGGGTCGATGGTGCCTAAGTGCGCATGCGCACGACGGAGGGAGCTCCGTCGTGCGCATGCGCGAGACCCGGCAAGCGACGGGGAATCCGTCGCTCGGGGTCTCGCACCAAAGGGGGCGTGCTGTCGATGGTGAGTGACAGCAAGCCCCCTTTGGTGGGCGTGCCGGGGGCTTGGCTGCCAGACGGAGGCGTTCCCATGGGAACGCCTACCGTCTGGGTCCGGCCCCACTGACATCACTAGTGATGTCAGTGGGAGTGATTTTGGCTCTGATAGAGCCAAAATCACTCCAGGGCTTGCGGCAGTGAGACCCTACCGCAGGGTCTCGTCGCAAGCCCGATGGTCGCAATGGTTTTGACCATCGCGACCATCATCATGGACGCTCGCTATAGCTGTGGGTGGTCCATGAGGCCGCTCCATTTTTAGGTAGGAGGGCCCTGATTCAGAGCGAGCGCTCTGGTCAGAGCGTCCGGCTCTGAATCAGGCCCTGTGTCCGTTGGGAAGAAAAAACAATGTCTTCATCCCTTCTGGTAACCACTCCCAGCAGCAGGCATGGCGCTCAAGACACAACATAAGACTTAAATCTTAAATGTTGCATTTGCTACTCTGTTCCGCTTGTCCACAATATCTGCTCCGGTTAAGTGGACAGTGGGTACAATGGCAGTTTGAACTGAAGGCCACTAACTATGTTTTTTTTAATGTCCCTGTACAGGTGGGGAAATGCTTTTTCGGAAGGTTTGCAGAGGATTATTTAACAGTCAATTGTTTTGGAAAGCAATCTCCCTGGTACCCTTTTGGGATGAAAATCCACTCCTAGCCGTAGAAGCAGGCGCAGGATTCTCAAGAAAGACACAACGTAAGGCCTTAAATCAGGGGTAGCCAACCTCGGTCCTCGAGAACTACTAACAGTTCATGTTTTCCAGACCACCTAGCTGGTGCACAGGTGTATTCATTACTCACCAACACATTTGGAAAGAATCACAGGTGGAGTTAATTATTTGTGACACTTGTGATTCCGTGAGACCTGGAAAACATGCACTTTTGGTATCTCTCGAGGACCAGTGTTGGCTACCCCTGCCTTAAGTCATAGATCTTACGCTTGTCCACATATCTGTGGTGGTTAAGTGGCACTTTGAGGCCACTAACTATGTTTTTTTATGTCCCTGTACAGGTTGGGAAATGCTTTTTCATGTGGAAAGCTCTACTAGAAGTCTTCCTGGTCCTCTTCTGGGATGAGAAAATCCACTCCCAGCAGCAGCAGCAGCAGCAGGCATGGCCCTCAAGGATTCTTCTGGGGCAAGGACTGATGTGAATTTGTCAAATATTTTTTTGTAAATTCCTTCTCCCCTCCCCTTCTCCCTCATAAATTTTCTTTGGAATTAAAAAATGATATGAAATTTACTACCAATCAACCCTTCCTGTTCCTGTCCTGCCTTCAACTACATACATACTCCAACTCCCTCCGGCCTCTCTTGAATAATAAAAACATTTGTTTCCTGATGTGCCATGTTGGAAGTTGAACTGCCACGTGTTTGTGCCGCCCACTGCTGCCACTTAGCTTAGTCAGCCAGCTAGCTTGGTGCAAATTTTGGGCCTAAACTGGATGAAAACAATATAGTGAGTTGTGAGGTGATCAAAATTGACTGGAAACAAGTGGAAATAAATGTTATTGAGGTTAATAATACCGTAGGAACAAAAACAGGCCAATTTTATGTGATTTTAGCTGTTTTTATGATTTTTTAAGAAAAAAATCCAGATCCAAAACCAAAACCGGAAAACAAAACACGGAGGTGAGGTTTTGGCAAAACCAATCCAGATCCAAAACCAGGGGAGATCCAGATCCAAAACCAAAACACAGGGGTCGGCGCACATCTCTATTTATTACAGAACAACATGGCATAAGTATTACATAGCCACGAATTTAACATAATTGACAAGATGAGCTGCATCTTTGCAAATGTAAGGTTCGTATTCATGTCACACCCCTGAAAAAAAGATAACCTGTCCCTATCTTCATATGTATACTAAAGGATGTATAAAACCATTACCTCCTAACGATTATACCTGGAAATTTGGGATAGTGATGGTCATCAACCATTGATGGTTTGCCACCAAATGGTCGAAGGTTTTGCCATTGATGGCGGAGATACGATGGTTCTCCACCACAGATCGCTTCATTCCCCCATTGACTTCCCTTGACAATGGGGGAATGGAGCTTTGATGACCTGCTAAGCCCCTTCCCTTATTAGTTCGGCAGCTTGCTAAGCCTTGCCCCTTTCCATGAATGGCCTGCTGCTGGGAGTTTCAACAATGGTTCCCAGTCAATGGTCAAATGCCATTGATGTTAAACACTGATGAGACCATCGATATTTAACCCACTGATGGCCATCCCTAATTTTTGACAAAATAAGCTCTCCTCTGACCTGACCAAACTCTGGGCCTTATTCAGCACAGATCGCAACTGCGTAATCGCACGCAATGAATCTGCAAAAAAATATGCTAATGTCTGCCAACGCTCAGCCAGCACAGAGACGCCCACTACTGCCTTCTCACATCTGTAATACCTCGCAGTCCTGTGTATACATCAGTAACATCGGCCCCTCATGCACAATTACAGTAGGTCTGACCCGTCTCAGAATTTGCAAGTCTCATCGCGTGCCGTGAGTACACAAGTTGCGTATGCAATCGCAGGGGCTAATTTATGCACGCCCATGCAACGGCATTCAAACAGACAGGCACGACAGCATATCAGCAACCACTCCCCCATCACCACCCCCAAACGCTCATGGCCTGTCACTGTCAGCGATTGATTCCACAGTGTGTCCGTAATCGCAGTGCAATCACCGCGCAGTGCGCAGCAATTGGCCGATTTGAGTATGCTGTTGCAATTGCGATCCGTGCTGAATCAGGTCCTCTGTTTACATACTGTATATGTACATGCTATGTATTTTCCATGAGAAAAGTTTTATTTTAAAGTCCTTTTTTAGTGCCTTCTTTTCTAAATACGAATTGTTTTTCTATAGTAGCTCCACCCACAGTTCCTGAACCTATTTTTCCCGAAAAATAGCCCTGTATATATATATATATATATATATATAATATATATATAAAATATATTGTGGCAGTATCACCAGAGGTGGCACTGGTGAGCAGCAGATTCTGTGTGGGGCAGGGGAGATCCACCCACACAGACTAGAAAAGCATTGTGGGAAGATGCCTAATGGCTGCCTTGTGGATAGAGCTCAGGTGTGGGCTGATGTGAAGGCAGACCAGTCAGGCTGCTGTGGGAAACAGTCCATGTGGGATTGTGGCGGCAGAGAGCCCAGTGAAGCTGAGCCAGCCATTGGGGGCCAGGAGGCCGGTGTCTGGATCTTGCAGGAGGTAAGGGGGGACCACAAACTCTCAGACTGAGTGACATTGAGGCAGCTGGGCTGCAGACTGAGGAAGCCAGGGCCTCTGTATACCTGGAGGCTACAGGGAAGGCACAGAGACTGTGTAAGCTGAGGAAGCTATACCAGGCCAGGCGGCCAGGTCCAGTGATGCATGTGGCAGGAAGGACCACCATCTCAGAGACTATGTTGGCAGACCAGCTGCTCCCTTATAGAGAGGGTTGAAGAAGTGAGCTAGTGCCCTAAACAAGGTCTAGGTTTGCTTGTAATTTTCTGTTTCCTGATTTCATATGCTGGAAGTAAAGCATCACCTCGTTTATTTTCACCTGAAAGCTGTGTGTGGACCCTCATTAAGCAACTAAACACTGGACCCATTCACCCTCTGCCGAGCTAATTAACCCCAAGACATCACAATATATATATATATATATATATTAGGGGTGTGCACCGGCCACTTTTCGTGTTTTGTGTTTTGGTTTTGGATCTGGATCTTTCTTCGTGTTTTGGATCTGGATTGGTTTTGCCAAAACCACCCTTGCGTGTTTTGGGTTCTGGGTTTTGTGTTTTGGATCTGTATTTTTTTGAAAAAAAGCATAAAAACAGCTAAAATCACAGAATTTGTAGGTTTTTCTGCTCCTATGCTATTATTAACCTCAATAACCTTAATTTCCACTCATTTCCAGTCTATTCTGAATACCTCACACCTCACAATAGTGTTTTTATGTCCAAAAGGTTGCACCGAGGTAGCTGGATGACTATGCTAAGCGACACAAGTGGGCGGCACAAACACGTGACCCATCTAGGCGTGAAACTGCAGTGGCAGACAGGATGGCATTGAAAAACTAGGCCCCAAACTGTACATAATGCAAAGAAAAAAAAGAGGTGCAAGATGGAATTGTCCTTGGGCCCTCCCACCCACCCTTATGTTGTATAAACAGGACATGCACACTTTAACAAACCAATCATTTCAGCGCCAGGGTCTGCCACACAACTGTGGCTGAAATGATTGGTTCGTTTGGGCCCCCACAAAACAAGCTGGCAATTTATCTGTCCCTGCACAAACTGGCTCTACGGAGGCAAGATGTCATCCTCATCCTCCTCATCCACCGATTCCTCACCCTCTTCAGTGTGTACATCCTCATCCTCACAGAGTATTAATTCGTCCCTGCTGGAACCACAGGTCCCTCTGTACGTTCTGGAGGCTGGTCTCCCTGGAAGAGTTGATAATTCATTTTATGAACATCATCTTCTCCACATTTTGTGGAAGCAACCTCCTACGCCTTTCGCTGACAAGGTTCCCGGCTGCACTAAACACTCTTTCGGAGTACACACTGGAGGGGGGGCAACTCAGGTAAAATAGAGCCAGTTTGTACAGGGACCTCCAAATTGCTTCTTTTTCCTGCCAGTACAGGTACGGACTGTCTGACATGCCTACTTGGATGCTGTCACCGATGTAATCCTTTAACAGACAGACGCACGCTTGTCGCTGCTGCTTTGAGGATTCAAGTGCGGCTACAGCCCACACAATTCACAAAGACAGAAAAAAAAAAGAATATTTTTATTGTTTGTGGAGCACACTTTGAGGGTTACACCACCCTTTAACAGACAGACGCACGCTTGTCGCTGCTGCTTTGAGGATGCAAGTGCGGCTACAGCCCACACAATTCACAAAGACAGAAAAAAGAAGAAGAATATTTTAATTGTTTGTGTAGAACACTTTGAGGTGTCACCACCCTTTAACAGACAGACGCACGCTTGTCGCTGCTGCTTTAAGGATGCAGGTGCGGCTACAGCCCACACATTTCACAAAGACCAAAAAAAAAAGAACAATATTTTAATTGTTTGTGTAGCACACTTTGAGGGTGTCACCACCCTTTAACAGACAGACGCACGCTTGTCGCTGCTGCTTTAAGGATGCAGGTGCGGCTACAGCCCACACAATTCACAAAGACAGAAAAAAAAGAACAATATTTTAATTGTTTGTGTAGCACACTTTGAGGGTGTCACCACCCTTTAACAGACAGACGCACGCTTGTCGCTGCTGCTTTGAGGATGCAGGTGGAATCTAGACGGGATTTGGAACCGAGGACACACTACCTCCATCAATTGTCTAAATCCCACTGCACTAATGTCGGATACCGGACGCACGTCTAACACCAACATAGCAGTCAAGGCCTCAGTTATACGTTTTGCTTCAGGATGACTGCTGTCGTACTTCATCCTCATCGCTAGGGACTGTTGGAGGGTCAATTGTTTAGTAAAAGTAGTGATGTTCCTACTTCCTCTCTGGGATGATGAACAACTCCCAGCAGCAGCAACAGCACTAGGAGGAAGTGGTTCTTGATCTTTCCCTATTTTATTTTTATCGGAGAAAGTTTGGTCCTCCATTTATGTTATATTGATATATATACGTGCGGCTAAAGCGCACACAAACACAGAAAATATTATTTTATTTTTGCTGGAGAGTAGTGCACTTTGTGGGTTACACCACCCTTTAAGAAATGAGCCAGCCGGCTCTTTACTTATGGGACACAGGCGCACGCTTGGCGCTGCTCCTTTGTTGATGCACGTGCAGCCACAGTGCACACAATTCACAAACACAGAAAATAATTTTTTTTTTGGTTTGGACTGGAGTGTACTTTCGGGGGTTACAGCACCCTTAACGGTCAAGCCAGCCGGCCCTTTACTTATGACACAGGCGCACGCTTGGCACTACTTTGTTGATGCACGTGCGGCTACTGCGCACACAATTCACAAACACAGAAAATAATTTTTTTTTTGGTTTGGACTGGAGTGTACTTTCGGGGGTTACAGCACCCTTAACGGTCAAGCCAGCCGGCCCTTTACTTATGACACAGGCGCACGCTTGGCACTACTTTGTTGATGCACGTGCGGCTACTGCGCACACAATTCACAAACACAGAAAATAATTTTTTTTTTGGTTTGGACTGGAGTGTACTTTCGGGGGTTACAGCACCCTTAACGGTCAAGCCAGCCGGCCCTTTACTTATGACACAGGCGCACGCTTGGCACTACTTTGTTGATGCACGTGCGGCTACTGCGCACACAATTCACAAACACAGAAAATAATTTTTTTTTTGGTTTGGACTGGAGTGTACTTTCGGGGGTTACAGCACCCTTAACGGTCAAGCCAGCCGGCCCTTTACTTATGACACAGGCGCACGCTTGGCACTACTTTGTTGATGCACGTGCGGCTACTGCGCACACAATTCACAAACACAGAAAATAATTTTTTTTTTGGTTTGGACTGGAGTGTACTTTCGGGGGTTACAGCACCCTTAACGGTCAAGCCAGCCGGCCCTTTACTTCTGACACAGGCGCACGCTTGGCACTACTTTGTTGATGCACGTGCGGCTACTGCGCACACAATTCACAAACACAGAAAATAATTTTTTTTTTGGTTTGGACTGGAGTGTACTTTCGGGGGTTACAGCACCCTTAACGGTCAAGCCAGCCGGCCCTTTACTTATGACACAGGCGCACGCTTGGCACTACTTTGTTGATGCACGTGCGGCTACTGCGCACACAATTCACAAACACAGAAAATTATTTTTTTTTTGGTTTGGACTGGAGTGTACTTTCGGGGGTTACAGCACCCTTAACGGTCAAGCCAGCCGGCCCTTTACTTATGACACAGGCGCACGCTTGGCACTACTTTGTTGATGCACGTGCGGCTACTGCGCACACAATTCACAAACACAGAAAATAATTTTTTTTTTGGTTTGGACTTGAGTGTACTTTCGGGGGTTACAGCACCCTTAACGGTCAAGCCAGCCGGCCCTTTACTTATGACACAGGCGCACGCTTGGCACTACTTTGTTGATGCACGTGCGGCTACTGCGCACACAATTCACAAACACAGAAAATATATTATTTTTTTAGCACTTGGGGGGAGCACCCCTGATGGACAGAGCACCCCCTGGACAACACTGCAGCACTCCTTTAGGACTGGGACACTGCACAGGACTTTGGAGTGGACACAGCCCCTATGGAGAACTGACTGCACAACACAGTCCAGCCAGCCCCTATGGACTTTGAAGTAGTGGACACAGCCCCTATTAACAACAGCAGCACAGCACAACACAGCCAGCCCCTATGGACTTTGAAGTAGTGGACAACAGCAGCACTACACTACACTACACTACACAGCCCTAACTCCCACCCTCCCTCTTCACTGTCCACAGCCGAGTGAGAAAATGGCGCCGACGTGGGTACCTTATATAGGATCCAAAACCCGCGAGACTCGGAAGGCGGGATGATGACGTTTTGCCTCGATTTCAGATCCGAGTCAGGCGGGAAAAGTCGAGCCTGATTCGGATCGGACTCGGATCGGGGGGGCTCGGGGGGGTTCGGATTTCAGAAATCCGAACCCGCTCACCCCTAATATATATATATTAGGGATGTGCAGGCTCGGATAGGTTCGAGTTTGCACGTGGAGTTCGGATTTTTCCCTCCAAAAAAACGGAACTCAGAACGAGGCAAAACGTCATCTTACATGGACGAACATCATCATTCCTGGACAAAAGACCAGGAATGATGATGTTCGTCCATGTAAGATGACGTTTTGCCTCGTTGTGAGTTCCGTTTTTTTGGAGGGAAAAATCCGAACTCCACGTGCAAACTCGAACCTATCCGAGCCTGCACATCCCTAATATATATATATATATATATATATATATATATATATATATATATATAACATTTTATGGCCAATAGCAGTGGCTCACGTTACCCATAATTCTTATTATTTGTATATTCTCCCTGTGCTTGCGTGGCTTTCCTCCGGGTTCTCTGGTTTCCTCCCACACTCCAAAAATATACTGGTAGGCTAACTGGCTCCCAACAAAGATTAACTCCAGTGTGCATGTGATAGGGAATATAAGGCCTGATTCACTACGGAACGCAGCTGCGATTACGCACGGAGGTCTGCTGCAAAATTATGCTAATGAATGTAATCGCACAGCCGTCGCACAGCCAGCATAGAGACACCCACTACCACTATCTCACATCCGTAATACCTTGCAGTCCTGCGTATGCATCAGTAACATCGGCCCCTCACGCAGAATTACAGTGGGTCTGACCTTACTCAGAAATTGCTAACCTCGTTGTACGCAGTGAATACACAAGCTTCGTATGCCGTCGCAGTGACTAATTTATGCACGCCCATGCAATGGCGTTCAAATAGACAGGCACGCCCGCGTTTCTCCGACCACTCCCCTGTCACCACCCCCAAATGCTGACCTCCCATCACTCACTCTGCCATGGCTTTCTTACTGCGTGAGTGATCGCAGAGCAATTTGTCACTGGGTTTCATGGCCCCTACAAAGGGAGGATTTAATTATTTTATATGGGTAGCTGCAATCTGCAGAATACCCCCCACCCCCACCCTTCACTCCCTCCTTTCAAGACCTTTTGTAAAAAAAATAATAATAATAATTTATGTGATTGTGATTGAAGCAGCTCAGTGAGGCCATGGCTAATCCTCCCTTTGCTGGTTGATCAGGTACTGTATTTGATCTTGGTGCAGGGGAGGCAGGTCCCCTAAACTTCTGGGGCCCATAGCAATGGCACCCTGTGCACTCACTATAGTTATACCTCTGCTTGTATTGGTTTGTTTTTAATACATCTAAGAGATAAACAGAAACTATTTAATTTATGAACCCAAGGGGTCTATGTACTAATAATCACGGTACTGCCGAGATTATTATGTACCTAACATGCTGGGGATATTTAAGTTTTTAATAAAAATATCCCGGCTATGTACTACGGGGAACTTGCAGGGACACAGGGGCGTATGTATAATGGGTGCAGGGTGTGCGGGGAACACGGGCCCCGTACCGCACACCCTGCACCCATAATATTACTTACCTCCCCGGAGTCCCACGTCGATGCGGGTGTCCGGCGCTGTAAAACGACTGGAAAATGGCCACGGCGGCCATTTTCCCATCGTTTGCACATGCGTAGTGCAGGGAAAATGGGTGCCGTGGCCATTTTCCCGGTGACCTGTGCATACACTATAGACTCTGGGCACACTCTAGTGCCCAGAGTCTATAACTCCAGCGCTGCGCACAGCTCAGTGCGTTGCCGGGCGGAGAGGGGGGAACCGTGTAGGAGACTGCACACGGGCCCCCTCCTCTGTAGAAATGCCCCTGCAGGGACAGCGGTTGTGGTAACCACTGTCCCCTCTAGTTATATTACCTGCATTTAGGAGAAGCCTTTCACAGAACTGAAAGACTTCCCCGTGGGAAGCTGATATAGCGCATGCGCACAGCGTCAGCTTCCGGGGCTGGCCAGGTACTGCGGGGGAGAGATCAAAAGATCTCTATCCTGCACCTGGAGCCCCCACAGGCTTTCAGTAGTTTACGATATCTGAAGATGGTGTAGACTACGGTGCTAAACTCCGAAAAGCTTTGCTGTTTAGTACATAGGGGTGAGATCGTAGTCCCCATTGATAATAATGGCGGCTGTGATCTGCAGCGCTAATTAGCACTTTGCCAGATATTTCTGTGAAATCTCCAACATTGTGCTATGTTAGTACATAGCGACAATACATAAAATTATGCAGAAACTGCAGTTTCTGCATAATTTTATGTAAGAATCAGCCTGATCCATAGGCCCCCAAGTCACTGATTTAAAAAATGGGAGCCCTAGTCAGTGACATTCTTCAGAATTCAGGCCTTCAGCCAAATAATATCCCTTTCACACTGCCAGCAATATCCCAGGTTATTTCACGTGAACGTGCAGCAACCCGGGTTAATGTTCAGTGTGACAGGGCTAGGTTCAAATCACCAGGATCGAGCGACCTGGCATTTCAACCCGGGTAACGAGCAGTGTTCAACCCGGCTCGCGGTGCAGTGCGAACAGGTAACCCGGGTCGAAGCAACCCAGGATCCGTTCACAGCATAGGAAGAGCCGGAGCACCGGCTCGATACTTGATGGCGGTGACGTCATCGACCTGGCAAAAAGCCGGGTTGAGCATCCAGTCTAAAAGAGGTCTCAGCCGGGTCGTACCAGGGATGGACCTGTGTAAAAAGTCCCGGGTGCGAACAGGGTTTACGTTGTGAAAGGGGTATTATTAACCAATATCACTACATATCATCATCAGGTGCTTGCTTTATTGGGTTCTGTCTTTGCGGTTGCAGAAACCCAGCCGCACAACAGCGATGCTGGCTCTTCACTATAACCCCAGGTACCTGGGCTCCTGGCCTGTTCCTGTGAGTTGCAGGACTTTTCTCATATGTTAGTTAATAGGGGTGAGATTTATCAAAGTTTGGAGAGAGATAAAGTACCAACCAATTAGCTCCTACCTGCCATTTTGACAAACACAGCCTTTAACACATACTTACCGACTTTTTGGTGCACCTTCCCGGGAAGGTACCTGCTGCTTTCATCTTCGGGGGGGGGGGGGGGGATTGTGCCTGACTATAGCCATCATTAGACCCGCCCCCTTTACAGAAAAACCCCGCGATTCGTGGGTCCGTGAGGAGGGGACGGGGCTAAATGCCACGATTCGCGTCATTTATCTCCGCCCCCTCCCTATGGACCTGCAAATTGCTTGGAAAGTCTCCCCATCCTGGATGCTTTACTAGGAAGTGGGCGGGATGTGGGAGATTTGCCTATTCTTTCGGGGGTGCGGGAGGTTCTGCGAAAAATCGGGAGCCTCCCGCGACTCATGGGAGAGTAGGCAAGTATGATTTAACATGACAGTTAGAAGCTGATCGGTTGGTACTTCATCGCTCTCCAAGCTTTGCTAAATCTCCCCCCAAGCCTCTCACAGTTGAAACAGAATATTTGATTTCACTATATTTCAAACTTCCTCCATAAACCATTTACACCCTATTTACTATGAGTATGACATTCTGCGCCCGCACGCACAGCATTGGAGTAGACGTCTCGCACTTGTAATCACTTATCTGAAATACAGAATCCTTTTCTTGGCCTGTCACCAATCAGAATTGCTGCATTGGGCCCCTACTGGTTACAAGGGCCGTGTATTTCCATGTGAACTAAACTACAAAGATTCACTATCAGATATTGCAAAGACAGCACTTTACACAGCTATACACACAGGGGCATTTAAGGAAACCTACACACTAGTAAGGAGGGTCGCTCCTACTAGATAACTGTGCAATAGAGAAGATACTGGGGGGGGGTCGCCTCAACGCAGGAGCTGTCCAAGGTTTCACAGAACACAGGAAATTCCAGCTGATCCATTATAACATACCACCAAGTCCATTAAACTCATTCACAAACATCTTTATAAGCTCACAAGTCCGGCACCTGCACGAGAGCCATGACAAGAATACTACTCACCAGT
Source organism: Taudactylus pleione (assembly GCA_031769625.1). Classification (NCBI taxonomy): domain Eukaryota; kingdom Metazoa; phylum Chordata; class Amphibia; order Anura; family Myobatrachidae; genus Taudactylus; species Taudactylus pleione. The sequence goes on from JAUIMM010000450.1 coordinate 6,124,644, forward strand.
ATATTAAAGACAGACCATCAAATCTTTCCAGGTCTTTCCCAAATGGTTTGAGATAGGACATTTCATCTGAGGCCCTCGGATGTTGCCCTTGTCCAGCCTCAAGCCTCTAGGATCCCTCACACGATGAACAGGAGCAATCCATGTCTCTGTACTGTGTCCCTTCTTAATGCCCTATCATCTCAGCTCTGCCTGTGCTAATCACACAGGATTTCAGGCACAGAGCGCCAGGCCTAATCTCTTGTGACTTCAATACCCCACCCACCCATCCTCTGCCTCTCTTCACCTCACCCCTCCCTGGACCAGCTGGCACAGTGTCCTCTTCTCCTTGGCAAGCTGCGGACCCTGTGTGCTCTCTAACCCACTCCAGCATACGATAGGTTAATAATGGCCGTCCGTCTTGTATGACCCACAGGTGGTAGTTGCTGTACTCGCATTAAATCCGTCACAGACTGAGTTATATAGTGAAAGACAGTGTTCCACAGCAGCCCAGAGTATATCAGGAGATGAGTGATGTGCCAGTGAGGACAGGGGTGCATGTGACAGGGGCAGTGACATGATGTGAGGAGTGTAATGGAGGCAGTAGGAAGGCACAGAATGAGCATAATGGGTGGGTGGGGGTTAAATTAATAATTCACCTGCCCTGTCTTCCCCACAGTGGCCGCCTTATTCTCTCCTCTGTGAACTCTTCTGGAGCGGCAAGAAAAACTGAACGCAGGTATGCACATATCACTACGGAATACCATTAATTCTGACATATATCATATATGACAATATACATGCTGTATTGTTGCCATACATGCCTCCTCTTCCCGGGAGAAGCCCGGGTAAAGGAGGCCATACATCTGCGACGGATCGTCGCGATGCAGGGATGCGATCGGAAATTTCCGATCGCCCATCGGAAACTTCCGATCGCGCACCATCGATGTTCTGCGATCTGTTGCCAGATCGCAGACATCTGCCATGTTAAATGTCTGCGATTTGACGATCGCGATAATTTTTTGATCGCGATCGTCAAATCGGCAAAATACATGTTGGATTTCTGCAATGCCAGGTTGCAGCATCGCGGCAATCCATCGCAGATGGATGGGGCCCATTAGAGAAGCAGGAGGGTGGTGACAGGGGCGGGGCCTGATGATCGCATCATTAAGTTCCAGACTTCAGGCTGTAATTGCCTGCAAAGGAATTGCAACAGAGTATTAAAAAGTGAAAATTAGATTTAGGATTGTTTAGTTTGTCCCATTACTTTTGTCCCCTTAAAAAGTGGGAGGCACATATAGAAACCGTTGTAATTCCTACACCGTTCACCTGATTTGGATGAAATTACCCTCAAATCTGAAAGTCTGCAGTTAAAGCACATATTGTTTGTTTAATTTCAAAGCCATTGTGGTGGTGAATAGAGGCCAAAATATGAAAATTCTGTCAATGTCCCAATATTTATGCACCTGACTGTATATCTGAGGTTCCCAAACTCCGCCATTACAGTACAAGTATTCAGGATATCCGTGCTTCAGTCCAGATGGTTAAATCAAATTGACCGAGCTTCTAATTAAGCAGTGGCGTTTCAAGAGAGGAGGGGACCCGTGTGCAGACTCCGTCCAGGGCCCCCTCCTCTCTCTCCGGCGGCCGGCAGTGCACTGAGTGCAGCGCTACAGCGGTAGACTCTGAGCACTAGTCTGTGTCCAGAGTCTACAGCGCATGCACAGGTCACCAGGAAAATGGCGCGGCAGCCATTTTTCCAGTGTTTTCCATACTGCGAATGTCAAAACGCCAGGAAAATGGCAGCGGTGGCAGCTTTCCAGGTGTTTTTTTCAGCGCTGACACACGGCACCCACGTGGGCCTCTGGAGTGGTAAGTATAATATGGGTGCGGGGTGTGCAGTGTGGGCTCCCCTGGCCCAGGGGCCCGTGTGTACCGCACACCCTGCACCCATTATCAGTGCCGTAACTATGGTGGTGCTGCCGCACAGAGTGCAGCAGCCCTGAGGGCAGAACCGGCTACCCGCCACAATGTTCCCAGTGCCTCTGATGCATGAAAGCCAGCGTTTGCTAAACGGGGAGAGCCGCAGGGAGGGTGGTGCGGCCGATGCCTCAGTTGGGCCCATTCATGGCTCACAAAACCCTCTTTACAGTACTGCAACTAAACAGAGTCAGTGTACCCGGGCAGGGGGCCCACTGCCTGCCCACTTCCCCAGTCACCGCCGCCACTGGAAGAGAGGAGCTGCGTGCCTTCAAGAAGAAGGTAAGTGAGAGCAAGTGCTGGGCTGGAGACAGGAGGGGTGGGGCTAGCTGGAGACAGAAGGGGGGGCTTGCTGGCTGGAGACAGAAGGGGTGGGGCTAGCGACAGAGGGGGGGCTGGGTGGAGACAGAAGGGGGGGCTGGGGGCTGCAGACAGAAGGGGTAGCTGGCTGGAGCAAGAAGGGGTGCTTGCTGGCTGGAGACAGAAGGGGGAGCTGGCTGGGTGGAGACAGAAGGGGGGGCTGGGTGGAGACAGAAGGGGGGACTTGCTGGCTGCAGACAGAAGGGGGGGCTGGCCAGCTGGAGACAGAAGGGGGCTTGCTGGCTGGAGATAGAAGGGGGTACTTGCTGGCTGGAGACAGAAGGGGGGCTTGCTGGCTGGAGACAGAAGGGGGGACTTGCTGGCTGGAGACAGAAGGGGGGCTTGCTTGCTGGAGACAGAAGGGGGAGCTGGCTGCACCCATTATAGATACGCCCCTGGGGAGGGCACCAATTCTCTTTCTGGCACAGGGCACCAAATTGCTTGGCTACAGCTCTGCCCATTATAAATTCACCCCTGTAATTAAGTCACCTGTGCTCAAAACCTGGACAGCAATGGCAGAATTTGGGAACCTCTGCAATATATAATCCACCATCTGCCTCCGCATCACCCCACATTTTAAAAGAAAACAAAAATCAAAATACTTTGCTGTAGTGATTGTGCATTTCAGACCTGTGCTGTGTATGTATCCCGGCCTCACATGCTCTCAGCCGCTCTCCCTGACTCCGCACTATACTGGCAACAGATGTTACGACTAATCCTGGGTGACAGGAGAGCAAGGACAGAGTGGAATTATCTCCAGACACAACAACCGCCATACGTAACAGACCACAGCCGGGCGGGTGCTCCTACTACAGGATCACTGCTCCAGTAACAGGACAGGCATGACGCTGGCAGGGTGGACGCACTGAGGGCCTGATTCAGACTTAGAATAGAGGCCCTGATTCAGAGCCGGACACTCTTGCAGAGCGCTCGCTCTGAATCAGGGCCGGTCTTTTTTTTTAGACCGGCCTCCTGGCCGCTCGCATAGCTGTGGGTGACCACCCACAGCTATAGCGAGCGGCCAGGAAGATGGTCGTGATGGTCAAGACCATCGCGACCATCGGGCTTGCAACGAGACCCTTGTGGTAGTGTCTCGTTGCCGCAAGCCCCAGAGAGATTTCGGCTCTAACAGAGCCGAAATCTCTCCCACTGACATCACTTGTGATGTCAGTGGGGCCGCCCCCAAACGTAGGCGTTCACATGGGAACGCCTCCGTTTGGGCAGCCACTCCCCCGGCCTGCCCACCAAAGTGGGCGTGCTGTCACTCAACATCGACAGCACGCCCCCTTAGGTGCGAGACCCGGAGCGACGGTTTGCCCGTCGCTATTCGGGTCTCGCGCATGCACACTGGCCCACTATCGACCCGGTTGTGAGCGCACAGCGCTTGCGACCGGGTCTGAATCAGGCCCAGGGAGAGATATCTCTCTCAACTGATCATCTTGGTGAAACCATGCTGCACTGCAGGTGGGGCAGATTTATAATGTGCAGAGAGATTTAGATTTGGGAGGGAGGTGTCCAAGCTGACATCTAATTTGTAGAGTAATAATAAAGCTGAGGAAACTGCCAGACTACCACAGGCAGAGAAACACATATATTCTCACCACCCATGGTCTATTGCACTACAGGACTGCTCAGATCTCCTCAAGCTATCTCTGCCCAGCCCGACTGGCTTTTCCATCAGCCGCTGCATCCCCTGCACCAAGGGTGAGCTGCCTTACATCGGCTCCACCCGTCCTGCTCGCGGTGTGACCAGGGACTGCATTTCACACTCCAGTACATACGGACCAGCTCAGACGGAGCACTACCTTTATACAGTTGTCTTCCTTCCACAAGGCAACCTCAGAGCGGCATTCCGGACACTGCCTGCCACGAGAGGACGGGATTAGGAGGAACACTGACTGATTCATATCGAGACCGGTCCGGTCATCTTCACCTATCAGCTAAGTACTGGTTTTAATATCCATTCATATTTCAAGTCATTATACCCATCTGGGTTAACCCTCGCCAACGACTACTTATTGGGACACATTTTTCACCACAGTGCAAGAACATTAGTCAGGATAGCACTGGTTCACAGAATTTTCACTAACCAATTTTTCTGGAAATGGAATCATCCTTCTATATATGATTGGACATTTATGATCTTTTATAGGTCACTTGCAACAGCACTTAATACCTCTTAACCACGGACATTATTCATATGGTAACAATGCTGCTGTCCTCATTTACTTAAATATATGAGGCTAAGTTTATATATTTATAGTTTATATTGCAATATATTTACATTTTATATGTCTTTCCATATGTGATTTTTACCTTTATCCCTATGAATTGTTATAAATGTTTTATGACTTCTATTAGCGCTCCCTCCTTTTCCATTCATCTTTCCTATTAGGGGCTAGCCACCCCTCAGGTGTAGCTGCTTCTAGATTTCACCCCTTTTTAGACCACAGCGCCCGGTTTCCTGTATTGTTCATATTAGACCTGACACGGGAAAGAATGGGGTTGGTATGTGGGGAGATGAGAAGCATCGCTGTTGACTATTACAAAATATACTGTGTGTGTGTGTGTGTATATATATATATATATATATATATATATATATATATTTTATTTTTTTTCATTTGTTCCTTCATCTGCTCATTGGAACCGCTGGAAGCAGCAGTGGGCACATTATGAGGTGGATTTGGTTAAAATGAAAAGTGGTGGAGTTTCCCATAGCAACCAATCAGATTCTAACTTTCATTTCTCTGTTGCATCCTAGAAAACGATAGAAGCTGTTTGGCTGCTATGGGCATCACCACAACAGCCTGTTGCATTTATTCTTCAAAATGGGACACACAGTCATGGTCTGGGCCCTGGTACTGAATGAGCTGGGTCCTCCAGGAAATGAGGAGACCGCAAGAAAGACAGTTTTGTAGATGGTGAGAACCTATTAAACCTGAGTACTTGGGGGAAGTCCATAATGTGGTATTATCAATCAGTGCTCCTGGTTTACAAAACCCCCTTATGAATATCAAGCAGGCTGTGTTCTGCTACCATCACATGCAGGAAAAAAACAGTATATTAAGTGTACGGTTATTACAGTAGCTACACCTCTTGCTATGTTATTAGGCAAGTGCAGCACAAAGTATTTTAGAGACAAGCTTTAAATGTGAGGGGCTAGCCCAACGCTGGCCAGACCGAGCATTAACCACAGCACTGAGTGTGATGTCAGCCATCGGTCATCTCAATAATAAGAAAAGAATACCACAACAGCCTGCGCTTCCGGACTGCAGCCCTAGTCCACACTCAGGAGCACTACCCCTTAAGACATATAAACAATACAAAATGAATGGTCCAATGGGCGCTGTCCTTGTATTTGATGGAGTGGTCCCCTTTTTTATCCAAGTTATAGTGAGATTTCTCCCTCTCAGACGAAAAAAATGGAAGAAAGAACAGTCTATGGATTAATCCAGTATGTTCTAGATCTGGGGTGTCCAACCTTTCACCTTCCCTGGGCCACATTAGAAGATGAAAACTTGGTTTGGGCCGCACATAAAATAAAATAACAGTAACGTAGTAGTAGTCCCCCCCTTGTAGTGCCCCCAGTAGTAGTAGTCCCCCCCTGGTAGTGCCCCCAGTAGTAATCCCCCCCTGGTAGTGCCCCCATAGTAATCCTCCCCCCTTGGTAGTGCCCCCATAGTAATCCCCCCCCTTGGTAGTGCCCCCATAGTAATCCCCCCCCTTGGTAGTTCCCCCATAGTAATCCCCCCCCTTGGTAGTGCCCCCACAGTAACCCCCCCCCTTGGTAGTGCCCCCACAGTAATCCCCCCCCTTGGTAGTGCCCCCACAGTAATCCCCCCCCTAGTAGAGAGAGAAAAAAAACACTTACCTGAAACTCCCGCTCCTGGTCCTGACGCTTCCACTGGCTCCTCTGGCCGCTTTGCATTATGGGAGAGACGTTGTCATGACGACGGCTCTCCCATTACCCACTGCGGGAGCCGGAAGATGGCTCCCGCAGTGGGAGCAGCCGCTGAGAGTCTGACAGACTCTCAGCGGCTGCTGATTACAGCAAACACAAAGCTGCCGGCTCCGGCGGCTGTGTGTTTGTGCTGTGTAGCGCTGACCGGACGGCGCTACACACGCGGTGCAGTCTGTGTCACAGTGACACAGACTGCACCGGCCCGCATGACGCTGCGGCCCGGGGGGCACATGGCACCCTGCCCCCCGGCCCAGCCCGCCACTGGTGATTACGCTGGCGGCACAGTGAATGAAGGAGAGCGTGGGGGCGTGGTCTGGGGGCGCCGGGACTACAGTGAGCAATCCCGGAACAGCGGGACATATCGTGAATGTCCCGCTGAATCCGGGACACTTGAGAGGTATGCGGGCCGCATTACGAGCCGGCCTGGGCCGCATGCGGCCCGCGGGCCGCGGGTTGGACAAGCCTGTTCTAGATGTTATTCAATCAGGACTGGATGGTTAATAATTAACTCACCTAATAAAGGTGAGATGCATTCATCAAAAGGTATCTTTATCTCTTCCTCCTTAGTATAGGTAGTATGGGTAATATACACAAATGTCCCCCTTAGGGAAATGAACTCACCTGGGCACAGGTATAGATGTTCCTCAAAAGGTATCTTTATGTATCCCTGCCTAGCCGGGGTCTAGCCATTTTAGGGAGTTCCCAATCCACAGATAAATGGAGCCGAAAAAAAAAATCTGCCAATAACGATGTTATACCAGGATTCTCCAATTCTCTTCCACGCTGAGTCACCTATTGTGCCAGCCTAGAAGGGCGCACTTACAACTGTTTTCATTCAAGCCTACTACCCCGTCCTCCTAACTCTCCAGCCTCTGTACCACACAGCTCTACTCCCCTCTTCCTCATTGTTTTCGCCCCCTAGAATGTAAGCTCTTGCGAGCAGGGCCGTCTTCCCCGTCTCCTCAGTGTAATTATTTAATTTTGTGATTATGATTCTCCGCCTAATGTAGTTTCTTGTTGTATCCCCTATTTAGGGCACTATGGAACACTCTTGTGGCACTAAGAAAATAAATGATAATATATTAGTAATAATGTTAAAAATAATATGTGTCATACTTGCCGACATTCAGCTCCCTCCTTCCGGGAGGGGGCTGAATGTCAGCTTACAGTGGGGGGCGTGGCCGCACGGTAATGTTGTTGCGGGGGCATGGCCAGTGCGAGCCGGGTGCGTGGCCGCGAGATCGCGGCTCCGCCCCCTCTTCACAATGCCGGAGTAAACGGCATTGTAAAGCGGGGGGTGGGGCCACGATGACGCGATTCAGCGCGAATCGCGTCACCGGGCCCCCCGCTGCGGGGGTTTTGCTAGTAACTCTGCGGGGGGAGTAGGAAGAGATGGCGGCTTGCGGGAGGCTTGCTTGCCTTCCCGTGGGGGCCGGGAGCGGCACCCGATAATCGGGAGGCTCCCGGCCAAATCGGGAGGGTAGGCAAGCCTGATGTATGTGTATATACAGGTTATGCCATTATAAAGAGTGAGAGGCACAAGGGAAGTAACAAATGCACTTTTGGCCGTACAATATAGCCTGGTGTATGTATAATTTAGTAACAGTTAATTATACAGCACACACATATTATGTAGCACTTACATGAATGATTCACATCAGTTCCTGCCCCAGTGGAGCTTACAATCTATGGCCCTCATTCAGAGCCGTTCGCTATTTGCAGTCGTTCGTTCAAAAACAAGGGGTGGCTATTCAAATGATCCATTCGCACATTGCGGTCTGTTCACGCGTCTAAGTCTGAACGAGCGAGAAAAACATACGCTCGTTTATTTGATAAAAACGCCCCCTGGCCGCTCGCATCATACGTCATGTCCGCTATTTATTAGATTAATCGAGTACATCGAACAGCGTATGAACTGCTCGCTATTCTTGTGGTTGTTTTTTTCAACCACTATATTGTGAGCAGTTCTGCCTATAAAACAACCAAGTGACGTGGTCAATGACGCTGCTGTATTAATTATGCACACCCATAAAACGCCCGTTTTGACCTTTAAGCACGCCTGCGAACGGATCTCCACTCCCCGTTTTCAAGCACCTTCCCCTGTTACCACCCACATACGCCTCATTCTGTCACTCAAAATAGCAGGCACTCGCTATATAGCGTACAAACGATTTTCGGCCGCACTGACTGGTTCGCGCATGCGTACTAAAAACCGTACGCATGCGCAGATGTGCGAACATCGCTCGGAACGAGCGTACTGCCGCTAACGAGCGGCTCTGAATGAGACCCTATATTCCCTATCACACCACACCAGTATGTTTTTGGAGTATGGGAGGAAACACATGCAAACACGGGAAGATCCAAACTCCACACAGATAGGGCCTTGGTCATAAAATGAGCTCATAACCTTGGTGCAGTGAGGCAGTAATGCTAACCACTATGCCACTGTGCTGCCCATACACAAATTCCCATGAAATTCACACTAAGTACATTATTTTACATTTTGTCCCATGTCTGAAGGAATATATAAAAACCACAATAGAAGAGGTTTGTACAAATTCATAATATCTTATTTTTGTTAACAATTGTAACATTGACATCAATGGTTCAGTTTCAACTGGCCAATTAAGCGCACAGTAACAATGAGCGACAGCCATTAACCTCGAGCTGTCTGCTGCATACCTCGGGGAATGTTTGGGACGAGAGTGGCGCCTGTCAAATAAATAGAAGCACTAGACTGTTCCTTTATAAGTTTTTTCCATAGGAAACATGGCAGCTGTGCAGAACTCATCCTTGGCTTATCTGTATGTCCATAAACTATATAGCGGGAAGTAGGAACTTTCAGTATCTGACGGAGATCTCGGCGGAGGGCGTACGATACAGAATTGGGGGGTGGGATCAGTGCTTGTCCAAGGCTTTAGTTAACAATTCGTTCAGACGCCCTACCATAGGTCGGGGATCATCGTTGAGCCCAGCAGCAATCATTGCGTTGTCATAGATCTGTACAGAAATAATGGGAGATATATCAGACGTACAGTACACTGTAGTATAGTATTTATTATTACCAGTTATTTATATAGCGCACACATATTCCTCAGCGCTTTACAGAGAATATTTTAGCCATTCACATCAGTCCCTGCCCCAGTGGAGCTTAAAATCTATATTCCCTATCACATGCTCACACACATACACACTAGGGTAAATTTTTGTTGGGTGCCAATTAACCTACCAGTATATTTTTGGTGTGTGGGAGGAAACTGGAGCACCCGGAAGAACATACAAACTCTTCACAGTTAGGGCCGTAGTGGGAATCGAACCCACAACCTCAGCGCTGTGAGGCAGTAATGCTAACCATTACACCTTCTGTACAGAAATCTACCTTCATAGATGCAATTCATAGATGATCGTTAACATGATGCTAATGTATTACAGCTTCTGGTTGGTTACTCACCTGTTCCAATAGTAACTTGGCCAGGTCCTGGTCGGTGTCCTTCAGCTGCCCGAGCTTCTTAATAAGACGGTGTCTGAAAAGCAATAGCGGGAATCTAATATTAGATAAAGGTGTCTGGGCAACAAGGCGTAAAGTCATTAACTACATAAGAGCATTCGCTTGTTTTCTACCTGCTGTGCTCCACAAGTCAGCTCTTATCCCTGTGTAGTGCAAACGCCCAATGGTACAATTTAATCAACCTGCTGGTGCTTCAGGCAATTCAGGTCATTAATATTAAGTCATCTATTATAATTTATTCACATGGCACCACCAAGTGTCCATAGCGCAGGACAGGGAACATTATAGTGGTGTATATTTATTTGGGTAATTGATTAAATGAACCCCGATTGGAGTTAGGAAATTTGATTATTCATACAAACTGAAACAGTTCTCCTGGTTGCTTTAGCCTCAGTGTTGCGTTCTTACTTCCCTGAGACCCTCACCCCGTGTTGATCTCCAGAGTGGGCTGCAAGATCTGTGCCTGCTCCTCACTGGTCCTAGCGAGCTGCTGTGTGCGCAGGAAATGACGGGCAGCCCCCATCTCCAGCACGGTAATCATAGCTGGGTGGGTGTCTAGACGTGGTGTAACCTGCACAGAGAACACAGGGTTAGAGGTTATTAAGGGTCAGAGGACACGGACACAGCTCACTCAGTTATAATGCAACCAAAAACTTTAATTAAAAACCATAATAGTCTTAGAGAAAGTAGAAACATCAAAGTAAAATTAATAGTAAGCACAGTCGACAAAAGAAGCCGAGAGGGAGCGGTTTGTACCTTGATGTTAGTCACCCGATTTGCTAAGCCGTTCCTCATCCAGGCCATCAAATCTTCTGCTTCTTTCTCTGGCAATTTATCGGACGCTAAGGGACAAGCGAGACAAAAAGGTCTAAGTAAGTATCCAAGGTATCTACTCTTCCATGCCAGCAAAAGGAGAAAACATGGGCTACTGTACCTGGCCGACTGTCCTCGAATTTCTCCTCCTTGTAGTGATCCACCACAATATCTGTTTCCACAGAGATCAGCTTCTTCTTATCGAACTCCCGCAAGTGCAGCATAGTGAGCTCGTCAAACTGCTCGTAGCAGAACAGGACCTGGTGGGACCATCAGGGAAGATCTGTAACTTCAGCGCAAGCGAGAAACAACAGACGAGGGGGATAATGGGACTGTGAGGAATAGGTGTATACTACCTCCGTGTGCTTCTGCTTCATGGCTTCAAAGTAAGGGCTGTGCTCTGCAAGGTGCCGGTTGGGTGCACACAGGTAGTAGATGTGGCGTGTTCCTGCTTGCATACGGCTGGAGTAGTCGGTCAGGCTGGTCTGCTGACCCATAGGCAGGGCTGAGGATTCAAACCGCAGCAACTTCCCAATGTCCTCCTGAAAGAGGCAGGATGGAAAAGGCTCAGACATGAATAAATGCACACAGATTGGTCTACACACTCCGCTTCCGGCACAGGTGGCTTCTAGTCTCTGTACAGCGCTAAAGCTACAGACTATGGGGTCTATGGACTAAGCCTTGGCGAGAGATAAAGTGGACGGAGATAAAGTACCGACCAATCAGCTCCTGCCACATTACAGGATGTGTTTAAAAAATGAGTTAGGAGCTGATTAGTTGGTACTATGTCTCTATCCACTTTATCGCTCTCCAAGGCTTAGTACATAGACCCCTGAGTTACTAGAAGGTAATACTCTATGGAAACCTAGGTATGGAGTGCTCTATATAAGACATGTTCTCTAAGAGACATGAAGAGCACAGCCCTGTGGCTTTCTGTGATCTTCTCAGCAAGAACAAATGCGACATGTCTCCCAGCTTTGCAATGTTTGGTTCTCCTTGCAGAATGTGTTGTGTATGGAAACGTATCCCTGATAGTGGAGGGGGCCATCACATACTGTCCGTCTCACCAACTCAGCAGTAAGCCTGTAGGAGGATCTCTGCTACATCTCAGGAAGCTGATGTGTTCCACAAAGAAGGGTTGCCACCCATCCCATGGTCCCCAACCACGAAAAACAGAAAACATGGCCTGTTTGGGGTATTGTTTTGGATCGCTGGAGTTAAGAACCCCTGTTCTAGAAGATAAGCACTTTTCATTGGTGTCCAATGCATGAAGGAAAGTCCATTAAGTCATAATGCAGAGAGTCTCATCTCCATATCTGATCCTGCTTTCACTAGGACATACAGATTATCATGAAGAAAGTCTTACATACAAATCCTTCCAGCTCCGTAACAGAGGCCTAAACTGAATATGCAATAAAAGGGTTTCAATCAATCACATACTAACTGTATCCTCACCTTGACCTCCTGTTCTGCGGTTGTCACTATCCCTTCTCGGATAAAGAGCCCATAGTCCTGGAAGAACTTGCTGTACTTCTCAGGGTCCTTCTTACTCTGGTCAAGGAAGAATTTGATCAGTCGTTTCTGCAGCACATCCCGTAGTTTCCTAGGAGGTGGTTGGTTAAGAGAAATTGTAATCGTTACTGATCCCAAATCCTCTCTCCATAACTTCCTATCAACGGTCTCAGCATATGGTGATTACATTATTCTATCACGTCTAGTCCCTGATGATATTGCTGCCACATGCACACTGACCTGCCTGTAAGCGGCAAGGAAGACGTGTAACATCCAGATACTGATCATGGGGAAAATGTGACCTCACTGAGGTCTGGAAACGGTACAGGCGGCCCCTAGTCTCCTGTACATTTGCTTTGGGCAGTAGATGACTGGCTGCTATACCATATTCAGGGTTGCCCTAAACATTTTCAGACAAACAGAAAACACCTGTCTCTCTATGGGGAAAAGGAGGCTGACATTAACCTGGCAAGAGGCACCAGACAACTCCACACCAATTAGGGGCCTCATTTAGGGTTAGGTGACCATCAGTTTCTGTGGAGCCATTATACGCATTTCCCCTACAGCGCACGTGTCCACATTTCGCAGTCTATCTAGATTTGTGTCTTCGGCTTGCAGGCCTTTACGCCTGGAGCAATGGAATTGGGGGTGGGCAATTATTAGTGAGTACAGTATGGTTATGTAAATGGACGCATACCCAGATACATTTCTTAGGCTTATCTACTGCAGCAACTGGAGGCCTGGTGCAAAGACACATGATGAGGACGTCTCCAGCAGCAGAATCTAACCCCTTCCAATTGGCTGCTTATGTACTGACCCCTCCAGCTGATAGTACTTCATTCATTAGCACTGCAGTCATATTATTATATCAAGTTGTGGCTGTCTATTCGGGCATTCTAACATGACATTATTCTCTTGTTTAAAGGACACTTCATGACATTATAATGTGTACAAATAGGGTAATACATTTTTTTTTTAATTAACACTATTAAGCCGCATCATGGCGTGCATGCATGCACACAGATTTGTATGTACACTGGATGCAGACATACTGCTGTCTGTGAGTGGGACGTATCTTGAGCTACATGCAACTTCCACATAACTGCGCCAACATTCGGAGCACTAAGTTATATCCCGGGACTACTCTATGCTTATCCAGTGTTACAGATCGTCACGCACAAGCGATACAAACCCACGTGTGGCAGCTCTAACAGTAATCAGGCAATCCTATTGCAGGGAGGACCACCTGTATACTGGCTGCAAGACGGGTACCAGCGAGCCGCAGGCATTGGATCAGGAGAATAAAACAGCCAGGTAATACATTATCATACTAAAAAACAAACAAACATCTCTTGGACCCTGCAGCAATACCCCTCCTAGTCTATCTCCTACAAAAAATGTTCCAATGAAATACAGGTACACAGCTAGCCGTGACATTTGGTAATCACCAATACTAAAATGAATGATCTCCATGATGCGATTTTCACCTAATCAGTGCGCTCTCCTGTAGTAACTCGCGGCTCAGATTCAGGGGGATATCCTCACTGTCCACAACCCCTGCAAACAGAACAATCATTTTATCACCTGTTTTCAGTTTTTAAAATTTAAAAAAAGTTGCTTACAATGTAATGGCTATCGCTCCATCGCTGCTGAGGGGTTTCTGAGGCCATATTTCCACATTTACGCTGGTCACATTACAACATTAATATCAATGCAGAACCCACACATATTATACATTGTTTTTACAGAAGACTTTGTATTTTCAGAAAATACAATTAGTCATTTTTCTCATCAAAAACCTTTCAACAAAAATGGGCCAAAGAAAAGTAAATTTTTATTTTTTTAAAACGAAGATTCCAAGGAAGTATACCATAAGCTGAGATGGCTGAGTATAGGGGAGATAGGACCCTCCCCCATGGATGATCTCCAAACAATAGCTGCTAAGGGGCCCCATCAATTGAAAGGAGGTACTCTCATCATTTAAATTCTGGTGCCCCCACGGTCTTAGGGGATATTATTGGCATGGTGGTGCCCTCCTGTCCAAATACAAAATATATTTGTTTTCTGTAGCGCACGGTAAAGTTGTCTGGTGATAACAGGTAATTACCAGACAATAGGTACTAAAGATACCCAACATGTGGGTGCCCTTTAATTATAGGAAGCCAGATTGTAGGAGATCTTCTCCAAACCCTGGACTACAATGGGTCTATCTACTAAAGAGCAGGTTTTTAGAAGTGGAAATGTTGTCCATAGCAACCAATTAGATTCTACTTATCATTGAACTAACATCTTCTAGAATAGGGGTGTGCAATTAGTGCCCCCCCCCCAGCTGTTGTAGAACTACACATACCAGCACACCTTGCCACAGTTTTGCTATCTGGCCATACTAAAACTGTTGCAAGGCATCCTGGGATGTGTAGTTCAGCAGCAGCAGCTGGAGGGCTTCTTATTGCCCACCCCTGTTCTAGAAGAGAATAGCTAAAATCTGATTGGTTGCTACTGGGCGACATCTCCACTTCTAAAAACCTGCACTTTAGTAAATATACCCCCAAGATTTTTCTGCACTGCAGGGAATGTATATCTGGTGATCACGCCGATCACAGGGTATAAAGCTTTTATAAGGGCACCTAGGTACCTTTCTATCTGATATGCTGGGGGAGATAGAGGGACTTTAAGTCGCTTCCTGATCCGCTCTGGCAGCTGCCGATGTCCCTTTTACAACAAAAAAAGAAGAAAAATGAGTGTAAAAGATGGGGGGAGGTCATTTAAGTCCCTCTATCTCAACCACCATTGCAGCTAGAAAGATGGAAGTACTCTTGTTTCATCCGGCCCAGCAGCTGCAGACATGGTGTGTAGCAATGATCAAAAAGAAAAGCGCAGCTTGTTTGGTGCGTCGGCTCATTCTACCACGGTTACACACGTGTGCTGGGAAGTGCATATATGACCTGCTCACCTCGCAGGAAGCGCAGCCACTTGGGTAGAATATCGGTGGCTTTGGTCTGGATGAGGACTTTGCGGCTGTAGAGAGCGACGCTGGACCCCAGCTCCCGGCTTACATCAAACATGGAGGGTTTCTGCACACAGGAAGGAATGGTGAATATTGTAACTGAACTGCTCTGCACAAAGTTGTGTACAAAGAGGGTATCACACTCACGCATGTAAGGAACACCTAGGAGGATTACACATACAGGGATAAAGGCTGATTCTGCCTCCATATACTTTCCTCTCTGGAGTGAATAGGTTGTGGCCTGATCAGAACTCACCATCTCCGGCACGTAGAAGATGCTGCGGATATTTAGAGGCGCGTCTGCCTTGTAGTGAAGAGTGTAGCGCGGTTTGTCGTACGCTTGGGCTATAAACCGATAGAACTCCTCATGCTGCCACTCCCCAATCTCCTTGGGATCCATCATCCACAGAGCCTGAAGGGAACAAGATGGTGTTGGAAGCGACACAAGAAACTGCCGAAGCAGAGAGGAGGGAAGTGAGCTGTGAGGACAGACATTGGGAATAGAGGAACAGGACGAGCTCATCTCCTACCTGCAGGGTATTAATCCTCTTGCCATTCAAGTAAAGGGGAGCGCTGACAAAATTGCTGTACTTCGTTACCACCTCTGCAATGTGATAAGACATAGGAATAAGAGGTCTATGCGATAATCACGTATCTTCTACACAAAGAATAGTAGTATGTGGTCACAAAGGCGCAACAGAACACGCCGGCGCTTCAGAAGGTAAATGTTTATAAATACAATAATAATGACCCACCTCTTACTCTGTCCTCACTGGCAAACTCTTTACAGTCTTCCTTAAGGTGGATGACGACCTTTGTGCCCGGTCTCACACCGCTGGCCTCTGCCATTTCAAAGACACCGGACCTAATGACAGGTAGGACTTAGTACTTAGGGGATATAATAATGTGATCATAGAAGGATGTACAACATGTAGCCAAACACTGGATCTGACAGTGTCATTACTCTATGGCAGCCGTGGCCAACCTGTGGCTCTCCAAGCTGTTGTGAAACTACAAGTCCCAGCATGCACTGCCACAGTTTTAGCATTCCTTAATAGCAAACCTGTTGCAGGGCATGCTGGAAGTTGTAGTTTCACAGCAGCTGGAGAGCCACAGGTTGGCCAGGTCTGCTGTATGGTATCAGGCTGGTGCTAGGAATAGACATTGCTCAGACTATTTCCTAGTGTTCATTTTAGTACCCTGCATCTGTCACAACACGTGCAGCTTCTCTTTCCTGCCTGGGGTGTCGCTCTCTGCTCTGGTGCTTCTAGTACACTCAGCTGATGCTAGGAGCACAAGAGCAGAGAGTGACACCCCAGGCAGGAAAGAGGAACTGCACAGGTTGTGACAGGTGCAGGGTGCTAGAATGAACACTACTATTTCCTGACCTTCATGTACCTACCCATCAGAAGTCCAGCAGTACCCAGTGCTCTCAGGATCTGAAGACCGTGAAAAGACAACAACCTTGTCTGCAACCATGAAGGCGGAGTAAAAGCCGACACCAAACTGGCCTATGATCTTCCCAGAGGTGTCTGCCTGGCTCTGCAGGGCATCCAGGAACGCCTACAGACAAGGATGGCGACATATAGAGTATATACTGAGCAGCACCATGTACCATGATATATGGGGATGGGAACACTGTGTGTCTGCCGCTGCTTGAGCTCTTACCTTGGACCCAGAGCGAGCGATGGTCCCCAGGTTGGAGATTAGTTCCTCCGGTGTCATCCCCACGCCAGTGTCCTGCAGGGAAGAGGTCACATATCGGGTGAGATAAGCACAGCTGGCATTTTATTCTTGTTTACCGCATCAAGATATTAGTAGCAATTCAACAGCAACACATTATTATTATTATTATTTTTCATTCTTGTTGTTGACTTTCATGGTGCTAAAAGGCCCCACAACACCAGGCGGTGGGGAAAGCAGCACATAAATGAAACAGGGAAATAAAAAGTAGATAAAATAAAGGCAAACAAGCAATGGGCACCGAGAGTCCTGCTCAATCTAATGGGAGGAGGGCACAGCTGAGACAAGAGGGGTGAGTGGGGCTTAAAGTGAAGACTGGGACTGTTCAGGACATTAGTATGGGTAGGATTAGTGTGAGCTGGGTAGGCTCTAATACAGACACTGGTGAACATATTAAAGAGACACTGTTCTCATATATATATCAATCTCTGTACATGACCTATCAGTGTACAGTACTGGCAGTAATACAGCAGTAACAGAGCTCTGTACATGACCTATCAGTGTACAGTAATACAGCAGTAACAGAGCTCTGTACATGACCTATCAGTGTACAGTAATACAGTAGTAACAGAGCTCTGTACATGGCTTATCAGTGTACAGTACTGACAGTAATACAGCAGTAACAGAGCTCTGTACATGACCTATCAGTGTACAGTACTGGCAGTAATACAGCAGTAACAGAGCTCTGTACATGACCTATCAGTGTACAGTACTGGCAGTAATACAGCAGTAACAGAGCTCTGTACATGACCTATCAGTGTACAGTACTGGCAGTAATACAGCAGTAACAGAGCTCTGTACATGGCTTATCAGTGTACAGTACTGACAGTAATACAGCAGTAACAGAGCTCTGTACATGACCTATCAGTGTACAGTAATACAGCAGTAACAGAGCTCTGTACATGGCTTATCAGTGTACTGTACTGGCAGTAATACAGTAGTAACAGAGCTCTGTACATGGCTTATCAGTGTACAGTACTGACATGTAATACAGCAATAACAGATCTCTGTCCATGGCCTACCGGTGTACTATACTGGAAAGTAATACAACAGTAACAGAGCTCTGTGCATGGCCTATCAGTGTACAGTACTGACATGTAATACAGCAGTAACAGCTCTGTACACGGCCTGTCAGTGTACTGTACTGACATGTAATACAGCAGTAACAGAGCTCTGTACATGGCCTGTTAGTGTACTGTACTGACATGTAATACAGCAGTAACAGAGCTCTGTACATGACCTATCAGTGTACAGTACTAGCAGTAATACAGTAGTAACAGAGCTCTGTACATGGCCTATCAGTGTACAGTACTGACAGTAATACAGCAGTAACAGAGCTCTGTACATGGCCTGTCAGTGTACTGTACTTGCAGTAATACAGCAGTAACATAGCTCTGTACATGGCCTATCAGTGTACAGTACTGACAGTAATACAGCAGTAACAGAGCTCTCTACATGGCCTGTCAGTGTACTGTACTGACAGTAATACAGCAGTAACAGAGCTCTGTACATGGCCTATCAGTGTACAGTACTGACAGTAATACAGCAGTAACAGAGGCCTATCACCATGTTCCTGATACCTGGATGGTGAGGGTGCCCTTCTCACAGTCTGTCTGTAGGTGGATCTCCATCTCGGGTAAGACGATCCCCTGCAACATGAGCTTGTGACGGAGCTTCTCCAGGGCGTCACTACTATTTGAAATCAGTTCCCGGATAAATACCTGCAGGAGGGTATAGCAGAGTCATGCATGACTAGCAGTAAGTGCTCATCTAGGTTTAAACTTTGGTTCCACAAATCACACAACAGACTAAACCATTATGTAACTTTTTAGCATCATATAGGTCATTGGTATTTAAGAATTTTGACCAATCAAAGCTGCTTCAGTCCTGCTATAGACGAACAATGAATTATTATGCTCATTTATTTATAGAATGCCAGCATTATTACACATAGCAATCAGAGGGGTTCATTCAATAAGGAGCGATGTTTGGGCGATGTCCTGTTGTGATGGTGTTTCAACGCAGACAAGGGCAGGCTACGTCGCCCCTACATTGTGCAATTTAATGCATGAATATGGACAATGTAAGCCCAACGTATATACAGGATTTGTGCGCACTCACCTGTACATCGTGCAGAAACGAGCAACACTTATAACATCACTCATAACTGCAGTGACCACAGAGAATATAGGTACACAGATACACAGACTAGGGACAGAGTAGTCTAACGCACATTATCCTACCAGTATGTCTACATACCGTGGGACGTGAGTGCACACACACAGGGAATATACAAACTATTATATAGAATAAAACCCAAGGCCACTGTGCTGCAGGACCACAATGCTAACCACTGTGCCACCAATACCATATGTTACAAACATGTACCTCCTTCTCAGAGTATAATGAACGGGCAACAATGTCCAGGAGCTTCTTGGTTTCCGCCTGAAACTCGTGCTTAGAGGCAGAACCTGCAATACATATGGAAATGTATGTAGTAGCCTTTTTAGTTCCAATTTAGCATGTCATTCATATATCCTGGAGAGCAGCAACTTGTACAATCCATGTACAATAACCCTCCACGTCAACAGAGATTATAGTGCTCTCAGTTAAGTGATAGAAGGAGCCACTCCGTCTTATTTAAAAGCATTGCAATAATGTAGTTCTAGACGGGTTGGGTATGAGATGCCAGCGCTTGAGATCGCGGCAGTCAAACTCCCGACGCCGGCTTCTCAATAGGGTTAGGATACCGACACCTGTCGGTAGGTATCCTAACCCTCCCCATCTCCCCCTCCCTGCAGCCCAAACCTAATCCTTCCCCCCACAGCCTAAACCACCACCCCTAGTGCCTAACCATAACCCTCCCCCTAACCCTACTACTTATTTTCAGGATGCCGGCGGTCAGGATCCCATTTGCCGGGATTATGACCACATCCCGTTCTATGACGTAGTTGTTATACTATATTATATATATGTTTCTGCTATGCATAAATATCCAGTACAAGAGCAGTATGAAAGGTAAACTCAACATCATGACTTATCCACACCTGACTCAATAACGCACACCCATGCAGCTCCAAATGACTACAGTATGTAACTTCCATGACAACAGGCTCCCTCGTACACAATGTCTGCACTGCATACTATATGTAGCAAGCAAGTAGTGGTTCGCTCACCTTGCACGCTCTCAGTGTCAGAGATAATAGTGTGCACCACAGGCTCCTCCTCCTTGTTCTCTACTGTCTGTGTGGTGTATCTCCGGCATGATGTAAGACTGGGGTTATACTGGTGATACCTGGACGGGAGCACTGACAGACAGGGAGAGGGCTGGTACCCGGAGATATAGCCTGGGGGGGGGGGAAAGATCACAGTCCTCACATCATTTATTTGTATGCAGAAATCTATATTTGTCTCATACAAAACAAAATCTAATATTTGTATCAAACATTGGGCATTTATCCGTCTGTAACAATGTGAGGTACGTTTTAGATAGGTGTTACCACTGTGAGATCTTTGGAAAATGTTAACAGATTTACAACTACTAAAGTAATTGTCCTGCTTCCCATATTTATACAAGAACGAGGTGGTAACTAAAAATAATTTGGCTGACAGTGAAACATGAGGTTAGCCCTTAGGTCTCAATGTATTGTGGGATCTTCATCTAACAAAGAACACAGTTGATATCCAATCATATGGGAGTGTTAGGGCGCATACACACTGGATGATAGTTCTAAACGATTTGAACAATAACAACATCTTTGAACTATATGTCGTTCAAATCGTCCAGCGTGTATGCACTAAGCCAGTGTTGGCTAACCTTGACACTCCAGCTGTTATGGAACTACATAACCCAGCATGCACTGCTACAAGTTTTGCTATTAGGGCATGCTAAAACTGTGGCAGGGCATGCTGGGATATATAGTTCCACAACAGCTGGAGTGTCAAGGTTAGCCAACACTGCTCTAAGTGATGAACGATGCTCGCTCCCGCGGGTCGTTAACGATATCCCCAGTCGCCTGTACAAGCAGCACAATCTGGGGATATTGTTAACGACGCCATGCTGCCGAATGCAGCATGGATTCGCTCCCCCCACCCACTGTCGTTCCTCTTTGCCGACACTTCCACCAGGCCCGTCGCTGTCGAATTTGCTGAATACACACATCGTCCAGTGTGTATGCAGCTTTAGGGTGATTATGTAATGTTGAATATACTGTACACATAAGTCGGGCAGTAGAAAAATAGACACCAAGGGAACTATTAAGTTCTGGGTGCATTGTGAGTGATGCCCGCAATGCGGCATTGCAATGGTATTGGAATGCTGTCAACAGCTCCCTAAATCACAAATATTTCACCCCTAAATTGCACATTTTACTTTGCAGTCCTATAGGGGTGTGTATTATAATACAGAAACTTGGGGCTACGCCAGTAACAGTCCAGGTTTTAGAGATATCCATGCTTGAGCACAGATGGTTATCAAAATAAAGGAGGTACTAATTACATCACCTGTGCTGAAGTATGGCTATCCTTAAAACCTGGACAGTTAGTGTGCCTTGAGGACCGTGGTGGTGAACCCGAGCTACTGTATGTGCAGCAAAGGAGCGCACCAATTCACAGGCCACAAGTTGAACCCAGACCCCAATAAGAAAAAAAAAATCATTAATATTGATAATTGGAGTAATTTAGATATGTATACTATATATATATATATATATATATATATAGTGCATTCTATTACGGGCTATTGGTATAGAAGTATCGGATCACAGTGCTGCTTTTATTATGATTTTTCTTTTTTCTTCTTTAGTGGGTATCTTAAATTAAGGAGAAATGCAGGGTATCCCTGTTACAGGATGATGGATATCATTGCCTGGTGAGGTCACTATTTATATAGCTATGGTTATTGACAAATTATACTACATACTGGACATTAGCACTAGGAGATGTAACCTTGTATATACAGAGAGAAAGAGAGAAGTGTGCCAATCACTATGGTGTAATAGCTATGACCTTGTCCTGACTGTGAGGGGGGATCAGTCTGTGGGGCAAATGTATGACGCTAAGGAAAGTGATAAAGTGCAGCGTGATAAACGACCAACCAATCCGCTCCCAACTGTCATGTTACAGACTGTTTAAAAAATGACAGTTGGGAGCCGATTGGCTGGACACTTATCACTCTGCACTTTATCACTTCCCAGAGCTTCATACATCTGGCCCTGTGTTACATGACACTGCTCTGTCCAGCACGGACAGGGTGTATACTGTGTAACTACAGTAATTATATATATATATATATATATATTATACTGTGTATATATATATATATACACAGTTACATGATACACTGTAATAAAGGACACATGGATCTCTGGGCACCATGTGGGGGGATATGTGACCGCGGCGCTGGGAGCTCAAGAAAGTGACGTGACGTCAGATCAGTCAGGCGTGACATCACCCTACTCACCGCTCAGGCTCCTCCCAGAAACGGGCGCCGCGGCCCGGGCTCTCAGCAGCACCCGGCTCAGACCTCCCCTCAGCAGCAGGGACACAGCAGCCATGTTCTTTTCCTTCTCCTCGTGTGTGTGTGTGTGACACTGTCTGTGTGACTGACCCGGTCCCTGACGATCAATCCGTGCGACCCGGGCCGGCTGACGTCAGGGGTGGAAGGCGGGGCTTAGCAGGGTCTGGGAATGTCACCCTGCAGGCACTGAGCATAGTCTGGCTATTGTGGAACTACATTTCCCAGCATGCTCCACAACAGCTAGTGACAATGTGGAAAGAGAGTTCTGTGTGGTACAGATACAGTCATATAATGATATTGGAGTAACCCAGAGACATTTCCATATTATTCCCCACTTCCAATGCTTGTCCTGTGAATCACTGCATTGATGTACTGTACCCTTTGTAATTCAGGAAAATTGTAAAATTTCAAAACACTTTCTGCCATATTTCTAAGAGAATCCATCCCACGAAACCCCTTAGCGTAGAAATAATGCA